>CM059584.1:93140000-94340000 GCA_030407085.1 Trichopria drosophilae
ATTGTTACTATTTCAGAATAGAAATTTTTCTTGTTATATGAAAATTATGGATTTTGAACAAATTGATATTTAGAATAATGACAAAAAGCCAGGTATCAATTTTTATGAAAATTAAAAAAAAAAATATTTAATTAGTACAACACATTGGATTTTGAAATTTGAACATCAGATTCGTTATCAGCAACCCCAAAAACCATCATATATCAATTTTGATGAAAAATCGCTTAATTTTGAAAAATTACTCCGCTATACCAGATCCGCCATTTTGAATTTTGAAATTTTAATTTCAGAATCGTTATCAGCGACTCCACAAACCCTTAGATATCAGCTTTTATTAAAGTTTAATAAATTTTTTAAAATTAGTCCGCCATATTGGATCCGCCATTTAGTATTTTGAAATATTAACTTCAGAATCATTATCTGCGACCCGAAAACCCTTTAGATAGCAATTTTTATGAAAATTCGACAATTTATTAAAGATTAGTTCACTATATTGGACCCGCCATTTTGAAATTTTAAATTTTAAAATTAGATACGTAATCGGCGATCTCAAGCGATCTACTTTTTATACGTAGTTTCATGTTTATATAAAGATTTTCAAGAAAATCGTCCGGCTTTGAAGTGTATAAATTAATGAGCTTTTTCTATTTTCGCTTTATTTATAAAAATGAATAAATATTTAAAATAGAACAGCATAACATCTATATGACAAACTCCTGACCTCAAATTTTCATTTAAAAATGATTTCAAGGTCTAGTAATAATGGTTTATTAAACTCCAATATTAAGGTATAAGCACGGAATTGTTTCAGGACCTTGAAGCTGCAAAGCCAAAATCATCAAAAACGAACTGACCGGAGTTGAAAATTTGTTACATTTTATATATGGACGCATCAGAATGAGAAAGTGCATGCATAGGAATTTGTTATTAAATTGTTGCTGCAGAAAATAATAAAAATAAATGTCATAGTGTCTATTACTGACCGTGCACGAAATAATAACCTCATTTTGCGTGCACGTGAGTAATTTTCTGCTACAAAGATGGCAGCATCGATTTTTTCGGTAATTTATGGTGCTTTATTTTATTCTATAGTCTTCCCAGGATATTCTCTATACCATATTGTTGGTTATTTAATGCCTAGGACACCGTAAATAGGGACGTAAAATTGAAAAAAATATGTAACGTCAGATTCTAAATTATCTCTTAGTTTTCGTTTACCTATTTTAGATCATAACTTGTCCGAATTTCAACTCACGGAGTCGTCAGCAACGCGAAACGGGCCCTGCCTCAGACATCGCTTGCAAATATATGTAAATATATAAAACGACGAATAAATTGAAATATTAATTAATAATAATTAACCGACTAATTGCTCCCGAAATCATTTTACATAAATTATTACTCACTCACAGACAAGTCCGAGCGGCGGCGTCCCGGGGTTCACAATCAGCCGTCCGCACCTCCCGGAGGCTTGGCCCAAACACTGTCACACGCTCGAGATCTGATCGCTTAGGATCTTCCCGATGAACTGATTTGAAATGCCCTCAGCGGGCTTATTTATATGCTCAAGGAAATCTCCCATTGGGCCAAGACCGCGGGAAATTCAGCCAAACACACAATTAAAAACAGCGACTCAGAGTCCTATATACTCCCTTCTCATATCAGTGGGTGTTCGTCCTGTAACAGGAGGGCCCCCCTACTAACCGACCCCAAGCAACCCTTTGTTATGATTATATCACGAACACGTACTTAGCAACCCGGCAAAAACACACATATTTATTCTACTAAAATATAATTTCTTTCCGATTTCACTTCCACAATATTAGATCGCCTAAAGTGAATCGTTGACTTTTAACCCAAAATGTATATAAAGAATCTCTGGAAATATATGTATTTCAATTATTAACTATTGAAATATATATAACTGAATTTAAATTGTTTTCGGAGTCCGACATATTGGATCCGCCATTTTGAACTTCTGAATTTCAACCTCAAATTCGTACTCAGCAACCTCGAAATCCCTCATATAAAGACTTTATTTAATTCATTTTCAAATATTTTCAATAGTTTTTAGATTTTAAGTCCGCCATATTGGAAACCCATTTCGAACATATGAATTTCAACCTCAAATTCGTACACAGCAACCACGAAATCCCCATATAAAGACTTCAATCCATTTTTAAATATTTTCAATAGTTTTCGGATTTTTGGTCCGCCATATGGGATCCGCCATTTGGATTTTCTTAATTTTCACTGAAATTCATACTCAGCAACCCTAAAAACCCCTCAATGTGCACTTTTATAAAATGTATATTATTTTTTACGTTTAATTTTAATCTTACCTGGTATATTCTTTATACACTCCGAGTGCAAAACAACTTTGCAGTGACAGTGTAGGCGATAGAATGAAAATATTTAAAAAATGCAACTCACGGTTGTTCTGTAAGCATTCCTGCACATTTAAAAAAAAAATAATAAAATCGGTTAAGAATTCTGCCACCGACGGCCATTTCTAAAAATATTCGTTTGAAACCTCTGTGCGGTATAGTTAAAAATAACAACGGAGTAGGAATATTACAAAGATACAATACCACTATTAAGGAGATGGCACTATAAACACCCCCTTTAACACTAGAAGAATTAGATAAGGATTTTGAAATCATTACGCAATCATCGGAATCCAAGAAGGAAAATGCAATTCAAAATAATAAAAAGAAATACAATAAAATTAACAACAAAGAAATATTAAACAAAATTGACATTTGATCTTAATCATGATAGGTACTTTTACCATACAATCACCTGTTTCTTCTATCTAAGAAGATCAAGACCAATACAAACCAACGATTGCTAAAGAATAACTTATTGTAGTACGTGTTGGCTGTTACAAAGTCCGCAGGAGATGAATCTTGTATGTTATTATATGCGAGCATTTATATATACATAGGAACATGTTTTAAAATATTAGTTGCAAACCAATAAGATATAAGTAGACAAGTTAGCGGTGGACTTGACCCAGTAAAATAATAAAAATCAGAATTTTATTAACTGCATGAGTTCCTCGCAGTCAATTAAACAGTATAACAACGTAAAAAAGAATTTAATAATAAGCAATTTCTGTGTTTGTGTCAGTGAGCTGAAACCATCAGTGCGAAGCAGTCTATTGTAATCCGAACCACAAGGCCCATAAAACTGATATTGCTTAAATGACAAAAACATTAAGAATCTTTTACAAAGATTCTAATTTCATTAGTTGGTTTTTCTGAGATGAAAGCCTAACCGTGTAGTCGAAATATAAACGTGAACAAATCAAACAATTATATAGCTTAATCAAGACCGACATATCAGATAAATTAGGGAACGTGATGGTTGTAGTGTTCTCTTTCATGAACTGGATATATTTATCGAATGAATATGTTATTTATTAGGAAATGGATACAAAAAATAAACGCGTCTTGTGCCAGACTTTGAGTTGAATCACATTGGGCCACGATGCCCTATCAGAGATACCTCCGAACCTATATCGGTAATCGAATCGCAACGCACATTCACTCTATTCACAAAATCACAAGTACTGTCAAAATTTCACATATTATTAAGCCCCGAGAATATGATGATCGAGTTATAGCATTGGTCTTTTCCGGATAACGTCTCCAATCGATGCTATTAGACGATTGGCTTCTCATTGAGTTGTATCGAGTCGAGTATGATTATAATAATATGGGTCACCTGTCATTCCCGAAGATGATGATGATCGTAGATGCAACTTACAGCATACCAGTTGATGAATCGTATTTTTGAACCCTTTTGTGAAAGACACGTGGTTGGATATACTTGCTGTGGTGCGAGTGAGGTTAGGATCTTCAATCTTACTTTTTTCTCCCTATTGAGCCAATTTCTAATTGAACATTAATTTTGAACGACAAAATTAATGCCAACAATTGATTTTCTGCCACGTGGACTTCCTTAGAATCCGTTTCACCACGTTTACGACTATCCCAAACGGAGAAAGGATTTTCGACGTTGGTCTTGATTCGTCGACTGACGTTATTAAATTTTTTGAAAGCTGGGCACTCTTCTCCTTCACACAACAGCGAGATCGGCGTATCGTTGTTTGAACTACAAAATAGGTTCACCATGAACACCTCAACAATGATTTGTTGACTCCTTCAAAAACTCACCCAACTGGTACAAGCGTTGCCACCGTCCTTGCCCTGCGGCAGTCACACCGGAAAAGAGAGCGAGATATCCCACTTTTCCCCTTTTATCACCTCGTAACCGTTTTACCACCTTTTGTACTTTTAAATCCGGCGGAAATACAGAATTTCGAAGCGCACTTTACCGCGCCGGTATACGAATTCGCCACGACGTCACCAAACGATACAAACACGCTGTATTATCATACGCGTCAGACCTTTCGACTCACGCACTCTAGTGTCGCAGATCGTACATTAATCGTTCTCGCGCGAAATTCAAATATCATTAACACATTATAGACACTGACAACACTCCTACATGGTTATGTGCTTAGCACGCTCGCCTCGTAAACTGAACGTCCCTTAGGGGTCATGAGTTCGGATCCGCATCCGGCAACTTTTTCTGTTTATTTACATTGCGAATAATTCAGGTAACCTTGCTATGCGAAAGTACGAATTGGTGACTGCTACGGACATCAGTCAACACTGTGAATGGTTTTGTCGTGGTCGACGCTTCGTAAATATTGTCTTGAATGAAAATAAAACAATGTTCGTGATGCGCCTGCTACGGCATAGGCCACCGACTAATTGTTGACGGTGTGGATTATGTGTTTATTTGTTTGTATTGTACTGTGTGGGATGATGACTAAGCCTTGCCCGAATAGCCATAGATAGCATAAAGTTGGCAAGTAAATCTGTCCAATGTATATGTATTGTAATGTGTGTATATATATATATACACATATATAAGATAAATTCCTCGTCGCTTGAATTATAAAACCATAAGTAGAGGGTTTCAGAAAAAACAATATTACATGCTCGTTAACCCTTTGCGGCGCACATTTTTCTTTACACGGAAAACAGCTGAAAATTGTTACGCGGGAGTTTTCGGGGTCGCTGATTACGAATTTGAAGTCAGATTTTGTAAATTCAAAATGGCGGCTGGAAGATGGCAGACACAAATGTAAAAAATTTACTTGATTTTGATGAAAGTTGGTACTCCGGGGTTTTTGGGATCGCTGATTGCGAATATGAAGTCAGATTTTGTAAATTCAAAATGGTGGATCCAAGATGGCCTACATAAATGTAAAAATTTACTTGATAGGGACAAAACTTGATACTCTATGTACTCGGAATTTTAAATATAAAAATCAGAGATCAGATTCGTAATAAGCGACCCCAAAAACCCCCGAGTACACAGCTTCATTAATATCGAGTACATTTTCATATTTCGATCGGACATCTTGGATCCTCCACTTTGAATATGCAAAATCCGAGGCCAGATTCGTAATCGGCGACCCCAGAAACCCCCGAGTAACGAGTTTCAAGTAAATCAGATGAATTTTTAAAAATTCATCCGCCATTTTGAATTTTTCAAAACCGACTTCAAATTCGTAATCAGCGACCCCAAAAATCCCCGAGTACCAAATTTGGTTCTAATTTACCTTTTAGATCGTTGAAAAACGATTTCTTTCTCAAAAATCGACGATCTTTAAATGTATTTATTTGTGCTTGTTAATAATTTCGCGTAATTGCATTTATTATCCTTTTTGTTACGTACTAAAAAGCCCCCTCTACTGTAAAAAGAATTTTTGAATATTGCTTCGAAAGCATTGAAACTAGACAGAAAAGATGTGAATTGAAAAGGTGGTAATCTGGGTTACCACTGCGCCGCAAAGGGTCAAATCGCAATTTTGCATCGAAAGTTATACCTAGATCTACGGCGGTATCAGATCTAGGAACAGGACATAACGTAAACGAAAGTGGTTGGATCTACCTTGTACGAATAAGATATAACTACGCATTTAGCTGAATTGAGTGGCAGATTAATGCGCACACACGAGGCTGGGGCCATATTGGAATGATGCCCCTCACCCTGGTTCTGCCGTTAAAAAACGAAACAACCCATACAGCACAGACGTTGCAAATATGTAACGGTTATGTCACAGGAATGTAAAAATGTCCGGCTTCATAACCGTTATATATCAGTAACGTATTTGGTATGTAACAAAATATTTTGTGCTGTCTGGGAAGTCAGCTACCAAATTATTAATAACATGCAGCTTGTGTGGATATTTCTATTGGTTCATAGAACATGTCTAGCGTTGCCACGACCCGTCAGAGGCAACCCTGATTGCGGTTACTACTGAGAACGGACACGGCACGCCGCGCCGTTGCGCTCTCCCTTATGGAACCCGCCGGTAGGGGCCTGACACCGCACCCAGACATCCTCAGTACGGTGATTATCACGAGTCGTTTCTCGGTCAGGCATTCAATGGTAATAGACCAACCAAACGATCGGGTCCATGAGGTCATCAGTTCTTAAAACTTGATAAGAGTAGCGGATTCTTTCAAAAGCATCGCTCCTCTTCGACTTCGGACGCTTCGACCCCTTCCTCTTCCTTGCGGACGGAGATACCCGGTCCACTCTCTTCCACAAGATCCCTGCGGGGAGCAGTTCAGACAGCGGGCTCTGCGAGGACTATGACATCAAAGGATGTCCGAACTCAGGGATACCCGTAGAGCTTAAGGACTATGTCACGCAGTTTGACCGATCTCTAGTTGACAACCCTGATTGTCTATGCAAGATTACTGGGACAGTAGTGATCGAGGAGTCGTCATGCCGATGGGACGGTTGGGGGCTCAAGGCAGCCCCTAAGTCGAAAGGTTTCAGGTCACCGACATACTGTTGGGGATCGACTTCTCATTCTCGCTAGTACGGGAATGTCTTGGTACCAGGGGTAAGAAGGTGTCGATAACGATCCCTTGAGGCAGCAGGCGCCACCCCATGTGCTAAGTCGCTTCACGTCATCGAGAGGGGCTCTATCGGGGGCAAGACCGTTTCCCTAGCTATTCGTGGGAACGAAATGAGTACACATTTTTCTCCCACTTTAAGAATAGTAGCAGACAGCCTGGAAACCATGGTGGTCGAAACGGATGCTTCGGCGACTGCGCCGCCCCAAGGCAACGTACTCAACAGTAGAAAAGGGCTCCCTAGCAGCCATAATTGGCAAGGTCCTTTCGAAGGTAGTGGGAATCTTGCTGGATATCGAAGGAGCCTTCAATCACACCGGTCGGGCAGTGATTGAAAGAGCTCTTCTGAAACCCAAAACCCCCCTGCCGATAGTAGACTAGATTGACCATATGTTGGGCAACCAAAGTCTAAAGATAATTCGGGGCGAAGTCGAATTCGGGTGCCCACAAGGAGGGTTCCTTTCACCACTATTATGAAATTTGGTGATCTCCACAAATAAGAGGGATCGTCAATTAAATTTATTTTATATCGCGTCCAGAATTGCAAAAATTATTTATGTATTGCCTCGCCCGCTTGCTCTGACTATAAGCCCAAATCAAATTTACCCAAGAATTGTAAACAGTGAAGAAGGTGGTCCAAAAACACGTGGAATTTTAATGTCTTAGAAATTCCAATGCTCTGGAATGCTTTATCAAATTCTTTTATGTGTTTCTCTAAATAAGGTCCTAGAAAAACTGCAGCTCACAACTTTGTCCACAGCTTTTAGAGCAAAAACGAAAGGCAATAATCGTATAAGGCCGATGCCCTCATATATTCGAAATTGATGATCGCATCTGCTTTTATACGAGTTTACGGCATGCGTTTCTCTCAAAAATTTTCCCTTGATAATTTGTTGGGATAAATTTTTGTTTTATAGGCCATTTTAGTGCTTAAAATGATTGAGTTTCTTGGTTTTTTTATCGGTCACCATACAATTAGATGTTTAAGAAAAACATAAACCTGCAACTAAGTATAGTTACTAGATTTAATTAAAAATTGAACGTTTCGTCCTTGGGGGCGCATAGGACTTGTCAATAAGGTTTTGCGCCTCCATCCTTAGAGGTTCAAAAAAGTTACTAAATTTTGAATTTAACAATCTGTTAAATATCAAAAATTTAGAAAGGTCTCGAAAATGCATCCAGATTTGGATGACATGTAGAAAAGAAGCAAAAAATATGAATGTTTCATCATATGAAGAACATATAACGTCGGGCAAATTTTGAACGATATAAATTTCGTTCAAAACCAACCAGAATATTAAATCTAGTAACTATACTTAGTTGCAGGTTTATGTTTTTCTTAAACATCTAATTGTATGGTGACCGATAAAAAAAACCAAGAAACTCAATCATTTTAATCATTTTAATGTATTTTACTACGGTTAAGAAATATTTACGGCATTTTATTAATTCATTCTGGTTTTTCCTATGAAAAGCAAGTAGATCTTCATATTGTTGTGGAACATACTTGCTTGTTATCAAAATCATTTTCTAAATAATTTTGCAAATATAGAAAACAAATCTGGTCTCAATTGCAAAAGTTTAGAAAATTCATTTTTATATCTATATTATATGTATACAAAAAATTCCACGGCTTGTGTATTTTCATTTTTTTTCAAAATTGTATTTTCGCAAGTGAAATTTGTTATTGTTTGTACATATGATGGACGTGATTGACTTCTGGTTGGTTTTGAACGAAATTTATATCGTTCAAAATTTGCCTGACGTTATATGTTCTTCATATGATGAAACATTCATATGTTTTGCTTCTTTTCTACATGTCATCCAAATCCGGATGCATTTTCGAGACCTTTCTAAATTTTTTATATTTAACAGATTGTTAAATTCAAAATTTAGTAACTTTTTTGAACGTTCAAGGATGGAGGCGCAAAACCTTATTGACAAATCCTATGCGCCCCCAAGGACGAAACGTTCAATTTTTAATTAAATCTAGTAACTGTACTTAGTTGCAGGTTTATGTTTTTCTTAAACATCTAAGTGTATGGTGACCGATAAAAAAACCAAGAAACTATATCATTTTAATCATTTTAATGTATTTTACTACGGTTAAGAAATATTTACAACAGTGTATTAAGCCACTTTAGTGCCTTTTGTTCACCTACCAGGGGAACTAAGCCGTTCCAAAAGAGATGATTCACGAACTCTTGCAGTATGTGTAATTCTGGTATGATACATTTCTGAATGACGTAAACTCTATCATCTTCCTTAAAAAGAGGTGGATTAATCGTGTAATGTAATCTTTAGCGAATTTTTCATCTTTTCCCATCAAACAAAACCGATTATAATCATTCTTCAAATCTCCATAGGTTTTTAATTTTGTATTACGTATTCGTCGAAATTCTTCAAGATCACACATATCATCATTTAGATCTCTAATATCTCCTTCCTGATTGCCCTCGATACTAATTTCATCTCCGTTATTGTATTTGTCACGAAAATGTACTTTCTTATAATGTTTCAAGTCCCTCAACGTTACAACACAATAAGGAGAAGGGTACATAAACGTTGCCGTTTTTTGACCATTAACGATAAGTAATAGCTTAAAAACACGAATAACCTTGAAGAAAATATTATTTATCTTAGTTAAGTTAAATAAAATTGTCAAGTTTTAATACGTCTCTTTAAGTTCGGGTACTATGATAACATTATAAGTTTATGAACACTAGTTAGTTTAGCTTTTATGCCAGAACCGCCACCTTCAGAGTATAAACGTTTCTTTTTTGTAGGAAAATCTGAATCTTCGTTAAAATCTACATTATCAATACTGCTGTCTAAAGCGGGTGATTATTTTTCTGGGAGAATTGTCATGGCAATTTTTAAAAACCCTTAATCTCCATCGGCATTACTTTTACAACGACATTTCCGATTAGATTTCGTTGATTTGTAATATTTTTCACTGACTCCTGCAGATCTCGTAGACTTGCAGGGTTTTGTCTCTTTCCCGGTTATATTATTCGTATCAAAATCAAATATACCTTCTTTACAGGTCGGGAGATCTATCCCTAGCCGGGAAAACAGCTCTTCGCATTTCTATGCGTTGTTTACAGGGCGTGCATCGACTCACGGCCGCTGCTGTACTTGATGTGGGTTTTCTGCACTTTCCTACATCCTCGACAAATGTGAGTATGTCGCCATGTAAATCAATCTGCAGTTCTTGCTATACCGACGTATAGCGGCCAGGGTTTGCTTCCGGCGTTCGTAGTTTTGACTGCAAGGCTCGATTGTCGAATCAAAATTTGAATTTCGACTACGAGGTTCAGCCCGGGCTGAGGTTCTGACTGCAGGGCCCCAGGTCATTCGGTCCTTGTAAGGTCGGTATAAGGACCAATTAGCCTCAGAGAGCAGAAAGGGCCGAAATAAAAAAAATACCTTCTTTATATATATTTTCAAGAGCTTGAGCTATTTCTCAGGCGTATTTAGTATAATATGTAGGTACGGATCTGTTCGCGCAACGAGAAGGAAAGCGAAGGTTCCTGACGAACGTAGAGTTTGTGGGCCCGGATCAATCGGGGGAGGAGAGAAAATGGAATGCCACTTGTATTTTTTATGGATTTTTACTTTTGAAAATGCTTTGTCGTACAACACTTTTATGAGGATTAGCTTTAACTTTATCGCCACGGGAGCCAATGCGCGCGAGAGCTCGAACGAGAGGCGAGTGAGCGCTGTGACTCCACGGCGCGGACTCGGTAACATCAAAAGATGGCGCTACGGAGCGCAGCGGCGGGCGGTGAGTGAACCGACTCGTTCGTCGGTAAATCACCGGACTTATTTCGCTACTTCATTACGCGTGGGCGTAACATACCGCCCCCCGTGAACCAGTGGGGCTCGCAACTTAACCTAAGATAAGAAAGCAATCGAAGACAAACAGCAAAGCTGTCATACAGAGTTAGAGGTATAAAGAATGCAAATATCAAATACAAAAAAAATATCTTAATTCTTAAAGTTACTTAATCACTCTAAATCCACCGGCAACAACGCAAGTTGCGTAATCGGTCGCTTCAAAACGGTAGAAGCAGTCCGCACTGTCACTACGCGAGTGAGTCCGTCGGTTCCCGGATGATACTCTAAAATGCGTCCGATTGGCCACTTCGTGGACGGTAGATTCGCTCGCTTAACCAAGACTAATTGACCTTCTCGAAGAGGCCTTTCTGCAATACGCCATTTCGACCGTTGCTGCAAAGAGAGCAGGTAGTCGGCCGACCACAGCTGCCAGAATCGATGATACATTTTCTGGAAAGCCTGCCACCTAGTCAACCGGTTGATCGGTCCTGAGAACAAAGGTTCGTCTGGAACGACATGTAACGTTCCTCCCGTTAAGAAATGCGCGGGAGTTAGTATCGATAAGTCGTCAATATCGTCTGTCAGCTGACTTAGTGGGCGAGAATTTAGCGTGGCCCCGATTTGGCAAAGGAGTGTGACCAATTCCTCGAAGGTAGGAGTGTGATCGCCGAGGATACGTTTAAGGTGGAACTTGACACTTTTAACTCCTGCCTCCCAGAGCCCACCAAAATGTGGGGCTGCAGGAGGAAGGAAGTGCCAGATGGTTCCGTCTTTAGACAATAAATTTGTGAACGAAGGGTCACGTATAGCTGTGTCAAATGCACGAGACAGCTCGGATTGAGCTCCGGCAAAAGTGGTGCCGCAGTCACTATACATGTGACTTGGAGTACCACGACGGGAAATGAATCGTTTAAAAGCTGCAAGAAACGATGGCGCCGAATAGTCCGAGACTCTCTCCAAGTGAATAGCCTTGACGGCGAAGCAGACGAAGAGCGCTACATACGCCGAATGCGCCTTACGACCTCGTCCTCCGGCGATACGAACAAGCATAGGTCCAGCATAATCTACGCCGCAATGAACGAATGCACGCTCGGCTCGTGTAACTCGAGACACAGGGAAGTTACCCATTTGCTGGCTGGACAGACTGGCTTTGACTCGGGCGCATCGTACACACCAATTGATAACAGAGCGGATCATACGTTTAGCCTGAATTACCCAAACTTTCTGACGGAGTGTTTTGTAAAGTTAGACGGATGCCTCCATGTAAGCACGACTGGTGACAATGGATAACGAACAGGCGCACGGCAGGATCTGGAAATAACACAGGTGGATGCTTCTGTGTGATTAGCAGTTTGGCATTCGTCAATCGGCCTCCAACCCGAATGACGTTCTCGTCATCAAGGAATGGCTGTAACGAGGCTAAACGGCTTTTCTTTGAAATTGGTACAGCATTTTGCAACGATTTTAGCTCGTCCGGAAATTGATCAGCTTGTAACCATTTTATTACAGCGAGGAAGGTACGATCATAATCGATGTGATTTAAGACATTCGATAAAGTCACATCTGATGGTTGGAGTCTACGTCTCCAATTGAGAATGTAGGCAAGCGGTCTGATAATGCGCATCCAACTTGAGACACGCTGGACCAATAATGCAATACGATCGTCTATACACGAGGTTACTTGAGTGTTGTTTATTTAAGGTGTCTTCCCTCCCTTTCGGGTTTAAGGCACCCCCCCCCCCCCACGGGGGAATGGGGCCAAATTTTAGTGATGCGCCAGCACCGCTGGTTGTGCACACTTGAAAAAGATATACAACAAGTCAGCTACCACATTATTAGCAACAAGCTGCCTGCCTTGATGCTTCTGTTGGTTCAGAGAACCTTTCTAACAGAGCGAGGAAGGGAGCGCACGAGACACCGAACGTAACGGTGTTAAGTTGATAATCGAACACAGGGACATCGGCAGACGGCCGCGAAAGTATGCGCTGGAAATCGCGGTCGCGCGGGCCAACAGAATCTGACGGAACATCTGCGCGATGTCTGCGCAGTAGACATATCGGAATGTACGCCATTGGAGGAGTACGTGGCTCAAATCTGCTTGGAGTTTGTAACCCGGAAGCAAATGATCGTTGAGCGACGTAAAATTAGATGAGAGATGCGACGCATTAAAAACGACGCGCATCTTTGTTGTAGTGCTCGACTCTTTGAGCACGCCATGGTGAGGTAAGTACACGACGAGAGCATCGTCGCTCGGTGTAGAGACCTGTGTCATATGACCTTGAACGTCGTAATCGCACATAAAATATGCGTATGCTTGCGAGTCGAATGGTCGACGTGTCAACCGCTTCTCAAGTGATTTGAACGCAGATAATGCTGAGAAACGAGAACTTCCGATATTTACGGGTGGGGGGTTCCTGAAGGGGAGCCGTACTATGTAGCGCCCACTCACGTCGCGCGAGTGTGTGTCGACGAAGTGTCGTTCGCACTGGATATCTTCGTCGGAAGCCGGCACTCGGCAGGGAATAGATTCGACTTCCCATAAACGTTGCTCGGCGTCAGACAGTTGCATTGTATTGCAGCAATGATGTGCATTGATTTCGGTCGGAATTGATCCCGAAGGTGACCGCGACCAACCCGAAAGAATCCACCCGAGAACGGTGTTTTGAGCTGTGGGCCCCCCTGCAAAACCGTGAACGAGACCGTCGCGAAGAAGAGAACCATACAAATCAGCTCCGATGAAAATGCGGCCATTGCTGAACAACTTTCGTAGCAGGGGGCATATATGACGTCACTGTCGGTAGGACAAGCGCGTGCGTTCGGAATCCAGGATACTGAGAATGGACGGGGGAAATGTAGATTTCCGCGGCCCGATCGGCAGAACCCCCCTGAGCCCCTCCGACTCCGCTGAATACAGTGGATGCACGCACGGACCGCGCATCAAGAATTTTTACTAACTTTTCAGAAATGAAAGTCCACGTCGAGCCTTGGTCCAATAATGCGCGCACAACGATCGACATGTCATTGTGTGAACTAACGCGAATACGAGCCGTAGATAAAAAAATGAACGAAGGCTGGACGGGATGATTAGCAGCAATGTGTGTGAGTACGACTCCGGTGCTGGTAGGAGTGGAAGGGGAAAGAGACTCCGCGGCGACTGTCTCAGTGGCACGAGCGTTCGAGAGGAAGCGCGACCGCGTTGAATTTTGAGAGGTCTCCGAAATCGACCCCAGCTCTCTGTGCAACAACGTATGATGTCGCCGTTCACAAATGAAACATGTCTGGGATGTAGTTCAATTAGCCAGATCATGTTTACCGAGACAATTTATGCATAACTTGTGACGCTTCACAAGATCCTTTCGCGTGTGCGCACTCAAATTTTTAAAACGCTTACACCGATAAATAGTGCGTTCGCCGGAACACAAAACGCAATTTTGAGACGCGAGCTTTGTGATATAAATCGCGAAGATTCGACGCGGAATTTTTCCGAACAACCGGTAACGAAAATAACGCCTGTAAATGATGATCGATAATTTGCCTCGGATTAGCAAAATGATCTTCTAATAAATCCCAAGCAATTTTAAAATTATCAGACGTAGAGGTCATATGATCGATCATTGAAAGAGGCTCGCCCTCAAGTTTCGTCTTGAGGTAATGGAATTTACGAACATCGTCGATCGAACTATCGTTTATAATAATCGATTTAAACAAATCACAAAATGATTGCCAATTATCATAATTACCGGTGAACTTCGGAATGTCGATGCGTGAAAGATGACTCGATGATTGTAGGATTACCTTGAAATGGAACCGCTGCTGGCACATCAACGAAAGCATCATGGAGCGTGGACGACGTGACAGGCACTGAGGCGGCAATGGCTTCTGATATTTCGTCGACGAAACTGAAATACGCTGCTTCTTCCGTTTCGAACTTGATGTCTCGGAAGTATGGATGACGTTGCTCTAAGTCGTTGGACGTCAAAACGAGGCGAAGGTGAACCTGCCGACAGGTCGCCCAGGTGGTCTCAATAATCGCCAATCGTGCTTTAAGTTTTGCACTAGTGCGATCGATGTCTGTAGGTAGACTTGAATACGCCCGATGCATGGAAGCGAAGTTTAATTCTTGCGCAGCGAGCAATTCCTCGACGGTTTCTGCGGTTTGTGTTCTGGTACCCATGTTGTCGTGTATCTTAGACGACGAACTGAAATTGTTTAAGAGGCGACGCAAGAATGGCGTCGAAATTCACGCGTCCAGTGAACAGCGTGCGGCACAATCGTCTCGGGCAATCAGCTGAGAGAGTGAGAGAGAGCACACCAAGCATCGACGGTGGAGATCAGCGAAGTGAGTGTTCCCTTCTGCTGCGTGAGAGGGGCGCGACAGGTCGCGTCGAAGGGGCGACGGCGGCGGCCCGTGGAAAGCGGTAGAGACGGAAGGGGAACGATGATCCAATGTTGCCAACTTCTGCTGGCACCAGCGTGGAGAAACTTCGTGAGCATCCAATATGGCGTCCAGATAGCGTCCAATGTGGTGTCCAGATAGCGTCCAATATGGCGTCTAGATAGCGTCCTTTTCCGGAATCTTCGAAATTCTTGAAAAAATGGGTTTTATCGAAAATCCAACAAATTTCAACTTTTAACACTTGAGCTTGCACTGCACATAATCCAGTGGCACGTTTACACTACCGAAATCGAGGGATCCTGGCAGGATCGCCATTATGTTCGCGCAACGAGAAGGGACGCGAAGATTCCTGGCGAACGTAGAGTTTGTGGGCCCGGATCAATCGGGAAAGGAGAGAAAATGGAATGGCACTTGTATTTTTTATGGTTTTTTACTTTTGAAAATGCTTTGTCGTACAACACTTTTATGAGGATTAGCTTTAACTTCATCGCCGCGGGAGCCGATGCGCGCGAGAGCTCGCACGAGAGCCGAGTGAGTGCTGTGACGCCACGGCGCGGACGCGGTAACATCAAAAGATGGCGCTAAGGAGCGCAGCGGCGGGCGGTAAGTCAACCGACTCGTTCGTCGGTAAATCAGCGGACTTATTTCGCTACTACGTTACGCGTAGGCGTAACAGGATCGTTTACCATCTTCACTTCGAAGGAAATTAGCCACCTAGAAAGAAGCCACCAAATGTACAAAATTGACGGAAATTCAACCGAATAACAATGTTGACAAAGGGACGCTGGAGCCACGAGTTGACGCCATTTTGCGAAATCAACGGAGCCTAGCTGATGGCGTTAATTTAATCATTGGGCGATGTTTTTTGGTCGACTTTGCATTACACGAAGTCTCTTGTATCTTGGTGATTTTAAAACGACATTGGCATCGAGAATTGGTTGTTCATGATACAAATCGCATTCCGATAACGAGGCCATAATACCATTTTGTACGAGAAATTGACGACGAACCGTTCCAGTTCCAAGTCAACTCTCAAGGTTTCTCAACCTTTTCGCCACGTGTTCAATATCAGCTAAGTTCCAAAACTCCCTTTCTGCTCAAAAAAAGATGCATTTTTTTTAATAAAATTGAAACGCATTATCATAGTAGACAATTTAATTTTGGTTATATTAAAATAATGATATAAAGTTATGAATATTTCGAAAGATACTTAGTCATCGAGAAAGAAACTGTGAAAAATATAACGAGCGTTTTATTGTTATTAATTCGAGTTTGAGATGCTGTTATGTGGTATAATTTGATGATTAGCCGAAAACAAAAGTGTGATTAATGCTGATATTCAGGAATTACATAAAATAATGAAGGATTTAGTTCTTTATGTGGTACAACCTACTGAAATTTGCATTATTGTAATAACTTATTATAATATAAGCAAATGTTATTGCGTTGCTTGATTTAAAATAGAATGAATTGTTAAATTTCACTCTTGAAAATACCATACCAATTCGCATTTTAGAACCTTCAGTACTAAAAAGTATTCCATTATTTTGATGTTCTGTGTTTTCGCTGTTGCTTTCTATTTGTTAGCCAACTTTCCGTTTTAAAATTAAACTATCGACTTGCACTTGCTGGTGATCAGGAAGTGTTGGAATCATTTGTAATATATTCTTACAAGCTTTTGCGGGAGTGCCACAAAAATGTCTTTCACCTTTACCTAATTCAACAAAGCACTCTTTAGACACATTGATTTTTCTCATCATTGAATTTTTCGGATTTTGGAAGATTTAGAAATTTCGAAGCATCATACAAGTCATTACAGGCATCAATCATTACAGATGTTTGGCGCTTCAAACCTCTACCCAAATAAACCTTTGGATGGCCATAATATCTTACAGTTATAAATATGTAACAATTACATGTGTCGAATTGTTCATGTCAAGTTTTACTTCAGTTTCGTAATATGAACAAATGTCGGTTTCTTACCTCCAAATACAATTTTTTTGCCACATGAAGAACACACCTTTGTTTTGTTTTTTCCCCAGTAAACGAAAACGAATAGAAAGTTAAAAATACGAATTGAAATGAATTCAAGTGAATTAAAATAAATTAAAAAGTGGATTCAATTAATCATTTTCATGCGTTTTAATTCATTTTAATTCACTTGAATTCATTTCAATTCGTAATTTTAACTTTCTATTCGTTTTCGTTTACTGGGTTCGTGTGAAAGTTTATGAGACATTTTCTGGACGTTCCTTATTTGAACTGAAAATGTCAAAAAAACTGGAGTGCTTATTTTTAGACAAACAAATCACAGGCGGCAACTAATAACTTGCAGAATAAGCGCCATGTTTGCAGTTTCGCAGGTATGTCTTAAGGAAAAACAGTTCTCCTCGAAATTTTGAAGAAATTTACATATTTTGGATGCTCTAACTAACTTTTTAGGAGTTATGGAGATAATAAAGATCTAAATTGGTTACCACGAAGCCACATACCAGTTCGTTAAGAAGTAAAATAATTCATAACAATATTAATTTTTCCTGAAACATAATGTCATTAACTGCATACGGACATACTTACCGCGTCAATGAATGAAAACTTCAACTAATTTGTTTGCAAATTCAACCTTATTTAATACTATTCTTCGGAGGTTAGTCGCTTCATATAAATTTTCGTCACCCTTAACAGCCGTGAAAAACTTTATTTGATTTAGAAATGGCGCAATACGACTTATTTAAATTGAAAATTCCATACACGGACCAATGCTCATATTAATCTTAATAATTACATTTACCTATTTTCACATTTAATTGCTCGATCATATTTCCTATCCTTTGTTGCGTCTGCAGCGGGCTTTTACAAGTACCAATTTAGCATATCAGCGTATCTTTGGTTAGCCCAACAAGATAATTACCGTAATATATGAACATTTGTAATTTGCAAATATTTTTCTAGTTTACATTTTTAAACATATTTTGCTGAAATTACCAAAACATTTCTTTTCGTACGGCGGGGACATCTGTGTGTGTAAATAAACAGGCTAAATGTGTACTCTCAGAAAAAAACATATACAAAATTAATTTACGATATCTCAAGAAAATGAGCAACTAGGGTTTTTATCTAAATAGATTTTGAAACTGGAGTCACGTATGAACAAGTCCCTACTTTCAGTTTTTGTCTACACTTTCTTTATACTTATCGTCACTTGAAGACCACTCTGACATGAGGAGTGCAAAGGGACTAGCCAGGCACTCGGGTCTCTATCTGCTGGCCAGGACGGCAGGGGGCCAGCTCAATCTTGAATAATCTAATATTACTCTATGAATTCATGAATGTTTTTAACAAACCAGGAGTAAATCTGCAAAAGTTGCATTGCGAGACCCATGGCACTTAATAAAATTTGCAAATATTATTAAAAATATCTACCTTGATGATTTCAAGAATGAATAGACCATATTCAGAAAACCGGAAAATATGCACTGCGTGGTTCAGAGTGTAATATCATACAATGGTCGCGAATCCTTTGAGACTAGGGATAGATAGGAATCGATGTAAAAATATTCCTAGATGCATTTAAGACTGTTTTGACCCAATTCGGAAAACCGGAATTTAAACGAATTTTTACTTACTTACTACGAATGGATAAATCTACATCGGTTGAACAGTAAAATCCTTAGGATGCAAAATTGGTATATATTTATTCCAGGCCTGACTATCTTCCCCGATGATACGACCTAATCTGGAAAATCAGTTGTTAAATCCCGCTTCGCTACAATAAATGCCGTATCGCTTCTGTTCAACTTTATGACAGGCTTGAATTATACTGAGGAGGAATATGAAATGACCAGAGACTAATCCGAGGCTGGTAAAATTACAACATGCAAAGGCTCCGAAGGAAAGTACTTTTGGATGGTTCGAAAACATGCCATAAATGAAATTTTTTCCTCATTAATAAGGAAAATATCGTTTTGAATCAATTCGCGACGGAATCATTGATTATAACGATTTCTGCAAAATGCGTATAACTTCGGCAGAAAATTCGTTATACAGTTAAAATTTTGCATACATTTCGAAAATACTGTTTGATATAAGGAAAATATAGTTCAGAAACAATTCGCGACGGAATCATTGTTTATAACGATTTCTGCAAAATGCGTATAACTTGGGAAGAAAATTCTTTACAAAATTAAAATTTTGCATACACCTCGAAGATAATGTTTGAAATAGGAAAATATCGTTTTGAATCAATTCGCGACGGAATCATTGTTTATAACGATTTGTGTACAATACGTATATCTTGTGCAAAACATTCTTTATAAAATTAAAATTTTGCATTCACTTCGAAAATAATGTTTGAAGTACGGAATATATCGTTTTGAATCAATTCGCGACGAAATCATTGATTATAACGATTTCTGCAAGATGCGTATAACTTGTTCCGAAAATTCTTTATAAATATAAAATTTTGAATAAACTTCGAAAACAATGTTTGAAAAAAAGAATATATCGTTTTGAATCAATTCGCAACGGAATCATTGTTTATATCGATTTCTGTAAAATGCGTAAACTTGTGCAAAAATTCTGCACAAAATTAAAATTTTGCATATACTTCAAAAATAATGTTTGACATAAGGAAAATATAGTTTAGAAACAATTGGCGAGGGAATCAGTTTAAATAATCAGTGTTTATAACGATTTCTCTAAAATGCGTATATCTTGTGCAGAACATTCTTTATAAAGTTAGAATTTTGCATACACTTCGAAAATAATGTTTGAAAAAAAGAATATATCGTTTTGAAACAATTCGCGACGGAATCATTGTTTAAATAGTCATTGTTTATAACGATTTCTGTAAACTGCGTATAACTTGTGCAGAAAATTCTTTATAAAGTTAAGCTTTTTCATACACTTGAAAAATACTGTTTGAAATAAGGAAAATATCGTTTTGAAACAATTCGCGAAGGTATAATTGTTTAAATAGTCATTGTTTATAACAATTCCTGTAAACTGCGTATAACTTGTACTGCAGAAAATTCTTTATAAGGATAAGGATAAAGGATAGGAATTATCCCCCGCTTTAATGACATTTTTGCCTGTTCGTGGGTCGGCTCTCGGGTGGATAGGTCGGACATACAATCGAAAACATTTACAAGACAATACATAACAGCACATAGCAACACCCACCCAGAGCCAATCCCCCCATTACTGCGCCCCGTAGAACGTCTTGAGACCCCTCTGTATCGCATTTGCACGGGGTCTGGGAAAACTACGGAAAACCCAGACAGATACAGTCGACAAACTACTTTATCATCAGGGGTTACCCTCTGATGGTAAAGCAGCCGTGTCTCCCACTCAGAAATCGGCCTGCCATCTTTGCCGTAGCGGGCGCAACGCTCGTTTTTTTATTTTTCATAGTCACCCTTCCAAGTATGGATCCCTATCAGGAACCTTTCACTTGAAAGAGCGACTGTGCGTCGCACCGACCACAGGGCAACTGCGGTTGGTTCAAAAAGAAAATTCTTTATAAAGTGAAAATTTCGCATACACTTTAAAAATACTGTTTGAAATAAGGAAAGTATATCTTTTTGAAGCAATTCGCGACGGATTCATTGTTTAAATAATCATTGTTTATACCGATAAACTTTCTCGCACTTGTATCAAGAACTACTAATTTTTAACGTGCGCACTTAACGCATGCTTATTTACATTGCGCGAATGTGGTACTTTGCGCACAGAAAACAGTGCCCTAATTAAGCACTTAGCGCACAGAGTTAAAAACAACGTATTAACATCTTCAAAATAATGGATTAGCACATTCATACCGAATTAGGGCGATTCCGGTTTTTGAAAATTCGTTGAAAAATGCATTGATTTCAATCTTGTTCAAGGTAGGAAAAGAGCTCAAGGAAACTAAGGGATTTGTCTTAAAACGTAAAAAAGCGAATAATATGGTCGCACTAAATTAGCATGATTGTTTTATTTGGTATTCTTTGAATCTTTATTAAAATCATATTTACGACGAAGAAAGGAGAAGAGAAGAGACTTGGAGGGATTTGTAACGGACGGGAGCTCCGCAAAAACAATAGCGCGTGCGAATGAGAGAGAGCGAAAGGTGTGTGAGTGACAGAGCGAGTGTCGCGTGCCGGCGCGAGACTTCGGTCTATAAATTTGGGGGAAAGTCCCAAGGGAGGAACAGTCGTCGCCAGACCGTCTACCACAGTCCGTCGATCGACTTAGCACGCTCCGATTCCCCGGCTACGCAAGTATCCGTAGGCGGGTAAGAGTGTGTAATTAACATAAACTTGCAGCGACATTGCGGTCAGCGTACCGAGTGTCCCTGTCAAGAACGGGTAGGCAGGTCCCTCCTAAATTATTAATGAATGTCATTTTTCTCCTTACAGGTGGAGCAACCGGACGATATAGATTACGTTCCGCCAAAATTAACGCGGTTCTTACAGAATTACTTATTCTGTTGTATTTTGAGATATAGAAAATAAATAGATTTTTCGTTATCCAAATCCGTTTCTCGAGTCCGTTATTTATCCTTACCTGCACGTTACATTTGGCGACCGTGACAGGACTCGAGAACGATTGTATAAAGAAAATAAAATCAGATGGAAAATACGGAAAAGTGGAAGGCAAAAGAAACAGCCGATCAAGTAGTACTTGGTGGCCTATACACTGTAAGACAAACAGGAATCAATATTGAGTAGTCATGAACTTACCTCAACCTCCTGTAAAAACTGTTGAAGAATAAATAGAATGTGAAAAATAACCCTAAATTGTTATTTAAAAAAAAATACAGCCAATATAATTTAAAAAAAAAAACGAGAAAGATTCTCGTAAATAAAATGCCGCGTGGCAGACCGAGAAAGGATATGCGAAGGAGCATATCCCACGAAATTTTAAGAGAAAAAGAGGTAGAGCCAAAAGAAAATGGAGAGCATTTTCGAGACTCAATTGGCAGTCCGAAGCAACGGGTCTATACCGATAAATACGAAAAAAAGGACAAGATTGCGAACTAAGAATTAAAAACTTAGAGTAACGAGATATGAATGCTTAAATACTGCTCGATCAAATGAGCATGAACCAGGAAGAATTAAAAGACCTACAAGGTCGAATAGAGGATATAGAAAAAGAGGTGGTAGTGCGTCCAAAAGACATACCAGAAATGCTCGAAAATTCGAAATGGGCGGAAATCGTGAAAAAACAAAGTAACGATATTCTCAGACTCGAGCACCAGATAAAACATCTCCATTCGCTCATACAAGAAGCACGGGAGGCGAGAGACTCGCGCTTTAGTCGTCGTATCATACAAGAGGGTGAAAATGATAATACCCCAAAAATAAGGATAAATCCTCCCACATTTTATGGGGGAAAAGCAGAAAAACCACTAAAATTTCTGCAAGCGCTTCGCAACTATTGCGAAGGATTAACAATAAGTGCGCCACAATTCAAGACGATTATGTACCAAATTTTGAAGGGTCCCGTTCTGGATTGGTAGTATTTTGTCGAGCAAGATGTACTAAACCTAGACAAATTTGAACTTAAATTCCGGAAAAGATACTGGAATGAAGAATCGCAATACCAACTAAAACGACACATTGAATTCGGGTATTACCAATCCCAGCGAAATGCAAGCCGCGTTGAATACGCCATCGATTTATGTAACCAGATTAAAGACACGAATATGTCCTTCTCAAACAAGGAATTAATCACTATGATATCTCAACATTTTGAACAAGAAATAAGGAATGCCATTGTTAATCGGGATATCCGCCAATACGACGATTTATTGGACGTACTCCAAACATATGACGAAATGGGGCCCGAATGCAATTAGGGGGATGTACGAAAATAAGGGTGACAGAATGGGGATGATAAACCAGGAACGAATAAGGAACCTGATTGAAGAAAAAAGAGAGGCATGGCTGAAAACGACGCCTTATGAGACCCCGAGCATTCAAAATAGATACGAAAATGAAGCGGGGCGAGGAGAAAGACAACTTCCGGGGTAGCGCCATCAACAGGTGAATCCTCAAAAATTTGTGCCTAGGTGGTACAATGTAAATACAATGGGCTTAAATGAAGCAAAACAAGAAGAAGATGAGCTTTCTACACTCGACGAAATAAAAATCTCGGAAGGCAGGGAAAGCAGTAAGCCAGAGGAGGAAGATTGGTAAATCGGCAATAAGGACCGACGGATTGGAATCGAATCAATCTTCGAAAATCCGAGGGAATTCTTGACAAATGAACAAAGCATTCCTAGGAATAAAGAACAAATAACTTGTCCGGAAATCCCGATCATAATCAAAGGAATCCGAACGAAAGCATTATGGGACACACGGAGCGAGATCACGTGTATCTCGGAAGAATTTTACAGGTCGAATGCCGCAGCTTTTAATAAGTGTCTGATGTTACCCATCACCGGATAACGGGTAATAAGCGCGACCAGGATGAAGTCAACCACCCTCAAAATACAGGTTCTATCAAGAACGATAGTGGGAAAAATCGAAAGCGAGATTGCATTCGCGATCGTACCACATTTAATTCGAGACTGTATTATCGGAATCAACGTACAGATGCAATCGAAGACAAGAATTGATCTCGAAAACGCGAACATCCACATAACCGGGGAAGATTCGAAAATCGACATCATAACCTTTAAATAAAAAAAAAAGTCTCGACCAGAGTGACAGGGTAGGAACAATACAGCATGTAGAGTGGCCGGAAATAGAAACGGTAAAAGCTACAACGAACCCGGAGAGAAGAAGAATCTCACAACTTAGTGAGCAGAATATTCGCGAAAAAGTGAATAAATGCGAGGTTCTAAAAGATCACGAAAAAGACAAACTAACTAAACTACTTGTTAAATTCAAAAACACGTTCAAGGATCGACCGGGGAGAACTAAGATATATGAACATGAAATCAACTTAAAAACGGAAACGCCGTTTTTTATTAATGCATATCCAATTCCGTTCACATATAAGGCAAAAGTGAAGGCGGAGATACAAAGAATGCTTGAATTAGGGGTCGTACAACCCTCCACTAGTCCATATATCAATCCGATGCTGACGGTGATTAAAAAGGATGGATGAGTGAGGTTATGTTTAGACGCTAGGGCACTGAATGAACGAATGATAAGTGATCATGAAACCCCCCCCCCCCCCCGAACCCAGACGTTATATTTCAAAAATGTTTGGGAGCCGAATACATGACTAGCCTCGATATGACTAGTAGTTTCTGGCAAGTATCATTGGCTAAGAACTCCCAAAAATATACGGCATTTTTGCATGACGGAAATGTGTATGAACATACCGTCACGCCATTCGGATTAAAAACAAGTAGGACAAAGGACAAAGGACAAAGGACAGGTTATTTCCCCCGCGTTAATGACGATTTGTCTATTTGCGGGTCGGCTCTCGGGTGGAGAGGTACAGGACAGAGACAGACAGTACAGTGACAGAACTAGGCAATACAACACAACACCCACCCAGAGCCAGTCCCCCCTACCCCAATATCGGTACCACCAGCAGATTCGACGGTCTGTGCCTTAGTGAGTACGACGCGGGGCTTATCCCCTCTTTATCCGAGATAAGACCCACGACGTACCGACCGCGGATAAGACGCTGACGGTACCGATAACTGCCAACGGGGGTCGGCAGCGGTCCCAAATTCGTACCTTCGCCCAGCAAAGTTCCCCGGTTATTCCACACTGGACATAAGCAGAGAAAATTGCAGGACGGGGATTCGAATTCGGGCCCTTCGCGACGTTCAGTTCGGGCGGACTAAGACTGACGCCTTAGCCCGCACGACCATCACGCCGTCTAGGATTAAAAACAAGTAGCTCAAGTTTAATTCGAGCTCTTAACCGAGTATTTTGCGGAATCGGAGAGTTTATTATTAACTCAAAACCAAAGAAACCGGCACACCAAAACAAATAACGACAACCGAAATGAAAAAGGCAATGAGTATCAAAGCGAAACACACGGAGACGACTGCAAGCAAAACCGGAACACCGACAAGCAAAACCGAGAGCGCCACGAGAGTGAGCCTCAAAGAAAAAGCAAAAAAACTGGAATTACCAAAGGCAACATCCGTGTCTCACCTTACTCCTGAGACAGACACGGAAATAAGCTCCTTGGAATCCGATATGGAAATAGAATTCGAAAAAGTAAAATCCAGAAAAAGAAATAAAGTCGTGTCGAGCTCGGACAGCGAGGGTCGAGATGACAAAGCCAAAAGCAAAAGAATAGCTAACGATAGTCCTAAGCCAGGAACATCCAATGCCAAAAACAATGACAATGCTAATGAAAACGGAAATAAACACGAAAGCCAAGAAACTGGGAACAAGGAAGCGACGATTCCCATGGCGGTGTATGCCAGCAAAGGAACTCTGCAATACCTAATTAATAACTCAGAAGACAAAAAGCTACAAGAGAAGGCACAAACAGCTCTGGACAACTTAATGATTCTGATAACTAACTTAACCATCAAGAATGCACAAGTAAAAGGAGCGTACGAGGAACTAAAAAGCCTTAAAAAATCAGTGCAAACCTACGCAGAAACCGCTGCAAGAATCGTTGCGCCCAAGTCGTAACAGTTGAGGACCCAGATTAGATCTCCGCCGAAAGTAATTATACTCAAGGCAAAGGATCAGGAACTGGCAAAGGACCAAGATAGGGTCAAAAAGCTGCTAACGCAGACAATTGACCCTACAAAGGAAAAAATACAAATAAAAAGCATTAGAAAAATAAGAAATGGCCTAGTTATCGAGACACCCTCGCAAGAAGATCTCGACAGACTTACAAGTAATAAAAAAGTACTCGATAAATTTTAGTGTGAAAAGCCACAGAAAAAACTACCAAAGATTATAATTTATGACGTGCGTGCTGACCTAGAGTCAGAAAAAGTTAAGGAAACCATCATCAAACAAAACGACAGCATAGACCCAAATGGTATACAGATGAGATTCAAAACAGGCAAACGTGACACCGGAACGGTAAACTGGGTTATAGAATTAACACCAGACCTCCGCCGGCAAGTGCTGGCAAAAACAAGATTATATATCGGCTGGGCATCCTGCAAAGTTCAGGACTTTCTAATGGTGACGCGATGTTACAAATGCCAGGGGTATGGTCATATCTCTAAATATTGCACCAGTGACGAAATCTGCGCTCACTGCGCAGAAAAAGGTCACAAAAAGCAGGATTGCCCAAAAAAGGGTGACCCGCCTATCAAAAAGTGCATCAATTGCACCAAGACAAAAAGAATAAACAACCACAGTGTGAACGACAAGGCTTGCCCGCCGTACATAACAGCCTATGAAAGGCTGAAAAATGCCACAGACTACGGCATTCAATAGCCGTAATCTAAAGATTCTGCAAATCAACTGTAGAAAGTGCACGAGGGTTATGCCTGAAGTTAAAAACTTCTGCGCGGATAACAAAACGGACATAGTCCTACTACAAGAAAAATGCAAATAAGAATAGTCTCCAAATACGCGGTCTTGGTCCTAACACCAGGATCGTTAAACCAATGCACAATGAATATCCATGGGCAGCAATAGCTGTCACCAATCCAGAGATCGATGTAATGAGATTGAATCACCTATGTAATTCGCACTTTGTCATAGCAGAAATAAAATATAACCAGGAAACCTTCTATCTTGGGAGTGGGTACTTTCAGTGGAGCCAATCCATTGAGGGGCACCTTGTTCACCTCGAAAAAGTTCTGTGTGAACTTGAAGGAAAAAAGGTAATTATTGGCATAGATGCGAACGCAAAATCTCCATTATGAGGATCAAGGGAAACAGACCGGAAAGGCAGACTGCTGGAGGAGTTGATAGGACAGTGGAACCTGAATGTATGCAACACAATCGACAGTGGCCCTACTGTACGAAACGAAGCGGGCATTGGCAATGTAGACGTAACTCTCACTACCAGGGAAGTGAGAGATATAGTAAATTGGAGGGTGAAAGACAGAGGCATCTCTAGCGACCACCTTCCAATAAGATACGAAATAAGAAGTCTAACAGATAAGTCCAAGAAAAAGATATGGCCCGAAGATGAAAAACACGAAGGTCCGCATCCTGGATACTCACTGGCAAGAGCTGACTGGAAAACTTTCTCAAATGCATTGACTATGGAGTGGAGCAGACAAGAGATAAAGATGGATACAAAAGCCGAACTGATTGGAACTATTCGTGCATTAAACAGAAGCATAACTAAGGCTATGAACCTCGCTGCACCCAAAAGGCAAAAATATCAAAAACGGGCACCGTGGTGGAACGACGAACTAACAATTGAAAAGAAACTCACATATAGAACACGTCGTAAATACACAAATGGGAGAGACCAAGACCTTAGGCAGGAGTTTCAGAGCGCTTACCAGGAGCAGAGACGCAAGTACTCTAGACTGGTGGCACGGACAAAAGTTGAAAGCTGGAAGAATTTCGCAACGTATAAAGGAAATGAAAATCCATGGAGTATAATATATAAAATGCAAACGGAAAAAATGAAAGTCAAAGAAGTGGCCAGCAACATAAGGATAGAAGACCGCCATACCTTGGACTGGGAAACTACGGCTAGAGAAGTCCTAAATAGACTCTTCCCGGATGACACGGAAGAAGACGAAACGACAGAGCAAAAACAAATCAGGGAAGATAACAAAACAATACCTAGAAACAGAAATATCACAATAAAAATGAAAGAATTAGAACATGTGGTCAACCGCATGAAACTACGAAAAGCACCAGGACCAGATAACCTGAATCCTGAAGTAATCAAACAAGCTATGCCTATAATTAAAAAAGATCTATTAAGAATTTTCAATGCATGCCTGAAACTGGGTGTCTTCCCAAATGATTACAAAATTGCTCGAGTCGTAACAATAAAGAAAGGAACCGACAGGGATCCCTCTGATCCACTATCATACAGACCGATATGTCTCCTGTCAATCCTGGGAAAGCTTCTTGAAGGAGTAATCGTCCTCAAGTTGAACGAAATCATCGAGCCTGCACTGAGTGATACTCAGTACGGGTTTCGGAAAAATCGCTCCACTGAAGACGCAATCATAGATTTTAGAAAAACCGTTGCAAACTCCAAAGAAAAATATGTAATGGCAATATTCCTCGATATTCAGAAAGCTTTCGACAACGTCTGGTGGCCTATGGCTCTCAATAGACTAAAGAAACACGAATGCCCAGGCGAGATATACAGAATCATACAAAGTTACCTGAGCAGAAGGGAGGTCATGTTGCAGAGCAACTCAAGCCAGGTCAGTAAAATAATCAACAAGGGATGTCCGCAGGGCTCGGTCCTCGGGCCGACCCTCTGGAATCTGATCTTTGACCCGAACCTGAAAAGACTAGAGGAGTTGAGCATCAAAACTATTGCATACGCCGATGACCAGGTCATATTGATCGAAGGCAAAAGCGAGTTGGATCTGGAAGGAAAGGCCAAAACTGCAATAGATGAAATAGAAAAATGGACACAAATAAACAAACTACAATTAGCAACCAAAAAATGTGAGGTATTGATGCTCAGGGGACCGCACCTCGTAAGAGGTCCCACGGTCAAATTGGGCAATAAGGTCCTCAAAATAGTTAAAGAATACAAATACCTTGGGATAACCTTTCAGACTAACTTGAAAATGCATACTCATGTAAACAATATAGCAATAAAAACAAGGCAACTGTTCAACTCCCTGGGCCGGGTAGCTAAAAGCGACTGGGGTCTCAGGTTTGGGGCTCTGAGCAGGATTTACGGAGGGCTGTTCGTACCGATCGCCTCCTATGCAGCGTCTGGTTGGCAGGACAGACTTTTAGCGGACGATAAGAAAAAACTCATGATGGCCCAGAGATTTGCTCTCATCAGAGTCACTGGGGCGTATAAAACAATATCAGGAATGGCAGCTCCAGTTATTGCTGGAGTATTACCAATAAACAATGAAATACATAAAAGAGCCGCCAATTACAAAATAAGGAAAGGAATTGAATTCACCGTAAAGACTTACACATACGTCCCAGTAGACAGTGAAGATGAGGCAGTTAAAAAGGAGCATCAACGTACCGCGAGAAGTAGAGTGCTTGAAGCACTCATCGACCAATGGCAAGAGGATTGGGATGCAACTGACAAGGGGAGGGTTACGTATGAGTACCTGCCAGAGGTGAAGGAGAGGCTGAAATATAAATGGATCCAACCAAATAAATGGCTAAACCAGTTCCTCACGGGACATGGTAACTTTAAACATTGGAAATTCCCCATAAACTGTAGGGCCTGCATATACACATATCCCAACTCAAAGTTGGGTAAAAAAAAATCAAAAAACCAAACAAGTAAGTTTGCAATAAATGTAGAAATCGAAAAATGTAAGATATGCAATATCACTGGTGTGCTGAAAGGCGGTGGACGGTGGGCTGTGGTTTCCTTCAGAAACCTCACATGGGTGCCTTTTTTTCTTTTTTTCTTTTTTATATTAACTCTGCGGACGATATTTCATGCGTATCTCCTAAGTTTGATTCCCAGCTCGTACACTTAGAACACATCTTAACGAAACTACAAGAAAATGGAATCACCATCAATTTCCACAAATTACAACTACGTCGACAGGAGATTTCTTTTCTAGGGCACATACTGACCCCGGGAAGGATACAACCTCAAAGAGAAAATCTCACGAAAATCAGAGAATTCATGCCTTCGAAAAACCAGAAGCAACTGAGAGGATTCTTAGGGTTCATTAATTATTACAGCAAATTCTTCCGAAAACATGCAGATCGAATGGTGCCACTATTAGAACTGTTGAGAAAACGACAAAAATGGGAATGAAATAAGGAACATCAACGGGTATTCGAGGAAATTAAGCAATCCTTCGCGGATACTATGTTCCTTAAACACCCTGCACCTGGGCAACCCTACATGCTCACAACCGACGCGAGTGCAAATGCGGTCGGGGCCGTGTTATCGCAACTAAACGGACTGGGAGAAGAAGAGATCGTGACATACTACAGTAGGACGCTGAAAGGAGCGGAATTAACGTACCATACCACCGAAAAGTAACTTTTAGCAATAGTAGCTTCTCTGAAGAAGCTGCGAACATTCGTATTGGGAGAAAAAATCATCCTGAGAACCGATCACAAGGCATTGACTTTTCTTAAAAGCTGTCAGTTCCTCAACAATCGGATAACCCGATGGGCGCTAGGCATTCAAGATTATGATATAAAGCCTCGATTTATCAAAGGGTCCCAGAACAGGGTAACTATTTGAGCCGAAAAAACGGAGAGGGAGGGTCGCAAGAGAACTATGACGATATCCTGATAGCAAAGGTCCATCTGCCACAACTCGATAAAGAAACAGCATCCCCCATGAAGAATTTGGCAAAGAGACAAATAGAAAACCCAGAGGTGAGTGAAAAGCGCAAGCTGATATACCATCCAGCTCGCCACGAATTTTACAGGGCGCAAAATGATATTCTTCTCAACAAGGGGAGAAACGGAAAGTGGAAAACCCTCTTGCCTCGAAATTTAGGCAAACGGCTTGCTGAAAACCTCCACGCCGGATACGGACACGTAGGGACGATAAAACTTACCGAGTTGATGGACAAAGCTTTCACCTTCAAAACTTCCGCTCGATAATTAGAGACGTCGTAATGACATGCGACTCATGCCAAAGGAACAAGGCTCCGAACCGATATCCCCGGGGTTCAGAAAAATCCATAACACCAAAAAAACCTGGTGACCTAATGTCCATCGACTTTTATGAACCACTCCCAACATCCAGAGGGGGAGCAAACTACATCTTAGTCACGATAGATGCATTTAATAAATTCGCAGTAATGTACGCGATAAAAAAGGCAAATACATCAACGGTAATTAATAAAATCTTCGGGAATTACATCCCGACTTATGGTAAACCAGAGAGAATTCAGTTCGATCACGGTACACAGTTTACCTCCGACAAGTGGTTGAAAAAACTGAAAAATGAAAGCATTCAAGGGATCTTTTCATCGATTCGGCATCCACAAGGGAACATGGTGGAACGGGTGAACCGAGAGCTGGGCCGATTTTTTAGAACATTCGTGGGGTGATAAACATACCGGTTGGGCGGCATGGCTTGACATTATACAACAATGCATAAATGAAACGTATCACGAATCAACGGAATTCACACCCATATAATTACACCTCGATAAAAAACCCACGAGAGTCTGGGAAAAATGGATACCAAGGTCGAGTGAGATGAATGAACCGAGTTACGAGTATAAATTACTACTAGCCAAGGAAAATATTATTCGACATGCGAAGATGGAGAGCGAGAGAAAAACAACAACAAAGGGAGATATACTTTTTTCAAGGTCGGAGACACGGTGCTACTAAAAGCGTTAAATGTATCAAACGCAATGGACAAAAAAATAGGGAAATTCTTCGCACTATATGAAGGTCCATTTAAGATAAAAAAGGTTGTTAATGAGACTACGCATATCATCGAAAATAATAAAGGGATTGAGCGAGGAATGTTTCATGTGCAACTTCTTAAATCGTATGTTACCACCGTAGATCGGAAGTAAACAAAAGGTAGATAAGGGGACAAGGGAAAGTTCCTGGGATCGCAGCGGAGATTCAAATAAACAGAATCGGGGTAAACATAAGAACGCATTTAAATAGACGCCATTGAACCCGAATTCGGTAGTTTTGGTAAGAACCATTCCAGAAATCGGTACGAATACTGAATTATATCATAACGGACGACATGTGGCCACTCAAACGGCCCGGCATGACGTTACGTGTGAATGTCGTGTGTGCCGCGTTATGTGGGACAGTGAACACCACCTGTGCCTTTTTGGAAACTCTGCCCGTTTCTGTAGTCGGAAAGGGAAACCACGCACTGTCGGAAAAGGGTTCCAAACGAAAAAGGTGAAAGTCTGTGACCAGGAATGCCAATTTCTACCTGGCTTACTTCCGGCCGATCGGATTAAATATGAAGATCTGGGACGAGCATTCGAGGAGGTGACCCGTCAAATTGCAGTTCGGAGGAGAGAATTACAAGAGCTCGAACAGCCGCGGGAAAAGGAAAGGAGAGATCCCGAACTCGAGAATATGAGCTGGGACCTTCTCTACGAGGCCATGGACCAGGAGCTGAAGGCGGAGTTAAATACGAGATGGGACATGGAATACCAGCTTCTCGACGACAAAATCCAAGAAGAAATTGAAACATCCCAAAGGATCCGAGGAATAGCATATGTCGCGTAGGTAAACAAGATAGATATCCTTGCCGAGGACATCCTCTGGATAGATAACTACGCGGGAGCTGAGCTCGATTGGGTGTAATCTCTCATTTCTAACGGATGGGAGCTTCGGAAAAACAATAGTGCGTACGAATGAGAGAGAGAGAGAGAGAGAGAGGGACAGTCATCGCCAGACCGTCTAGCGCAGTCCGTCGATCGACATAGCACACTCCGATTCCCCGGCTACGCAAGCATCCGTGGGCGAGTAAGGTGTGTAATTAACATAAACTTGCAGCGACATTGCGGACAGCGTACCGAGTGTCCCTGTCAAGAACGGGTAGGCAGGTCCCTCCTAAATTATTAATGAATGTTATTTTTCTCCTTACAGGTGGAGTAGCCGGACGATATAGATTACGTTCCGTAAAAATTAACGCGATTCTTACAGAATTACTTATTCTGTTGTATTTTGAGATATATAAAATAAATAGATTTTTCGTTATACAAATCAGTTTCTAGAGTCCGTTCTTTATCCTTACCTGCACGTTACAGATTGAAAGTTATTAAAATTATAACAAAATTCTTTAAAAATTCACATCAAATTAGCATGATTCCGAGTTCTCGAAATTCATTAACCCTTTGCGGCATACATTTTTCATTACACGGACGATAGCTGAAATTTCTAACTCGGGGGTTTTTGAGGTCGCTGATTAGGAATCTGAACTCAGATTTCGAAAATTCAAAATGGCGTATTCAAGGTTGCCTCGCTAAAATACCTTTTAATATTTCAATCATCCATCTTCAATCCGCAGTTTTGAATTTTTAAAATCTAAGGTCAGATTCGTAATCAGCAGCCCCAAAACCCCTGTATTCCAACTTTCGTAATGTTATGACTAAAAGTTTCGTCAATAATGAATTTTGTATTTTAAACAGGCTATTTTTTTAACTTGTTTATTAATTATCAATAAATTGACAATGATTTTAAAAATTTAGCTCATCAACATTTATTTTGTAAAATTCCATGATTATAAAATTACAAAAAGTATCGGAAAAATCAAATCCCAGCTACATTGAATTTTCAAGAAATTGTTTAGAAATAGGTGGCATCAGGTGATGCCACTATGCTGCAAAGGATTAAATATTCACTTAAACCTTCCAAAAGATGTTTAGGGTAGAAGAGATAAAAGCGTTGGCATTAAAAAGTATTAATATCATCAAAATAATGGAGTAACACATTCGCAACCAAATGTGGGCGATTCCGGTTTTCCAAAATTCTATGAAAATTTGTTTAACTTAAATCTTAAATGAATAGAAAATGGCTTATGGTAACCAATGAATTAGCCTCAAATGTTATTAGTTTTGTCTTCTAAAAAATCAATTAACCGTATGAGAACAAGTGTACATAACCGAAAGTTTAAAAAAAATGATTTGAATCTTCCTTAAAGTAAAACGGGCTCTGGGAATTGATTTCAATATTATTAAAAGGTATTATCAGGTCATCAAAATTTTCAATTATTATAATCGCTCTGAAAATTGAAGATTCTGTACAGTTAAAAGTCAATAAATTTTAATTTTAATTTTCCATAATGTAAAATTTTATTAAAGTCATTAATAAGGAAATCAATACAAAATTTGTACCGAATTTGCAACATTCCGAGTGAATGTTGGTTCCCTATGTCTTCTCTTTATCAATTTATTTTAAAAAATATTATTGCAAACGTTTTAAAATTCAGTCAGTATTACATTTTTAAAAATTGTTCTTTTTCATGACTGAATTTCTTTAGTTCTTTTTTATATTTATTAAATTTTGGAATGTTTTTAATTTTCTCTTTCATTTTCATTACGTCTAACGTTTTTTAAATACTTTTATTAGCGTTTTAGAAATCGAATTTTCTATGTATGTATGCTCTGACGTTCGCCGATAATGTGACGGTAAGAATTTCTGCCCGACAATGAAGCATCTCCTGCTCCTACTGGATGACTTTGATGACGAATAATTTAAAAACCATATCATATTGGGATGTAAAATTTTTTGCTTTTTTCCGAATCCGCGAAAAAAATAGCAGTTTCCATTTAAAAAATGAACTTGACCTTGGAATAACCTTCAAGGTCAAGTTCTATTATACCGTTACATAGCCTGGGAAAAATCCTTAAACTTTTGCCTGAAATATTTTCCCCGAAAATACACACCCGCTGAGATATTTAGGCGTTTCCATACTTTTGGATCACCCTGTATATATACAGTATATATTAGGGGTTTGATAAGAGCTTGGCGCGATGAGCGACCGCTCCTGTGGATATATAAAATAAAATATTAAAAAGCATTCTTTAACTGTACATTGAAACGTCAGATGCTGATCTTTATGAAAACTTTTTTGGCGAGTCTCTTATTTCTGTAGAAGAACTGATTTTGTTAAAGCTTCTATCTCAAGAAAGATAAGGGTTAAATTGTCAAATAGGGAGTAACACGTTAGAATTCTGGTTCTTTGAGGCGAGTGGTATCCGCTGAAACAACAAAGAAAGCCGGAAGAAGGATGTATATATGAAAAACAAATTGTAACCTGATGAAAAATTCTATTTATTTTGGGTTTTTTATTCAAAATTTTTACTCGGTGTTTACTACGGGATCTTATGGACAAGGGAGAAAGAAGACGGAAAGGGTAGGTGTTTGTGGAGTAGAAGGAGGAGGGAACGGACCTTCGTCCATTCGGCATCCTGGTTTTCTTTCCTCCCGGACAAGTTGTGAAGCCTTAGCGAATCTCTGACTTTGAACATTCTCCTCGAAGATGGCGTTTAGCGATAAATAAATATTTTTATATTAATTTGGATGAATTTAGTTTAATTCCACAGGAAAATGAAAACTTATGTAATAAAAAAAATAGTAGGATAGCATTCCAAATTCGCCTCGTGGCTTTAATGAGATACGATTTCGCAGGAAATCCCTCAGGAAAGTGCGGATTTTATGGCGGTTTCGTCGCAATAACCCATGTTCAGTGATTCTTCCCTCTCTATTTTGCTAAGGTACATTTTTGGTGGATTGGATAGGTTTTTATGAAAATGATTAATTATTTATTTCCAGAACGTGTTACATGATTTTTGTCGGTACATTATCTTAATGCGTAAGATGTTTTTAAAAATGCGGTATAGTAGCTCGCCTCAGTTATTACTAATTTAAACGCTAAGAGTTTATGAGTTTAAGTGAAAATGAAAAACGAATTACAGTAAAGTAAAGTAATTGCTTTCGAATTTTTAGCACACAAAACATGAGTATTGAAGTCCGTTGCTAAATCGGTTGCAGTTTTTTAAAAAAGTTCTCGGTTTAAACGGTACATGTTATCTTGTATTTTATGTCTAATAAAGGCGTTGTTTAAAGAGAATCTGATTGAAACCATGTATTTGCTAACCAGCTACGTAAGAAAACATTTTATGCCCCGACAGCCGAAGTCCAAGGCTTTTATGATCGCTGTCCGTTAAAAGAAAAGTTACACAGAAATACAGAAACGGGAACAAATATTTTTTAATTCAACTCGCTATAACAGTGAGTGTTAAGAATTTTGAAAAAAATATAGAGATTTGTACATATAATGATGAATAACCAAACGAAGTATCTCAATAAACATTAAAGTTATTAGCCGTTTTCCACGAAACATCCAAATGTACGTACAGACGCTTCGCGTACCGTGTGAATTTCGACTATCCAACAAAGAACTCCGCACCGGTCATAAGGGGATTTGGGTCCCGGTCAAATTGAAACAAAATTTAGTATAACGTAATTCGTACCGCGTTGATCAAAAGTGTCCCTAGGTCCAAAGCTATGCAATGAAGCGTTTTTGAGATAAGGAGCATCGAAAGTCGCAAAACGAGCATGATGGATAATAGTCCAGGGGCGAACATATGTATTCTACAGGCCTATCCAAGTTATTTTCATGTATTTTGGCGCGCTAAACCCAAATCCGATGTTTGTTTTGCGAATTAGGTGGGAAAAATTAGTTATAAACCAAATCACAATTTTCATAAACAAAGTCACAATTTTCACACTTTCGCATTTATTTTTTCCAAGCAACAGCAATATTTATATGTTTTTTGGGTCGCTGATTACGAATCTGGAATCGGACTTTGTAAATTCAAAATGGCGAATCCAATATGGCATACGATATTTGAAAAAATAAACGAAATCTCTTCAAACTCGTTATTAAGGGATTTCTGAAAGCGCTGATTAGGATATCGGGTTGTAGAAATTAATAACGGCGCAGCGGTTACGAAGTGTCAGTCATTCGTTTTTTTTTTTTTTCATTGATTTTCTAAGACTTGTACTCGTTTTCAGGGATTAATGGTTAGGTAATATTGAAAAGTCACAGTGCTACAATTTTTTACTTAAGTAGGTTCTAAAAATCACATGTACAATTGGACAAATACATTTTGGCGGCGATTGAAATACGTCGAGTTCTAAAATAATCCATAGGAATTTAATTTTCAAAGATTTTTCCCCATCACCTTATTTATATTTAGGTAATTATGAAAGGCACCTATTTTGTACTTAATCTTTCAATATCTGGACTATATCAGTGGTTTTCAAAACTTGCATTTAAAATATGTACAAATATTTTCAATGAACTATATCTTGAAATAAACATTTTTGAAACATTATCACTCCGAGGGCGATATTCAGATGTTATTTTAAAAGATTATCACGTTATTTCCACAATTTCGCTGTTAATGTACTCAAGGACGCCGATGAACGATGTTCAGTTGTTTTGCTCTGACACTTTTCTATTTTCTGAAATTGTCCGCCACTTTGCGTCCGCCGGTATGAATTTCTACAATCCGATATCACATTTCCTAATCAAAGATTCCAAAAATTCCCGAAAAACAAGTTTCCAACGATTTAGTTAATTTTTTTCAAAAATCGTGCGTCGAGTTTGAACAGATTTCGCTTATTTTTTCAAAAATATTCCGCCATATTGGATCCGCCATTTTGAATTTTCTGATTTAAGATTCGTAATCACCGACCCAAAAAAACCTGTAAATATTGTTGTCGCATAGCACAGTCCAAAACGATATAAAATAATAAGAGAAGGCGATATTTAAGGCGATTAATAAAATATCTTGAAATTATGTCAGTCAATAATTTTTTAACTAATTATATCATAGACCTCAAAAACCTCAGAAAACAAGTTTTAAGTTGATCTGTTTAAGTTTTTTGCAATTGTCCGTTATTTTGGTTCCGCCGTTATGAATTTCTAGAAACCGATATCACGTTTCCTAATCAGCGATTCCAGAAATCCCCGAATAACGAGTTTCAAGTGATTTCGTTAATTTTTTTCTCCATTTTGAATTTACAAAGCCTGATTTCAGATTCGTAATCAGCGACCCAAAAAACATATAAATATTGCTGTCGCATAGAAAAAATAAATGCAAAATTCTGAAAATTGTGATTTTGTTTATAAAAATTGTTTATAACTAATTTCTCCCACATAAATCGCAAAACAAACTTCGGATTTGGATTTAGCGAGTCAAAATGCGTGAAAAGAACTTGGGTAGGCCCGTAGAGTACATATGCTCGCCCCTGGACTATTATCCGTTATGTCGTTTTTGCGACTTTCGATGCTCCGTATCTCGAAAACGTTCCATTGTTTAGCATTGACCTAGGGACACTTTTGATCAGCTTTGTATGAACTATGTTATACTAAATTTTGGTTCAATTTGACTGCGTCTCAAATCCCCTTGTGACCGGTGCGGTGTTCTTTCCGCGGAAAAGTTATTTATTAAGGTATGAAATAAATTTCCGGATAGTTTCATCTTCATTGCATTTATAATTTAAAAGTAATGAATGTCTAAATCGCCGGCGCAGATTACAGATCCACTGCCAACTTTAACATTCATAACTTTGAAAATATTAATGCAAGGAATATGAAACTTTCCAGGAACTTTATTCACACCTTCATCAACAACTGTCTTGATGAAATTGTTCCGAAGTTCGCGGACTGCAAGGAGAGTATGAATGTATGTTTTGCAGTTGCATTGGATAAAATAATAACTTTATTGTTTATTGAGATATATCCTTTGTTCTTTCTTCAGTGGATGCGAAAAACTCTAATAATCAATAAATAATCAATTTTTATTCATTATAAAATTATCTTAATTGACGATGTTATAGCACGTTGAAATAAAAAATGTTTGAAAGCCAGTCATGTAGAAACCAGTGCTGTCTAGAGAGCGCTCAGACCTGTTTCTCTGTTACATCACAAAATGAAAACGGGTGTGTCTTTGTCAAAACTGTCATTATGCTACAGCGTGATAGTTCAGGATGGGTTTAGCATAAAATGGTTTCTTGCGTTAGTGTCCGTTAAGTTTTACAAGAAAATCTCGATTTTCAGGCGTCGATGTATAATACCGTTAAATTTCTTTCCACACGATGCAATTTTTCGACATCTGGAAGTATATAGGATTGGAATTTTTAGATGTAAAAAGAGTGCGGTAATTTTACGGTAATCAGATTAGTTAAGCTGATTTCGGGAACGTAACAAAACTATTTTGAAATTTGTATCTTCATTGAAATTGACGTTAATTAGGCCGCATTATTATAGACTCGTTCTAGAACTAAACTTTTGTGGATTGATTCTATAAGGCAACATTGTATCCCAATGAGCCGTCCTGTCCGTGTGCATCACGGTTAAATAGAGCACAATAATAAAAATTGAAACAACGCGGATACATTCTATCATTTTATAACAATTAACATTGTGAATGTGAAATTGCACTCTAACATTTTAGTCATATGTGCAAACTCTCTTCTACGTCGTAGTTTATAGATTATCGTTTGAAACATTCTTCTTTCTTCTCTAGATAAGGTTTAAGCCTGTTTTCAAAATTAATGACGAAACAGTCTATTTCATCTAGTTCAATTTCAGCAGTCATTGATATTTATAATACTGCGTTGTTAATTTCCTCTTTAATAGACGTTTTAATCCCTGAAACAAAAAAAAATAAAATGTAAATGATTAAAATGATTAAAACAATGATGAAGTAAAGTAAAATATAATAAAACTAATAAAGTAAAACCATTTTATTACATAATAGACTGTTTGCATTATACTAAGAAACTAAGTATAATAGTCGAATATCCGTGGCATAAGAAAAAAAGGTGGCCGTAATAAGTATATATTTAGTATACATAGAATAACACAGGATGTCGATCTAATGATTCAAAATAAAATATTAAACCATATCATTTGCAGGTAACTTTAGAAAAGCTACTACTGTATTTTATCATTTATTCAGATAAAACGGTTTAAAAGCATGACAGCGATTTATTCATGCCATTTTGTTCAACCCCAATTAGTGACACGATCGAGATTTACAAAATACACCCACAATTGACTGTTAGTTCAAATGACCTAGTAGGGGTTCTTAACAAATCCACTGTCAAAATTTCTGAATATGGCAAATGTTCTTTTATAATATTTTGGATAAATATTCAGAAGTCTAAGTTCATATTATATTGATAAATAAACAATTTATATAATATAAGTACACGGAAACAAATGTTGGTGAGCTTGCCTTTTAAATTGTATACAGCATTACTGTTCCCTTTGACCCGGAACCCAACCGATCAATGTACGATACTTATCGTGACCCAGGCGCTGGGTATGTTAGGCACAGTGCTGTTCTTCTCGATAACTTTCAGGTTGCGCCAATTGTCATATTTGGATCCGCGGTTGCGTAGTACTCGAAAGAGAGCTCGCAGCCCACGGCTTCGTGGCGCCAGCTTCTTCGAATGGACCGTCGATCGCACGTGACGTCTGGATTTCATCGAGTTCCATTTCTTTCCACGCGATATCTAAGTTTCCAAAAATACGACACAATTTCGTGCTTTTCGTTTCGTCGCACATAGGCCACGAGCCGCAAGCTTCAATCTCTCCGACGCTTGCCAATACATCGATTAAGTCGATTATATCGTTCTTATTTGTCGTGGATACTTCTGCTGGCGTAATTTCTTACACGGTTTTTCTTTTCGGGTTTAATAAACAAATGTATTGTAAAAAACAATAATACTATAAAATCAGATATATTTAAAAAATGGATAAGATATTCAAAGAAACGGATATAAACACAATATTCAGGGTTCGAAATTCATGTTAACCTGGAGTTTGTTAAAAAAATGATGGGAGTGTAAAACGGAGAGTAACCAAATGATAGAAAAGACGGAAAAGAATAAAAGAGGCAAAAAGGGGGAAATGGGGAGAAAACAATAAAGTACATATAAATGTAATACCAAATCACACAGCACCATGCACGTAAGATAAACTAATAACAAAAATCTCGTTTTACCAAAAGTTTCGTTCGTGTACACTAGTGCGGTCCAAACAACAATTTTTCAATGTTTTTCAAGTGCTACCCTGTTAATTTTTTGTATATGGTAAAAAAAATTTTCCAAATTATTTCAGAATTTTTAAACAGTTTCTAGAGGTCGCTATTATCGTACAATGTTATGAAATCCGTTATGTTCTAAAAAACAAAATATTAAATCCAACATCTGATGTTAAAAGCATTTCAGCGTGACGTAAAATAATGTTTTAAGCCTCCTCTTTCAGAATCTGTAATAATACTTGGAATAACTTTAACGGGAAAAAAGATATAGCTACTTTTTGACAAAAAATGAGATCTTTTAAACATTGTTCACCACAAATGATTGTTTTATTCATCATACAGTATCAGGGTATAGAGAACGCTTATTCAAATATTCCTACTGCGAGACGTAAGTTACAAAGAAGTATATTTACCGATTTCAAAATTCAACATAGTAGGCATTAAAATGGCTGTTCGTGGTCGATTGCAATGGCGGTATTTTATATGAAACTGGATTAAATACAAATCTAAACCAACTGTATCTTACGTACAATTGACCAATCTGTTATCTATATCTTATCGAATCTGCGAAAAAAATTGAGCCAAATCCAAAAAAGTTATGTCAAGTTGAAGTTAAAAACGAACCGTGAATAATTGAAATATTAATGTAAAATAAAAACGGCCAAATTCGGTTCCAATAATATATTTTTCAACCCAACGTTTCGATGGACATTGCCATCCTCTTCAGGGGTAACCTTAACAAAATGATTAAAATACATAAAACAGTAAAATCAATACAATAAAAATCAAATCAACAAAGTCGGAATAAAATTAAAATGAAATAAAATACAGTAAATATTTACAGAATAAAATGAGTTGCTATGTCGTGTGGGTGTCGACGTTGTCCGGTAATCAGGCTGTTGGAAGTAAACAAAAACAAAAATAAAATTGTAATATGGAATTAAATAAAAATGAAATATCGTAGCACATATGTTTAATTTTGATCAATATTCGATTTTAGATCAAGACGCTAATTACAACAGACGTCGAATTAAGGAAATGATATACATAAAAAAACACATGAAAGCTGTTAACTTCAAGTCGGATACTGAGAACCTTCACAGTTTATATAACCATCTTTTTAACTTATACAATTAAAATTCAATTTATAACTTCACCACATTACTATACAACCACACATAATTATTTCTATTTAATGTTTTGTTTACATCGAAGACATTGTCAACTACACGTTAAATTTCCTTCTAGTATTAATAAAATACTGCCGTCAGTTGTAAGTGAGTGTTCGAAGTGTTGTTATCAGGATTTTACTTAAATTTTGTAAGCTCGTTATTTTCGATTTTCATTACCTCAATTTTATTTTATTTTATTTATTATTTTTTATGAATGTGCACCTTATTATTTTCATTATTATTTTTGCTCTTTAATATCAAACCTTTTCATTTAAACTTACATCTATGATATTTCATTTTTTACTTTTGTTTTTGTTTACTTCCAACCGCCTGATTACCGGATAACGTCGACACCCACACGACATAGCAACTCATTTTATTCTGTAAATATTTGTTGTATTTTATTTCATTTTTATTTTATTCCGACTTTGTTGATTTGATTTTTGTTATTTATGTATTTTAATTATTTTGTTAAGGTAACCCCTGAAGAGGATGGCAATGCCCATCGAAACGTTGGGTTGAAAAATATATGATTGGAACCGAATTTGGCCGTCTTTATTTTACATTAATATTTCAAAAAAGTTATGCTTGTTTTATTTTCAGAAGCAAGTTCCAGGTATTCGATCGATGTTTCTAACAGTCTCCTTCGAACGTCGCGCCGCTCGTCCGAAAACAAAAAACAGTGGCACATTGCCGATGCTCGTTTCTTCGATTTCATTCACTACTTCACTGACCATGCATTCGTTCGAATTTATCCGCTACAATTACCAAGCGATTCTCCCATTGGCTAATTTCAAAACTTAGTAACTTGAAAATGCTATAGAAAACATTTGTCGCAATATGACTTACGATCTAGTTTTTAGTGCTCTATCTCGTGGGCAACGTGGTTTCATAAGTATACATACACGCTGTATATAATTTAAACTGGACTTCCCGTTTGAATGCGGAAGTGTGAGATGCAAAAATATTCCATGAGCAATTTTATCTGTTAATTTTGTTGTATATTCAGACAATTATTTTTAACATAGAGAGAGAGAGAGAGAGAGAGAGAGAGAGAGAGAGAGAGAGAGAGAGAGAGAGAGAGAGAGAGAGAGAGAGATTGGATCGGGTATCCTGGGATTCGTTAATATGGGAATATGAGTAGATAAGGGTTGTGTGGGGCTTTTGGCACGAGAGTTACTAGGACTAGTATCTTCTATTCCGTATACGAGAGGGAATAGGACCTTGACAATTCGGTGATAAGTCGGCTGGAAGGTTCGATGTAGAATTAAACTGGACCGGGATTTCCACCGTAATTTAGAAAGGCTGTGGTGATGTGGGTAGAGGTTTGGACTAAGATATTAAGGGTAAAATAGGATTGCCTCAGTCACGATGATCCTCTGACACAAATGTACTGATTATCGTTTTTAGGGTACAAGTCGCACGTTCTACCGAATTAGCTTGGGTATGATAAAGGAGAATTTCTCGGGATCCTGCAAGGTTAGGAACTGCTTGCCTCTGAATTAGAATCTCATTTTCAACGAAGGTCTGGAAACGGCCATTGTGAGTTTTCCAGATACACATTTAATTCGTAGTAAACCTCCCATAACGCAAGAGTAACTCAATGGGGCTAATTAGATTCAATCGATCGGGTTTCGACATTTAGGGATTCTAGGAAAATTACAACCCCAGTAAGGGCAACTGCATCTCCATTGGCTACTCGAACACACTCTTGGGATGCGATAAGGAATGCTACCTAAATGTAAAAATGAATGAGTAGCTCGGGAATTAAATACTGCGCAATGAGGAAGAAGACCTTCTAAATTAATATACAAAACGGGCGAAGATTTAACTCTAATACGGTGAGGCCACGGGTAATGTCGTTTCTTTCTCATCCGGTATATATAAAATATTGTAGGATACAGTGAGAAAGTTATTTCGAAGGAAAAATGTGAGAAAACATCGCGATATCAAAGGTAATCAACATACTTCCGAGGAAAGTACATCATTTACAAGTATATCTGCAAACAAATTATCTAGCAGTGGTGATTTTGATATAAAACGTGATAATGATTTTAATTATTGTATACTGTCGCTTACCCTCGTTTTTTCGACATTGTCATATATGCTGAAGTGTAAAACTTGTGATGAAAATGTAAATTTTACTAAAATCGAGAATTGCGGACTCGGATTCAAAATAAATGTAGCATGCCGTTGTGAAGATAGACAAATTAATTCTTCCCCTTTTATAAATTCGGGATCCTCTCGTGCGAAAGTTTTAATATATTCTGTACGTAGGAAAACAGATGTTCCGCATCTCAAAGAAGTAAAAAATCTCTAATCCAGATACGGAAACTTAAAAACATGAAAAGACATCGCAGATTAAAGAACCATGTAAAACGTACAATTGATCATTCAGTGCCGCCACCTCAAAAACCCACTGATTTGACTGGGAAGATAATAAAGCAGATGTCCACAAATTATTTTTAGCCATACAATGCTATCCGGATTCCCTCACCGAAATGAAAAGAGAAATATGCGCCGGATTTTACTACATGATTTCAACCGACAACGAACCACAACACGATCGATGCAATCCAGACTGGTGTAAATATCTTAAGGCACAAGCGAATAATGAACTATTCAAGCACAAGCCTGCTCTTACTGAAAAGGTTCAAGAGTATGTAAAACCTGTTTTTGTCAAATTGACTGATGATAAGTTATTAAAAAGTTATTTCGGAAAAAACATACAAAATAAGACACGTTAGGGGATCGTGCCAAAACATAATTTTGTTATCAAAGATCTAGTTGAAATAGATGCCCAAATATATTTATCTCGTAAACACTCCTAAAGATGGAAGTTATAGGATACACCATTATACAATTAAGGAGACTTCCAAAATGGTTTTCGATGGAAAACACGAAATGTGAGATAAAAAACGAGTTACAAGAAAAAATTGGAGTGTTGACAATCGCTTCCAAATGAATCTGTTCTACTGCAACATATATTTGTTTTAAAGTTATTGATTAATTTCTATTTCCCTCTGGCCAAGATTTAAATAAACATTCTCTGTTGTAAAAAATCAAGTTTCGTCCCGGGCAACCGTGCCGACCTGAGAGTGAGGCGATCATGGATTCGTATATGAGGAATTCCGCGATAATTAAAAATAAATATTTTTTTATTGGCATGCAGTTGCAATGTTGTTTGTATTATTGTATATGGTGTAAATATCAATATTTATATCGAGCCACTCATTTTTTTAAGAACTTTTTTTTTTAGGCAATATTCAGAATTTCATTCAAAACTGATGTTTTTTGTGCAGTTTCTAAATAAGTCCTTATAGAATCTATTCCATAATTCTTAATCGATTTTCCTGATTCAATGACGAAGTTTAGAAAAAAAAAAAAATTAAATGAAAACGTAACACACAAAAAAAAATAACTGCAATGCTGTACATTTGTTTATCCATGCAAAAATCGCTTTTCGTGGTTCTTATGTCCGTAAAACACGTTTACGGTTCGACATGCTATTCTCTCTCTCTCTCTCTCTCTCTCTCTCTCTCTCTCTCTCTCTCTCTCTCTCTCTCTCTCTCTCTCTCTCTCTCTCTCTCTCTCTCTCCCTCTCTCTCTCTCTCTCTCTCTCTCTCTCTCTCTCTCTCTCTCTCTCTCTCTCTCTCTCTCTCTCTCTCTCTCTCTCTCTCACTCACTCACTCACTCTCTCTCTCTTACACCATTCCGGAAATATACGTAGGAAAACCTCCCTAATATAATTATTAAAATGTACACAGTTTTCAAATTAATTACTTATTCTTTATTAACTACTAATCTGATTCGTAACAATATAAAGGACTACATAACAAATAGTAACATTCTTCATTTAATTAATTAATATAAGAAAATTCCAAACAAAGGAATATGTAACAAAAAATAGTATTCTTCGTTTAGTTAGTTAATATAATATTGTTATTCTGTCTTTATTTCAGGTAGGTACAAGAATAATCATTTGAAAATAGTGATATACACTTGAAAATATAGCAAACAAAAAAAGAGCAATGCATTTTGTGGTTTTTGAAATTGTAGCAATAGCGTGCCGTTCAAAAGTAAGAGATGTCGAAACGGGGGCGCACAGAGTAACGATTTTTAAAGCCCTGCAATTTTTTTTTGTTACAAGGCACGTCAATTTTAAAAATTTACTTTCAATGGTTTTTATGAATACAAACACACATGCATTGTTTTTTCTCGAAAAATCGAAACGTACATTTTTAAAAAAATGGTATGTAAAAATAATTCATTTTTATGAAAATTTAGTTTCTTCCATTTTTGATGTTATATTTTATTTTATAAGATGGGCACGCTCTCGTAAATTACATGTTTTAAAAGTATAATATCAAGAGATGATACAAACAAAAATTTGCGGTCCTATCTAAAAACGTACATTTTTTTTCCTTCCGGAAGACAAAAAATACAGGACAGTTTCCTACGCAAATCTTTAAAAATAACATAGTTTAATAAATGTAAATGTTATGGGCTCTGCCTATCACTTGAAAAAAATTTTAAAAATTTCTTCTTTCTTATTTCTTAATAAAATTGTTTTCAAGTGATAGGCAGAGCCCATAACATTTACATTTATTGAAGAAATCAAGCCTATCTTAAAACCCTATTTATTTTAACATAGTTTAATTTTTTTTCATGCGAAAATTATTATTCTCCATCAACAAAAACCATTGTGTGATATTTTTCTACATCCACTTTATCAAAAAAAAATTTTTTGTTCATCAATAATACTAAATTTATCATTTTTATGTACAGTTTCCTAAATATTGAAAGTTTCGCGGAATATCTCATATACGTATTAGTTATAAGATAGGATTGTTTACAAGAGGATTTTTATGGCTGAAGAAGCTATAAAAGCGGTATCAAAGAAAAACCGTTTGGCGAAGAAAGAGGTCCGGCAAATAGAAGATGATGCCTTGACTGATAATAATTTTCTTTGATATGGTCCAGGGATAGCGGATTAAACAGTTATGAGCGATAAAACTAAATTTAAAAAACATAATTCAATAAATATACCCAACAAACTTTTTTCTCAAAATGCTGTTTTTCAAATTGTGGACAGTTAATATCCGAAACTAATGAACCGATTTTAATGTATAAGGGCTTGTTTTATTTATTAACATGTTCTGCATAGTGACTTACCGGAATATGACCAAAAAGTAATAATAAAACATTTTCGCAGTGATTACAATAGTGAAAAACTAGGTAAATTAGCATGTTTTGTTTAAAACATCCGCAATTTTTCATCTATTTTTCAATTATTGTGCTAAATTCCTATGTTAAATACCTTCCTCTTTAAAATGCCATATGGAGTTTGTGTTTCTGATTTGCCAATCTTGAGATTAACTATCAGCAGTAGCACAAGTCCATTCGTTAGAGCTCAACTTTGGAGCCATCTACAGGTTGTAAAACGAAATAACAATGAACAAACAAAATTTTTTGTGGTTGTCTATGTATATACTAATGCCCACGAAAGAGTTTCATACATATTTTTAATATAAAAGGTGAGAAAAAAATCTTAAAATGTTGTTATTTTTAGACTTTCTAAAGTGGACTAGTACCTTAAAACAGAAAAATGTATACTTATCTTACAATCAAGTTGATATTATGGAAGTGTACACATGCGCACACAGGTCCAAAACCACGATTGTCCAACAGCATTTGCAAAAAAAACGTACCTTAAGCATTGTTAGAGCGTATTGGAATGTGACATATATGAGTGGCTGATTTAAGAACTACTGATTTTAGGAACAATACTTACATTTGGAGCATGGTCCATCGGTCAATATGGCGGTTGGAAGCTAGCGAATTTATAGACAACAGTACCAAATAAGCGTTGAGGTCGTGAGGGCTAAGGCGTTAGTCTTGGTTCGCACTAACTGAGCGTCGGAAAGGGCCCGAGTTCGAATCCCTGTCCGTGCATTTTTCTCTGTTTACGTCCAGTGTTTCGAATAACCAGGGAACCTTGCTGGGCGAAGGTAGGAATTTTGGATCGCTGCCGACCTCCGTCGAAATGATATGAGAGAAGAAAGAAATGGGATAATCCTCGCGGCGTACTCACTACGGCATAGACTGCCGAATCTACTGGTGGTGCCGATATTGAGGTAGGGGTGAATTTGGCTCTGGGTTAATGTTGTGTGTATTTGCCTAGTCTTGTACCGTTACTGTCTTCGTCCTGTACCTCTCCACCCGTGAGCCGACCCGGGGAATGTCAATTCGTCATTTCATTCAAAAGGGGGAGGGGGGGGGGGGTGAAATAACTTGTCCTTTTTTTATCCAGTGCCAAATGTCAGATCCCAATACGATTCCACTTCTTGAAGCATTCAAATCGTAAAATTGCATCCTGGACGTGTAACGTACTCTTTAAAATACGTTTCAATTTTTACCAGGGATGCGTCCTAGAAACGTATAAACGTACATTTATGTTAGGTTGAAATTAAAGCGCCTTATAATGTATTAAATACTACATATTCTATATGTGATACCGCGTTATTTCTAATCGGATACAATATTTTTTAAATCTAAACTGACCACTGGACGTGATAAGATAATACAAGTATGTGCTTAATTTTTACCTGAAAACCATACATTTAAGGAATATTATTAAACGTAACGGAGAGCGCTGAAAAATTACAGCAGTATAAACACTAGATTCCTTGCCAGAATAATGATTACCTAATATTGTGGGCCATAACAGACTACGAGGCATAATATATAAGTAACCACTATGGTATCTGACGCAACGATATATGTTGGTTAATCAGAAACATTTACTAATAAAACAATTATGATTTATAGAAAAAAGGCTCTATGTTACTGACAAAAATTAAATCAATGACAGGAAATTTGATTCATTCGGGTAATTAACATTCAGAAAATGACAGAAGTAAATAACCACGACAAAAGAAAAAAAATATCGCTGGTATGCTAAAGTACATGGGGTAATCTTAACCAGTATTTTGCGTCTCAAAAAGAGTGCCATGACTTGCGAAAAACTCAACATTTCCTATGATGCGAATATGAATATCCATTCATGCAAGATTTTCTAGATATTTTTAAGCTCCTGAAAAATGTACGCAGTTAAGGTTGCCAGACGAAGATACAAACTGGGGAGTGTTTCGAAGCCCTTTCTATGCCATAAATCATGGAATAAATTGCTGATGATTTCGGATACGTTCAGTACATAATATCGTTGAAGGCCGTACGTCCTCATAATTGACATAAAGTTGCTAGCAGAGCTGAAAAATTTCAAATCGAATATTCAGCATTTTCTCTTTCAACAAATGAGACCAATAATATGCGGCTATCTTTCGAGATTTCGATTCTATTTCTAGGACGGGCACAAGATGTCATCTCCCAAGTATCTCGAGGGTGTCAGGTGAAGGCGTTTTTACCATTTTACTGTTATATTTTATGAATTCTTTTTAGTCGTCACAATATAGCCGAGCTTGAACACGTTTTACATTACACAGTGTCGATTTTGTACCAGCGAGGATTAATTTAGTTAGGTTTTGTTCTATTCAAATTAAAATTACTTATTAGAAGATCATGAATCTGTATAGGAAAGTGTGAATCTCTTATAGTATAATTTGTGCACTTGTTGAAATTTGTATTTGACAATATATCTTTTGCACTGAACATATAGGCACTTACCTTTCATTAATTATTTTTCCGCATCCTGCGCACTCTTTTTTTATGGAGCTATTTTTATTTGCCTCCGATTTGCTTACATCCATCATCATTGTAATCTTCGTAATATCACTAACTATTGCAATAGAAAAAGAGAAAGACACTTAAAAGTATTTAATACAACTATTTTCTATAATTGTGATATATTTTTGTTTTAGATTCGACCAAATATACGACGAAAGTATGATTGCCCAATAGCGGTACCTTCTTCTAAACTTATTGTAAACGATGTCATATTAAAGATGAATAAAATCAATACTGTTTATTTAAATTTTGACAAAAAAACAAAAAATTGTATGGTTAAACCTGTCTACTATGATATCGTGACAAATATTCTTATGTTATATATAAATGATGTTCACTTCCCCCACATTTGGTGCATATTGTTTTGCATCCGGCCTTCTTAAACAGTAATTAAAATTATGAGGTAATGGATACTCAGTATAATTTCTAACCCGTATAATATTCGACGACGTTATAACCTACACGTTTCCGTTCATTGCGATGTTTGATTGTAGGAAAATATTGTCTTACCTCTATTGAATATTTTAATGGCAATGTAAATTCTTGTAAATTGCTGTTATCAATGGCATTACATTCTTTATAGTGATATTTATTCAATTATATAATAACAATTAGCAATGTCTTTATTAGTGGCGTAAATTTTTATAAACGTAAAGAGAAAATAAGATCTATTCTTGATAGCAATATTTGCTAAAATCCTACACTAAAAAATAACTATCCTAAACCATTGCATTTAATGAATATTCGAACATTAATCTATTAGTAAACAGAATGGCCACATGTTGTAGCATACATTTTATTCTTTCCTCCAGAAAAGATCGGTTTGAATGATTGTAGTTTATAGAAAGATTTAAACAGGTTTCCTGTTTTCTGCGTCCATTAATAAATGTTCTTTAAAATTGGTAATATATATATATATATATATATACAGGGTGCCCGAAAAGTATGGAAACGGTCCTGTAACATTTGAAAGAAAAGATATTTCGAAAATCGCTAAAACACGTGAAACGATTTTTCAACAAATCTATTTTTTCTGCGCCCCTCCCCTCCCGGGCGGTCCCAAAGGGGCGTGGAACGAAGGGGATGAATATCTTAAATGGCAACATGAGTCGATTGGGGCTCGTTTGAAATGTCTTTTCGAAACGAATTCAAAACACTAGGCATAGATGGTGCTGCGCTCCATTTTTAGCGGCCATAATCGGCTTTTAAAACTTTTAATATAGTAACTTTAGAACAACTATTTTTTCTGCGGGGTTCCACCCCCCCCCCCCAACATAGCCCACAAAATTCGTAGCACCCTCCTCTTTAACACGGGTTTGGGACTATCGATGGCAGATTTCTGATACTTTTTTTTTGCATTTTGTCCTTTCCATTGTTTCATGTATTTCAGCGATTTTCGACATTTTTTTTCTTTCTACGGGACCGTTTCGTGAAAAGTGTAACCTTAAATTTTACATTATTATTATGACCGTTTTAGTGGATACATGGCGCTGTAATCATCAAAATTGAAATTATGCTAAAGTGTTAAACTGGTTAAAATATTAAAAATTTAGTACGAGTTTCTTACAATAAGTGCAGTCGAATTACGAAATCTTGTGAGTCTCAATAAATAAAGTATGCGATCCTGCTAAGAAAGATTCACGTACGGAAGAACGTCGTTTGCGTTGAAGGTGACCCCCAGAATAAACATTCGAAATTTCTCTTTGCGCGAGATAGAACTTTCAAGCTTTCCACGACTATTTCGTGCAATATCTCGTTGACAGATGGCAACATTCGTACTCTTCTTGTTTACAGCTTTCTCATAAAGGCAGTGCGTTTTGTTCAGAATATTCTAACTGGAAGATCGAGCAAAATTTATATTGAGTGTGACTCGAGTCATACTTCAGTTAGGAAGATTGCGTAACAAACTGGTATCGGCAAATCGTCTGTCCATGAAATACTAAGATAAAATAAGTTTCATCCATATAAAATAAAATTTGTGCAATAGCTTTTGGAAGACGATTTCGATCGCAGATTAGAATTTTGTGAGGAAATGATGAGACTGTCTGACGAAAATGAGTTTTTCAACTTCTGGATATGCTTCTCCGATGAAGCTGTGTTTCAATTGAGTAAAGAAGTTAATAGGCACAATATGCGATATTGGTCAGACGAAAATCCTCATTGGATGAGGATACCCACACACAACAATCACAGAAAATCAATGTTTGGGCTGGAATTTTGTGCAATCAAATTGTTGGACCTTTCTTCGTTGAAGAGAATTTCACAGCTGTGACGTACTTAAATTTATTAAATACCTATGTTATACCAGCAATCCAAAATATTACTGGTAGAGCATTTGACAATATCTGGTTTCAACAGGATGGTTTCAACAGGTGTCATTTTGGTTTGATTGTACGCAATCGATTGAACAACATTTCCGCCGGGCGTTGGATCAGCAGGAAAGGTTCGATTGAGTGCCCACCAAGGTCACCGGATCTAACTCCTCTGGATTATTTTTACTGGGGTTTTTTGAAGAACAAGGTGTTCGAAACAAAGCCTATAGACATTGATGAGTTAAAGGAAAGAATAATTCAATGTTCTAATTCGATATCTCAAGAAACGCTGCAAAGTGTAAATGATAATTTCTATGCACCATTGGGATATTGTCAAGTTGCTGAAGGTCATCAATTTGAACATCTCATTCAGTAGTTGGCACAAACTTAATGTCATACTAGAAATATTAAATATAAAAAAATAAAAATCATTACTTTTAGATTCCGTAATTCCATGACTTTTTCAATGAAGCAAAATTAAAATGCCGAATTATGTGTATTTAATTGTAAAAAAAGTTGAAAAAAAAACATTTTTTTAAATAAAATTAAAAAAAAAGGATTCTTAAAATCGTTTACCTCCTCGCGGTAAGAATCGGGAATTTTTGAAATAGTCAAAGGCAAAGGACGCCACTACAAATTTCAAAAACGTCTATTGCAAGTCTGCAACTAACGAATTGCATTCAAATCCGGGTACATTTCAGAAAAATGATCCGACATCTTATTTCAGCCATTTTAAATTAATGAAATGTATACATGGAACATTCCACATCAACCGAACACTGCACCGCCCACAATTAAAAACAACCAAAAAATACGAATCAGGGCTCATTTTACAGCTTAAGGTCTAAACTTTCGAATGCCGAGTGCGCATTTGCAAAATCCAAAATGGCCGCTCCAATATGGGGTCCGGAAGCTCTTAACTTGTTGGTAAAAATTTTAAAACTTGCCTAAAATAAAAACTCGGTACATGTGTGTAGTGCTTTTTATGCTATCCGATGTATTTTGACCTCCCAAACACGAATCCACTCATCACTTTACATTTTTTCTAACCTCAAAAACAGGTAAAAATAGATATTTTTGAAAACTGGTTTCGCTTAATTAGGCAATTGTCAAAACTTTCATTTGTTCAAAAGTTACGTGATTAAAAGTTTGAAAAGTTGATTATGACCGCTAAAAATTGATCGCAGCGCCGTATATGCCTAGTGTTTTGAATTCGTGTCGAAAAGACCTTTCAAATGAGCCCCCACTCGACCCATGTTGCCATTTAAGATAGTCATCCCCCCTCGTGCCCCCCCCCCCACGTGGGCAGGGGTGTTGGAACCCCGCAGAAAAAATAGTGTTTTTGAAAAATCGTTTTACGTGTTTCAGCGATTTTCGAAATATCTTTTCTTTCAAAAGTGACAGGACCGTTTCCATACTTTTCGGACACCCTGTATATAAAATCACTGCATAACCTCAAATTCTATTACATACCCTTAGCCGGTGAGCCGTTCTCATGCTATTTACCAATCCATGTGCTAGTACTTATTACATAATAAGGCGATCAATCCATGCATCTTCCACCTAGACAAGCTACTGCTGTTGGTTCTAAAAACGCTTTTCATGCGTGTTTCCCATTTTGTTGAAGATGCATAATAAAATATTTAGCACGATGCAAGAAATCTAAGAAAAATGCAAAAGGGTAAATGAAATCGGTCATAAATTTTCTACCCGTACGATATACTAAACGAGAAAGATAAACAAAAATGATATACTAAACCTCATTGACAAATTCGCGGGAAATCCTATCGTTAATATAAAAAGTATCTGTAGAGCTAGAAAAAAAAAGCGGTAGAAATCAAAGGTATACTTTCATAACAGTATTTGCTGTATTGTTATGAAATGCCGATATTGAAAAAATCTCTGACAAATAATTTCTTTTATATTCTTAATCAAAACTTACATTATGCATGAAATGGCAAACCAATTTATAATTCTATAACATAAAGAAACAAATTATATTTAAGTTGGGGGATATTTAGGGAAAGTGTGCTACACATCCACAGGACAAAAATATTTTGCTCAAATAAAAAAAAAATATTTTTTACAGATTTAGATTTAGATGAAAAAAAACGAGGGGCAAAACTAGAACTGCAACTTTTCTGAACCGTTGTTTGCGATTTTCACAGATTTTCGACCCCCCCCCCCTCCTACGGTGCCTTCCTGTCATTTCATTTTACTGAAAATTTATCAAATTGTTCATTGCCATCATTAAAACCCATACGATGAAAAAAATGAGGGGCAAAACTGGAATTGTAACTTTTATGAAGTGTTGTTGGCGATTTTCAACGCGTTTCCCCCCTCCAACGATTCCTTCCTATTATCCGAATTTTGGCTGGAAAATAATTCATCGGCTTCGTAGCTCAGGAGGTAGCGTACTGGACTACGAAGTCGTAGGTCGTGAGTTCGATCCGCGTCCGGGCAATTTTTCGAAATTGTTTTCAAGCAGCAGTTTGCTATGTGTAAAATGAACCACGCTGTCTGTTTGGCATTTTCGAGGTATTGTCTTCAGGCGCAAATCGAGCCATGGCCGATCCTGTACTTAATGTGGGTTTCTGCAGTTTCCGACAACTGTGAGTATGGCGCCATCTAAGACGACCTGCAGGTCTCGCAATGGTACTCACCTCTACCCGGACAAGCTACCTGAGAGCTTTTGGGACACCTCAATCCAGATGGAAGGTGGAGGGTAAAAAAAAATCAAAAACTATACTAAAAAATGTTTACGATTTTGCGTACGTGTGAGAATCCAAGCAATTGTATGTGTAGAACCAATCGAAAATTTTTTTATCTCACTTGGATTCTCCGGGATAAAAGAGGTGTCCTCGAATTATCCTAAGGATGTCTTCATGCCCCTAAGCGTATCCCACCGGAAAGTCCTGAGGATGGAAGAAGTGGACATTCGGACGGCCTCTTCTCGGGACATTACCGGAAGGACATAGGATGTTCTCATACGGTGCGAACAATATTTTTCGATTTCATAAATGTGAAAATGGCCATTTTCACAAATGGTGACTTAGTAAAATCCTCATCTAATACGTGAGTAGGTGAAATGGCCATTACACCTGCTAAATCGAAAATAATTCTAACCTTGATCATTCAATACATTGAAGTCTTAGACAGTGTCTGATAAGTGTGGAAACGGTCGAATATCTCGAGAAATAATCAACGGATAATAAACATAAAAATATACGTATCCAATATTTTTAAAAGAGCTATCTTATGACATCTAACAAAAATGTCCTACCCTACCTGCTGGGGATAATAGAGAAAGTAACTTTAAAAGTTTCAATAGGACACTCCATTTTTTTATTGCAGATTTTACTTCTTCAGATATACTCACCCTGGAGTTTAATGGGCGGGATGCTTTCTACGTCTATCAAAGCCTCTATACCCATTTACAATGAAAGATAGAAAAATCAGCAAAAAAATTGCAAATATTTAACTCCTGTAGTGAAAAGAAATTTGAAGATTGTCTTTAAATTAATTATTTTCCATTTTCATTTATTGAATTCTGATTTCAGATTCGCCAAAGGCGACAAAAAACCGATTAAGTTCAGTAGGAACACGATTCGGTCAAAATCCGCAATAAAAATTGTGGGTTCCCATTTAACTTTTTAAAGTTACTTCCGCTATCACCCCCTACGGGTGGGGGTGGAGGGTTCCATTAGATGTCATAGATAGCTCTTTTGAAAATATTGGATACGAATAATTTTATTTATTATTTTTATTGCAGTAGATGATTTACAGTTTCCAGTTTTACAGATAAACCACGCTTTGATTTTCCTAAATTTTACGGTTTAACTTGTATACCTTGTTTGGTTCGGTTTCACACCACTTTATATATCTATCAATAGATAAAAAAAGCATAAAGAATTTGGAATATTTCCCCGCTTCAATGAGTTTGATGCCTATTCGCTGGTCGGCAATTGATCTTATAGAACTTTATGTCTAATTTTGAGTCGCAATTAAAATTATTCCGCAAGGAAAAATATATATCCTCAGATATATCCTGCGTATGTGAAAATAATACAGGATATAATTCAGCCAAAAGTTAAGTGCCCGTGAAATATGCCGGATATTTCCGCTGTAAATATCTGGAGTTATTTAAATATATATATATATATATATATATATATATATATATATATATATATATATTGACATATATCTATATTTATTTCTCATATATATCTTCGAATCTTGCCTGTACGATTAATTTCTTACCAGTTACATCCGGAGAATATCTGGGATATATCTTCGGATGTTAATAAGTGAATATATAAGTAGATATATAAATTCCGCATCTCGCATGTTTTTAATTTATATTTCCAGATATATATTTTTTCCATACGGGATATATATTCTTATACACCGTGTAAGACCACCTATTCAACCTCGTTTATCAGCAGGTAGAGCATCAAATTGTAGACCGTGACTTATATTGTCAAAAGTGATTTCACTACCGTTTTTAAGTTATTCGGGATTTTAATTAACCAATGGGAAAAGAGCTTGGCGATTGTCCCGAACGGCAGCATTGTTGGCGAATGCCGAGAATGAATTTGAAAAAAGTGCGCATCGTCGGTAAACTACGCTTTTATATTTTCCAGTGTGAACCGTGACGTTCAAAAGAGACTATATCGATAGTATTCGAAATGCCTAACCTGCATCGCGCATCTAAGGTCAGGCAAAAAATGGAAAAATTGAATTTGAATTAATAACGGTTAGAATATTAATGAAACCATAAAATAAAATATGCTTTAACAGATAATAAAAAATTAAAAATGAAAGATGCAAAGCTAGTGGAGTGAAAGAAAATTTACAAGATATCACAACAAATTAAAAGTTATATAATATCAATAAATTAATTGATATTCTTTTGATCACATCGTGTCAAAGAAAATGAAAACACTAATTTGTGGTTTTCGACGTTTCGACGTAAATTGCCGTCATCTTGAGAACTGCATGACAAAAACGCCCTGGGAAAAATTTTAGTTAGGATTCGCATAAGAATCACATGAGAATTTGAAACAAGTACCTTGTAAATGTCATATAAATGTCGTATAGTTCTCGCACTATGTTACGGAAGCACTATTCGATAATATTTGCGATTTGTATGAAAATTGACCTGGTTGTGATGAGATTTTTATGTAATTTCCATAAAATTTCAACTCAAAACATTCATGATTGTATGCTAATAAAACTACCTATGAAACTATTTTCTTTCGTGTAATAAAACTTTACATATTCCGTACGATACTTGTATGACTAATAGATGTATATAATGTACATGATATTATATGTTTTTACATATTTACAACTATAAGGCACTTGTTTCAATTTCTCATGAGATTCTCATAAGAATCCTGCTTAAAATTGTTTGCAGGGCGGAAAACAATTTATTAATAAAAACATAAGATGTCTTCTAATACAATAAAAATACAACTTTTACCTTTACAAGGCGAAAATCTAGCATGACTTACAATGACATGTCAAAGAGAGTACCAACATATTTAATAGTTGTATATACAATATTAGAACACATGTGGACGGAAACAAGAATACTAAGCTCGTATTTTAAATAATAAGTTAGCAGTTATAACATACGGAGTTAAATACACTTACATATACATGTACCCACACTGTAAAAATTTTCGATGTAACGTAGTAAAAGTACAAGTCATATGTAAAATAACATGGTGTTACATTGCACATAAACAAGAATTATACAAATTCGGCTATTTTTTACTATTTTTATGTTTATTTTAGAAAACCATGTGTTTTCTTGTTCTGCATGATCTGAACTTTGAAAATTTAATTGTCGTTGATTACACATCGAATGTAAATTTGCAATATATCACCACGTAATTTTACATACGGCTTGTATTTTGACTACGTTACACGTAAATCGATTTATTTCCAACGTGATACGTAGTAAATTTACCTTACATTTTTTTACAGTGCATGCTCATGATATACTACACGGAAAAAAATAGAACGTCGCTCCAGCCAGATTGTCCAGCTAAAACAGCTTCCCACTGTCCAGCAGATCGCGATGTATGTCGCGAGTGAAGACGTAAAATGACAATTAAAATTCGAAATCCTCAAAATTTTTTTTTCTATAAATAAGTATACTTTTCTTATGTCTTTAAGAATATTTCTACATAATTTCTAGACGATGTGGTTATTTATATTATTTTTATATGATTTTTTAAAGTCGTTAATAGTGAAAAAATCCCTACTTTTTTCATTTTAAGGCTTCCGTATTGATTACCGTGTTAGATACGACAAAAATGCACTCAACCTTTTTTGTAGAGCACAAAATTTCCTACAAAAAAGTCACGGAGAGCCATGGTCTAATGTTAATAGATACGTCACGAATAAGATAACTAACTCTGTTCTAAAATTTCAATGATTTCTTCAATAACTTCCGATGTTTTTCATGCCGTACATATTAACATTAGACTATGGCTCTCCGTGACTTTTTTGTAGGAAATTTTGTGCTCTACAAAAAATGTTCAGTGCATTTTTGTCGTAGCTAACACGGTAATCGATACGGAAGCCATAAAATGAAAAACGTAGTGAGTTTTTCACTATTAACGACTTTAAAAATGCATATAAAAATAATATAAATAACTACATCATCTAGAAATTATGTAAAAATATTCTTAAAGACATAAGAGAAGTATACCTGTTTATAGAAAAAAAAATTTTGAGGATTTCGAATTTTAATTGTCATTCGGACGTAAAGCGGTATGTTGCACCCCGCTGATCCCGTCGAGTCGAGAATTAATTCCGTTTACATTCCTGTTGCAGATGTCGAGATCAACGACAGTCAGTAGAAGAAGAGGGAGGCGCCCCCTAGCAAGGGGAATGGAGATCCCCTTTGTACGGCCCCGATAGGGAGGAGGACACGATAGTGGAAAGAACAACGGGAGACGAGGGCACTCTGACTGATGACTGGGGTGCGCATAGAGGAGGCGCACACTCCGGATTAAAGCTGGTTCGTCCTACAGGAGCCCGGTCCCGACGACGTCTCAGTCGAGGTGCAGATCGCTCCCCTGTGGTGTGAAGAAAAGGACGAAAAGGTAGCGGCTGCACCCCAACGTCCACCGCCGATGCCGAGGGATCAACCGGATCGACAGAATATATATAGTTACTTTAGGTGTCTTACCTCCCTTTCGGGTTCAAAACACCCCCCCCCCCCTTCGAGGGAATGGGGCCAAATTCGAGTGATGCGCCAGCACCGCTGGTTGTGCACACTTAAAAAAGATATACAACAATACAGCTCCCAAAATTATTAGCAACAAGCTGCCTGCCTTGATGCTTCTGTTGGTTCAGAGAACCTTTCTAACGTTGCCACGGCCCGCTAGAGGCCAACCCTCATTGCGGTTACTACCGGACGGACACGGCACGCCGTAGCGCTCCCCCTAGCTCCCCAGTACGGTGGGTATCTCGAGTCGTTTCACGATCAGGCATTCGTCGGCACAGACGAGCCGAACGATCGGGTCCGTGAGGTCGTCAATTCTCAAAACTTGCTAAGAGAAGCGGATCTTTCGAAAGCATTGCTCCTCTTCGAGTTCGGGCACTTCGACCCCTCCCTCTTCCATTGCGGACGGAGTTACCCGCTCCGCTCTCTTCCACAAGTCCCCTGCGGGGCAACCGGATCGACAGGGGGATTTTCCTCTCCCCATGGGTCGACACCCAAATTCGAGGCCGGTCACCCGAGGGATCATGTTTAGCGGGCTGCGGAAGCTGCCCAATGACGTCGAGCGAGATCCTCCTCCTGGGAAGACCTTCAACTGCTGGTGCGAGAGGCACCTATGGGAATCCTGCCCGGACCCGCGAATTCGCCCGTTCTTTGTGAACTGCGGGTTCTCGGGTTTGTCGATTTCCGGGTGCCTTAGATATGCAGAGCGCTACCGGGAGTGGATGTGTCGCGGAGAGCGGAGCTTGGGACCAACTGCCGCGGCCTTCGTTGCGGAACGGGTCAACGGGGGGGACGCCCTTAGGTGGGCCCTTCGACTGGCGGGGCTGCTCCTCCCGCTGCAGAAGATGGTCGTCCTGGAGGCCAGGAGAGAAGCCCTTGCGGATGGAATAATCCACCCGTAACTGGGGGAAGGTCGAGTGTCTCCCTTCCCCGCCCTCGTAGGAGGAGGTAAGTGTGGACTAGGAGATGAGCGTGGAGCGATCGCGACGATTTCCTGGACAAACCTTTGATCCGAGATACGGTAGTTCTAAGACGGGAGTTCAGAGTAATCCCGAGGGGGGTCTGTAACGGGGCGTTACGTTGTCCAGGACTCGTGCCGCGGTCGCGAGAGCTCGGAGTGGTACGATAGTTCGAATCGATCGCTAGTAGGATCGTTACAGAAGCGAACGGCCCCAAAAATGCCCGAGCGCCGCCGAGGTAACCTTCGAGCGGGAAGGAATTAGTGACGAGTTATCGAGAATGAGAAGCTGGTAGTTAGTGAAAAAAAAACGAATCAAGCCGTCGAGGATGAGGACGACGAGACCTGCCGTCTACACAGTTGGACGAGATGCCAATAGTCGGGAGCGAGCGGTCGAAACGACAACCACTGAAAAGAATAAATGCAAGTCGGCCGTGGGCCACCTTTGTAATTTAATATAATAAAATTTGAGACGGGTCGAGGGCCCCATATCCTTTTTTAATAAAATATAATAGTATTTATTGTTTTCCTGCCTACACCCCCTGTCGTAGCTTGTGCGGGCGGTGTGCGGTGCCCTACCGGGATTACGTTGCCAGCTAGACGTGCTGAGTAACGGGTCGTCCATCTGGCATGGAGGTTTTCACCACGAAAACTGCAAAGCCCGCTTCACGGGCGATGGACGACACCGTAAAGTCTGGTCGTGCAAAAAAGCAGCCAATATAAAATAAAATCATCAAAAGTTAACAACAAAATATAAAATCGTAAAATATTAAATATAAAATTAAACACATTGTTGAGTACCGGTGGTACGTAGCGTCCGTCCCACCCACATTGTATCATATATTTCAATAAATTAAGTCACTATCATTTATCCACCGTGAGAATATGCACGAGGTGCATTGGAAGCCGAGCGAAGGAAGTGCACGGTGAATCCGAGCGATGGAAGTGCAACCTGAGCCTAGTCACATGGTTGGAAAGAAATTCGACGACGAACTCCGGTGTGCTTTCGAACATTGTGCAATGACAAACCAAAGTCAAGCCCTAACCAAAGTTCTCAATTATAACGAAAAAACGGAAGAAATCGATCAGGTTTGCCGATCCCTGCAGCAAACACTAACATCCACACAAACAGAATGCAATGTTCCGACTCAATATCTTGATAAAGAAAATTCCGATAAAGACGAAGACACGTGCTCCAGCGACGAGAATGACGGCGATACGTATGATCTTACTAACACGGTCTGAAGCTACACTAGTAACTGCAATTATTAATATTGAGGTAACAGATAATGCAGATACCAACACTCGTGAATCTTTCGAAGTGCTACCAACAATTTCAGAAGAAAATGAAATGACAGAGGAAATAGAACTAACAAAACATAATGTAGTGAAAAAAATTAATAAAAACTCGTTAGATCCATATGTACCAAGTGCAAAAAACGGATTAAGAAATCGATTTCTAAAAGTAATAAAAAATAATACATTTGAAGGAACTAAAAGAGTGATACGAACAGTGACATTTGTTAGTGCATTTTTGAGGCCTCCGCCCGAGCCACCGCCAGAAGAACGGGGCGAGGGGCGGAAGAGATCGTCATCGCTTCTCCTCTTTGTGCTATGCTTCGCACTCAGCCACAGCGTCTACACCGCTGCGCCCCACCAACATTCTACATTCTCAATCAAAAGTACTATGCAGGAGGCGTAGGGAAGCAACGCTATCGCCTGTCTCCTTCACATCGTGCTTCGCCATCTGCGGGAAAGTGTCAGTGACAGTGTGTTGTGATTGTGTTTGCACGAAGTGTATTCAATATAGAGATGTTTAAGAGACAATACAATTTAGAGACATTAAGGTATAATGTCTTTAAGCGATCGCATAAAAAATATGTACTACCCCTATCATGCCCATCGTCGAGGACGCCGATTTTTCGTGGTGGAGAGATGTTACGTACCGGTGATACGTAACGTCCGTCCCACCCATATTGTATCATATATTTCAATAAATAAAGTCACTATCATGTATCCACCGTGAGAATATGCATGAGGTGCATCCTCGCACGGTGAATCCGAGCGAAGGACGTGTGTCACGCAAGGTGACTATAAGATAAAAAAAGTTGGTGCTGATCCCGCCATATTGGAAGCGATTTTCGTGAGAGGGAAAGCCGGGTGTAATTATGCACTTTAATTGTCGTCTATATCCTTTGCAGGTACTTTATTGTGTACTTGGCGTACAGAAACTCCGCGAATTGAAATGCGGATTCTTTTTTTTCTGAATAGCTTGGTTTCGCTCGCGTGATTCGCTCGTCGCGTACAGAGTCGGACCGCGTCTGATTCGAGCGCTAGTGAAAACGTGACTGACTCGAGTCGAGTGGGCGCATTAACGGAAGGCGCTGATTCATTGAGCACGTGACCGAATACAGTGCTTTGCGCGGCGTATAAATAAAATACATGGCACTAATTCCGTCGGTAACTGAGGAATCTACCTCTGACGGTAACAACGTGCAACCTCAGCATAGTTACACGGTTGGAAAGAAATTCGACGACGAACTCCGCTGCGCTCTTGTTTCGAGACCGCATCGGTGAAGTCAGTCGAGAATTGGTGGATGACGTGCAAAGAATAAACGTCGCGGATTAATAATTTCAAATCCGAATCCAGCACTCGTGCTGTTGCGACCATCGGGTCGTAACACACATCATATTATGTACATAATTGAGCATCGTTTAGCAGAGACTAAATACAATATCATTCTACTCACACATATTCCTAATATAAACATAACACATATACCTTTATAGAATAGAAATAATAACATATCCACATTGTTAGAGTAAATATTCGTAGTTCATATGTCATTCGCCATTACTAATTAAAACATTATATACACTAGATAATTTATCCGTGTCAGTTGGAAAATTAATACTATTCTTATGTTGCTTAATATATAGCATCTCTTTAATATTTCTTCTACTCCAATTTGATACACTATCTAAAATTGTAAAATCTGAAAATTTAAATGTGTGGCCCGTCGATAACATAAGTGTCGATAATGCAGTATGTCCAATTTCTCTTTTCGAGTTATTTTTATGTTCATATATTCTTTTCTTCGTTTAGCGTTTTGTCTGTCTAATGTATGTGGATTCGCATTCATTGCAATCTATTTTGTAAATAATATTTGATCTCAGTAATTTATCAACCTTATCTATTTTTGTTATAATTATTGTGTCTAAATTGTGTCTAAATTGTGTCTTAATTGTTTAAAAATATTCTTTATTCTATTATTTAGTGTGTCAATATCTAGAATGACTATGGAATTTGAAAAATCCTTTTTCCTATTATTTCTTTCTTTATCTGTAGTTTTAGTTGATTTCTCAAAATTCTTAATTCTTTTATTGATAGTCTGTTTAATGAGACCCATGTGTTGCATTATGCGTTTAAATATTTCGCGCGAATCCAGTAATTGCTTTAGTGTACGAACGCATCACTTTGTCGTTCGCGGCGATTTTACATATTGTTTGGCGCATGCGTGTGGCGCCCACTCCTATTCGGTTCAATCACGCAATCGATGTGTGAGCAAGTCAGTAGCAGAACAGACTCTGAACGATCTATATACACAAATCGATAAAATAAATAAATTCGCTGTATCTTCCTCTGCTCAATAAAGAAAAGTACTGTGGAATTACATTCTGTGCCAATTCATTGGAACTCGGTTCCCTCGTCGCAGTTTTTTCTCACTCTCTCTCACTTTTTCGCATGTGAAGAGGCTCACGATTCGGCGACCACCTAACCCATTCAAGAACATTTTGGCGATCCTGCCAGGATCGTGAAGACTCTTTTTTTTCTTTCGTGTGTGAGTGCATCGATTCTTGAAGAGAACTAGTGAAGCTGAAAAACATACATTCGAAAAATTCAGTGTGCTAGTGGACTGTGACTGTGTAAATGCCAGTGCAATTAGCGATCTTCTGTGAAAATTTTGAAATTTTTAACTTCCGAACAACGTGCTCGCCATTGTGGTACCACTACGCTTTGAAAGCCGCCATTTTGAGGACGCTGATGTCGTCATCGGGTCCGATTCCTCCTCCGTCGCCTACGGCCCCACTTCTTGCTCCTCCTTGAGCTCTCCTTGCCGATTCTCCAATTGCCACTCGAGCCCCGACGTTCGCCACTTCGACGCTCCAGTGGATTTCTCTCTAGCAATTGCACTGCGCCACGCCGTTGTTGTTTCGACGTTCGCTGCCAAACCGAACCCCGATTTTCGACGTGGTTCCCTGCTGCCATTTGTCGTTGCTGTTTTGGATGCGGTGCTGCCCGTGAATTTCGTCAATTTGGCTGATTCTTCTGTCAACAGCGTATGACTCTAAGTTGACATGACTACACAATTTATCGAAATCGTACTAATTGGTCGGTAAATTCTCTCTAATTTTCTTTGAACTTTTTATTCATTTGAATTTTTCTTGAATTTTAATATTTACATTTTTATTGGAATTTTCTAAAACTCGAGTCAACCTGTCAAATCTGAAATATTTCACACTTTAACTCGTTTCATACTCATGAGTGATTCTGATGACCTGGATTTGACATTCGCATTTGGTGAGTCTGATCCGTATCAGTCTATTAATTTCGGTGACTTTACACAGAATACCAAATTCAAACGTGATTCCATAATGGCTGGTGCTCTGACTACCACTGATCTCATCGCTCAAATTGAAGCGGTAATGCAAGACATTCAGAGGGCATCCGCACAAACCCCAATTGGATCTCAACGCACGGTGGGACGTATCAAGGTTCGCATGGAACACCTGAAGGAACTGTGGGCTCGATGTTGTGCCCTTCACCAACAAATTCGAGAGGTCGCATCCCATGATGATCTCAATACCTTGCCGTATTTCACCGAACTTCGGTATCCGTCATTTGAAAATGCCTATTTCGACATGCTTGGTGATCTTGAAGATGCCGTTGACAACCTGATACCACATGCAGCCTCCAGTCCGATGATGTCTACCTCTGCGTTCCTCGGCAATCACCATGTCCAGCGAAATACGGTTTTACCCAAGATTTCTTTACCTAAATTTAATGGTCGTTCCGATAATTGGACGAATTTTTGTAATTATTTTACGTCTCTCGTTATTAATAATTCGAGTCTCGACAACATCCAAAGATTCCATTATTTGAAATCGTCGCTAGAATCTGAGCCAGCTGCTCTAATTAATCACATTATTTTATCTGAAACTTCTTTTACGAATGCTTGGACAGTTCTCGAGAATCGTTATTCCTGTAAGGTAACGAATGCAAATGCACATTTCGATATGTTGTTTTCGATGCCAATTATGCAAAAGGAAAGCGCCATTGGTCTATTGCATTTACACGATAGGTCAAGCGAGGCCCTCGCTAATTTAAAATCTTTGCAATTTCCGGTAGATCAATGGGACGCGATTCTTGTTTATTTGATCGTGCTAAAATTGGATCCTGTCACTCGAAAGGCATGGGAGTTAAGTTTAAGTACTGAGACCGAATATCCCACTTATACAATGATCCGCAGTTTTCTGCTTTCTCGCGCTCGGGCACTTGAGTCCGTAAATTATGAAGCTTCGAAAAAACCAACATCCAATTCTAGCTCGTCAACGTCTAAATCGAAAACCCACGTGCAAACTTTAAATGTCGAAACGAAAAGGCGTATTTGCATCGCATGTAAAGGGGATCATGGATTACATGTTTGTAACAGGTTTAAAAATATGACCACTACGCAACGTTTTGAGTTTGTCAAGAAATATAATTTGTGTGTAAATTGTTTAGCTAATCATTTATTAGCAGCGTGTACAAGTAAATTTACATGTTTTAGGTGTAAACAAAGACATCACACGATGCTACACCGCTCGCGGGAATCTGACGTCAGGGCACCCGTTGATTTTCAGTCGGAGGCATCTTCCGCCTCCAGCGCCCAGGTGCAAACCGGTCAAAACGAAGTCCGATCTCACAATGTATCGGAAGCACGCACTAGACTGTCACCGGTTATTCTGGCTACCGCTCTTGTATTAGTCCACATGACGAACGGAAGGTCTCTAAAAATTCGAGCCCTTATTGACCCCGGTTCAACGGCAACACTTGTAACGGAGCGAGTGGTTAGCTCTCTCAATTCGCGTCGAACACGTATTTGTACCAAAGTCCCAGGCGTTGGTAGCGCCTCAGTTGGAATCGCAAAATTTGCGACATCTCTGTCTGTCACTCCCATTGATAGTGACCAACCAGTTCTTACAACCCAAGCTATTGTCTTGAAGGATCTCACATCCTACATCCCTCATGTCTCCGAATCTCCTTCACAATGGTCACATTTACGACATTTGCATTTTGCGGACGATTTACAGTCCCAATCTCCTATTCAAATGATCATAGGGGCCGATCTATATGGCTCGATTATCCTTGAGGCCTTATCAAAGGTCCTCCAGGGCAACCCATAGCCCAACGATCCATTTTCGGGTGGATTTTATCGGGTCACGCTTCGGACATACCCGTGAAGTACACATCCCACGTCCGAGTCCATACATGTTTGGATGAGCCTCAACTTTCCCAACTTATTCGTACGTTCTGGGAAGTTGAAGAGGTTTCTGACCTATCGCATGTTTCCGAGGACGGGGCACATTGCGAGTCACATTTTCTCGAAACACATACGCTGCTACCCAACGGCAAGTATGTTGTACGGCTTCCCTTCAAGGACGCGACACCAGTATTTGGCGAAAGCAGCAATCATGCCATTCGTTCTCTTCTATCCCTCGAAAAACGTTTCTATAGCAATCCAAAATCCCACATAGCCTATCAGGCGTTCATGCAGGATTATGTAAGGCAAATGCATATGAGATTCTGCAAACGGAGGCGCACACTGATCCAATTTGTTACCTTCCGCATCACGGAGTTCTCAAAGAGAGTAGCTCAACTACGCCGCTTCGTGTCGTTTTTAATGCTTCGCGTAAAACTTCTAACGGTGTATCCCTTAACGACACTTTGCACGTTGGCCCGAAGCTTCAAGCGGACATAAACTCCGTTTTAACGCAATGGCGTTTCTCCCGATTTGTATTCAGTGCAGACATCAGTCAAATGTACCGACAAATTTGGATTGACCCTCGTGATCGCGACTGCCAACGTATCGTATGGCGGTCTTCCGGTGATAGACCTATAGAACATTTTCAGCTGAACACTGTGACCTTCGGCGTTTCATGCGCGCCATTCTTGGCTCAACGCGTTCTGAAACAGCTGATAAACGACGATGGTCCTCAATTTCCAAGAGCGATGCTCAATTTACAATCCGGGATTTATGTTGACGATTGTCTGTTTGGCACCGCCGACCAAAACAGCGCTCGTCTCCTACGCAATGAAGTCGTTGCTCTTCTTCGCGGTGGTGGCTTCGAATTGCGCAAGTGGGCGAGTAACGATGATGCATTGCTTACCGAGGTCAGTCCCGACAACCATGGGCTCGCGACAGGTAAACTCATCCACCAAGGCGAAGGGATAAAAATTCTCGGTGTCTTCTGGACCCCGTCGTCCGATTCGTTTTGTTATCAAGTACATCTTGAAACACCTACGCAATTTACCAAGCGTATCCTTTTGTCTCTCATCGTTCATCTTTACGACCCCTTGGGTTGGGTATCTCCGGTTACTGTGACTGCAAAAATACTCATGCAACAACTCTGGGAGCTCAAGTTGGATTGGGATTCGTCCCTTCCCAGCTCAGTCATTGAAAAGTGGACCTCCATCGCAAATGACCTATGTCATCTTAACCAATTAAAATTACCTCGATGGTTCGGGACACGTAGTACCGAGGCTCAATGTGAGCTCCATGGTTTTTGTGACGCATCCGGCCTCGCGTACGCAGCGGTGATATATTTAAGGACGACACTGGATGACGGAACCGTCACCGTCTCTCTTTTGGTTAGTAAAACCAAAGTTGCTCCTGACGTCTTACTCGCTCGTCTTCTTAAATCTCTAAGGTCTCTTCCTCGATTCGCATCATTCCGACTGCATTGCTGGACGGATGCCACGATTGTCCTCGCCTGGCTCAATCAACCTCCTACTCGTTGGAAGACGTTTATGGCGAACCGAGTGTCTGACATTCAGACTTTGATTCCTACGGCCAAGTGGGGACACGTTCGTTCCTCTGAAAATCCGGCAGATATAGCCTCCCGCGGCATATCCGCTCTCACTTTTTCGCATGTGAAGAGGCTCACGATTCGGCGACCACCTAACCCATTCAAGAACACCATGCTATAACCATTTTTTACTAGAAAATTCTTTATGAATTTCAAATTTCCATTATGGAATTGTTTATCAGCTAATAAAACGGATTTATCTATTAGCCTGTTTATTATTGCTCGTTTTGAATGGTTTCAATTAAAATTTAAACATCTTCCACGTAAAACAGTCGGCCACTTAAGGCCAACTTTTTGATGAAAATGGTGTAGATAAATGTAATATGATTTTTTACTAATTCTAATCATTTATGTTTGCTCCTTTTGAATATATGAAACTATTTGATTAAGTACATTTAAAAAAAGGACGTTTTTCTGCCTTAAAATAAATCGCAAAAAAAGAGTGACAATATGGCTGTAGTCGGCCAGTTAAAGTAATGAATTTGGTAAAATTAATATATAAAGTGCAACCGGAAAATTTTTTTCATTTTAACAAAAGGATGTTAGTCTGGAAGGTTGTCTTAAAATAAAACGTGAGTAATATTCATAAAAAATTATATTTTACATATTAAAAAAGTGTGTTTCTCAAAAGTTTTAAAAAATATAATAGTCGGCCGGGTGAAACAGACAAAAATGATAAATTAATTCATATAAAAATGCTTCGCATTCGACATTTGAAATGTTTACAGGAATTTATTGTGGGGTTATGATGCGGATGTCAGGCATTCGAATGTTTCAATGGCAATCTATCTCACGTTCCAAAGTCGATATTTATGCGAAACGCATACTCCCAGGACCAAAATACATAAATTTAAGATATTTCAGGGACATTTGCATAGTTCCAGAACGGTCCTGGAACTTTTGACTGATTTTCACGATAGTTCCAGGACAAATTTCACGACTGATAGTTCCAGGACCTATAGCCAAATTTAGACATAACGAGCGTAGGCGAGGTTCTGAGAGGGTAGGTTAGGCTAGTTTTGAGGGGGGTATGTTTTGAGTAAAGTGCAAAATAAAATTTAGATAATTCGAAGAAAGATTTCAACGATGCCATAAAATATTTATTTCGATTCAAATATTTTTCTTGTATATGATGGAGCATTTGTGATACAGGGGAATTTGTTTATGGAATTGCTCGAAAGTCCATGATGTCTTAAGAAGAATGTAATCGTTTCAAAGAAATAGTTCATCTCGGCAATCAAATGTTTATTCCGTTTGAAAATTTCTACTTGGACGTAATTCACTATTATTATTATTAGCACTCATGGAGTATTTTTTCCATTTGAGTAGGGTGTAAGGTATTTCATAAAATCAAGTTTTATACATGACCACATTTAAACTTTGAGTAGATTTATTGGGCAATGAATAAAATGAATTGAAATTATGTGTTTTATAGGAAACGAATTTTCATGCTAGGGAAATAGAATAGCAGCTCTTTAAGATCGGTCAGAATGCTCACTTTCGGTTCATTTAGACGGAAAAAGCGTATTCAACACTCCGGAGGAAAAACGGGAAACAAACTAGCCTTAGACTCGGGCGGTAATGTTGCGCTGTCAGGACTTGTATATCTCTCTTCCGACGCTAAGAAATATTGCTTTGTAATAAAAACACCCCTTAAATGAGAGCCATCCTACATTACTATGATAGATTTTAGTTTTTGGTTATGTAATCCTTCACAGAAAAGACAAAACTCAAATTTTTGCTTCAAAAATTCCATTATTTACATGCTGAATATGCAGCGTTTGGTACTGTATCCTTATTTCGGTGTCTACAAAAGAAAACTAATCGAATATGGATTTTTTTAAAATCAATATTATTCCTAACAAATTTCGGCTTCAACTTTTAAAAGAAATGTTCGTATAATGAAACTTTTTTTCACAAATAAACATGCATCAACTACGGAAGTCGGAAACAGGTATAGTGGAATTATCCTTAACGTTCTTTAAGAAGTAACCGGCGCACAGAGGTCGGGCACCTATGTCATGCGGACATTTTGCTAAATCCACCGTCCCAAAGTTATTTACTTGGCAAGTCAAATACGTGAGAATGAAAATAAATAATAACATGAAATATATCAATCGAGTTTGGATATAAGCAACTTAATATAATTCAAAATTATCAGAGAGACTGAAAAATGTGAAAATTACTGCCTTTGAAATGATGATCTATGAAACCGTATATGACCAAATTAAAGTGCAGTTTTTAGAATGATACTATTATTAAATTGCACTTTAATTTGATCATATACCGTTCCATAGATCATCTTTTTTAATTCTATTAACCCATTAACGTCAAGAAGGACACTTTTTTTACTTAAATTTCAATAAAAAATTTCATATGAAAATCTAACTTCAAATAAATTGAAAGGTACATGTCTTACTATTTTCGAGGTCGCTCTTTTCAGCGCTGTTGTCAAAATTGAGCTATCTTAATTAGAAAATTAAATATGACGATTTAAATGTCAAAATAATGCGAAAAATCGAGCGTTCTTTTTTATAAAACATTTTTTCTCATCGAAAGAATATTTGTCGTCAGAAAATTTCTTCATTAAACGTGGACCCCATAGTTATAGTATTAAGATAAATTTTTTTAATATTTAAAAACTAACATGGTGATCACAAAATGGCGACTCCAATGACAAATTTCTAATTAAAACTTAACAATAGTTTTTCTTGAAAACTATAGACTTCAGACAAAATTTGCTAAGAATAAAGACGTTTTAGAATGAGTCAGAAAATCCTCTCAAATTTTTTCAGAATATATTGTTATAATTTTTTATTTTTTGAAAATTCGAAAAATCGACATTTTTAAAAAAGTCGTACAAAAAATCTGAAAAAATTTGAAAATATTCTTTGACCAATTCGAAGACATTTTTGTTGTAAGGAAATTTTTTCTAAAGTCTACAGTTTTCAAGCAAAAAAATTATTAAACTTTTCTAGATTTCAAGACTAGTATTTTTTTTTCTTGAAAACTGTAGACTTTAGAAAAAATTTCTTTAGAACAAAAATGTTTTCGAATCGGTCAAAGAATACTCTTTAATTTTTTCAGATTTTTTGGACGACTTTTTTAAAAATTTCGGTTTTTCGAATTTTCGAAAAATAAAAAATTATAACAATATATTCTGAAAAAATTTGAGAGGATTTTTTGACTCATTCTAAAACGTATTTATTCTTAGCAAATTTTGTCTGAAGTCTATAGTTTTCAAGAAAAACTATTGTTAAGTTTTAATAAGAAATTTGTCATTGGAGTCGCCATTTTGTGATCACCATGTTAGTTTTTAAATATTAAAAGAATTTATCTTAATACTATAATTATTGGGTCCCCGTTTAATGAAGAAATTTTCTGACGACAAATATTCTTTCGATGAGAGAAAAATGTTTTATAAAAAAGAACGCTCGATTTTTCGCATTATTTTGACATTTAAATCGCCATATTTAATTTTCTAATTAAGATAGCTCAATTTTGACAACAGCGCTGAAAAGAGCGACCTCGAAAATAGTAAGACATGTACCTTTCAATTTATTTGAAGTTAGATTTTCATATGAAATGTTTTATTGAAATTTAAGTGAAAAAAGTGTCCTTCTTGACGTTAATGGGTTAATACAATTAAAAAAGATGATCTATAGAATGGTATATGATCAAATTAAAGTGCAATTTAATAATAGTATCATTCTATAAACTGCACTTTAATTTGGTCATATACGGTTTCATAGATCATCATTTCAAAGGCAGTATTTTTCACATTTTTCAGTCTCTCGATAATTTTGAATTATATTAAGTTGCTTATATCCAAACTCGATTGATATATTTCATTTTATTATTTATTTTCATTCTCATGTATTTGACTTGCCAAGTAAATAACTTAAATAATTTTTAAAAATTATTAACAACTATTTAAATAATTTTTAAACATTGTCGCCATCACAGTAGATACCACCATTCTAAATTTCGATAATCTGCTAAAAAATTTGCATTCAGAATATTTTTTCGTACATTCGGATTCCCAAAAACTCCTCGAATAACAAATCGTAGGGTACTCTAATCATTTTTTGAAAATTCGGGCGCCATGTTGGATACCGCCATTTTGACTTTCGAAAGTCCGATACAAGATTCGCATTCAGCGACCAAAAAAAACCCACGAGTAACAAATTTGAAGCCATTCTAAGCATTTTTTGACAATTCGTCCGCCAAGTTGGAGACGCCATTTTGAATTTTGCCACTTTGACCTCAGATTCTTTATCAGAGACTCAAAAGCTCCTTACAATGCGCAAATGTTCCACGTCTGTATTTTAAATTTGATCGAAAACCGCATGTTGCCATGCGTTGTTTGCGACCTTAAAGAGTCGCGTCTTCAGGAACTCACTGTTAATCAAAAAATGAAAATATCCAAAAACTGCAATCTACAATCATTCTACTATCATTCCTGAGTACTTTAAAAAAATTTAATCAAATTGGTTGAAAATTCGCGGGGGGACGGTGGATTTAGCAAAATGTCCGTATGACATAGGTGCCCGACCTCTGTACGGCGGCTGGAACTGCCGATCAGTACGAACTCCAGTCGCAGTTACTGCTGGGGCTGATGATCGAGCGAAGTACCAGGTTGCTATTGCTATTGCCTGGAATACGGCAAGTCTCCTCCAACGACGATTGCGAAATTGTCTCTTACGCCAGGAACCACCTGCTACCTGGCAGCTTGATCCGGGAGGAGCACCAATGTTGTGGTTATTATTCTTGCACCCGTAAGGTTTCGCTTGTTGCCGTTAACTAGGATAATATTTTAATTATTTAATCATTTATACTAACTAATTCTTACTTTAAATAATTAACTCACGTAATAAAATCGTTAACATTGTAAACTCGCAATTCCTTGTTGCGTCGGACCAATCAGCGAGCGCCTTATCGTCATGTCCTAATTTTATGGATTTTTAATTAATAGCTTTGTAAACAAGATAATTCTTGTTACTCCGCTACATGTAAATTGTAAAATGATCTCTCACTTCTTATTCATAATATAATCCTTCTATCATTCATAATATAATCCTTCTCTACGGCGCAACGTACACGATTGAACGAGATGGCAAGATCCGGCAGTAATGTCGATCGCCATTGGCTGAACGGAGTACTCGGCTCGCCCTATGTTCCGCGGTCAGAAATTCACCCCGGATTTACTCATATTGCGATAACAACATTTTTACTGACGATTTATTCCTTGAATGTGAGTGATTACGTCACAAGTAAATATTTTTCTAATAAATATACAGTAGAACCGGCGATAGGCTACCACGCGATAGAATACGACCTGCGATAGCGTACGAACTTCGCCTGTGATAGCGAACGATCGGAGGGAAAGTGTTTCCCCCTCTCTTATCGGGAGCGGCCGTGCTGGCAAGCGCGAAAAAGGCTCGTTCGCAATCACAGGTCGCCGCTCCCGATGTTGTACGCTATCGCGGGTTCTACTGTAATGATATGTTGACAGTTTCTTCACTGTTATCTAACAATTGCGTTTTCATCGTGTATCAGCATGCATCAATTTTAAATATATAAAATACCAGGCTGTAGTGCAGACTATTGCACCAATTCTTTACAAAAGTGATGTTCATGTGCCAATTTCCGAGGGCAACAAAGCGTTGAAGAATGTGGATTCATAATGTCAATAGAAGTAATTGGATGCCAGGGTCAAGTGCACTTTTGTGCAACGTGAGATTTGGAGACATTTAATGATTCATAACAGGTTTTTAAATGTAAAGTTAAATATTGATATTTAGTCAGTGCCGGCCTTAGCTCGGTAGCGCCCCGGGCCAAGTTACTATATGGTATATACATTTATTATATTATACTATATATATTTTTCCTGACGAGCCATTGTGATTTTTCGCGCACTATTCTTCGTGATATTGTATCCACTGCTGATATTCTAAAGTGTGCATTTTATTTTTCCAAAGAACACAAGCTTGGCAATAACTGCTTTTAACGACTAAATCTATTACTTTTCTGGTATAATAACCGATCAGCGTTGTGACACCATATAGTGACTTGAATCCCCGGTTTTTCCACGATCCGTCGCCAGAGACTTTAAGGTAGTTTCAGTCCTTCCGTGTTCATTGTTTTTTATAATCTCTTGTTGAATAGCAGTATGACATGACTTCTTGAACTCCGACGCGGTAGCCTCAGCAATATGTTCGATAATACGTGAGTATGCGGAATGAGAGGTCCCAGTACATATGTCCATGAGATTACAGAATGTATTGATACCCTGGCATGCAATACCCAAAAGTCTCATGACGAGTACAATTCGGAAACGAATTCAATAATTTTGTAAGCAAATGCAGGGTTCGAACGGATATCGTCGTTATTCACAGCATGCAGGTTCTTTGCACTCGCACTCGGTTTATTATTTTCACTCGACGCAAATTTCTTCCCACTACCGTCCATAAATTGATTTCCTTCAAAATGTCTTTTTTTGCATTGATTTCGTACGATGTTAGTTTTCGTTCCTTTCTTAGGCCTTTTCGTTTTTAAAATTCGACCGCACGCGTGAAACGATTAGGCTACACTGAAATAGCTACTCAACAACGTTCGTTCGTATACCTATACAGTTACGTATACAATACAAAAGATTCCTACAAAGGAATTCCACCTCGCAGATGGTTATCACCCTCCTTCTGTCCGCACGGCCCAAGCGTTTCAGGTATACGATTTCGGCGCTCTCCGAGCGTTTACGGCTATTCTCAAGTATGAGCTAAATCTCCGGAATTAAATCACAGATCGACGTGAAATTTGGTCAGAGTACTTTCAAAGAGTACTACTTTCGAAATATGCAATAAAAAAAAGATTTTTTGACGGTTTTAATTGAGGTGGTCCCCTTAAGGGGTGTTTTTCTTACAAAGCAATGTTTCATGGTTTCGGAGAAAATATAGACAAGTCCTTCCAAAGTGCAAGTTTACCGCCCTAGCCAAAGGCTAGTTTGTTTGTTGGTTTTGCGCCGGCGGGTTTTGAATACGATTTTACTGTCTAAGTGCACCGAAAGTCAGCATTCTGACCGATTTTAACGAGCTGCTATTCTATTTCCCTAGCATGTAAATTTGATTCTCAAGTAACGCTTCTGAACGCGCATAGAAGGCGTTTCGGCTAATTCTGCACCGCACAGGCTAGCTTCGATTTCCCGCTTGTTTTACAGTTGAGGCTTGGTTCTCATACGTTTTCGGCATTCAGTCGGAATCGTGGAACGTTGTTTTACGTTTAAAAATGTGTATAGTGCCAATATAACCCTAATATAACGATGGATAAAAAGAGTTGTAAATAAATAATATAAATAACTTCGTTATGTTTTTGACTTTTCAAAACCTTCTTATATGGGGCATTCTCCGAAAAAAGAGCCACCCTGGAAATTTTTTGTCCCGATTTTTTTAACAATCACATATATTGTTGTATATATCGATCTAAGATCTTTCGCCGAGTTATAGAATTTTTGCATCATAGGTTGCCATATTGTAAGGGGCCAAAGTTTTATGTAAACAAAATTTCAAAAATGTATATCTCCGAAACGGATTAATGGATTTTCATAAACCAAAGCGCATTTTGTTCAGAATTTCTCGAAGTTTGAAATGAAAAATAGTTGAATATGAAAAAATAAAATTTCGACCCAAAAAATGCTTAATAATGTTTTTTTTTTATTTTTAACCCCCCCGCCCCCCATCGATTTTTTCAAAAGTATCTCAGAATGTTCCGCATTTCATCACCTTTTAATCCTAGCAATGGCGTTTTGGGACAGGAACAATTGTTCGTGCTACAGGAGATTATGTGACGCAGCGCAGCGTGCAGATCGTGCTGTGCACACTGTTCTGGAAGCTTGCATAAATGGATATGAAAATCCTGAAGCCCTACCTTCTAGTACATAAAAAAATTAATCTAACTCTGATAGTCATTTAATTTAAAAAAATGGATATTTTTTTAGTTTTTTGCATTTATTTTGAAAAATAGATCCGACGAAAAAATATTTCAAACAAAAAATGTAGAACATACAATTTTCTGCAAAAAAGGTAATATATATTTTTTTCGTAATCGTAACAGCAAGCCCGTAAGCATTGTTCTTCTCCTCAACCACCTTGTCTATACTCTACCATCTACAATGGTACTCTACTCGTGATGCAGCCCGATAGACCTTCGGACGGAATACTGACTGATGGTGGCCCTGCAGCCATATTTATACGGTTTGTGACTATGTTCCCCACTCGCTAAGTACCCATTGTCCCATCAGTTCCGTTTTCCTTTCGCATTATAATTTAGGCGATTTCCTAGATTCCTGAAGATAATACAATTTGTGATATATAATTTATGTACTATTGAATATATGGTCAATCTTACGTTGGCAGAGGGAGCGAACATCCTCGCCATGTCTCGTCTATCTTACGTTGACGGAGGGAACGAATATCCTCGCCATGTCTCGTCAATCTTACGTTGGCGGAGGGAGCGAACATCCTCGCTATGTCTCGTCTATCTTACGTTGGCGGACGGAGCGAACATCCTCGCCATGTCTCGTCAACCTTACGTTGGCGGAGGGAGCGAATATCCTCGCCATGTCTCGTCAATCTTACGTTGGCGGAGGGAACGATCATCCTCGCCATGTCTCGTCAATCGTACGTTGGCGGAGGGAACGAACATCCCCGCCAGGTCTCGTCTATGTTTACGTTATTTTCAGAATGACATATTGTGCCTATTCTTTTACATTAGACTGAAATCTTATAATAAATATACGTACTCAATACCGGCTGCATTGCCATATGCCGTGTAACAATCGCACATATTTTGGCAAACCGTAATTGGAGCCTGTCGGCGACAACGCTACTATATATACATTTTCACTAATCTTACGAATAACTTGATATGGTCCTTCGTACACGTGAAAGAATTTATGCGTGACTTTGTCTGCAGCATTCGATAATCTTGAGATCTTCAAAAGAACTAGGTCATTGACGTTTATCGTTACCTTCGATAGCGCGTTGTTGAGACTTCCTGTAACCGAAATTTCTATTTAAATTTTCACGAGCCAGTATAATTTTACGTTCAAGCGAAACTTCGTGACTATCCGGAAAACTTATAATGTTTACAACTTCGTCATTAAATGATTTACCGTAATGGAGTTCATAGGGGGTATATCCTGTACTGCGGTGTGTGGTTACGTTCAAAAGTAGTTCTATTTCTGGGACATAGTTTGCCCATTTGGTATATCTGTCCGAACAATAAGCCCGAAAAAACCTACCTAACTCCCGCATGACCCTTTTGGTTGGATTAGATTGGGGATGACGTACCGAAGAGTAATACTAACTTAATATCAAGTTTATCCAAACAAATTTTAAAAGCCCCAGCGGTGAATCGGGTTCCATTGTCTGCGAGAATTTTTGTGGGTTTACCATGCTTTGGGATAAAATTATTTACCAACTTGTTTATTACATTACGCGCGGTTGCTTTCTTCATGGTATAAAATGTGACCATCTTTGAGAAAGCATCAATTAAAACTAAAATAAATTGGACACCTCCCATTGACTTAGGCAAAGGGCCGTAAAAGTCAACGGTCAGTAATTCTCTAGGCTGTTCCATTCTAATCATTTCATATCCCCCTTCCATCTTTCTAGTAAAATATTTCGTCCTCTGACACAAATCACAAGTTAATATAGATTTTTTTATATCTCGATACATACCGCGCTAATAGTAAAATCGTCTCAAATAAGTAAAAAGTTTAAAGGCTCCCAAATGTCCAAGGCAATCATGTCCATTTGTAACTAATAACCCCTTCAAAGATTCGGGTACAATAATTAATAATTAAGTTCTGCCCGCGCAAGACAACGGCTTTCAATTGAAATGATGCGATGATAGCCTAAATGATCTAATTGATATAATACTCCGCAAATTCCATGATCAGACGCGTCGGTTTGTAACCTAAATTCGCGATCAGGTATGATATGATACAACATGACACTATTTGCAAAATTTTGTTTTAAATTTGAAAATGCTTTTACATTATCTTCTGTCCAAAGCCATTTAGCATTCTTCCTCAGTAATGGTCGAAAAGGATCAAGATAACTTGCATAATTCAGAACGAATTACCGGTAATAGTTGCACAATCCAAAAAACTTTTAGAGTTGCAACTGATTACGCGGTTCTTCGAAATTTCTGATCATAGCAAGCTTTTGTGGATGAGGCCATACACCCTTCGGCGATAACACAAAACTTAAGAAGGATACCGATGGTTGGCAGAATCTAGATTTCTTTATTCTTAGGGTAAAATTTCCCGCCATTAACTTTGAAAACAGTTGTTCGAGATTACCTAAATGTTGTTCAAAATTCTTTGAGATAATTAACAAATCATCTATATATTGTGTTAAAAAATCATTCATATCATTCCCAATCGCAATACTAAGTGCTCTTATAACAGCAGAACCGGCCGTCTTTAGTCCAAACGGGACACGGCAAAAATGATAAAGTGTAGAACCATACAAAAAGGCGGGGTAAGGGCGAGATTCCTTGTCTAACGGAACTTGCCAATACCCATGCGTAAGATATAAAATCGACAAACATTTAAAACCATCTAATTTGTGAATAAGTTCGTTAATTAACGGTGGAGATTCATTATCCCTCTCTATCGCGTCATTAAGTTGTCGGGCATCTAGACATAACCGCACACCTCCATCTTTTCTTGCACAACCCTCAGTGGATTACAAAAGGGGCTTTCTGAGCGCTCTATAATTCCAAAATTCAGCATGGATTCTAATTCAGATTCTACATCTTTTCAAAGAGACATTGGTACAGGGTATGAACGTCGTATAAATGGATTGGTTCTTTTTAAACGAATTCGATGTTGATACGACGTTACACATCCTGGTTTATCAGAAAATAATTTCTCATATTTCAATAACAATCGTCTCAATGCCATTTTCTGTTTATTATCGAGATCCACAACCGATTCGAGAATTCTATCCCCCCTTTCTCTGATCAAAATTTCCATCAACATTTTCCCATAGCGCTTCACGTTCATTATTATTATCATTTGAAGACATTTGCTCAACATTAATATTTTCGATTACGATTCGCAAGTCCTGTTTTCCTAAATTCGACATCGACGGTGTGTCAGACATAAATACATCATCAAATAAAAAATTCAAATATAATTCATCATGATCATAAATATTTGCCAAATTCATATCACTTCTATTAACATTATCAATTTCATCAACATTTTCATTTACATTGGAGCAAATCATTTCACGAATATTAAACATATTAATTTCACCAACGTTATTTATATCATTATTTTAATCATTAACATTTTCAGATTCATATTTAACATTATCATCGTTTATATTATTATCATTATCATTTACATATACAAGATTATTATTGTTTTCTTGACCATTGTGACCATCAAAATTAAACTCAACATTTTCATTAGTATTTTGGCAAATATTTATTTCATTTCGATCATTTTCCAAAGATTCATTACTAATACTTTAATCCTTGGACGAATTAATATCCAAATGATCTTTCGATCTATACTGACGCTTAGAAATCCGAACATCATCATCTCGAATCATACTACTTAAAGAAACAACATTATCTTGCAATTGTTTTTTAAAAATAATATCACTGTCTTGCAAATGTTTTCCTTGGAACATTACGCTTGCATCTTTATAATTGATGACTACATCATTATTAAACAACCAATCGTTCCCTAAAATTATACTCCGTGTCATAAAAGGGACTACTAGAAACGGATATTGTACATTAACTAAACCAAGTCGGTAAGGAAGAAAGACCTGTCGACGAATCGGGGTCGACTTTTTCCAATTGCCGTAATTATATTTAAGTTATGAATGGGAAGCTCCGGACTGTCATTTAATTTTGTTATCTCCCTGTATACATCTTCGTATAGGCACGTAACTTGACTGCCTGTGTCAATAAGCGCGGGTATTATTTTCCCATATATTTCAACGTTAACAACGGGACAAGGACTAACATTCGCGCGCGGCATAATTCCTTCGGAGATTTTCCCATTAATTTCATCTTGCACTTCCTCTACAAAATCAAAAATATCCTGGAACGCTACGGGAGTGCGTTGTAGCGCCCCTGACATTAGTTTAAATTTCTCGATCTCGGTACATCTCTATACATATCTGCCGTTGGGTACCGACGGTCGGTAAATTACCACCGATTGGTCGATTCCAATTCGGCGGAGGGATACGAACATCGGGGAACGTCGTTCCTGTGTATTGATTATTTATATTATGATTATGCATAGCATTATTATCACGGTAACTTGGATAATAATCACGATCGAATTGTCTATTGTTTCTATTATTATTGTGAATATTATTTGATCGGCCGTTATGATCACCTACATAATTGCGGTCTCGATTATTATGTAAATATGGATTGTTCCTAACCGAAAGTTTGTTTACTTTTGCCCATCTATTGTTCGCCAAATATTCGCGTCCGTTTGAATCTTTATTTACACTTTCAGGTTTTCTTTCCCGTTTTTTATCAAACTCAATTTGGGTGGAATACAATTGTGACAATGCCTGGGATAACTTTTTTTCCGTCACCCAGATCAATCGCAACCAGATTACTACGAATTCGGAGCGGATACTGCTGAACAATAGAGAAATTAATTTCATAGTCAGTTAATTTCGGTTCAAAAAATTGCGCATTCCGTAATTGGCCATAATAATATGCCTGCATGCCTCCATTTTTTGGATCGTATCTCCTCGCAGCATAATCGCTCTTGAACTTAACTCGCGCGGGAATCGAATAAAATTTTTCTTTAAATTTTAATTTGAAAGTCTCAATATCGCGTATATTTACTTTATTTATTTCAAACCAAATTTTAATGGGACCTTTAAGAATATTTTCAATAATTAATAATTGATGTTCGTTGCGAACATTTTTACATTTCTAAAAACGATCTATGTCTTCTAAAAAGATTAATGGATTCATATTATCATTAAATCGCGGTGCTTTTAATTCGATATTCAAATAAGTGAGATTTTGATTTGTTCCGCTTACCAATTCCCCGTTTACTGCATCAGTATTGAATTGGGATGCTGATTTTTTCCTAATCTGAACAGTCTGCTGTCTTAACGCCTCAATTTGTGCCCTTTGTTGGTCGATCAAGCGTTGTTGCTGATCTCCTAGGCGCCTCCATTCAGTCATTATCGCATCACTGTCCTGAGTCACATTTTCCACATTAATTGGTAGATCACTCAGGTCAGGCTGTAAAGCAGCTATAGCTGTGTCTCGCCTTTTGTGCTATTGTATTGTACAATAAAGACATTTATTATTATTATTATTATTATTAACGCTGGTATCCGCGTTATATATCCTAAAATCAAGATGATAATCAAAATTCTGCGAAATAACAGGCGTTTTATCGCGTTTATTTTTTGTTTTCGGATCTTCTGTTAACTTTTGAGGCGTCACTATACTCGCGGACCGAGTTCTTATGGGAGATCATTCGACAGGCATTCGTTAACTTTTAATTTTACAATTTTAAATCAAGATAAATATTTTCGTGTCTTCGTTCGGGCGCCATTTGTAAGATTCTTTCTGATCTTATTTTATTTTTTTATCAATTCATTATTAATATGTTTCGTCAATTATACAGAATACATTTAGCAATGATCACGAGCATGATCTTCAACTTATTTCCCGAAACCTGTCGAAAGAAAACCCGAATATGATGTACAAAAATCGATTGAACACTTAACGACATATTACTATACGCAAATATACCACATATCAATATGGAGTCAAAATGGCGGCACTTCACGAACACGTGGCGAATCGCGACGAAAATGGCCTGCTTCATAACCTCACACTTAGACCAGCACCAAATATTCAGGCGTCATGTGTCGTGTCGTCTTACTCTCGAGATGATTTCGATCATCATAAAAACAATTGGAAATTATGGCACCTTTCCACAAATAATGCCGCTTCGTGACGTATAGCACGAACAGATGCTGCCACCTGATTCTGACGAAGAAATTATGGGCAGATTTGGTTAGCTCACGAGCTAACTACAGGTGATTTAACTTGTCAGCATAAATTAGACACTCATCAGAGTTCCGACCGGATGGTCGAAACGGTATAAAAACATCGCTGTTTTTCAATTATGTTGTCTCTGCAACTAAGTCGTTCCGAGGGTTCGTTCATGCATCCTAATTCAACCATCAAATAGAAGATATGGACATCGTAGAACAGCGTCGTCGGTCTCCGACTTTCTAGCGATGGAAACCGAAATTTATGTACGTCCCTCAGATTGACCATAAAGAAACGCGTTCCCTTGCACTTGATGACCACGTTGCGATTCCTTTGGCAAGCAGTTTGCGACTGCTTGGGGAGCGCGATTCCCCCACGCGCCACACGCGTTCCCAAAACTTCCATCTAATGACACCATGCGTCGCGGCCGTCTTTCGTGGGCGTGGCCGTTTCGAATATCTGCGACCTAGCCTTATTGGAACTTGTAATACGAAGCGCGGGAAATAACTTGAATTCAGAATTGGGGTCTTCATACCCCGAATCTCACAAGTTTAATATATTTAAAATATATTCCAAAATATAATATAAAGTAAAATATTAAATACAGGCATTGTATATAATAAACTTAATATTTAATTTCCCTATGAAGTTGCATAAGATAATAGACTAAAAATCATCAACCTTCCTTCATGCTTAATCCAGGCTTAGGACTGGCAAATAGTGGTCTGGCGAATTTAAAACCTGACTATAATAAAGTCAATGTCATTTGTCTTATTATTATCAATATGTATTTTTTTATTATTTATATTTTTTCATATGCATTCAAATGGCATAGTGTTTGCCTTATTTTGTGGTGGCACTCATTCTTGTTCGTTATGAATAGTACACAGTTCTATTTCATTATAGTGCTATTATTGTTACATATTTTTCTAACTTCGGAATTTTATAAACTTAGCATGGCACTTTTATGATTTTCAAATCGACGCCGTATGGCATTTTTTGCTACATCACACGAGAAAAATGCATGCGATGGTGTTGGCGATAGCCTTAAATGATTCGCTAGACGAGCAAGCTTACAAAGTATAAATGATGGAATAACAACACCAAACGAATTTTATGTCTGAGCAAAAAGATATTTTACAAGCATGCTGTTTTGTTATTGCACTCAGAGTGATTACAATGAAATAACAGAAAAATTGCAAAACAGATTTTCGAAAGTAATACAGATTTAAAAAAAACTAAAAGTTTTCATTCATTTATACCAGTAAACAATATACACCCACCAACCAACATTCATGTCAAATTGTTTTGGAATTTTACAAATTCTGAAGTGAGAAAAATTATGTAATAATAATGTATATAGGACTATAACGATATAGAACGGTTTACTACTCATAACGAACAAGAACGAGTACCACCACAAATTAAGGCAAACACTATGCCATTTGAAGGTACATATAGTTAATAATAAAACAAATTACAATGACTTTATTATAGTCAGCTTTTAAATGCGCCAGATTACTATCTGCCAATTCTAAGTCTGGATAAAGCGTGAAGGAAGGTTGATGATTGTTAGTCTATTATCTTATATAATACTTCACAGGAAAATTGAATATTAAGTCTAAAATATATTCCAGAAGATAATAAAAAGAAAAATATTATATACAGGCGCATATACTAATTGCATCTGCAATCGGCAAATATTTGTGACACACTCGCATGGCCAGTTTAGTACATTGCTATACTTATGGTCAAGAAACTGAATTGGAAGAATTGAAATAGTATATTTTCTTTAATTCTATTTCGTTTGTAAGGAAGAGAAAATTAGGTACATTTTTTTAAATTTCTGATCTGGTAAATTTTCACGTCATTTTCTGTGGATTAATTTCAGGTTGGCATATTCCTTGTTCGTTTAGCCTTCTAAAGACTACATTTTTAGAAAATGCTTAAATAATTTTGTTCAGGATTTAAGGTTTACTGCTGCATGTAATTTCTTTATTTTTTCGCCTGTTGTATCGATAATAATTAAAGTTTATTTTGTATGGTGAAGATGAATTTAACGTTCGGTGATATTTTAATAAATAATCGATGAATTTATCGGTAATCCGAACCAATAGTGTCTGAATTTTTTTAAATTTCGCGCGACAAATATTTTGCCAGCCAATCGATTTGAAACTCATTTTATATGGAATGTGTCACGAATTTTTAAATTAAATTAAAGAATCTCAAGAATGATTCTTTAAAAATGTGAAATTAAGATGATAAATAATAGAAAATTCAGAAAAAACGAAATGAAGAAAAACTACTTGAAAAAATGGGGTATGGAAGCACATTCGCAGCCGGTGGGAGCGAACCCACGACCTTTCGATTTCGCGTCGAATGCTCTACCATCTGAGCTACGGCAACCCGTGCATTCCCTCCGATTTAATTCAAGCCATGATTCCTTAGTTCATTTTTTCTGGTTACATCATTTTAACCCAGATGTGATTTTTTATGGTGAAGATGAATTTAACGTTGGGTGATATTTCAATAAATAATCGATGAATTTATCGGTAATCCAAACCAATAGTATCTGAGTTTTTTTAAATTTCGCGCGACAAATATTTTACCAGCTAATCAATTTGAAACTCATTTTAGATGGAATGTGACACGAATTTTTAAATTAAATTAAAGAATCTCAAGAACGATTCTTTAAAAATGTGAAATTAAGATGATAAATAATAGAAAATTCAGAAAAAACGAAATGAAGAAAATCTACTTGAAAAAATGGGGTATCGAAGCATATTCGCAGCCGGTGGGAGCGAACCCACGACCTTTCGATTTCGCGTCGAATGCTCTACCATCTGAGCTCGGCAACACCGTGCATTCCCTCCGATTTAATTAAAGCCATGATTCCTTAGTTCATTTTTTCTGGTTACAACATTTTAACCCATATGTGATTTTTTATGGTGAAGATGAATTTATCGATGTTTTATCGACTGTGGTACCCGGCATAGGTTTTTTCCCACAAAGGTGGGTTTCCCTACGCTGTTGCACACCCGAATGGGAGTACCTCTCAAAATGAAACAGGCTTGTTAGGTAAATTATGTAAAAGGCCCTTCGAAATGGTGTCGATCTCGACACAATAATTTGTAATTCGAATAGTATAATATCGATATATAATATGACGTTGTAGTCTATTTAAATGTTCAAGAAATTGAACAGTCAAACTAAGGAGTGAAAAAGTGACGATCGGGTTTTTTTAGAACGTTTCGGGACGTCATCGGGTTAGGAAGTTGGCGTCGCGATCGGACCGTCACCGAATGATCGGAATAAATTTTAAATAGTTTCTCATGGTCGCTCAAATTGCGCTTTTTATTTTAAAGCCCTTCCACCATTCGTTAACAGTACCAAATATTTATTTCTCGTAATACGGATTGACTCATCAGTTACAGTTCAGCATTGCTGATCAATCTGTATATTTATTGTCCGCATAAACTATATCACACGTATTATCTATGAGTCGCATACCATGTTTACCAAGTTTCTTAACAATGTTCATAAATTGTAATCTATCTTAATAATGTATCTAAATTGAATTAGATTATTCCGTCATATGGATGTGTCCAGGATTGGTTCGTTTATCTTATATTATGTTTCTACTAATACGTGTTTATACTAATACAATACGTTTATTAAAGGTGAAATACTTCATATTGTAAAATTTTTTTAAGTTATAACACTCATATTTTAACCATTCTAAATCCATTTCACTACTTTGTGCTGTTTGAGAAAAAATCTCCCTTCCCAATTAATTGAAATGACTCGAACCGTTTCATTACGAATGAAATTATCTTTATTTGCATTGGCAATGAGACAAATCAAATATTCAATTTACTACTTTTTGGGTGACAAATAATCAATGTTCTAAACAGCCTAGATTTCTATTAATTTCCTTCAACCCATACTAATTGCATTTTGAAAATTTTCAGATATATCTCAATTGATATATTTTTAGGCTGATTGCGTTAAAATGCCAGACGAAAAACTGAAAAAAGTGTTTCATTACAATTTTGTACTTTGTAATGAGGGAGTTCCGGTATTGTCGGTGAGCAACACAGTCACGTTTCTTTTGCTCTCTATTTTTATTTGTGATTACCGATCAAAACCATTCTTTTTTGGTGTAAGACTTTAAGTGGTGCAATCTTGGAAGATCTCGGAGTAAGTCCACTGAGTGTTGTTACCCCTTCGAGTTTTTATCTCGGTGAGAAAGTGAATTTTCTTTTACTTGTCAACGGCAACGGCAAGTGCTTCGTAGAGAGTGACATCACTTTGATGTTTGTGTTGTGATCGTCTAGTCTCTGTGCAGTGAATTTGAAATTTTACCCGTACTGTCATTCTATTGCTTGAGTTTTTTAGTACACTCAATTGTGGTTGCAGTCTGTCGACAGTCAAATATATGTTTCGTTATTAAAGGAAGGAGTCGTACTAGGGATACCAGAGTGACACGCACACATTTACACGTTGTGTTTACACCGTAGTCGCCAGGAAGAAAGCCTATGTCCGAAAACGTCACGCCTACGCACCATTGCAAAGCGGTTGATACTCTTTCTCTTGTTTCAATCGACAAGAAGGAGAGACCACTCACGAATCCGGGGAGTCACTCCCCCCTCTGTGGCCGCCCCACATTGGCAAAAAGGTGGAAACACATTCGAACAAATAGCTGCAGCTCGCTCGACGAATTCATGCTAACGAAACGAAAACGCAGCTCTAAAACGGACGTCGACGCTTTACCTTCACCGCCAGCATTAAGAACCTGAAAAGAATTGGAAGAAACCGAGTCAGAAATAGATTCCCCAATATTTGAAACTATGGCGTATTCAGACGAGGGCCTTAAAAAATTGCAGGGGACTCTTCAAGCCTCTATAGAGCAAGGCACTCAGGCTCTCGATACGTCTTGTTGCGGACAGAAGCGACCAACTTCGCGTTTGTGGTAGCCGGCGTGGGTTTTTGCCAACTACGGTGGTTTTCCCCACGCCAACGTTCCCGAATGGGGGGTTACTTCTTTTGAATCGAAGAGTGCCTATAGGTATTTATGTACGGGCCCTTCGAATAGCAGCAGAACCTGCGAGAGAGAGAGAGAGAGAGAGAGAGAGAGAGAGAGAGAGAGAGAGAGAGAGAGAGAGAGAGAGAGAGAGAGAGAGAGAGAGAGAGAGAGAGAGAGAGAGAGAGAGAGAGAGAGAGAGAGAGAGAGAGAGAGAGAGAGAAGAGAGAGAGAGAGAGAGAGAGAGAGAGAGAGAGAGAGAGAGAGAGAGAGAGAGAGAGAGAGAGAGAGAGAGAGAGAGAGAGAGAGAGAGAGAGAGAGAGAGAGAGAGAGAGAGAGAGACGAGAGAGAGAGAGAGAGAGGGGGGGTGGGGACGGACGAAAAAAATAGACAGTTGACAATTGACTCCAAAGACTACTGTGGCCTACAAAATGCTTGCTCCTGGATGGAAGTAGCCCGGAGGTTCGTACAATAGAGAATTAGTAATCTGGTTGGTCGGGTCTCGCCTCCTGGTGAATCAAAAGTTTGGGAGTTTAGAGCGTGGGGTGTAGCTTGCCCGATGTCTTGCCTTTGGATGGAAGTAACTTGTTGGTTCGTAGCATAGAGGACCGGTGATCCGCAATCCGTCGGTGCTCGCCTTCAGGTGAATAAGAAGTTCAAAGGTTTAGAGCGCGGGGAACATTCGAATAAAATCGGCAATTGGCCGTTTCGAAAGTATGGACGTTTATGTACGAACCGCGTAATTCAAATTTGAATTGAAATTGTTTCGAAACAAAAGAAACATCGTTGTTTAGCAACGAGTTGTTATGAAAAAGCAGGTGGACGACAATTTGAGAGAAAGATGAGAGATACTGACGAACGCTCGAACGCGCGGGTTCTGTTGCGAACGAAAATAAATTCGCGTCAGTTACAATATTTCACCTGGTGGTTTTAATTATTTTCATGGTGCCGAAACCCGGGACGTAACGCCGGGTCGGGTGAAACCTCGAATTGATATCGAATTTGTGAATTGCGAAATTGTACCTTTTCAAAAAGAACCTTTGAATATCCGGACATGAGAAGACGCAAAAACACGAGAATTTTTTCGAATAACCCGAGAAATCCTGAAAGGAGCGAAGAGCAAAATCGAACCTGTGGCAAACAACAAAAAGGACCATCACAAAATTAATCGGATTTTCCATCGAAACGGAGGCTGAGGAGCAGCACCAACGAAGGCTCCCAACTTAGTAATCAATACCTTGGTGGAAAGGCTTAGAATATCAATCCAAGGCAAACATCAGAGACAAATCGAGGGGGAGCATCGGCCTCATCGAAAAGGACGACAACATCGACAGTTGGACAATCTTCGAAACGAGGACGTCCAAGACAAGAGAATTTGACACCTGAAACTTCGTCCATCATAGAAGCGGAGCGTTTATCGACCAACGACGAATGCAGCCTAAATGAAGAGAGCTTACACGAAGAAGATGAACGTCAGGATAACGTCGATAACATTGGAGGTAATCTAGTGCAAAAAAAGGGTGAAATCGAACGATACCGTGACTATTTATGCCGGGAATTAACGCGACTCGAGCGAACAGAACTCGCGATTAATTCAGAACATTCGGTTGTGTCGGAAAGTTCTTTGAATATAAATACGAATGTTAATGAGCGTAGCGCCTCGGTAACGCGAATTCCTGTAATAGGAGACGATGAAGTTCGGGAAAATAATGTAAATTCGCCGTCATTCGAAGAAATGTCGCGAGTCTTCGCGAACACAATGACAAATGTCTTCAGAACAGCAAATTCGAATGATTCAAAACGGATCGTGAATAGGTTAGCTGCGGGATATTTGAATAGCCCGGAGTTTATGAAAGACATAATTTAAGTTATTTGAATGGCGCTGACCCGAATGAACCGAAACTTGTTACATTGTCAAAATTCCTTTACGAACGCGCGATACTCTCCTGTACAGCGGGTACGAATACTCGTTTCGAATCCTTCGAAAATTCAAATGTAAATCGAGATAGACGCGTTCGATATAGTATGCCACGTTCGAACCATTTGTCGGGGTTAGTTAACACTTGTCAACCTTTAAATCCATCAACCGATCATCAACAAGATAAATTAGTCACGGAACAATGTAAAAAATATATATTTTGTTGTCGTGTCGGTTATGAAGTGTCCAAATGTGTAAGTTTCACGAAACTCAAAATCGTCGAACGATGGAATTGGGCACGGCGGGCAAATCGATGTTTCGCCTGTCTTGCGAATGGTCATCGCGTTGATGATTGTAAAGTTCGTTCTCGTTGTCCGAAACACGATTGTGTAAAATTTCATCATAAAATGCTTCATATCTTTGAAAATAAAACCGAGTTGCGTAAGAATAGTCGTCGCGGAGGGTTAAGAAAAATACCCTTGTCGAATAAAAAATCGAACACTCAACAATCGATACCACGATATGTCGAATCAAATAGTTCTAACCCGAATACGCAATTATGACTAGGAAATCAAATTTTATTGAAAATTATCCCAGTTAGTCTGATAGGTTCGAAATCGCGAATTGACACCTTCGCCTTATTAGATGACGGGTCTACCATATCGTTAATTAAAACTAATGTAGCTAGAGCGATTGGAGCTTACGGACCACGAGTATCATTGGCATTGTCAGGTTTCGCTCCGGAATCTAAATTAGAAACTCGATAATGATGTGCAGTATGCAGAATTGTATTACAAAGAAATGACACGTTTTATAGATTTACGTTATGCGGAAAAAGTAAGTTCATAAGTGGTATCTTCTTCACTTCGGAATAACGAACCCCAATAAGCCTGGAAAACTTAGAATCGTTTTTGACGCAGACGCGAAATTTAGCAACGTGTCTCTAAATGACCGTTTATTAACAGGTCCTGATTTGCTCGAATCTTTATTAGGCGCACTCATGCGTTTTCGTCAAGAGAAGTACGCTTACAAACCAGATATTCGAGACATGTTTTTGCGAGTTAAACTATGCGAAAACGATAGAGATGCTCAACTTTTTTTATGGAGAGGCCGCGATCGCGAAAATCCTCCAAGCAAATATAGAATGACAACATTGCTTTTCGGATCTAAATCCTCGCCGTGTAGTGCTATTTACGTTAAAAATGCGAATGCGAAAACTTTTATAGATACTCATCCCGTAGCCGCGAATAAAATAATTCGACAATCGTATAATGACGATATACTCGATAGCTGTGATAGTGTCTCTGAAGCGGCATCATGCATTAAAAATATTTGAGAAATTAATTTGCAGGGAGGATTTCATTTCCACGATTGGGCGTCCAATGAATCGCAAATTCTTTCGAGTATTCCGGAAAGTGAACGTGCCGCCGTGAAAATTAAAGTTCATTCGTTGAATAACTCAACGAAAGAAAAGTCTCTCGGTTTACATTGGGATACTATTACAGATACGTTTTCCTTTAATATTAGAGACGATGGTATACCGAAAGATATCTTGGAGGGAAAACATAAACCAACTAAACGCGAATTTCTCAAAATAATTATGTCCGTTTTTGACCCGATAGGATTTCTCTCACCTCTTGTCATCAGATCTAGAATACTGATGCAACGAATCTGGATTAGCGGGATCAGATGGGACGAGCACATTCGTGACGAAGAGCAGGAAATATGGATTAAGTGGGTTCGCGACATTAATAAGATTAATGACATATCAATTCCGCGATGTTATTGGAGCAGTCGTAAACGTGACACTCAAATCGAACTTCATATTTTTTGTGATCCTGGCACGGAAGCATACGCAACTATCGCATACTGGCGTTTCATATCGACCGCCGATGAAATCAAAACCGCGTTTGTTGCGTCTAAATCTCGAGTGGCGCCCTTAAAACCTATCACTATCCCTAGGTTAGAGTTACAAGGCGCATTATTGGGTAGCCGACTGGCGAAAACAATAACTCGGGAATACGAATTTGAAATCGTTCGTCGCGTTTTTGGACAGATTCGGGAACGGTCTTTTCGTGGATAAAGGAGGATGCTCGAACATTCCAACTACTGATGCTCGAACTTTCCAACCATTCGTTTCGCATCGTCTAGCGGAAATCACTGAACTCACGTCAGAGTGGCGATGGGTTCCTTCTAAATTAAATCCCGCAGATAGCGCGACTAAATACGAACCGTTCGAAACGAAGGAACGGGAACAATTGTTGGGGGGACCGAGTTTCCGGATACAAAATGATTCGCAATAGCCGAATAACAATATTAGCTTGTCAAGTGAGATGCAGAAACATACGGTTGCTGAAAAACGCAAAATATTTCTAGGACTCGCTAAACTTGATTTGAACCCGTGTTTGCTTATCCCAGACCAAGAACGATTTTCATCGTGGTTCCGTATATTAAGCGCGACGGCGAGATTTTTAATTAGTATTCGCCGTTTTAAAGGAAACTCAAATTGCAAAATAAATTCTGAAACCATGAATGAAGCCGAGAAATTTCGCGTTTGGTCAATGCAAACATGTAGTTTTGCAGAGGAAATTTCAGCGTTATAGGAACACCGCGAAATCAACAAACGAAAAAATAGGTCATGAAAGTCATGAAACAATTGTAAATGAAACGAGACAAAGATATTGGCTAATAAAATTGCAAAACCGCAGCAACCGCAAATAGCTGATTTACATGTATCAAGAGTGTCGCATTCCTTACGACCGTTTAGTCACGTAGGGCTCGATTATTTCGGCCCAATCTTAGTAAAGGTCGGTAGAAGAAATGAAAAACGGTGGGGGGTAATATTTACCTGCGTTCCAGTACGCGCGATTCATTTAGAGATTGCTCGCGATTTATTCGGATAAGGGGACAAATTTTAGAGGCACGGAAGTAGAGCTGCGAAAAGCTACCCTCGAAATCAACAAATGTGTGTTAGAAAGATATGCTGCGAACAACAGAACCGAGAGCATTTTATTCCGCCGTCGTTGCCGCACATGGGGGGAGCGTGGGAGAGATTAGTTAGGTCGGTAAAAAATGGTTTAAAAGCGATATTGAGAGAACAATACATGGCGTAAAGGCGTAGTAGAACAAATTAATCCTGGTAAATATGGACGCGTTCGCGTTGTATAATTACGAACAGCGAATGGATATCTCCTGAGATCGGCTGTAAAATTGATTAGGTTAGCTAAATAAATGTATTATAGTGCGTAACGAACGTCGAATTAAGCATTTGTCGTTTTTGTTCAACTTTATTGTATAATTATAAGTTACGTTATTATAATTATCATAAACGTTATGTATCGTAAAAGGTTACAGACAAACATTTCAATACGAGCTTGGTATTGTTTCGTTATATCGCATTGTTGTTACGGTAATATGCAGATCGATTGGTCAAATAGTGTACAAGTCCTGGACGTTGTACAGGGGGGAGAACGTTGCGGACAGAATCGACCGACTTCGCGTTTGCGGTACCCGTCGTGGGTTTTTGGGTTTTTGCCGACTACGGTGAGTTTTCCCACGCCAACGTTCCCGAACCCTTCTTTTGAATCGAAGGGTGCCTATAGGTATTTATGTACGGGCCCTTCGAATAGCAGCAGAGAGAGAGAGCGGGAGGGAGAGAGAGAGAGAGAGAGAGGGAGAGAGAGAGACTGACTGACTGACTGACTGAATGGCTTTATTTTGGCTTGAGGAATTACCTCTTGGGCCAACCAGTAAAAGAGCATACATAATAAAACTTAAGACTAGAGTAAATATAGTAAACAATAGAGATTTATAATAGAAAAGCGCAGTTTAACAATAGCTAAGCGTAAAAAAGCGAAAAAAAGGAATACAAACTTAGTAACTAACAGGCAGAAAAATACTAAATTGATCTAGTGAATACTCTTGTACAGTACATGCTCATCGAAGTAATTAGGTAATAAGCTCACGATACGGTCCGGATTAATAAATAATTTTTTAATTTAAATTTAAACGAGTTCAGACTAATGCTGTTTCGAATATCATCGGGAAGATCATTCCATAGCCGCGTGGAAGTGACAATAAAAGATTTTGCATACGATTCTAATCGATGAGTCGGTACACGAAGTTGCAACATAGAGCCAGGTCGGAGTGCTCTGGACGCGGTTACGATGCGCCACTGGTAACAATCGTACAGATATTGAGGGACGTCAGTGGTCAGAATCTTATAGGTAAGGATCCCTATTAAGTACAGCCGACGCGATCTGGTCGAGAGCCAGTTTAGTTTATTTCGGAACGGAGTAATATGTTCATCGCGCCGTAGATCAAAAATAAAGCGAATTCCCGCGTTGAACATACGTTCTACTTTGATTTTCTGAATGACATTAATGTCATTGTAGACAGCGCAGCAGTAGTCGAAGTAGGGTAAAATCAGTGAGGAAACAAGGTTTTTCCGAACGTCAGTTGGAAGTAAAGCCCGGTTATTACGTAGCTGGCGTAAAGTGGAGAAAACTCTATTAGACATTTTAACGAGGTGGTTCTTCCATGAAAGCGTCGCATCAAACTCGAGACCTAAGTTCCTCACCGATTTGACCCACGGTATTTCCGTGTTGTTGATAACGATAGGAGTGATGGAATCAAGATTAAGTGTGTTTAGGTAGATAGCGCTACCGACTATTAGAGCCTTAGTTTTGTTAAGGCTCAGGGCGAGGTCATTAGTGTTCGCCCACTGACAAAAATGTGTGACGTCAGATGTTAATTTATTTATGGCCATATCCAGCTCAGAGACGCGACAGTTTAGAAAAATTTGTGTGTCGTCGGCAAATATCATATGGTCACAATGCTGGAGAACCTTAGGTAGGTCGTTGATAAAAATGGAAAACAATAATGGTCCTAAAACCGAACCTTGAGGTACTCCAGCACCCACCGGAAGCCACGATGATCTACTACCGTCGGGACCAGTGACTGCTTGGGATCGACAAGAGAGATATGATGCGAACCAACGGACGGCCGATTTTGAAAGGTTGGCAGTATTAAGTTTCTCTATAAGTAAGCTATGGCTAATTGTGTCGAAAGCGCGGCTGAAATCGAAGAGAATAATGATGGTTATCATGCGGTTGTCAATGGCTTGTCTGCAGAAATCAGAGACATATAAGAGCGCAGTTTGTGTACTGTAACCCTTGCGAAACCCTGATTGGTAAGGATCAAACCAATCGTTATGATTTAGGAATCTTAGTAGTTGGTTAAAGACGGCACGTTCCAGGATTTTAGAGAGAGCTGGAAGAATGGCAACAAGGCGATAGTGAGCAGGAGAAGTGGGATTCTAAATTTTATTAATTCTAAGCAACAATGATTTTTTCCAATCGGCGGGAAAAATAGACGTATTGAGAGATTCATTAAAGAGATGAACTATATGAGGAGCGATAACGGGAAATGATTTGATGAGAAAGCTGATAGATATCGAGTCGGTGCCACAAGCTTCAGACCTAGCTTCTGTGAGATACGCCGCTATATCCTCAATGGTAACGTTTGAAAAGAAAAATCTGTTATCATTAAAATCGTCGTGTTGCAGGTGTTCGCTAAGATTTAAGTCCAGTAGATCGGTCCAGGAGGAAACAGAAGCAGTGTGGAACGAGTTGAGTTCATCGAGTGAACAACATAATGGCTTAGCGGATTTTGTCGAAGCCACCAGATCGAGATTCCGCAGTTCCTTCCACATAGTCTTGGCGTCGTGTATATTAGAAAGTTTGGTACGGTAGTACATTTCTCTTGTCGAAGTCCATGCTTGCTTGTTGACTTTATTAGCAGAAATGAGTCTGAGTTTTAGCTTAGGATCCCTTGTTCGACGGTAAGCGCATAAAAGGCTATTCCGCTCTTGTTTTAGTCTATGTAAGTGAGGCGTAATCCACGTGGATGGTTTGTGTGCCGGAGTAAAGGTACGGATAGGGGCATGTTTGTCAAAGGTTTCGAGGATGCGGTGACTGAGCGTTTTAGTAAGTACGTTGATATTAGCAAGCGAGGAGGCTAAATTAAAAATGCTCCAGTCGTAATTACTTAGGTCCCTAAGTAGGTTCAAGGTATCGAATGAACGGTAATCTCTACACGTAATTTGCGATGGTTTTGGTTTAAGAATCTGAACCTTGTATTCGATATCTATCAGATCATGGCCACAGATAAAAGGTATGCTGGCTTGGTTCTGTGCTACAACATTTGAGGGGTTATCGACAAGGCAGTGATCTATCCAAGTGTCCGCTCGGCTCGTATGGTTTGTAGGTAGGTAAGGTACGATATGGAGGGCATTGGCTTCCGCAAACTGCTGCAAATACGAAGATTCGAAATAAGCGCGATTTAAGTCCACATTCAAGTCACCCATAATGATGATTCGATCGTAACCACTGCTATGCTTCTGCAATGCGGACTCGAATTGTTCAAGAAGAGCTTTCTTGGGTGGGCGGTAAATTGCCGCTAGTAGCACTCTGAAATTCGCTATGGAGCTGCAACCGACTTCAACAAGCATGAAATCGAGGGGTTCAACAGAAGTGCATTCTGATTTTTCTAGAATTTTGTAATTAAGAGTAGTATGAATATACATTGCAACACCTCCCCCGAGTTTATACTTGCGATCGTTGCGCAGCAGATGGTAGTTTGGCAGATAAAAATATGAGTCCACAGTTTTAGAGTTGAACCAGGTTTCAGAAAGTATGATAATATGGTAAAAATTGACATTAAGATAAGACTTTAAAAGAGGCATTTTATTTGCTGAGCCGAGAGATTGGACATTTATATGACACACCTTTAGATTAATAGAGTTAGAAGATACTGGAAAAATCAAATTTATAATAGCCTGGTTATTTCTGAAAGTCGATGCAGCCACTACACTATTATCACGAAGACTCAGAGTACTACCCGCCGTACGTCAATCGCGGATCTTCTGAAGATCAGCTTCACATGTAATATCAATCGCGTTAGCGCCACTAGTAGGTCGAAAACGAATAATACCATGGTATGTATAAATATACTTATGCGGATGGCCCTTCACAAGAGCCCGAGCTTTCTTAAGTAAGTTTAGAGTCGCAGGTGGTAGGTGCTCATTTACAAAAATACGATTTTTTACGTATGAGCCATCGATGTCGGTGCTGAACAGCATCTTCTTCGTTCGCATCCCTTTAATGAATGCAAATCGCAGATCAGGATTAGAAAGCCGAACCATTATAGCTGGATATCTAGGCAATGTTTGCTCAGACGAAGTGGATGGCCCGGAGACAGATGAGCTATTTGCTCTATTTAGGCGATATGCTGTTTGGATGTCATTTAGCTGCAGCGTCACGTTCAAAAATTCAGCTATTTTTAGCGTAATTTGTCGTAAGTCCTCTGTAATTTTCTCAGGTACCCCAGTAAGTACTAGATCGCAGTTTCGTATATCGTAGCCTATCGAAGCACGATCGACCTTAAGAGACTGGACTTCCGATTGCAGCACCTTCAGATTCTCATCAATACCATCAACCCGCTCTTCCAGCTTTAAAATTCTGTCCATCTTGCTATTTAGTTCCTCAAATCGTGCATCCTGCCGCGTGTTAAATTGGTCTTGCCTATCGAAGTATAGTTGTAACGCAGGAGGTATAATGAGCGTTTCAGACGAATCAGAATCGACAGAGGTAGCACTGTTTGAGCGGAGCAAACGAGGCGGGGCAAGCAAAGTCGTATTCAGCTTCCTTTTTTTGCTCTTAGCGGCAGGTGCATTTATACAGCATACAAATGCACCTGATACTGTAGTAGACGCATTTTCCGGTTTGCATTCTGCGTGGAAATTAAGAGCGCAGACAACGCATTTGAGAATCTCCTCGCCGACGATTTCGGCATTACACTTGTTACATAGATCCATTTAGAGCGAGAGCGAACTATGACAATCGTAAATAAAATAAACAGAGAACGCAACAATCCTCCTAGAGCGTATACTGAGCCCGCGTGTGGGGGCCCGTGAACCGTACGCGTCGCACACACCGCGCAACCAGTGGTAGTGGGACCGCCCGCAAAATCGTGAATTTAAACTAACACTACCTAAATAAACGAGCACTCAACCCACACACACAATACCGTGTGCGGTTTATCAAAAGAAAACCGATTAGAAAAATACCGCGTGAAGATAGAGATGCCGCCAATAAAATCAGACTAAAATGAATGATTTTAGATTAGCTCTCGCACGGCGGTATAAGCGCTTGTCACCAACCTATGAGATGGAAAATCTGATCCACCAGGCGAACGGAATTCCAGCAGTCGATGTCAGAATCGAAGAGTCAAAGTCGATGACAGCTAGCGGGCGGCGCCATTTTAGATGAAGTGACGTAGATGACGTCTCTGCGCGCATGCGCCGGTTTCTCAGACGAAAAGTGCCAACGGTTATTCTGGCACGCCTAATTTTTTACTTTTCTTGCCTGATATAGACTCGGAGATAAAAAGCTCGATCCGTTAGCGTGATCCGAGTCCGCTCAGGAACAACTGCGCTGAATAATAACTCACACAAAGAAAAATTTGAGTGAAAATCAGATGAATTTAGCGGAGCAAGGAAAAACGTGACTGCGTGCACTTACAGAGAGAGAGAGAGAGAGAGAGAGAGAGAGAGAGACGACCCGCTACGGGCCGTGGGCAAATCTGACAGAACATCCTGCCGTTACAATGTTTTAGACAGGATGTAGCACTATGCAATACAGTGGTGTCTCTGCTATAAGGCAGTAAATCGCTGACATAGGGATGAATTTATAATTACACATTAAGTAAAATAGATAAAGAATAATACAATAACGCGTAGAAATAACTAATTAATACAGATTTTATGACAACTAGACTTGTATTAGAAACTAATATTAATATCAATACTTAACTACAACTTATTTACTAATGGAATGCTTCTCGCGAATACAATATAACGTAGAGTCCTAGCTATGGTCTGCTCTATACAAATAGGAGAAGAGGTTGAGACGAAAAGATGCAAGGGAAGTAAGTGAGTGAAAATGTCGAGGGAGAGAGTTCCAGAAGACTATTGCTGTGATCCAGAATGAGCGAGCGAAGAGGTTGGTACGTGGGGTTGGGAGAGAGAAGCGAGAAGACAAATGACGTGATGATCGACGTACGGAATCACTTAGTGGAATGAACCTGTCAGCTAGATAGGAAGGCTGTGAAGTGGTGATGATTTGGTAGGTAAGGTTCCCAAGGAATAGCTGACGCCTGGATGCTACAGTAAGCCAATTTGCTTTCTGTCGGAAAGGCGCTAACCTCTCATCGCGACGCAAGCGATAAACATAGCGTAGAGCTATATTTTGGAGGCGTTGCAATTTGGTATTAAGATAACCGGTGAGATCAGCTGTGGCAAGGGAAGCGTAATCAAGGTGTGGGATGACTAATGAGTTAACGAGAGAAAGTTTGATGGATGAAGGGAGAAACGCACCACGAAATCTGAGCCGGTAAAGTACATTGTGTACTTTAGACGATATGGTATTAATATGGCGATTCCATGTAAGGTCAGACGTAATTATTACACCAAAATCTTTAACTTCGCTTACGTACGGTATGATGATCTGCCCAATAGTAAGAGGTGGTAAGGAGAGCTTTTTGCTGTTGGTAAGATTCTGCGATGACCCGAGGATAATGGCCTGGGTCTTGCGCAGATTTAGTGTGAGTCCATATTCTTCCGACCATTTAACAAGTTCGGCAATGTCATTATTGATATTATGGATGGTTTCGTTTAGACGGCTGATGGGGGTGGACAGGTAGAATTGAGTGTCGTCAGCGAAGATAATGGTAGTGTCACCGCAATATTTAAGCCTCGAAAATAGTGTATTTATGACAGTAATGAATAAGATTGGTCCGAGGCTTGAACCTTGTGGTACACCCGATGAAATGAACTCAGGGTCAGATGTTTTGCCGTCTAGTCCGATTATCGTATGTGAACGGTCTGTCAAAAATGAGTGGATCCATCTCAACGCCGACTCCTCAAATCCAATGTCACGCAGGCATGTCAGGATTACACGATGGCTCAGAGTATCGAAGGCTTTAGAGAAGTCGAACAATACTAAGATCGTGATTTCCCCTCGATCAACACCCATGCGGACATCATCCATGAGATGAAGCAATGCAGTTTGGGTACTGTGAAATTTGCGAAAACCACATTGTTTGGAATGAAGAAGGCTATTATCCTCTAGGAATTTCGTGATTTGTTTCGTGGCGATGGAGTCGATAATCTTGGCGAGATGAGGGGGATTAGTAATTGGTCGAGTATCGGATGGGCTGAGAGGATTTGCAATTTTCTTTAATGGGATAATATAAGATGATTTCCATATGAGCGGAAATTTTTCAGAGGTGAAGGAGAGGTTGAAAATGGTCGTGAGATATGGGGCTAATATTGAGAATATGGGCTTAAGGTGGGATATGGGGAGGTGATCGGGACTAAGTCCGCGTGATTTAAGCAATACATTATTTAAACCTGAGATGACTTCATTACAGCTGATTTCAGAGAAGATGAAGGTGGGGTGTGAAGGTAATGGGCGAAGTATAATGTTGTTGAGAGTTTGAAAGTCGCAAGAAGGATGAGAGGATGAGATTTGAGCGAAATGACGATTTAATACAGCTGGAGTAAAATGAGGAAGAGCAGACTGTGAAGATGGATTGGCAAGACCTAGTTTCCGTAGGCAAGACCATAGCTTGTTTGGACTGGTATGCTCGCATACAAGGTCCGCTAGATAACTATTTTTTTTTCCTTAAGTAATTTTTTAATTTCACGCCGCAAATTACGATACTGAACATAAAAAGCCTGATTTCGCGTTCGTTTAGCCCGCATATATAATTTATCTCGTTCTTTAATTCTAGCACGTAGATCAGGCGTAAGCCACGGAATAGAACGGTAGAGAATACGCTTAGTAACGAAGGGAGCATGCTTATCTAGAACTTCTGTTATACAATCGTAAAGAATTTTTACATATAGTGTAAGATCACTGTGATCAGGGTTAGGTAAACAGGAGTTGCGCCCAGATACAGATAAAATAGGAAGCTTGTGGTGAAGTAAAGAAGAGAGATCGCTTTCCAAAGCAGAGTAATCACATTGAGAAAAATTGCGATAGGTTATAATGTTGGGTACACTGTTTAGTTTTGTAAATTCGTAATTGATGGTAATAAGACTGTGTCCAGCAGCGATTGGGGAAGTAGATTTAGAGAAGCCAATAACCGTATCGCGAGAATCTACAATCATAACATCGAGTTGAGAGTGAGAAGTTCCAGAATAATGAGTCGGACCGAAAGGTACAGAATAGAGCGAATAGTCATTAATAAAATCTTTGAGATAAGCTGAATCAAATGTTTTTTCAAGTAAATTACAGTTTAAGTCGCCGGTTACTATAATGTTTTTATAAGTAGAAATATAAGTATTAAATTTCACTAAAAATTCTGCGAAAAAATGGCCGCGCGGACGCCGGTACATTATTACAAGTAGTAGGTTCCTCGAAGACGATTTAATGTCAAGAAAAATATATTCGGGTGTATTAATGTTCGAAGATATTGAGCATTCAAGGATGCTATATGACAAAGATTTAGAGAGAGAGAGAGAGAGAGAGAGAGAGAGAGAGAGAGAGGGAGAGACTGACAACAAGTTTATTATTGTCCTGGCCTCTAAGAGCCGTGGACAAACCACAATGCATCCTGCCGTTACAATGGGGCGGCCAGGATGATTATTCACATAATTGGTTACTTATATCTATATTTCTCTCGAAAAAGATTACGAATAACAATAGTAGAGTTTTGTAATCGAACGCATTAACTATTTTAAGAGCATTTAATAGAATTAAAAGAATTTTGTTGCCTAGCTTACAAAATTGTACGGAATTTAATCACTAAGCTTGGTCTGCCATCGCTAGCAATGTGTGAAGATGTAATCGAAAGGAAGCTGGCGATGAAATGTTTTGCAGGTGGCGTGGTAATGAATTCCAGAATTGAATAGCAGTTATCCAAAAAGAATGTGCAAAGATGTTTGTACGAGGGGTTGGTAGCATATACCGGGAGGATTGAACACGTGTTGAACGGCGTAACAGAGTATCAATTGGAATGAATCTGGATGACAGATATGACGGCTGGTTAGTATTGATGATCTGGTGAGTAAGACTACCAAGGAAGTACAGTCTTCTGGATGAAACTGACAACCAATTTGCCTTAAGTCTAAAGGGTGCGAGCCTATCGTCACGTCGTAGTCGATAGATGAACCTGAGAGCAATGTTCTGTAAGCGTTGCAGTTTGGTGTTAAGGTAGCCCGACAGATCGGCAGTGACGAGCGTGGCATAATCAAGATGTGGAATGACTAGTGAGTTTACAAGTGATAATTTTATAGGAGGTGGGAGGAATGATCCGCGATATTTTAATCGGTAAATGACATTATGAATTTTAGATGAGATAGAATTAACATGCTTATTCCATGATAAGTCTGCCGCAATTATGACGCCCAGATCCTTCACCTCGGTGGCATATGGTATTACATCATTACCAACTACAATATGGGGTAAGGTTAGATTCTTGATTGTGGCAAGATTTTGGGAAGAACCGATGATGATGGCTTGAGTTTTACGGGTCTTAAGCGTAAGCCCATAATCTTGCGACCACCTGACCAATTCTACAATATCGGCGTTAATACGCCTAATAGTTTCACTAAGCCGACTAATAGGGGTAGATAGATAGAACTGGGTGTCATCAGCGAAGATGATGGTGGTATCTTGACAGTAACGGAGTCTGGAAAAAAGTGTGTTGATGACGGTGATGAAGACAATCGGTCCGAGACTAGTGCCTTGCGGAACTCCGGATGTAGTGTACTCTTGCTGGGATGCTTGTCCATCCAATCCAATGATCGATTGTGATCGACCCGACAGGAATGAGTGCATCCATTTCAGCGCAGAGTCCTCAAAACCAAGTTCACGTAAACATGCCAGGATGACTGTATGACTAAGGGAATCGAAAGCCTTCGAAAAATCAAACAGAACTAGGATGGTGATGCAGCCTCTGTCGATACCCGATCTAATGTCATCTAATAGGTATAGCAAAGCTGATTGTGTGCTATGAAACCTACGAAATCCACATTGCATAGGATGAAGCAGTTGGTTATTCTCCAAGAAGGAAATAATTTGAAAGTAAATGGCCCTCAGGACGTCGGTATATAACAATGATTAAGATGCTATGAGGAGATGCCTTCACATCAAGAAAAATATACTCAGGATCATTTATAGACGTATTATTTGAGCATTCTAAGACTGAATAAACAAGCGATTTATGGAGGTAACATGCTACACCTCCACCTTGAATATAACGCGAGTGGCCATCTACACGAAGTGCGCGATCATTTCTAACATGATTGTAATTTGCAATAGATACGCAGGATGACTCAACATTCGGGGTGAGCCATGTTTCAGTTAATGCTAAGATGTGGGTTGCACCATCGGATAGCTCAATTTCCACATCGTGCAGATGGGCCCGAAGTGAATTTATATTTACACATGAAATTTTCAACGCGGACGAAGAGTGTCTTGAGGACGAAACATTTGACTGAGAAGATGTTGGGTGCAACGATTGTCACTTAATATTTTCCAAATCGCGTTCGGTAGCGATAAGTAGCTCTTTGATGCCGCCATCTTTCCGGGCAAAAATATTGCCATCACGTGCCCAAACGCGCTTATAACCGGCGGCTTTTGCAGCCTCTTTGGTCTTTTTTAAGAGCACATAAGAGGATACAGGCAAAAATTCGTTGACATAAACAGTTTTACTGTCATTCCCTCCAACCTGGAGTTCCGGAAAAAGTTGGGAGACGGTAATTGTCCCTGTTTTGCGTTTGACATCGATTATGGCATTATGTATTGCGACAGATTTACATAATACCTTAAGTGCAAAATATTGCCGGTTAGCGGTTTCGATAGGTTGGTTCGAGGTTGTTGGGCGTCTAAAATCAACTTTACTTATCGTGATATAGTCGTTATGAAGACCGGCTAATTTTAAATAGGTTAAAACGCGGATAAAAATGTCATGGTAACCTAACGTACATTGATTAGGAATGCCATTAATAATTAATTCGGCAGTCGGTCTAGATAATGCCATTGCGTGTTTGTCATAGGCCATATCAGCTGACAGTGCGTGACAGGTAGCTGTATTTTGCTGCACCGCAGCCGCTATATTAGTGATCTCGTTACGGATGGCACTAGTATCGTTTTTTATCGCCGCGATGTCTGATTGCAATGCAGCTCTGAGAGCATTCATTGCATCTATAAATTGCGAAAACTGTTGCTGATTTCCTAAGTTTTCGCCCATCGTAATACACTGGGTCGACAGCGGAAAGAAACTTGTCGTGGTCGCGAGAGACGTTGCTAGCGAGTTCGATGGTGAAGACAGCGAGTTCCCCTGCGTCCTAGGAGTAGGGAGCGAAGAGAGGGGCGAACTGCACGTGGCTATAGCACTGGTCGTAAGTGAGATCGGTACGAGTGTGTGCGAAAGCGAACGCACACAGCAAACGGAGTCGGGCTTACCGTCTGTGTATAACCGCGCACACGATGGATGAAAAACTGATTTACAAATATCGCACGATAGATTTTCCCTGACAACTATTTTATGGCACTTTGCACAGATCGGATGTCCGGCTGCGTTGTTTTTCTTCGAGATTGGGGCCTCGTAGGCATGTACTAATTGTAGACGGCGGAGTAGTAGTAGTGCGGTCACATGGAAGCCGCGCATGCGTGGTTAGCCTTGCCGGCGTGAATGTGCCGTTGACAGACGTGGAAGAAAAACGTGCTGAATTTTCACTCTTGGAATTCCAAAAAGGCACACCGTGGACCAAGCAGTTTAGGTAATGCAAAATATATCACAGCAGAGTGTTGGTCTACGACCCGTGCGCCTTCTGGAATAAGTTCTCGCTCAAAAGAGTGATAATTGATGAGTAAATTGATTGATAATTGGAGCGATTAAAATAAGCGTGCGATTACTCACAAGTCCACGGAGAGAGAGAGAGAAAACTAGACAGTTGACAATTGACCCCAAAGACTACTGTGGCCCACAAAATGCTTGCTGCTGGATGGAAGTAGCCTGCAGGTTTGTACAATAGAGAATTAGTAATCTGATTGGTCAGTTCTCGCCTCCTGGTTAATTAAAAGTTTGGGAGTGCAGAGCGTGGGGTGCAGCTCGCCCGATGTCTTGTCTTTGGATGGAAGTTACTTGTTGGTTCGTAGCATAGAGGACCAGTGATCCGCAATCCGTCGGTGCTCGCCTTCGGGTGAATAAGAAGTTCAAAGGTTCAGAGCGCGGGGAACTGTATGTACGAACCGCGTAATTCGAATTTGAATTGAAATTGTTTCGAAACAAAAGAAACATCGTTGTTTAGCGTCAAGTTGTTATGAAAAAGCAGATGGGCGATAATTTGAGAGAAGGATGAGAGATACTGACGAAAGCTCGAACGCGCCGGTTCTGCTGCGAACGAAAATACATTCGCGTCAGTTACAATATATCACCCAGTGGTTTTAATTATTTTCACCTCTTTTAAGACAGAAATAGTGGAGCTGATCACAGAAGAAATAAAAACCGTCATATTTTCCACCAAAAAAGTGGCACTTCAAGGTTCCAAGATCTTTATTTCACCAGATCTTACGTATAGGGAAAGCCTAATAGCCTATAAAGTACGAGTCGCACATAGGAGTGCAGCAAGAAAAGGGTAGTCTTTCAGAAGAAAAGCTAACAACATCGCCAATAATAACAGGTGGTACATGTGGTCCGATGAGACTGAAGATTTCACTGTTAAATGTGATAGCCCTTCCTTCAACAGCAGTTCTGTTCTTCGCCCTGCCACCTTTAGTGGCTTTTCCAACGCTTTTCTTAGTCGCTCTCCCTCGTCGTCGGCTGCGGTACAACAAGCATCGGGTTTTAATCGCCAGCAGCAACTTTTTTGAATAGATCCCGTCCTCGACCATACACTTCAAATTCGGTATGCTCCAGCTCTTTATCACCGGTGCGATCAACGACTCAACTTGGCGCTCTTTCTTCGTTTAACGCTTCTTTCTTCGGTTTTTCCTATGTTAGAGATTAGGTATGAAGTCTTTTTCGGAACCCTCGACCCCATGCTGGATGCTCCTGTTTCGTTGTCGGAAATAATGGAAAGCGTATAGGAAGACTAAAGGTGGGGAAAGCCATTGTTCCTGACGGGTTACCCGCTGATATTTTATGCTTTTAGACATAACGGGGCTATCCCACCTCCCGAATCTTTTTAATTCGATTTTTCTTGAGGAATCAAGCGGGTGGGCCGTGCAGCCCTTTTCATGTTACATAAGAAAGGCCCGCGCGATGACCCAACAAATTTTAGAATGATCGCGATTACAAATGCCCTATCGAAAATTTTCTCTTTAATACTTTGTATGCGTCTCGCTGACTGGACTATCGAAAAGAGTAGACTACCTGAGGAACAGGCCGGATTTCGCGCATAACGAAGTACTGAAGACAATATTTTTGCACTTTTCGCAACTATTCAGATCGGACTTCGCCGGAAAAAATCTAAATTATATGGCTTGTTTGTAGATTTCAGGAGAGCATTCGGCACTGTTCTTCACGAGCTTTATTAGGGTACTACAGGCGTTGTACCGGGCAGCCTCGGTTTATATTTAATCGGTTAGTACCTCGACATGTGAGTTCAAGGTTACAGTTGGAGTTTTGCAGGGCGAAATCTTGAGTCCGCTGTTATTTATTCTCTATCTTTCTGATATTGTAGCATATTTTCAGGAATAGAGATGTGCGTGGTGTGGACATCTCGAACTCGTATGATCTCTTAATGCTATTGTATGCCGACAATCTAACGATCTTTGCGTACTCACCCGCTGATTTGCGCAGGAAAATACTGCTTCTTGCTGAGTATTGCACCCTTAACGAGCTTATCGAAAATATTGATAAAACGAAGATCATGTGTTTCAGAAGAGGGGGCATTTTGGACTCTCATTCAAAAAATCTTTCATGTGAAGGCCGTCCGGTTGAGGTCGTCAATAACTATCGGTACTTGGGAATTGTGTTTTCTACCTCAGGGCTCGGCCGTCGCCCCTGTGAGGACGCAATCGTTAGAACGAACTCCGCAATAGCCTCGCTTCTACCGTTAGTGGGATGCAATTTTAAAACTTTATAGTGCCATGATATTGTCTGTTTTAGTATATGCTGCGCCACTTTGGGCGCTTAGATATTTGGAGAACCTGGAGTCTATTCAAATTGCCTTTTTTAAAAGACTTTTCTTTCTCCCTTGAAGTACTCCATCGTATTTAATCAGGCTTGAGCTGGAGATCTTGCCGATTGCTGTCGAAATCTTTAGTAGGGCGATTGGATGGGTGATTCGAGTTCTCAGGATGCCGGACTCCAGATTGCCCAAAATCTCACTATTAAGGCTTAATGAACTGGCACACGTGTCTACCTCTCTGGAGTCCATGAACTGGATAACACAATTGAAAGGCATTTTGGACAGTACAGGGGTACCTGGCTTGTGGGAAAATGTTAATGCAGACTTTTGGTAATCTTCAAGACCGGTTACAGTAGAGAAATATGCAGACACTTGTAGGAGGAAGGATCTTGCGTCATATTTTGCCTCGAATACGCCGCAACTTCCAATTTATCGTTGTTTAACCAACTCAGTTTACACATTTTATCCCAGACGCCTTCCCCTGGACTGTATGAAAGCTAAAATGCAAATAAGAATATCCACTTTGCATTGGCGCTCATTCACATTTGCAGGTTGTCGATACAACTACAATCCAACAGCCCCCTGTACCCTTTGTAACTCAGGCGCTAGGGAAGACCTGATTCATATTTTACTGAACTGTCCGGTGCGCCAAGGTTTACAAAACATTTTTTTAAGGGCGCATCTACTCTCATGCTCTCTTTTAATCAAACATTTTCTAAACTTCTCTGTGACAACGAAGCGCAGTCCGCGAGACTTTTGTTAGGACCCTGCACATTTTAACGGAAAATTGGGTTTCGGTTAAATTGTTTCATTTTAAAATATGTTGTTCTTGATACAATACTGATTAAAAGTTATCTGTACCGCAACCCTTTAAAATCAACTATTCACTATTTATTGACGATTAAAAGTCACTGCGCGGAGAGGTTATGAAGCTTTGAACTTGCAGGCGCGAATTCGTAAGATGAACTTTTTTTTGAAGACTTTTTCAAAGATGTGACTTGAAACTCATGTTGTACTCTTAAAATCGGTATATCTGTCAATAATAATAATTTTGAATAATATATATCTACTATTTAATGAAGTTTCACATAAAAATGTAAAGAAAGTATATCCATAGATGAATTGTTCGTTAGTTTAATGAAATATTATAAGACAACATTATTGATTTTACCATTATTCAACACGACATTTCGTAGATTAAACAATAATTATGTTCATACAACATGAACATGAACCTTTGAACTTCTTATTAACCCGAAGGCAAGCACCGACGGATTGCGGATCACTGGTCCTCTATGCTACGAACCAACAAGTAACTTCCATCCAAAGGCAAGACATCGGGCGAGCTACACCCCAAGCTCTGAACTCCCAAACTTTTAATTACCAGGAGGCGAGAACCGACCAATCCGATTACTAATTCTCTATTGTACAAACCTGCAGGCTACTTCCATCCAGCAGCAAGCATTTTGTGGGCCACAGTAGTCTTTGGGCTCAATTGTCAACTGTCTAGTTTTTTTTGTCTCTCTCTCTCTCTCTCTCTCTCTCTCTCTCTCTCTCTCTCTCTCTCTCTCTCTCTCTCTCTCTCTTCCCCCCCCCTCTCTCTCTCTCTCTCTTTCTTGAGTTGCAAACAGATTACCTAACGAATGAGAGCCTCCCTCAATTGCCTCCTTTATTTTCTAGTAAATAAGTGGGTTCTGACACATTGTACAAAAGCTGTCAGAACATATGCTGAAAATTGGAAAATATGCGTTAATTGGTGCTCACATTTTGTTAAAGGAGCACCCAATAAACATTGCATCGAGTACAATACAATAAATCAATATTTGTTGGATATTCTTTTAGCAATAAATGTGCAACAAATTAACTGTGCATTTCTAACAATTGATAGCAACAAATATGGGAATAGGGCAACTTCTGAGCAACAATTGGGCGACAAACGTTGATCCTAGTTTGATTCGGTTCTGTCATAGGTGCACTGTTATCTTTTAGCTCCTCATTTTTTTCTCAAGGTAGCCTAATTTAAAATCTAATTTCAGTGTTCTAAATTCAATTATTTCAAAAGAAATGAGATAGAGAGAGATAGAGATGGATTGATAATGTTTATTATACCATGGACACGAATTTCCCAAAACAGAGAGATTAAATTAGATTAGATTTATTTACCTTCCCTGGGACGAACCTAAAGGGAACGATGTTACAGTAGTGTAGTAAATATTACAGAAAAATGCAATTTAAAAGTGTTATACACGCATGGAATAACTATGTGAACCAAAATCAGTATAAGTTGTTTTATAATATTTTATTAAACTAACGAACAATTCGTCTATAGATATATTTCTTTACATTTTTTTCTGAAACTTCATTAAATAGTAGATATATATTATTCAAAATTATTATTATTGACAGATATACCGATTTTAAGAGTACAACATGAGTTTCGAGTCACATCTTTTAAAAAGTCTTAAAAGAAAGTTCATCTTACGAATTCGCGCCTGCAAGTTCAAAGCTTCATAACCTCTCCGCGCAGTGACTTTTAATCGTCAATAAATCGTGAACAGTTGATTTTAGAGGGTTGCGGTAAAGATAACTTTTAATCATTTTTCGTTAATCATAACAACTTTCCGTTAATATGTGCGGGGTCCTTTCTAATGTTATGTTAGGGTACAAAACACCACATTTGTTACCGTTTTCGTTATCTGTTGTCGCAGCCGGACGCTATACTGTTTAAATTATTGAGTCTTGTAATTGATTCGTAGCTTCTATCTTCGCGTTAGATTTTGAGAACCGCTAGATTTATAAGTATTATATGTAATTGTTATTATGTAAATGCCATCATTTCTGATTATATTCGGAAAATTCGCATATTACCTCAATTCGCAAACGAATCGCAAACGTCTCAGATCTACTGAAAAAAAAATAGCAAACCTTTTAAATGATTTTGTATATCGAGGTGGGCTGGATCTAGTAACTTTCCATAATTCGTTTATTTTGGCATTATTTCTGATTATATTTGGAAAATTCGCGTATATTATCTCAATTCGTAAACGAATCGCAAACGTTTGAGACCGATTGTAGGAAAATCGCAAACCTTTTAAATGATTTTGTATATGGAGGTGGTTTGGATCTAGTAACTTTCGATAATTCGTTTATTTTGGCATTATTTCTGATTATATTTGGAAAATTCGCGTATATTATCTCAATTCGTAAACGAATCGCAAACGTTTGAGACCGATTGCAGGAAAATCGCAAACCTTTTAAATGATTTTGTATATGGAGGTGGTTTGGATCTAGTAACTTTCGATAATTCGTTTATTTTCGCATTGTTTCTGATTATATTCGGAAAATTCGCATATTATCTCCATTCGCAAACGAATCGCAAACGTTTGAGACCGATTGCAAAAAAATCGCAAACCTTTCAAATGATTTTGTATATCGAGGTGGGCTGGACCTAGTAACTTTTGATAATTCGTTTATTTTCGCATTATTTCTGATTATATTCGGAAAATTCGCGTATATTATCTCAATTCGTAAACGAATCGCAAACATTTGGACCGATTGCAGAAAAATCGCAAACCTTTTAAATGATTTTGTATATCGAGGTGGGCTGGATCTAGTAACTTTTGATAATTCGTTTATTTTCGCATTATTTCTGATTATGTTTGGAAAATTCGCATATTATCTCCATTCGCAAACGAATCGCAAACGTTTGAAACCAATTGCAAAAAAATCGCCAACTTTTAAAGGATTTTGTATACCGAGGTGGGCTGGACCTAGTAACTTTTTATAATTCGTTTATTTTCGCATTATTTCTGATTATATTCGGAAAATTCGCGTATATTATCTCAATTCGTAAAAGAATCACAAACGTTTGAGACCGATTGCAGGAAAATAGCAAACCTTTTAAATGATTTTTGTATATCGAGGTGGTTTGGATCTAGTAACTTTCGATAATTCGTTTATTTTCGCATTATTTCTGATTATATTCGGAAAATTCGCATATTATCTCCATTCGCAAACGAATCGCAAACGTTTTAGACCGATTGCAAAAAAATCGCAAACCTTTTAAATGATTTTGTATATCGAGGTGGGCTGGATCTAGTAACTTTTGATAATTCGTTTATTTTCGCATTATTTCTGATTATGTTTGGAAAATTCGCATATTATCTCCATTCGCAAACGAATCGCAAACGTTTGAAACCAATTGCAAAAAAATCGCCAACTTTTAAAGGATTTTGTATACCGAGGTGGGCTGGATCTAGTAACTTTCGATAATTCGTTTATTTTCGCATTATTTCTAATTATATTTGGAAAATTCGCAAACGAATCGCAAACGTTTGAAACCGATTGCAGAAATATCGCAAACCTTTTAAACGATTTTGTATGTAAAGGATATATAGGACAACAATTTTTTTATTTTGCAATTTAGAGGTAGAAGAACATTGAATTCATAATTCGCAAACGAATAGCAAACGATTGAGCCTAATTTGGTTGAAATTGATCCATTGGTGGCTGAGTAAACGCGTTTTCAAAAATGCGAATGTGAAGTTTGCCGGCCATTTCGTTTTTCGTAAATAATTTTTAAACGATAACGTCGCACACGAAAAATAGGTAGTCGCAATCAATCACAAACGAATCGCAACCGATTCGCGCTATTTTTTATCCATTTCGTTAAAATGACGGGCTAACTTCACGGAGGTAAGCCTGAAAGAGGACGAAAATCTCCGTGACCGGAACGTGGTGGAGATGCGAAATCTCCGCGGATCGGCAACTCTGATCCATAGGTAATTCCGTCATGTAACTTGCGTGTATGAATGTGTCTACATTCATGTGTGTATGCATGAATCCCTCCATCTATATATATAGGAAGGGTTGGCGGCGCGGCCTACGGGAGCAGAAAGAGAGAGAGAGAGAGAGAGAGAGAGAGAGAGAGAGAGAGAGAGAGAGAGGGAGAGGGGGGATAAGTATGTAAAAGGCTGTCATCTCATTCGCTCACAAGAGAACCTTAGGTGCGAATCTCACCGATTTTATTGAAACTTTCTCATAATATCGCACATTTTTACCACCCTTTTGATTATCAGAATGATGGATGCAATACACAATCGTATTCTAGAAAATCACATTTGCATTTCCTACTTTTTACTGAAGTGAATGTCGAAATTTTGTAAAGAAGTTGCGGTAGCTCATGCGGTAGAGCGCTTGTTTCGTGGGTTCAAGCCTCGACACAGGATTATTTTTTTTGTTTAAAGCCTAATTTGTTATAAACCGTAGAAATTGCGAATTTTAACTATTTGTAACCTTTTTAAATTATGTTTTGAAGGAGAAATGCACTTTCTCTCATTTCTTTCTTATAATTAAAATTGTGTAATAATATTATCATAACAAAATTTGTAGTTACCGTTTATAAATAGTTAATGTTTATAAATAATATTATTAATAATAATAACAACAACAATATGAAACAAAATTCACTTTTTCATCATTTTTTTGATTATTTGTAAATTTTTATTTTGATGTAAAAATGTTCCAATAGTTTCGATGGTTATTAATTAAAGTAATAAATTATAATCATTTTAATTATTGTAATTACTGTTATTGTTATTATTAGTATGTAAATAACAACTTTTAACAGCAACATTTATTTTTCATCTCGGTCAATCGTTCCGAAAAGTGATAAATTTTTGGCTCAAATCTCTACCAGATTAGCATCAGTGTGAAATTTGGCCCCCTTTATTTTTTTTTTTTTTTTTTTTTTTTTTTTTTTTACGGTGGGGGGAAATGCATTAGGCACCATAGGGGGTTGAAGATGTTGTGCAACCCCCCGTGTGTCGGACTCCCTCACCTTTGATGTTAACAGCAAGGTTTACCGACTAAAACCCTAACCTCCCTTGGCCCTCCAGAATCCACGTGTGCAGTCTGCAGTAGAAAAGTGGCTCCGATATCCATCTCCTCCGCTGCAGACTGCACCGGGCCATTTCGTTTGCAACTGTAACCACTCCCTCTACCATTAGGTAAGTGGTTACAGGATCTCGTGTGACCTCAGTAGACGGAGAGATCCCAGTAGCACTGCTTTCTGCATTCGGCCTGCGATGGAATTTGCATGTTCTCGACAGGCCGGAATGCTTTTGATGTTTTGGAGGAAAGTTGGTCTCATTCCTCCCAGCACTCCAATTATCAGCACGACGAGCTTGATTTTGAATCCTCGATACAGTCTGCGAATCTCGAACAGGAGTTCCTGATATTTCATCCGTTTTTCGTCCTCTTTGCTGACTATATTTGTTTCTGCTGGTGCAGAAAACTCGATGACGAAGATGGATTTGTCATCGAAGTCAACAAGGACGATGTCAGGCTTATTGGCTGATATTTGCCTGCTCGTCGAGAATGAGTAATTCCAGTATATTCGGCACGACTCATTCCCTACTACGGATTCAATATCAGTGGGGACGTACGGCAAAACTGGGGTTGCATCAATACCATAAGTGCTGCGAAGATGGTAATACAGCACTCGAAGAGCCGCATTGTGACGTTCGATGTATGCTGAAACTGCATATATTGGACATGCTGCCAAAAGATGCATTAGTGTCTCAGCATGACATCTACACAATCTACAAAGCGTACTCTGTACCGCCTGGTGTAAGATGTTCTGGCGGTACGCTAAGGTATTGATGACCCCATCCTGGCACGCGAAGATAAAACCCTCGGTGTCGGATTTCAAGCCGGCTAATCTTAAGAAGGAGAAGGTCATCTCTGCCGACAAGCCAAGTTGTTGGACATTTCGAAAGAATTGTCCATGCAACGGCTTGTCGATATGCCTTCCCTCCAACATACGGAGTTGTTCCTTCCGTATGTTTGCTCTGAGACGCACTGGGCACAGATTGATGACTGATTCAGCCTCCTGTGCACCACTACGTCCCACGTTGAAAACCAGACCGAGGTTTCGCGCCGCTCGTTCCGCCGCGTTGTACAAAAACGCCCCCTTCCCCTGAATTTCATGCTGATGTACTAGCATCATCAGGGGATCCTCCGTTCGATTAATCACGTCGCAAGCTGTTTCGAGGACCAATCGGTCATGCATACACTCCAGGCTTAAAAGGCCACGACCTCCCATATTTCGGGGCAAATACAGTCGTTCCACGGAAGATCTTGGATGCAAACTGCGTTGCATACAAATCATCTTTCGTGTGCTTCGGTCAAGATCCCTTAGCTCGTCAACGTTCCACTTCAGTGCTCCAAAAGAATAGAGCACTGGTGATACGGCCAACATATTCGTGGCTGCCACCTTATTTCTCCCAGTCAATTCTGATGACCAGATCTGACGGAGAATGCGCCGGTATTTCTTAATGATGGTGGTTTTAGCACCCTGCACATCCTGGACATGCCTTTGAGGTATGCCCAGGTATGTGTAGGCTTCTTCGGCGCTAAGGTGGCGGATGACATTTCCGTTGACGAGCTCCATATCGTTGTTATGGGAGCCTGACCTTCCTCTGTGCAAATGAACGACTGCACACTTGTCCAATCCGAATTCCATACCGATATCTCTCGAGTATGTGAGTGCGATGTTCAGAGATCGATGTAATTGATCTTCGCCTGATGCGTATAATTTAAGATCATCCATATAGAAAAGATGGGTGATCTTATGTACACGTTCACCAGGCGGTCCACACATGTACCCTTGAGATTTCCGGAGAGCAACGGATAGAGGCAATAGTGAGATGCAGAAGAGCAGAGGACTCAGAGAATCTCCCTGATAGACACCTCTTTGGAATTGAACCAGTCTAGACATGGTTCGACGCTTGCCCGATGTCATGACAAAGCGTGTTTTCCAAAGAGGCATCAGGTCTTCTACAATTCTCACTATGTTTGGGTGGACATGAAGGCGTTTGAGCAACAAGCTTAAAAGCTCGTGCGATGTTGAGTCATACGCCTTCATGTAATCCAGCCAGGCTATCGACAGGTTACGCTTGTACTGGACTGCGTCCTGACAAACACTCCTGTCGATAAGCAAGTTGTCCTTGCAGCCGGATACACCCATTTTGCAGCCTCGTTGTTCTACTATCCGTTGCCACACCGGTTTCACGGATTTCTCAATACGTTCGTTCAAGATGTTAGTGAACAATTTGTATAACGTATTGAGACACGTGATCGGTCTATGGTTTCTCGGATCGGACAAGTCTCCCGATTTTGGGATCAGTGTCGTTCGGCCCTCCACCAGCCAGTGCGGAAGGGGTTGGTATCCATTTATATAAGAGGTGAATATTCGGGCTAGGTGTTGATGGACAGAAGTGAACTTCTTCCACCAATAGTTGTTAATTCCATCCCAGCCCGGCGAGGAGAAATTCCTCGCTCCTGTGATGGCATTTTTCACCTCTAATGCACTGACGGGTGGGCAATCTTCACTTTCTTGTGTGACTTCGACGCACAACTCGGTGAAGATTTCAATACCTGGAGTGTCTGCATTAAGCCTAGATGTTTTCTCGTAGATGCTCCCCCAGAATTCCTCAACTGCGGTTATCGACGGAAACTCGCTTGAGGCTGCGATACGATGTTTGAAGAGGTTGGAAGGATTCGTCCAAAATATTGCATTTTGTCGAATTCCATCCTCCCGTCTTTGCAGCCTCTTTTTGGCGTCCGCCAAAACCCGAATTTTATCAGCCAAACGTTGCTTGATGTTGAGCAACTTCAGCTTGTTCAGTGTGTGATAGTACGTCCGCAGTTGTTGTGCGAACTTCTTGACTTTAGCCGTAAATGAACGGCCAGATGTTAACTAGTCGATCACACACTGAATTCGGGAAGCGAGTTTCCGTGTCAGTCGAATCTTGTCGTTCAATTGAGACATGCGTTTTGTAATCTGCCGACTCCCCGATATCTGTACCAGATTTCGCGGAATCACCAGATCACTTGCAGCCTCGTAAACGGCACAATTGACTTGCCACAGGTCGCAGTCATCTGGAAGAGCATCCAGAAGTAGGCTATTTGCTCTGTCTATTGCTCGTTGCTTAGGCAAAACTTTCGTTGTTAAATTCTGCCTAAACACGAGTGTCGTGCTTTCATAATGTGGAGCATCTCTCTCAGCACCGCGTACGGGCTCAGTTGTTATTACCCGCACATCCGGTACCGCTTGACAGCTGGGAACAACGAAACCCGTCCGCCTCAGATAGGCCACATAATCTCTCAGTTGTTGTTGAGAAAAGCGATCTGCCAGTTCGGGATGCATTACTGCAAACCGACTGTGCATTCGCGCCATGTAGCCCCTCTGTTGCGGACAGCTCTCCTCGTAGCAGCGCATTAGATCTTGTCTGAGATCCTCCGTCCACTGAAATCGTCCGTGGACATTAGCTGGTCGTCGTCCCGGGACACCTGTTTCGGCTCCTCCACCTCGGGACTGGGCTGCATCCGAAGCAGCCCGATGGTCAGGAGCCCTGCGCGTTGCATTGCTTGTAACCGCAAATACAGGGAGCAGGGTGGTTAGCCCTACTCCCCGTTGTTATGCCTCTCTCGTTTGTCTCTTACCTCGCCATCCACTGGGGTTGGTTACCCAATCTTTGGCAAGATTGCTAAGAGTCCAGGGCCCACCGGCTTTAATAAGCACACGTGGAGGTGAGAGTAGGCCATTTGGGAAGATAGGCTAAGATGCGGCTTTTTGCATAGCCGCATTGTGTTACGCATCATTCCCTTTGGGCCTCTATTATTATTATTATTATTATTATTATTATTAGTACTATTAATAGTAGTAATAGTAGTGGTAGTAGTAGTAGTATTTATGATATTTGTTGTATTATAAAAAAATGTGTATAATGGAATAAAAAATATACGTAATATTCGTGTAACAAACTTGAACATATATTTGTTCAGTCTCAGAACATACAATACAGTTTCCACTGCGATATATAATTTAAAAAAGAAATTGGCGAATCACCGTAGGCATAATGTTGTCAACGCAAATATTTTACAATAAGACAGGTTTTTCAACACTTCAATTGGTTAAGAACAATCGATCAACCACTTACATATTGATTACGTTTCGGCCATAACATTTTCTCCCTCTTAAGATTTATTATCATTCTTCCTAAATTAAAAGTAAATAAATAAATAAACAAAAAAATATATACGAAACAGATAATATGATAATTTGAAAAAATGTTCCCTTGTTAAATTTTGTTTGTATAATCGGTACAAATAATTACAAACTTCTTGTATATCGATATTGACTTTTTATTCTTTCACATTTAAATGCAATCTACGTGTCTGCAATCAAAAGGTAAACCAAGGAGTAATTTGAATATTTTATAATTATACACAAATCTATTATATGAAATAAAATGATATAAAATGTATAATAAAGAAGAAAGTTTAATTAAAATATTTGTCATTCTTTCCAAAAATTAATCAAATGTAGTAGGTTGTGAATATCAACGCTATTATATGCAACAGTTTCATTACAATTGGTACACGAGTTACAGAAATCGTCATACATTATTCTCTTTTTCATTTATTCAACCGAACAATTTTAGTTCATAATATTTTTTATTAAATCGATTAACTGCATCGAATGTAATGAAAAAGAACAAATGTTATTGCTGACATAATCGAAATTACTGTAGTATGTGTAGTCTTAGATCATTTTCAATAGATATTCTCCATTTCTTTTTGTCGTCAGTAGAATCAAAAATATTCTAAATATTTACATGCTAAAAGAATATTTCTGGACCTGCTTTTACTAAGTTTGCACGTAAATGAAATACTGAAAACTTCAATAAAAATTAATTAAGGAAAAGAAAATCTAAGTGTTCAAAAAAATTTGAAAGATACAACAAAGATACGAAGTTTGAAGGTGGATGTATATGTTCATTTCAATTCTATTCCCATACATTCAATATGAATTTAAAACCGATTAAAAAAAATGTTTACGCTTGTTTTTCCACAAAAGTTGTTATAGTTACTAATTTTAAATTTTTGGCATGAAACTTACGAACGACTATAACTCTTCAGCAATTCATCTTAGAAACTCCAACTGGTGCTCATTTTACAGCTAATTTCATCCTCTTCAAAACTGTTCGGATACTACTACTGTCTAGCAAAAATACTTATTTACAAAAAAGTTCATTAAAATGAAAATTTTTCACATTTTTCACCATCGGGGATTTATGATCAAAATTATTTTTTTATTAAACATATAGATTCAAAATTTCATTATCTAGAACTTTCGCTATATGCACTTTTTGCACACGAAGCACGGTTTTCGAGTAATTATTGATTTTATCGAAAAAAAGTTTTGATTGTGCGTTAATTTGTTTTTTAAATTTTCATCTCTCCGTAAATATAGAACGTATACAGCATCGTACATCAAGTTTCCTCAATATGAATATATATTATTTTCTAATAGTTATATCGCATTTGTCTGAAGTAGATTCAGATTCTACGCTATACTAACGAATTTTCCAATATGTACCACAAATCATGGGATTAAAAGTAATTAAGTTCCAAACAAACAAAAAAATACACATACCTGCGTGTTTTTATCTATTCAGTATGAAGCATGACTGGCAGAAATAAGTAAGAAATATATCCATTTTACAGGCAAAATACAAATAAATAGTATATTATGCTTCAAGAGAGGAAAACGCGCGATTCCTGAGCGGGAAGTTTGCTGCCCGAGCTATGCGAGGGCAGCCCTCCTGCGAGGTGCGCGCGCTTGCCTCCCGTGTAGCATACGCTATTTTTCTCCCGACCCCATCCATTCCCGCTGGTGACATTTTCCGTCCCTAGGGAGTAATGAGAACGAAGTGCGAATGCCCACTGGCGCCCGGGCGGAATCGGCAACTTTCGTCATGCGTTTCAGGCACGGAATACGGACATTCCGACGCGGTCGGGAGAAAATATTCTTTCTTTCTCATTGCAAAAATAGATCTGTTGATAAACATCGTATTTGTGAAAAGTAGAGGTAAGGTATCAAAACCAAAGCCAAAACCCAAAACGAATAGTGCAATGCATAAATATCCATTCAGAAGTTTAAAGGGAGTAACCAACTTTATTTTGACCCCTTTATTTTTGTTTCTTGACCGTTTTCGACCTACAAAATGACAGCATGTCCAAAAATTAATCACTTATATTGTTTATCGCGTTAGAATTTTTCCACCACTTAAAAGTCGAATCCATTTAAAATTCATATTTCGTGATAGGGGAAGCCGGGGCGAAGGGGCGAGCGGGGCGAAGTGACGAATCTGAAATATTTCCATTATGATCATACTGATTGTTAAATATCATATGTGGTTTCTTTGTTTACACCATTTTACACATTTCGAGGCATAATATTTCATTTTTTGTTCTCTTACCTACCTTTGAGAGCGAAAAATAACAGCAGACATGTTAAGCTACATTTTAAGCCCAATCCCGATTTTTTGGTGCTACTGAATTCTGGTGGTGCCGTAATCCAGAATATTATTTCCTGACTTTCTTCATTTTTAGTGATGCCCACTGTCCGCCATTTTGAATTTTCAAAATCACCATGCAGCAAACAAAAGTAGACATGTTAAGCTACACTTTAAGCCCAATCCCGATTTTTTTGGTGCTACTGAATTCTGGTGGTGCCGTGATCCAGAATTTTATTTCCTGATTTTCTTCATTTTTAGTGATGCCCACTGTCCGCCATTTTGAATTTTTAAAATCACCATGCAGCAAATAAAAGCAGACATGTTATGCTACATTTTAAGCCCAATCCCCATTTTTTTGGTGCTATAGAATTCTGGTCGTACAAGGGATCCGGTTGACATGGAATGGCCCATATATATACAGGGTGTCCCATTTTAAATAACGGATTAGAATATCTCGGATGGTAAGCATTTTGGAGGAAATTTGTTTAAACAAAAGTTAAGGGTACAGACAGAGCTAACTTATGGTGACCTTGACACACACACACACGCACACACGCACGCACGCACACACACACACACACACGCACGCACACACACACACACACACACACGCACGCACGCACGCACACGCACACACGCACATACACACGCACACACGCACGCACGCGCACACGCACGCACACACACACACACACACACACACACACACACACACACACACACACACACACACACACACACGCACACACACACGCACGCACACACACACACACACCACACACGCACGCACACACACACACACACGCGCGCGCACACACACACACACACACACACACACGCACGCACGCACACACACACACACACGCACGCACGCACGCACGCACACACACACACATATATATATATATATATATTTGATGCTTATATATATAGATTTGAGCTTGAAAATTGATGTACCTACGTTTTATGACCTATACCATACCATACATTTCTTCGTCGTCAGGGTCTCTTTCCTCTGGTTCAGATTCGCCGCTTGTCCAAGCTTCGTCGTTCGCCGTAATCTCAAAGATAAGTGATGAAACACTTCTTGAACGAACAACTACTGTACTAATTAGTATATACACGTGGAAGAGTACAAACATTAGATAAGTAAATACTATCTCGTTGTGAGATACTACTAAAAATGAAAATTTTCCGCTACTTTTATCTGGAGTTCACCTACAAAATCATTTATTTTTCAACAAGTGCACAGAGAAATGTTTTTTTTTTTCGACTTAGCCAGAATGACCATATTCCACATCTGCAACCCTGGATGAAAGTGCCCGATTCTGTCGCAACGTTTATGCGCATGCGCGCATCAGTTTCATCCCTAGGGAGAAATGAACTATGTCAGAGGGAGTAATGAGATACAGAAGGAGCAATAAGCCATCTAAAGTGGTACTTTTTGTATCTTATGAAGGGGCCCCCGATCTTAAAGTCTTAAAGTACACAAAACAATTTTTTTGAGGTGCTCCGCGGCAGGCAGTAAAAGTGACCGTAGATCGTATCTGGAACAATAAAAAAAAATATCTTTATCTACATGAGTATAGCTACTGAAGTACACATGGATATGAAGAAATTTTAAATTTTGAAAATTTGGCAGCAAAATAAAAAAAAAATTTTTACCAAAAAATCGACTTTTATTTACATAACAACAAAGAAATTTTGTATCAATCTACACAATCATGTGTACTTCACTAAAGAATATATCTAAGAAGCTAAAGTTAAAATTTCAAGTCAATCGGATGAAAATTACTCGAGTCTACTTCCTGCCGTTTTTGAAAAAGTGATTTCGAGAAAAGAGCGTTTAAAGTTTGACGATGTGTTTTCTACGTCATACTTGCAAGATATAATATAGGCTTGCTGATTTTTTTACCTCTACTCTGCAATCCCAGCACCATATAGCTGGCCTTCCACGCCGATTTCGTCGAGCTCAGCTGATATTTTGGCAGATTTTCCCTCGCGACGACTGGTTTTCGCGGCCTCGGAAATAGAGCGTTCAGCCTATTGAATTCGTTTGGAGTCGGATGTCGAACAAAATTCAAAGCATTGTTCACCAACGTTAATGCCGAGCACATCTATGATGTACATGATGCTGCTCAATCCATCATTGAATGTTGCAACCACAATATTCGTTGCAATATCAATTATGTTTTTTCCGCTTGAAATCGTTTTTGGAGCGAGCGACCACACAGCGGAATTCGAAAAGATTCATTACTGTTTTGTGTGAATCCTCCAAAGCAGCGAGACAAAAGGTCATCTGAACTAAGTTCAGCATAAATTGGTTTAATCGCATTGAAGACATCGATGTGCATTGGTGGATTATGCGTGTAATCATCGGTAGTCCCCAATGATTTTGCTCGTTGCCAAGAGCACCGTAATGTCAGTCGGGTCGGGCATTTTTCAAGCTGCGGGTTGTCATCTGTCGATATTTTATGGTATAACGTCGCTTAAATATCGTTACCCATTTTTTCGATATAGTTTGTATACCTTCGTATTGAAAGGCCATAATAAATTGTAAGTTCATCGTTTAGTTTCTCAGTAAATTTTCCACGCCCTCCCAAATCTTTTGTTTGTGTTTTTAAATTTCTCAGGCGTGAGCCCATTCTTTTTTGTACACAGTCAATGCACTCTTTTTTTTAACGAGGAAATCGCCGTATGAGTTGAAATCAATGACACCTTTAAACGTTTTGGAGACTCCATCGCCGATGTAACTACCGTACTTAACGGCGTGAAGAAAATCTGATCGTTGAAACACTTCAATAACAGCGTTTACCTCCATCTTCCCCGCTGATCCGGTATGATTAGCATCACAATGAGTTTTATGACAGTCAGCCCATTCCTCGTATTCGGCAGTGCCTTCTTTCTTTATCCAAAATTCGCATGCTTTGCAATATTTGGATTTCACGCACACGTCGATTACTTTGCCTGTAAACCAACCGATAAAACACTAAACCAAAAAGCGAAGAGAAGCCTCTTTTCCTCCAAGAACCGTCACCCGAAACGGTAAGTTCGTTACTTTCGTGGCGTTGGAGGTTGCATTTCATCTTCTTCCGCCTTCTTTTACAGCTTTTTCTTTTACAGATTCGGACACACTTAAAATATTTTTTACTAATAATTGATACGTCGATTGAAAACGGGCCTCGGAAGATCTATGACGGCGCAGAATTTCTTTATGCCATTCATTCCAATTCCCAGAATACGCATTACCAAGATCATTCTTACATTAATTTCATATGTATGATCATTGATAAGCGGGCAATTATTGATGTAAACTTCACCGCATCCTTTACAACTGACAACTAATTTAGAACCGAGCCCGCGCTTGCTTGATTCATTAAAACTTACATCACCCTTGCAATGTTTGCACGCTATACATTATGACAACGTGTTAAATACCGTTATAAAGTTGATAAAACGATATCCGAAAGATGCGTCGATATCCCTGTCATCAGTATCGGAAAATTTCAATTTTTTCGCTGAAGCACTGCGGACCTCATCTGAGAAGCTGTCCAAAGAATGCCGGTTAGGAGGCTTTCGATTACTTATTTTACTTCGTTTGTTATTACGGCATTTAGTTTTACAGCCTTTCCTGCCTTCGTACAGTTTGTCACTCATGATTGGACACAAAAATCGCGAAATAATCGAAAATAGGACTCGAATGCACGAGAGAACTGCACGCACGACGCTCGCAACACGTGTTTATGTTTCTATTTCAACGGCTAATCTGGCAACACCGACAACGAATTTCAATACTTGCTTCAAAGTACCAAGTGGCGACATCTGTCAGTCATTTAGAAACTATTTAGCATGCCGTCGTACCATCGGTAACGAGTAATAGGGACGAAATGCGCTCTAAAAGTAACGAACTTACCGTTTCGAGTGACGTTTCTTGGAGGAAAAGAGGCATCTCTACGCTTTTTGGTTTAGTGTTTTATCAGTTGGTTTACCGGCAAAGTAATCGGCGTGTGCGTGAAATCCAAATATTGTAAAGCATGCGAATTTTGGAAAAAGAAAGAAGGCACTGCTGAATACGAGGAATGGGCCGACTGTCATAAAACTCATTGTGATGTTAATCATACCGGATCGGCAGGGAAGATGGAGGTAAACGCTGTTATTGCAATGTTTCAACGATCAGAATCTCTTCACGCCATTAAGTACGGTAGTTACATCGGCGATGGAGTCTCCAAAACGTTTAAAGGTGTCACTGATCTCAACTCATACGGCGATTTCCTCGTTAAAAAAAAGAGTGCATTGACTGTGTACAAAAAAGAATGGGCTCACGCCTGAGAAATTTAAAAACACAAACAACAGATTTGGGAGGGCGTGGAAAATTTACTGAGAAACTAATCGATGAACTTACAATTTATTATGGCCTTTCAATACGAAGGTATACAGACTGTATCGAAAAAATGCGTAAATAAAAATATATATTTATGCGACGTTAAACCATAAAATATCGACAGACGACAACCCGCAGCATGAAAAATGCCCGACCGGACTTACATCATGGTGCTCTTGGCCACGAGCGAAATCTTTGGGGACTATCGATGATTACACGCCACCAATGCACATCGATGTCTTCAATGCGATTAAACCAATTTATGCTGAACTTAGTTCAGATGACCTTTTGTCTCGCTGCTTGGGAGGATTCACACAAAACAGTAATGAATCGAGTGATTTTCATCCGATTGACTTGAAATTTTAACTGTAGCTTAGATATATTCGGTAAACCTTCGGATGAGCAGCCCATTCGAAATCGAAAAATCGACAAGGTACATTTGATGTATTTTTTCCTCCTGAAAACGAATATGACAATAGAAATTGGCGCTCGGCCGTATCTTGACCACTGCCTTAAAAAAATAGGCAAAAAATGCGTTTTTTTTCAGTTTTTTGCAATAATTTCACAAAGTGAAAATCGGATGAAAAAATGTTTCAAACAAAAGTTGTTGATCGGAAAATTCTGTACTAAAAAGGTTGTATACATTTTTTCGTAATCTGAAACAAAAGTCCGCAAACGCGCGGCAAACGCGCCTATAATGGGATTCTTGAAGGTATACGTTGGCGAAATAAACGTTCTCCTGAAAAATGGATGAAACAACCCCGACTATTAGATGACGACTTCAGCTTATCTACATCTGCATGGTTGTAGGTTAGGCTAGTATAAAAATGGAGGTCTGGGAGTAAAGCCCCCCAGCACACAAGCACTTACTTGGCTCACGCATTAAATTTTAAACAGGGGGATATAGTAAATTGTGAATTTCCAAGGCAATGCGAGAAACTAGGTGCTTGCGTGGTGGGTGGCTCCACCCTCGGACCCCCTTCTTTTCTATTAGCCTAACCTCCAACTGCACAGATGTTGGTGGGTGTCTCCACCCTCGGACACCCCTCTTTTCTATTAGCCTAACCTCCAGCTACACAGATGTGGGTGATAACCGAACCTGCGATATGAATGAACGGAGGTTGAAGGTTAGGGCAGTAGAAAAGAGGGGGTTCTGGGGGCGGAGCACCCCAGCACGCAAGCACCCCCGAGTTTCTCGCATTGCCTTGGAAATTCACAATTTAATATATCCTCCTCTTCAAAATTTAATGCGTGAGCTTAAGAAATGCTTAGAGCCTAAGAAGTGAGTATGTGTGCGCGCGTGCAGAAAATGATGCATGGGTTGGGGTGTGTAATGAATACAACTAGTCATATTTGTTCCTATTTTACGAGGTTCCTTTTGCAACTACAAAACAAAAAATGCATAGGACCTTTTATGTACAGAATCTTACGATCTACAACTTTTGTTGGAAACATTTTTTATCCGATTTTTACTTTTCAAAAAAAATGCAAAAAAACTGAAAAAAACGCAATTTTTGGCTATGTTTTCAAGGTAGCAGCCAAGATACGGGCGAGCGCCAATTTCTATTATTTTATTCGTTTTCAGGAGGCAAAAATACATCAAATGTACCTTGTCGTTTTTTCGATTTCGAATGGCTGCTCATCCGAAGGTCTGCAATATATTCTTTAGTGAAGTACGCACGATTGTGTAGATCGATAAAAATTTATTTTTTTTTAATTAAATAAAAGTCGATGCTTTTGTAAAAAATCAAGTTTTTTTTTTCATTTTGCTGCCAAATTTTCAAAATTCAAAATTTCTTCATATCCATGTGTACTTCAGTAGCTATACTTGTGTATATTAAGAAAATTTTTTTTTGTTCCAAATACGATCTACGGTCACTTGTACTGCCAGCCGCGGAGCACCTCAAAAAATTGGACATCAGTTCGCGCACTGCTGCGCCGCCATTTTGTACTGCTGATTTAAATAAAAAATTGTGTTGTGTACTTTAAGACTTGTCTAATAACCACTGAAAATTTCATATTGATTCATTTGTTAGCAAAGTCACAAAAAACCCTGTAATTTTCGACGTTCAGTAGGTCATATTGTGAGTTGTCCAGTGTGTTGAATTGGTCTAAAAACGAATCTACTCGATTTTTAGGCAAATCTCAAAAATTAGAAAAATCTGCCTTTGTCGGCAGATACGAAATTCTGTATTATCAACAACAATCGGTTAGTACATCGCATCTTGAGAACATCAAATACTATCACTCGTAACGTGTCACGTCACCATTTGGGCACGTGATCTTATTGTTTATGGACAAGAGAACATATGCACCGAACTGTCAGCTCTTTTTCTTATCGCACCGTCCAGCAAGTGTCTTTTAATTAATGCCATGGCGTTTTCATCGTAAGTGTTTGTCATCGAACCAGCATGAAGAACTTCACCTAGTTTGTTACAAGTGTCGCCAATCCGTGCGAAATAAATACACTTCTTCTATGTGGGGTCTATCGTTTCAATGTTCGTGCGCAATTTTGTACATTCGAAATAAGCCGGACTCATGTTGCTGTGTGAGCTCATTTGCATTTCTTCCTAGTCCCGTCTCCCCTTCCTGTCCTCCTTGTCGCGTGGAACCGGTCAGTGCCGATTTATCCCTTCTCTCTCCCAATTGTGTTCCGTCCGTAGAGGCTCGTCCTGAGTCATCCCCGTTCTTACCAATTTAACTCTCTTCCACATCGCCACCCACCTTTCCGTCACATTCAGTGACGTCCGACAGTAATAACGCAAGAGCTTTACCAACAAACCAAATGCAAATTCCGATGCCAGACAATTGGGACACGCTTGGCTTAATCGATCGAATCACGCTCTTTATGCAACAGGCCCTAAATATCACTGTACGTTTAATGAATATTGAAAACCGCTTTAACGCCGTTACTAGTACTAGTCAAACGCAAGTACTAGTCCTTTAGTCAAATCACGCAAAACTGACATAAGAAGCCAAATCACCTATGCCCAACCAAATACGAGGTTTATTATCACTGGAATCCATGTTTCGTATAAGATAACGTCAATGGATATAGTTAAAGGTGTCTTATTCAAAGTAAACTTGAATCATCCAGAATCTTTCATTATCGACACTAGGAAAATAATGGGTAATGTTCCGGCTGGTATCTCTTCGCCTAGATCATCATCACATGGCACATATTCCTTCCTTGTTATCTGTGTATCATGTGCAGTACGTAATCTAATAATAGACTATAATAGGAAGATTGGTAAGGTCACTCAGGCTGATATTTTTCCTGATCTTTAACCAGAAAGCACAAGCACCGTATACGTTAACAAATATTTACCGCGTAAAAACTACTTGCAACTCAAAAAGGCAAAGGAACTGGCAAAATCTCTCAAGGGCTCTCGGATCAGGGAGCGAAAAGGACAAGAATACTACCGAAATTCTGGTAGAAACTTAACAAGACCACGAATCTATTCAATGACTAATTAATAACAATTCGCTGACAGATTCGAACATTATCGCCAGTAGTGATGATACCAATATTTTGCAAATATGTCATTCCAATATAAATTCGATACGAGCACACTTACCGCAGATTGAAGCCATGCTCGAGAGTTCAACCGTGCATAAACTTGCTCTCTTCGAAACTTGGTTAAACTCCGATATATCTTCCAGCACCGTAGTCATTCCTTCGTACAATTTAGTTCGAAACGACCGAGCTGTTATGTCTTTAGGAAGAAATAAGTACATCTTAGACGGCGGAGTAGCGTGCTACTTGCACGATTCGTTAACATATCACATTCTCGACCAATCACAAAATACATCTGTAAATGATCCTAAATATTTGATTATTAATGACAAATCCGCCAATAATCTTAGCCTTCTACTGATAGTTATATATCGAAGGCCTGAGGGAAACATGCTTTACGATTTCAAGCAAAAACTAAGTTTATATTAACCAACCTTCGAGAACGTTGTTATCACGGGCGACCTAAACTGCAATCTGTTGGGAGATAATTATCATTTCACTTATCTAAAAAATGTTGTTCGAACCTATTCACTTTATGCCGTTCCTTACCGTCCAACGCAATATTCCATCCACTCTGGCTCTCAAAGTTTAATTGATGTCAACTCCAAAAAAAAATAAATTACATATTCACAATCGCCCGATCTCTTTGCAGCCGGTCACGATCTAATAAGTATCTCTTATAAATTTGATTCTTTTTTCCAACGTTCCAAGAAAATTACTTTTCGTGACTTTCGAACTTATAACTATATAGAGTTAGTTTGCGATCTTGACAGATTACTCCACAAGAACCTCGCTCATCTTTATTCATACGGTCAGCAAACTTATTTGTCGGGATCGAGTGAACTCTCATGTTTCTACGACTGTATATCTCAAGTTCTTGAAAAACACGCACCCAGCACAAAACGGCAACTTAAGAGGTCAATTACACCTTTGAGCGACCTAGACTTAAAACGGCTTATTAGAAGTCGAGAGAAGATGTTTAGGAAAGCCTAGCTAAAACGAAATAATTGTGGTTTGATTCGATATCGTCAGCTTCAGAGGGACATCAAAAGATTAATACGAACAGCCAGAGATAATTACTTGAGCATGAAATTTGAGCAGCAAAGTGACCCCACAAAATTTTGGGCACTCCTACGGAAATTCGAACTTATCGCGTCATCCAATCCAAACTGTACCGACGAGCAATTACACCAGATTCGGCAAATCCCAGTAGATACAAACTCTCCCAAGTTCGCGTTCCCCAAAATCCAGCTGGGTGAAGTACAAAATATAAACTCTTCGTCGTTTTCCAAATCCAAGGAATTCAGTCCGGATGGACTCCAAATGAGCCACCTTCAACCGATTGATTCAATTATTGCTCAGCCACTCGCGCTTATCTTTAATTCCATACTGGAAAAAGGTGAATATCCCACTGTTTGGAAAAAGTCATTCATAATACCACAGAATAAAATTGATAAACCTAGTACGCCCAGTGACACACGACCCCGCATGTGACCACGTATACCTCACCGGACGATCTTAAAAAATCAAAGAACTAGATGGAACGTATGCTGAGACCCTGCTTATTACCACCGGAGTACCCCAAGGATCAAGACTTGGTCCGATTTTATTCATGATCGTCTTCAATTCACATTTTAGTAGGCTCCAACATAGTTGCGAAACATCACTCGTCTTCACTGATAATACCCAGTTTTTTCTCGCGACGCCCATCGATAGGATCCAGAAAGCAGTAGAGTCACTAGACATTAATAGATTCTAAAGTTGGACCCAGGAACGTGGCCTCAAACTCAATATAAAGAAAACGAAAACTATTATCTTGGGTTGGAAACAAAACCTATCGAGGTTGGACTATAGCACACTCCCATCGATTAAAGTTAATTGATACCCAGTACCGTATACTGACGAAGTTAAAGATCTTGGAGTTTACATATCAGCAGATCTGACATGGAATCGACATGGACGATGTCAGGCTTATTGGCTGATATTTGCCTGCTCGTCGGGAATGAGTAATTCCAGTATATTCGGCACGACTCATTCCCGACTACGGATTCAATATCAGTGGGGACGTACGGCAAAACTGGGGTTGCATCAATACTATAAGTGCTGCGAAGGTGGTAATACAGCACTCGAAGAGCCGCATTGTGACGTTCGATGTATGCTGAAACTGCATATATTGGGCATGCTGCCAAAAGATGCATTAGAGTCTCAGCATGACATCTACACAGTCTACAAAGCGTACTCTGTACCGCCTGGTGTAAGATGTTCTGGCGATACGCTAAGGTATTAATGACCCCGTCCTGGCATGCGAAGATAAAACCCTCGGTCTCGGATTTCAAGCCGGCTGATCTTAAGAAGGAGAAGGTCATCTCTGCCGACAAGCCAAGTTGTTGGACATTTCGAAAGAATTGTCCATGCAACGGCTTGTCGATATGCCTTCCCTCCAACATACGGAGTTGTTCCTTCCGTATGTTTGCTCTGAGACGCACTGGGCACAGATTGATGACTGATTCAGCCTCCTGTGCACCACTACGTCCCACGTTGAAAACCAGACCGAGGTTTCGCGCCGCTCGTTCCGCCGCGTTGTACAAAAACGCCCCCTTCCCCTGAATTTCATGCTGATGTACTAGCATCATCAGGGGATCCTCCGTTCGATTAATCACGTCGCAAGCTGTTTCGAGGACCAATCGGTCATGCATACACTCCAGGCTTAAAAGGCCACGACCTCCCATATTTCGGGGCAAATACAGTCGTTCCACGGAAGATCTTGGATGCAAACTGCGTTGCATACAAATCATCTTTCGTGTGCTTCGGTCAAGATCCCTTAGCTCGTCAACGTTCCACTTCAGTGCTCCAAAAGAATAGAGCACTGGTGATACGGCCAACATATTCGTGGCTGCCACCTTATTTCTCCCAGTCAATTCTGATGACCAGATCTGACGGAGAATGCGCCGGTATTTCTTAATGATGGTGGTTTTAGCACCCTGCACATCCTGGACATGCCTTTGAGGTATGCCCAGGTATGTGTAGGCTTCTTCGGCGCTAAGGTGGCGGATGACATTTCCGTTGACGAGCTCCATATCGTTGTTATGGGAGCCTGACCTTCCTCTGTGCAAATGAACGACTGCACACTTGTCCAATCCGAATTCCATACCGATATCTCTCGAGTATGTGAGGGCGATGTTCAGAGATCGATGTAATTGATCTTCGCCCGATGCGTATAATTTAAGATCATCCATATAGAAAAGATGGGTGATCTTATGTACACGTTCCACCAGAATTCCTCAACTGCGGTTATCGACGGAAACTCGCTTGAGGCTGCGATACGATGTTTGAAGAGGTTGGAAGGATTCGTCCAAAATATTGCATTTTGTCGAATTCCATCCTCCCGTCTTTGCAGCCTCTTTTTGGCATCCGCCAAAACCCGAATTTTATCAGCCAAACGTTGCTTGATGTTGAGCAACTTCAGCTTGTTCAGTGTGTGATAGTACGTCCGCAGTTGTTGTGCGAACTTCTTGACTTTAGCCGTAAATGAACGGCCAGATGTTAAATAGTCGATCACACACTGAATTCGGGAAGCGAGTTTCCGTGTCAGTCGAATCTTGCCGTTCAATTGAGACATGCGTTTTGTAATCTGCCGACTCCCCGATATCTGTACCAGATTTCGCGGAATCACCAGATCACTTGCAGCCTCGTAAACGGCACAATTGACTTGCCACAGGTCGCAGTCATCTGGAAGAGCATCTAGAAGTAGGCTATTTGCTCTGTCTATTTCTCGTTGCTTAGGCAAAACTTTCGTTGTTAAATTCTGCCTAAACACGAGTGTCGTGCTTTCATAATGTGGAGCATCTCTCCCAGCACCGCGTACGGGCTCAGTTGTTATTGCCCGCACATCCGGTACCGGTTGACAGCTGGGAACAACGAAACCTGTCCGCCTCAGATAGGCCACATAATCTCTCAGTTGTTGTTGAGAAAAGCGATCTGCCAGTTTGGGATGCATTACTGCAAACCGACTGTGCATTCGCGCCATGTAGCCTCTCTGTTGCGGACAGCTCTCCTCGTAGCAGCGCATTAGATCTTGCCTGAGATTCTCCGTCCACTGAAATCGTCCGTGGACATCAGTTGGTCGTCGTCCCGGGACACCTGTTTCGGCTCCTCCACCTCGGGACTGGGCTGCATCCGAAGCAGCCCGATGGTCAGGAGCCCTGCGCGTTCTATTCATAGTAACCGCATGTGCAGGGAGTAGGGTGGTTGGCCCTACTCCCCGTTGTTATGCCTCTCTCGTTTGTCTCTTACCTCGCCATCCACTGGGGTTGGTTACCCAATCTATGGCAAGGTTGCTAAGAGTCCAGGGCCCACCGGCTTTAATAAGCACACGTGGAGGTGAGAGTAGGCCATTTGGGAAGATAGGCTAAGATGCGGCTTTTTGCATAGCCGCATTGTGTTACGCATCATTCCCTTTGGGCCCCTGAATTTCATGCTGATGTACTAGCATCATCAGGGGGTCCTCCGTTCGATTAATCACGTCGCAAGCTGTTTCGAGGACCAATCGGTCATGCATTTTTTATTATTATTATTATTATTATTATTATTATTATTATTATTATTATTATTATATATGTAATATTACTTAAGTCTGGGTAGCGGATGAATCGCATAGTCGCACTACTGATAAACATCTCCACTGTTGTTAAACCGACACTTGCCCTTGATATTTCCTTCAAATGTTACTGTAAGGTCATGTAGGGCTCAAGCTTGAACCCTGAGTTCAGTACACCTGGAGCTTGGGATCAGGGACCCCAAGAAACTGCATTTCCTGCAACACCTGGTTTACGTAAACTAGGATCTGTCTTCCCCCAACCTCTTGTGTAATTCTAATTGCCGTTCTCATCTTAATTGTTCAGCTTCTCATATTCTCATCATTTTCCCACAAGTCTTCCCGGCGCATCGTGCAAAAAACGAATGGAAAATATCTCGATGTGAATATCCACAAAAGAAGTCGATGTAATTTTACTACGTGTCACATTAAAAATAAATCAATTCGCGTTTGACGAAGTACAAGTACAAGCCATGTGTAAAATAACCTTATGATACGTCAAAAATTTACAATCGGTGTGCAAAAAAGCCACATACAACGCGCTGTATTTCTACCCGCAAATTTGTTTACGGTGCATATTTAAAAATATCGATTATTTCGCCTCTGTCAAAATCCGTGAGATTGATTTTGAATGTATCATTAGCTCACTTGGCAAATGCACTGATTCGGTCATCGAAATGTTCAAACGCTCAGAAAATTTGCACGACCTAAAGAATTTCAATCTACATCGAAAATACTGACAGTAAAACAATCAAAGGCTTGGTCATCGCTGAACCACATTAAAATGTCGTAGCCCAAAAAAAAGAATGTATCGAAAATTTGCAAAAAGGATAGGCACACGATTACGAAATTTAAACATTTTAAAAAAGTTTTTGGAGGTAAGGTTAAATTAACCGCCAAGTGAGCCGATGAATTTGTGTGGTTTGGCCATTCCCCGGAATGCAGGATCTCAAAGAATATGAAAAATTAAATTTGGAATACCTCATAAATTGTCAACAGACAAATATCCACAGCTTAGAAAATTCTCCAAAACTTTGTACAATTTGAAAACGGAAAACAACGATGGTTGGGCGTTTACGAGTAAAATAGCAATTAAAGTTTCTAAGCGACAGTGAGGAATTTGGCTCCAAAATCTTATTCGATTCTGTAAAATAGTTCTAAATACAGTGACGAATATATCAGTCTGAAACTTCCACGATAATATGATTATCATTTTGCGGTTTATAATTTATCAAAATCTTTTAGACATTCCTAAAGCTATAGTCTTGTTAATTAAAAAAGTGTTTTGCAACACTTCTACTGTTTACCGTGGAGTTTCCGAGCGGCCATTTGGTACATTTTAAAATAAAAAAAATTGTTTGAGTATATCAAAACATGGGCAAAAAATCCATGATTATCATTATCATCCTGCTTTTCCTTCAAAAAAGAAAAACAATCGCAAAAATAGGCTTCCCGATAAGCTTCCCGCGTTACGCTGGTGTTATCCCATAAAGTTATTACTTTGTTATTCCGAATAAAGCATTGGCAAGAATATGTTTTAATCTCCTGAATGATTCCTGCGATTCCAAATATTTCTGTAATAAGTATGAAAATAGGTTCATAAATATTAAAGTTTCAATGCTTTTCAGTTATTCTTCATTTTATGAGATGAAAATATTTAAAACGCCTAATTTTAAATTCGAACTTGTGACATTAGGAAATATTTGTGTTTTTTTTTTTGAATAACAAATAAGGAGAGTCGATTAAGTATAAACAAAATTCTGAAAGCAAATTTTTGAAAGAACATTTAATCATTTATTAATTTTGTAATTTTTCAAATCTGGACAAATATAGTACTTTAATTTCTTTACGGAAACTAAAACGTGCCGATCATTAATTGTTCCATTTAAAAAGGCAAATGCCATTATCATGCCTATGTCATATACAATAACATACACACGAGGGGGTAGATAGATCTTCCAAAATCGTTCAATAGGGGGCACAGTCGTTGGTATATTTTGCACACGCGTATAACCATTCGTACCTGCATCAAACTAGGTACAAAAAGCTTCATATCCGCTCCTGGTGTATAATATGCTATGTATTATAGGTATGTATCTAATAGAATTCATACCTTGCATACAAAATGAATGTACCAGCAATCATGATGGTTCGTCAATAAACATGGAAGAGAACACAATATTGGAAATGTTGAAGTACTCGGTAGCAAAGTTGGGAAAGAATATTACATAGGAGATGGTGATTAAAAAACGTCCTCCCGTATACCTAAAGAAAAATCTGATGGTGAGAAAGTCGAAATTAAAAATGAAATGTACCCTGATCATATCCAAAAAAGATTTGTCAAAAATATGCGCGACATAGTGAAAAATACTGTTGAAGAAATGAAAACCACAGTATTTAAACAAAATTACTCGCTGGTAAAAAAGAGTTCACGGTCAAACGCATCGATAAATTAACAATTTATTACGGATTAGCCATCCCAAGAAATTGTGATTCCGTTAAAAACATGCGAAACGCAATTTGGGTAACTTTCTGCCATTACAGCTATACAGATAAAAAACCGCAGCATGTAAACTGTCCGAGCGGCGTCGACTCGCGGTGCGCGTCGAAACGAGCTTTGGCCTCTTGTAATATTGAATCATTCCGGCACGATTATGATCCACTACCAAATAACGTGTTAGATGCATTAAAACCAGTTTATGAAGCAAGAGTGAGTTTTTGGAGCGGTATCTTGGAGGACTTACCTGTAGCAATAATGAAAGTTAAACTTATCTCATTTGGAAAATAAGTAAGACGGAACTTCCTAGTGGCCCAAAAATCGTACAATTGGCAGCATACATTGCTAGCTACTCCTGGAACTCTTCTTTAAGATCCAGGACTCAACGACTCTATGTGAGTTTAAACAAAAAGTTTTGCAGCAATTCATGATACATAATTGCACGTAAAACAAACTTCAAACGCATTCTTATCGAAATATCATTTTTAAATCGATCCTTTTGAAATTTGGCACTCATTTTCCACACATGTAATGAGAGTAAGAGCAGTTTTATTGTCCTTATTTTTCAAAATTTTTACATTCTACAGATATAAAATGCACCACGTTTTATAGTGAAAATCGCGATTTCGGGGTTAAAACGTTCCCACAAATTAAAAAAAAATATATATTAGACGGCTGTTATCTCGCAAATCAACTACCAATGAAATATAATTGATTTTTAAATTAATTTTTTTCAAATTACAGTGTACGGTTATCGCAACCCGTAAAAAAAGACGTCGCCGTAACATTGCTGCCATCGGGGAAATTTTTAAATTTTTTGTCTGGAATTTATGCATATTATCCTTCGAAGTATGCTTTATAATATGTACATTTACTGTATAATATATTAATTTACAATAGAAACCAAAATAATTAACAAAAATGAGTTTTTATCGCCCGAATCACTCCCATAAGCCTTGAATGTAGTTTACAGACACCTATGTTTTCCTGAAATATTTTGCTATTACACAGTAATTCTGAATCATATCAATCGTAATTGGATGTAGGTAAATCAACCAAATGGCCTGTCTAAAAAACGGCGCGGTCCTGCTATAGAATTTCATTAATGTTAAGTAATAGTCTGATTAAGTAAGTCCGATTTTCGGGAGCGATTGAACGCATGAGTAACACTCTGAACATTAGCAGGAAACAATTTTTTACACTGGTATCGAATACTAATTTTTTATTGTTATTGCCATAATGTAGTCATATTTAAAGACATTTATTATGTTTTTTTGAATTGATAATGAGTATCCTTAATAATGTGTAAATCTATGATATACAATAGCACGACGGTTAAATTGTATTGTATATGAATTATACATGAATTTATCAAGTCATCTGTATCTAAATTAGATACTTTGGTATTATAACTAAAACACGTGCAACTGGTTCTGCAGTTTCGTACTTCGTTTAGGGTTAAATTAATAAATTTTGGCTAGTGACTTCGTGAATCTGTCGCTAAGCTAGCGGAACCCGCTTCTTAGCATAGCATGTTTTTTCTCTTGTCACCGGAGCTGGAAAATATGCAACATCTGTATATGTCATGTAACTGTGATTCAATGTTCTTAACAATTTGAAAAATATAATTTCGATAAAAATTATTATGAATTTTTTTAATTGTTAATATTTTTATCTTATGTTTAAAATAAAAGTCGACATCTTAATAATCATTTTTGGATAAAAGTTCTATCTAATCAAATTAGGTTAAAAGGTAACGCCTATTTAAAAAACTAGTGGTAAGTTCCACTGACTTAAAGTTGAAACAAATATCAATAACTAGTACATAAGTCCCGAGTTTAAAAAATTTCAAAATAACGCGATCGCCTGAAAAACGACTTATATTAAACTTTAGATAATTAACCATTAAAACTGGAACAGCATCATACAATTTGTTATATCCGGTTAAATTACTACAAGATAGTATATATTTGAACAAAAATAGAATAATTTCAATGGTATATGTTTCTTAAAGTAGATGACATACGTGAACTTTAAATTTAGAGTTTTCTTTGAAAACTTAAGTCGTTTTTCTAGAGAACGGTTCATGTATACATATATTTTTTTCACGCTATTTTGATTCTTATTGAATCTTGCAGGAAGTAAACTTTAAAAAACACTTTAATATCGTTTACCAGTCAAAAGATTATAGAACGCCATAAGAAAATATATTTTCGTCAGGTACTTACTTTTCCAGCCATTATTACATATTTATTATAAACATCGTAAAAGTATTGTAGTATTTATTAAAATGACAACGGCAATATAGTGTATCAATAAATAAAATGTTTTCGTAAGACAGCTTAACATATTACTACATTTTTCATAAGGTGTATACTGGTCTCAAAGGGTTCGATATTATTTTAATTTGATGCACTGAAACTTACTACGATTTAGTACGACACACGCCATTATTTTAGTTAGTTGCTATTCCACTGAAAATCACTTTCACGTCAATAAATCGGCATGACATAAAGTAACGCGAAAAATATTCGATTTTGTACATGCTGCATAATATATAGAACATAAATGCTAATAATAACAAAGATAAAGAAAATAAGTAGCCAATTTAATTCCACACATTTAACACTTTAATTCGATCACAAAAACGTAACAACTTTTGATAAACATATCAATAAGAAATCTCACTATATTCCAAATCATACGTTTATCCATAAATACTTTTGGCCAGAAAATAATTGAATATTAATCTTAGATTGAATTAATAGGCATTAAGCTGTTCCAGATATGATATAGAAATTCTGATATTCTTTAATTTCATCTTGAATAATTAATTCAACATTGTTTTATTTGAACAGTCGGGAATGACTAGTTTTACCTTATACATTTCGATTTTTTTGATACTTTTGCACACGATTATTATTACTATATGTTTTTTTTTTACATTATTGCTTACGTACTGTATTGTGACATCGTCAGTCACATTTCGGTGGACAGAAAATCCGCTTCAATGCAATGTTTCACACTGCACTGAACTAACTGGTGATTTTATAATATGAAAATTTGAAATAAATTTTAACGAAAAGTAATATTACGAAGGTTTCTGTTGCCATCGTATATGTGTAAATATAAATGTCAAATATTCAAATATAAAAGTAAATGTAATTGATAAATAAGATTAGTTCAGCGCATATACACTGTTAATGAAGAGCGGATATCATGACGCCTTGCTAGACGGCTAAAAACTGTCGCGTGTAGCCACTGCATGCCACCCAAACTGATAAATCCCCTCCATAATACTATTCGGAATTCTCGTGCTAGCTGTACCCTGTATGCTCTCTTGCCCCTTCACTACTATTCTAACCCCACCGTTTCGATTATCAATTCCCCTTCACCAAACTGTACGATACGTTACTTTCCTTCAACATACCCTTCTCGCTCTTATCCACCCTCAACTCTCCATGCCACCGCGGCTCACGATACTTCTGGAGATTGAGGGTGTATTGATGCAGTAGAGGTAAATTATAGCCTACTTGGGAGTGAGTGTTAAATAATAATTAGGCATATAAATTCTCTTGCATTCTAGTTTGGGCTCTGTCATACAGAAATACATTCTACCAACTTATTGAACACAGTAAAAAATAAATTATTATTAAAGATTTATCTGGCACCATTATTTCTAAAGCACATTAGGTTACCAACAAACAAAAAAGAACAAAACATATAAATCCGGAATCTGTCCATTTTCGAATTGAAATTGTTTTATTTTAATTCTGAATAACTTATTTTGATCCCTTTAATACGATACAATGCAAAATTTTAGAATGGAATATATTTTCATTTAATTAGAATGAATTCGAAAATTAAATTGACTCATTTAACTAATAATATTAACTTGCCAATTCGATCTAATATGGCAGTCGAATTTAAATAAAACATTACTAATTCCCTTTAATAGTTCCACGAATTCTTGAAAAAAATACTATCTAAAGGAAATGAAAATTTAATCTAAAAATTAACATTAAAATCAAACCTCTGAACAATTGATATAATAATGTTACAATGATATAACTGAATAATATACATGGAAATCAGTACAGATCAGAATATATCAATTTTTCAAGAATGCATTTCCATATTCCATTTTTAACTGTTTTCAACAGTTAGTGTTAGGCGCGCGATTAATTTATAAGTCGCATTCATTTTTAAGCAATCTATAAAAAGTATTTATATAAAGGTATTAAACTAGCATTTATGATTTTGCGATCTACATATTTATATATAATAATATTGTCAATGAATTTATCCAGTTTAATAACTAATCAATTTACTTGCATCATTCAATTGGCAGATCATTTTAAATCTGGCGATACTGCGCAATAATGTATCTACATATTTATTTTATCTCTAAAGTAATATCAAATAATGGAATAAAACTTTGATGTACTATAAACCGTAGATATTCAATTTAATTTTCATTATAAATAATGGGGTGAAGGCATTTACATTTGTTTTAAAAATAATTATAACATAATTTGAAATCGAAAGTACCTTATATATTGAACACAGCAATTCTTCGAAATAACAGAATTAGGAATCAGAAAATCCGTAACAGACTGAAATTTCATTTAAACATTTAGAGCATGCATTAAATGAAAATATGTACAAAAAGTTTCAAGTATATATATTGGACATTCTCTGTGAAGCGGACCCCCCCCCCCCCTTCTATCCATTTCAATTCAAATTGAACAAAATTCGGATAGTGACCAAAGTGTTCCTCATAACAACAAGTTTCTAAAACACCCTCACGCTTTTTAATAGTCCACTATGGCGGATCAAATATGGCATTCGAAATGAAGCGGTTCTGAAAGAAAATATTTTGATCCTGTAAAAATTATAATAGTATCAAATGAAAATTTTCTTTCGGGCCAAATTATAAATCCGTACAGGCGATTTAAGCAGGATATATTGAATTTTTAAAATTCAAGATGGCGGTTCCAATATGGTGGATGGAAATTTGAAGGTTAAAAATTTTATTTGAAAAAATACGATCCATTTCTGCGTAAAGTTCGAAGCATAATCGAGATTGATCTTACGATTGATCTTACAATTTTTCGAAAAAATGGATTCTTTAAAACAAAAAATGTTTTATTCTAGAAATGTTGCTCAATTTAAAAATGCTGAATATGATTATTCGAACTGTAGGATTATGAACCGACAGCGTACCATTTTTGAAATTGATAGATATGTTTTTGGGTTAATTGAAATCCAGAGTAAAAGTAGAATATTTCAAAATGGCGGATGCAGGATTTTTCGGTAAAACGTATTATTCGTCAAAGAGAAAATTCAGTGAACTCAAATTGTCATACAGTGCGAACGGTTGCCGTCAAAATATATAGAAATACTAACGTTTAGTCGGAATAAAGATTTGCAGATGTCTGTTTCCGCTCTCAGCATAACCCGGGATCGACGAGGTGGATGTAGCGGAAATCCGTTCCCAACCGTGTGCTTGTTGACTCCCGTGTGAAATTTGCCGTAAAATTATTAATATGACAGGAATTAATAATATTTTAGAAATATTAATAATACGAGAAATCGCATATAAATATATTCGGATAGTTGGAGATATTAAAGAGACATAAAAATGTCTGATTTTTTATGATTAATCAAATTGACCATTTGGTACTTGTTCCTGAAGTGCTGTTTCGCTCCATCGCTGAAATAAATAATATACTTTAAATTTCTGACAGTCAGCTTCAGAAGAGGAATCAAAGAGGAATGTATGGCGTGAACAGCAGCCGTATTATGTTTCAGGCTATCCGATAAGAACACGATGCTTTTGTGCTTTAAGGTAAATCTTTCGTTGTAATACACTACAGTCGGAAATACTGTACATTGATCGTTATGGAAATGGAAAGCCTGTGACGCATTTTGGACGATGAAAGCATAGTTTACCGAAAAATCAAATAGATCGAGTACTTCATCATCAGAAGGACTCTCCTTTATATGCTTCATATACTCCGATGTTGTCTCGCTGTGAAATAATGAGGCTTGAGTTATACAAGTTTATTGCATAACACTTCAACAAACTCCGGAACAGGCAAACTTCTGGTTAACAGAGTACATCGGTTCGTTGCAGTCCAGGCTCTAAACTCGACGTCAACAATAGAAGCATCATCAAGAATCTTGGACAGATTTTCTGATAAATTAGCTGTATCGGGGCATTTATCGGAATCATGCAGGTAGTGCGCTGAAGTTTAATGTGCTGTCTGGCACATTAATTGCTGCAAACAATCCTTATAATCATTTAATGGCATTTCCGAGTCTTTCGTCAATTGATCCAATCTAACAGGTTATAACATTAGGTTAGAATTCTCGTAGATTATGCTAACACATACACAGTAAGTGCATTTGCCTCCTGCGAGAATGCATCGTTTAGGTCTCATTTTCGCAAAAGTACTGAAACCCACAAGTACAATGAGGATTTTTTTCAAGAAATTCGATATGAAGGCCCCTCAACTCTAAAAACAGAAGGTGTTTTTTAATCAATATACGCTCTCCATCTCTTTTCATGGATACGGTATCTTTTTTACCGGATATTAATCTATTACTGAAATCACTTTTGTAGAAGTTTTCAATTTTCTGGGTGACAGAATCAGGTAATTTTTTTCCCAACATTTGCCGTTGTTTGCACAAGAGTTCCATCCGATTGTTTCAAAGCTGATGCTTTTCGTGTAATGCGTTTTGTAATATCAAATTCCGCAGAAATTTTGTCAATGACAATAGAGAAATAGTGAGAATCGATATTTTTAATGGATCGTTCGGGTTGAACGACGAAAATTTTTTTTTAAGTTCATCGAAGAATTCTTCAAGCTCAATTTCTCTAAGATCACGATGTTCATTAGAATCAAGCGGTATTATGGGATGGGGATCTTTGTGAAAATCGATCGAATCATTGTTAATATCAATCTCCTCGACACTATACTGATAACCGATTATTTTATTCTCCGATCTACCGATAATTTTCCGTACAAAACATAACAAATATTTTGCCGCTAAAAAAAGTTCCTACAATGATTTTAAGTGGACGCGCATCAACGAAGTGATAAATGCCTTTCTAAGTAATTGACTGGTGCAATTCATATAGCAACAAATTTAGAAATTTCTTATTATTTTTGCTATTAGTTCTACGATATGTCGACAAATTTCAACATTGAAAATTGTTAAATTTCCATAATCCTCTCTTGATGTATTTTGTACTTTTATTAAACATGTATAAATTGGTGAATTATTTTGTATTTTGTTATTTTAACTTCTACAGGTATTTTTAATTTTAAATTAACTAATCCTGATTTGCCTCCATTTCGAACATCAGTGTTTAATAATTCTAGTAAAATCTGCCCCCTGTCGCTCTACACCCGCAAACCGTTGACAGGAGAGCACTCGATCGAATTGCGCAAACGCAACATTTATGGACACTGATGCATCTACTTCAACCGAAAATGTGGTGTTTTAAATCGCCCCCGTCCGCAGCTAGATGTCAACGTCTCTACGCCATCGTCTTCTGCTGTAGCGCCGTCACCGCTCTTTAGTTTTAGCTTGTCGAACCGTAATAATTTATTTAAAACAATCTTCCGTGGCTCCGAAATTCGCACAGAGGATCTGTCTACTAGTCACTCAGTGATGCATTCTCCAGCCGCCCGCCTCAGTAACTTTGGCCGATGTAGTGGGGGCCTTTTATCCTTAATTCCACGTTTTCGCGTCTTGATTCGTCTCCCCACTGGCTTTTTACAAATTAAATTTGTTCCCACTCAATCTAATTATGGGGTCTTTTTATTTTCCGCCAAACTCCGAATTAGAACCTTTGCTTTCTTCCTCACAACTCGTCTTAGACTCCCTGATTGACCAGTACTCAGTCTGCATTTTTATCTTGGGAGGCGACTTTAACTCTCGAATTGGTCCCTCAGACTTTTTTACCGATCTTCCTCAAGTTTTTGATGACGCTTCTGTGCGAGTTCGAAGGCGATCTCACGATGTGACTTTCAATCGTCGCGGTGCCCTTCTGTCTGATTGTATGTCTGTCAATAATTTCGTCTTATTAAATGGTCGAACGCCGAGCGACTCTCCGGCTCATTTAACTTCCTCGGACAGAGGGGCTTTAGCGTCGTTGATCTGGTCTGAGTTTCGGTATCGCATTTGCCATATGTTCATGATCTTACGATCGGCGACGATCTTTTCGGCTCTGATCATCTACCGATAACAGTGGTACTCTATCTATCCGAAGATAGGCCTCCCACGCAGCCAAATGTCTGTGCTACAGCAATTCGAACCGTGGCACGTTATCAGCGGCCTCCGGACGGGGCAGACAGCGATTTTGCGAATTATCGAACACAATTTGCGGTATCATTGCAAAATCTCAGCTTATTGGAATCTGATTAACCCGACTTAATTTATAACCGCCTTCTAGAAATAGTTCATGACTCAACGTTTTCTACCGGACTATTGAAAGAATTCGTTTCTCACTCCTGTAGTACTCCATAGTGTTTTTATAAGCCTTGGTTCGATGAGACGTGTTTTTTGGCAAGGAGATCACTGGCCCGAGCCTTAAGAGATATGAGCTGGGGGGGGGGGCTGGATACGGCGCGGCGCGGCCGCGGTCGACCAATGCAAATCGGCACGAAGGTCTTACTCCAACCTACTTTCCCGGAAAAAAGCCAGTTTTGACTCCAGGATCTCTGTCAGATTTTCGGAAGTTCGCAATTCTGCGGACTTTTGGAGTACCGTGCGGCAATTTAGATCAAAACCCGCGTTAATTCATCATGTGTCAGAAGAAGTCTGGACCGCAATCTTACGGAGCATTTTTCCGCAGTTTCAACCAATAGCTGAATTGTATTTTGGAACGTTCGACCCCATGCTCGACTCGCCTCTGTCAATGATCGAGCTCAGAGACAGCCTGAGAGCTCTGAAGGTGGGAAAGGCCATAGGTCCCGATAAAATTCCCTCCGAACTTTTCAAACTCATGGACGACCGGTGTCTTTCTCTCCTTCTCTCGCTCTTTAACAGGATCTTTTTGGCGGAAAATTTTCCCTCAGGTTGGGCCGACTCATTAATTTTCACGCTATATAAGAAGGGCGCCCGTGACAACCCTTCAAATGACCGATTAATAGCAATTACGAACGCCCTGGCGAAGATCTTCTCCCAGATTTTATGTACACGACTGACCAAGTGGACATCGCAAAGAGACATCCTTCCAGAGGAGCAATCTGGCTTTCGCGGTGGAAGGGGGACAGAGGATAATATCTTCTGTCTCAAAATGATATAGCCTATTTGTTGACTTTAAAAGAGACTTTGATTCAGTACCACATGCTCTTCTTTGGCGAAAGCTCCTTGGTCTCGGCGTCAGCACTAAATTCGTCAAGGTGTTAAGCGCGTTATATCGTTCCGCTTCAGTTTTGTATAGTAGCGAAAATTGAGATACGTCCTGCTATAAAGTAACAATCGGCGTGCTACAAGGCGAAATTTAAGCCCTATATTGTTTATTTTATATCTTTCAGATATTATCTCTTTTTTTCGTTACCAGATCTATGGATTTGTTAATGCTCCTTTATGTCGATGACCTCGCCATCCTTGCATTCTCTCCATCCGACCTTCGTAATAACGTTTGGATAGTAAGACATTTGGATAGGCTGGAGTCGGCGCAGATTGATTTTTTAAAGCGGCTTCTCGACATACCGAGAAACACACCGGCATACCTGATTCGTTTAGAACTCGGCATTCCGCGGATCGTGGTAAAGATTCTCAATACGTCGATAAATTGGATAATCAAAACCCTGAAACTGCCCGACTCCAGATTGCCCAAAATTTTACTTCTTCGCCTTAGAGAACTGGCTCTCTTCGGGTCATCGCAAGAGCCTCGAAATTGGCTTTCTCAGATTGGGACACTTTTGGACGAGGCGGATGCGGACGATCTGTGGTCATCATTTTGATGCCGAGCACTGGGCTGCCGCTGGACCGCGATTGGTTGCCAAATTTGCCGAGTCTTGTATAGCAAGAGATATAGCGAGATACTACAATTCTGACACTGTACAACTACCGCTCTATCGTCAGCTCACGGACTCGTCGCTCACGTTGTACCCGCCCCGCCTCCCTCCGGCCTGCCTCAGAGTTAGAGCCGAAATCAGACTGGCGACAGTCAATTTTCGTACGCTTTCAGTTTCCGTAATGCGTTTCCACTATAACCCGCAAAGTTTGCGTTCGTTATGCGTTCTAAATGTCGCCGATACGCTTTGGCATATTCTCGCTGAATGCCCTCTGCTAACACCCGTCAGACGGGAGTTTGCAGAACGTGTGTCTGGGCACCAATCGCGTGGGAACAATTTTCAATACGAACTGACTCGCAACACCGACCCATCATCCATGAAGCTATTATTTAAGTATATAACGGCAGTGTTTACTAGAAGAGCGTTATTAATAGGCGAAGGATGTGTAGGAAAAGTCAATAGTCCCACTAACTAGTGTATGTATGTGCGAGTAGTAACAATTTTGCTTCGTGCGCTCCAATTAAATGCTGCGTATAATTCTGCGTCCATGTAATCCGGTCTTTTCTGGAACTCCTCCCTCTACAGGATTTGTATCCCTTACAAGAGAGAGTAAATACATACATACATACATACATACATACAATTCTAGGTCAGAAACTTCTGAAATATTTTTATTCATATTACTTATACATATAATTAATTTCACTATTACAAGTAATAATTTTTATTTTTGTCCATTACTACTGTTTTTTTGCGTCGGGATACATTTTGTAAAACATGCTGTTTTTTAGTAAGATCCTTGTCGGCGTGATGGTCGTGCGGGCTAAGGCGTCAGTCTTAGTCCGCCCGAACTGAACGTCGCGAAGGTCCCGAGTACGAATCCCCGTCCGTGCAATTTGCTCTGCTTATGTCCAGTGTGGAATAACCGGGGAACCTTGCTGGGCGAAGGTACGAATTTGGGACCGCTGCCGACCCCCGTCGGCAGTTATCGGTACCGTCGGCGTCTTATCCGCGGTCGGTACGTCGTGGGTCTTATCTCGGATAAAGATGTGATAAGCCCCGCGTCGTACTCGCTAAGGCACAGACCGCCGACTCTGCTGGTGGTACCGATATTGGGGTAGGGGGGACTGGCTCTGGGTGGGTGTTGTGTGTGCCTATAGTTCTGTCTTGTACTGTCTGTCTCTGTCCTGTACCTCTCCACCCGAGAGCCGACCCGCAAATAGACATATTCGTCATTAACGCGGGGGAAAATTTCCTGTCCTTTGTCCTTTTGTCCTTAGTAAGATCCTTAGTTAACCCTTTGCGTCCCAGTGGGACATACGTCGTCCCACCAAAATTTACTTAGATTTTGCTGTTTTTCTCGTGAAATTTAAGACCTATTTTGATCAAATCTTTTTATGTTACTTGTATAGATCCTAATAATCAGTAAAAAATATTGTTTATCCATTATTGCTAATAATATAATTGTTATTAACAAAAAAAATTAAAAAATCGCTTTTTTTCAAATAAATGCAGTTTTAAGAAAACTATCCAATATTTTTTTCTGCAAATTTTTTAATAAACGTTTTTGGGGTCGCTGATCACGAATCCGAGGTTAGTTTTGTGAAATTCAAAATGGCCGATACAATATGGCGGACAGAAATTTTAAATTTAACTATAGTTGAACAAAATTTGTTACTCGAGGGGGTTTTCGGGGTCGCTGATTATGAATCCACGTTTAGTTTTGAGAAATTCAAAATGGCGGATCCAATATGGCGGACAGGACATTTTTAATATAACTGTAGTTGGGTAAAATTTGTTACTCGGGGGTTTCGGGGTCTCTGATTACGAATCCAAGATGAGTTTTCTGCAATTCAAAATGGCGGATCTAATATGGCGGACACAAATGCAATAAGTGCATTATATATTACATATATTGCATTTTATATCTGTGCATATAATGAAAATGCTTTTACGCGTGATAATAATCGTATATTTCATATTTACGTGATATCAATTCAAAAATGTTATAAGTTGTTTATATTATATATATAATAATATATATTTATTTATTTATTTATTTAATACTTCAACGGGCACAATTGCCCTCACAAACGAATACAAAATAAAATAAATAGCGAAACAGTGATAAACTGAGTACATGGTGAAATACAATATAAAATAAATGAAAAAGAACAACATACAAAGAAAGCATTTACAGAATAATTATAACATCAGCATTTTTTTCAAGGAGGATTTAAAACTTGAGATAGACATGGATGTACCAATAGAATGTGACAGGAGATTCCATTGCCTTGTTAGGCGAACAGTAGGTGAATAGAACATATAGTTAAAGCGGGTATTGGACTCGGACAGGATACGTGGATTACGAATATTATAATGTGTAGAACGAATTGAGAATAAACAAAGTAATTGGTCGCACTTAATAAGATTATTTGTAATTTTAAACATAAATAAATTATCATAATAAAAGTGTTGCTGGCTTATTTTTGCTAGACCAAATTACTGCATATAAGGTTCGTAGTTATGATCCATGAAACTCATGGGAGAATGCGTTTTAAAATCTAAATATCGTATGATTTTATGCTGGACAGCTTCAAGTGAGTCATTTAACTCGGCAACATGAGGTGTCCAAATTACAGACCCATAGTTTAAAATACTAACTATTTAGTATTATTTAGTAGTACTAACGTTTTATATAAGTAGGAAATAGCATTTACAGACTGAAAGTCGGAAGTACACCTTTGAATAAAACCAATATATTTAAGAGCCCTAGAAATACAGGAATTTAGATGAACTTTATAAGATAAAGTGCTATCAAAAATAATCCCCAGATCACGGATTGTATCTACTCTTACAATAGAAGAGTTTTTAAGTAAGTAATTATATGAAAAACTTTGCTTAGACCTGTGAGAACTAATAACATTACATTTCTTTAAATTTATGGGCAATCCATTAGTCACCAAGCATCAAGTGGGCTAGAAATCTTAGAGTACAATTTAACATCGTCGGCACAGATCAACACCGAAGAGTGGTTGATGCAGTCAGGAAGATCATTTATATAAATTAAAAATAATAATGGACCTAAATGAGATCCTTGGGGTACTCCAGATGTTATTTTAATTGGTTTAGAAATATAACCGAGTACTCGCACAGACTGCATCCTATCCGCTAGATAAGATCGCAGCCAATGGTGCACATTACCTCGAATATCCATGTTCCAGGCTTTTTGAAGAAGGCGGTTGTGGTTGACAGAGTCAAAAGCCTTGGAAAAATCAACATAAATAGAATCAACCTGGGACATGTTGGAAAAGGCCTCATATATATAATTGCTGTAAACAAGCAGATTGGTCATAGTCGATCTACTCTTAAAAAACCCGTGTTGATACGCAGATAACAAGGGAGCGATATTTTCAGCAAGCTTGAAAGAAATAATAAAATCGAACATTTTGGAAAAGGTACTTAAAATAGATATGGGTCTATAATTTTGGATGTCTCTTTTGCTGCCATTTTTAAATATTGGTTGAATAAAAGCATTTTTCCAGACAGAGGGAAAACAACATTCGGATAGAGACTTGTTAAAGAGGAGCAATAAAGGGGTTTTAAGTGACTGGAAACACATTCTTATAAAATAGGGCGGTATGCCATCAAAGCCAGAATTTACATTATCTTTAAGAATAGAAATGCAAAGATTTAAATCCTCCTCTGTGACAATTAAATTAGTAAACAATAAATTACATTCATTTGCCGCAAGTTCCTCGAGAAAATTTTCATTAAATACTGACGCAAAATAACTAGAAAATAATTCGGCAACATCCGAATTTCCATGAGATATACGATCATTCCAATGCATACTAGAAGGTAAAGCATTATACTTCTGACGCAAATTAACAAAAGACCAAAATGATCGTATATTATTAGTCAAACTTTCCTCTGTTTTACGAATAAAAGATTGATATAAACAATGCGATTTACGGATACAGAGGGAACGCAATCTTTTGAACTCTACAAAATCAGCGCTATTATTATATAATTTCCACGTGCGATGAACAGTTTTCTTTTGTATTAACAACTTAATTAATTCAGAGTTATACCATACTGGATAATGACTAGACACAGATTTTTTACGTGGAACGTATTTAGAAATATTATCATTAATAACATTATGAAATAACGCGAGACTAGATTCAATACCAATGTCGTGAAATAAATCCTTCCAGCTAATTTCTGAGAAAGATTGATTTAGTCGCACATAATCAGCTCTAATAAAATCGCTACAAAATGAATCAGATGGTAGACTAAACTTATGATACAGTTCATGAAATTCAAAATACACGGGGTAAGGATGTACATCACAATTAAATAAATATTCCGGAATATCTTGAAGTTTAATTTTGTTACTATTTGCAAATAATAGATCTAAACTATAATCTTTATCAGGGTGAACTGGAAAAAGTCGATCCAAATCGATGTACTCCGCCATGTTCAGAAGATAGGCTGCTTGAGACAATTTATCCGGCGACACATAGCCCAAAGTACGATAATTACGGGGACTGTTTATCCACTTAATACTTGACAAATTAAAATCTCCACAGATCACAAATTCGCACGTAGGGTATTTGAGTGAAGATGTTCGATGAATAGCAGAAATTCTTGAATACACTGTGAGGTACACTGAGGTGGAAGATATACTGCACATAAGATGATATGACTGGTATACGAGTCAATTTTTAAAAATAATGCTTCACTATTGATATGCGATGACATAATTAGATTATTTTTTATGGCAACAAGAACACCTCCACCACGTTGACGTCCAGACGTACTGGGATTTCTGTCATTCCTGAAGACATTGTATTCTTCAAACCCGAGTTCCGATGAAGAGATGTTTTCATTCAACCAGGTTTCTGTTAATATAAATATATCAGGTATGCACGATAAAGTGTGCAGATGAATATGAATAGAGGTAATTTTATTGACGATAGATCTTATATTTTGGTAATAAAAGAGAATAGATTTTCCAGCTAGTTTTTTGAAACTTTAGATGAGGAAAGTTTAATATTTATTAATTCAGGAGTTCCATCGATGTACTTAATGGTAATTTTAGGATAATCAGGATCTTCTCCATTGATTTCATGGACTTGATGTTTCAACAGTGCAAGCTCCTTTTGTTGAAGAGCAGTTCTATGCGAAGTAACCTTGATACCATTGGGAAATTGTTTTTGATTCCTTAATACATTGAAAACATCCTCTCTGTTTTGCAAATTGACTGCCAATGGGCGTGTTTTCCCTTTTATAATTTGTTTACCAATTCTATAAACTGATATCTTACTAACGTCAATATCTTTAAGTTTCGATAACATTGAACGTATTTCATCCAAATCTTCCTTATAAACATCTTCATCTTCGTGTGCAGATTTTTCGGAAACATTGTAAAAAATGCAGCTGTTAGATTTCCGAATTCTATTTTCCATTTCTTTAATAAGCATCTTCCCATCAAGCTGGTTAGTTTTAATTGAATCTTCGACAATAGTCTGACGGGTGTCTAAATCGGAAATCTGCCCGTTTACTTTATTCTCGAAAGCGTCAAATCGGTCAATTAACGAGTCGAATTTTTTATCAATCCGTTCCCATAACTTTTCCAAAGTTAATGGGGCCGATTTATCAGATGTAGAAAGACGATCGGAAGATTTTTTTTTTCTTATCACCGTTGCAGCATTTCTGGAAGCTGCCACTGGGAAGCTTCCCTGCACGATTAGAGCAAGACGAGTGAAAATAAGCATTGCAGTTCAAACACTTAACAGCCTTCACGATCACTATATCCTCTTTATTAGGACAGAGAAAACACTTCTCACCAGACATTGTAAAATGTAAATATACACATACAATACTTAAGTATATGTAATACTTAAGTATACACAAGTAAACAATTTGTACAGGTGTCAACAAGCACGTAAACACGTTAAGCAGAACGAAACTGGAATGTAATTTCAAAAATTTAAGGAAATATTCAGTCAATATAGAAAAGCCCACAAGAAAAAAAAACACTTGCAAAGTACAAACTTATTGCGAATTGAATCACATTACGATATTAGAAGCACAAAAGTTAATATGTGAGCTTCAAATTAGATACTTAAAACGAGCGACTATTTCACCATCCGTACTCAACCGTTGTCGCTAAGAGAATCGCTAATATATACACAAATAACACCTAGAAGTCTGAGGAATAAAATGTGATGTCATTAGTGGCTTAAATAATTTATTCCTAGTGCCTTTCGAGCCGAAAACTGGGACCACGCGCGAAATATCAACTATTTTATTGATTAAATGAGGTTGCTTCCAGTTTGCAATCCTTAAAAACCAAATATTGTATTTGTATTTGTATTGTATTTGTAGTTTATTAACCCATATGTTGAATATAATAAATTCAAATAGGGTAGAGTACACTTAAGATTATAATACACATTACACTTGATTAAAACTTAACTTAAAACTAAAACTTAACGCGCACATGTTGTACTTAGGCAGAAGCCCCTGCACGACAACGAGGAGCAATACGGTATGCATTTCAAAGGAGAAAAGTAAATATACAAATTACTAAATAAATTAAATAGAAGTATACGCGACAGGACGAAACGTTAGAACTCCATTACAAAATTACGCCGTGCAAAACAATTCTTTACGAAATAATATAAAAGCTTGGTAGCGGCTAGGTCGTCGGTGCATAGCAATATTGTCAGGAGGTGTGACCCTGAAGACTGTCCCATCTCATGACTGCGGCGCAATCGAATTCTACTCGGGTGTGCAAGGGGACAGTCGCACAAAATGTGGACTAAAGTCTCCTCAACTCCCATGTTCGCTCATAGCGAGAGTGGACTGTTGCCGATCTTAATTGAATCTTCAAGCGAGCGAAAGGAATTTGACAGCGTTCCGAGTACAAGCCTGCATAACCGTCGGTGAATTGCCTGGGGATTTGGATTTGGGCGGAATCAGAGGAGAGATATCGTTGGAGATCATGGTTGCATTGGGTTTGGGCGAAGTTCCTGCAGGTCGCGTCCAAGCACGCCTCCCAATTTTCTGCCGACAAGTTAGCCCACAGGTCATCATAGGCAGGCGAACATAGCACGAGCCTCAGGTGGCGGAACCAATTTAATGGCGAATCATTTGCGTTGTCCGAGCTGAGCTCGCACAACCTAATCAGGCCCATCCGAGGTAGGCTCGTCAAGGGTTGGCGAAGAAGCTTGATGACAAGGAGCATCGTTTCAACCGAAATATTGTAGAGCCCCAGTTCTAAGCGCAAGAGGTAAGCTGGTGTTGATCTCGGAAGATTAAACCACTTTTTAAAAAATTCGAGTTGAATGGACTCTAACCGTTCAAGGTAGCAAAATGCCCAGCAGGGAGCAGCATACAAGAGAGTGGATAAAATTGACGCCTGGTAGAGCTTAAGCGCTCCACTCCACGAGTCTCCTCTTGCAGAGGACATAATAGCCAGAACCGAGGCTGTGGCTTGACGTGTCTTAGATATTGCGTTTTCTGTCGCCATCAGCCCCTTCGCCGACGAGGAAACGATTGTCCCTAGGTAGGCGTAATTTGCTACTAGGTACTTCGAAAATTCGCTTCCTAGGTACTCGTGTAATTATTGGCTCTTAACCGATACAGAGCGTGATTCATCCGCTTGCGAGCATATCGACAATTTGCATCGAACCACCGGGACCCCGATCCTACATCGCTTGATCGCCCGGGATTTACAATATGTAGGCGTTATAACGCCCGCTCTTTCCGCCAGATTGAGGATACCCGAGCAGAATGCAGGAAACAGATGACCATCCGTAGACTTATCGTGACTAGACGGGTATAGGCTTGTTGAAAGCATCAAATTTTTTAACTTTGATTCTCCTTCGGGCGTCCAAATTGTTCTCCGTCTTTCTCTCACAACGGGCAAAGGAGGACGAATTGCTTGCTGATCCGACCAGGACAGAAGGAGTTCCAGGATCGCAGGTAAATGGTCTGAGCCGCCGACTTCCATGCCAATTGAGAAGTCTTTGATAAAGTGAAGATGGTTTCCAGAGACCCAGACCAAATCCACAATACTTCGTCCTCTATCATCTATATAAGTAAACTGTGCCGGACTATCCCCGGCAGATCTACCATTAACAAGCACTAAATTATTCGAGAACATAAACTCATAAAGCTTGGAACCACGAGGGTTGTTCTGATATCGCTGGATTTCCTATCACGGTTAAGCTGGGTATTTTCAAACAAATATGTATAATTGCTCTCTAGATCTAGGGTACCCGTCCGTGAATTGAAATCTCCACCGAGGATGAATATACAGGTCGGAAATCTATCAAAAAGCGAGTCCAGTACCGATTGGAGTTTAGGAAGTTGGACAGAAATGTCGCATGATGGCGGAAAATAAAAAGAACCTTGAATTATAGATAACGGAAAGGTTTTAATTAGAATGAATAGACAATGGGTGGAAACTTCAATCATTTCGGGGAGCACGACCGCTGGTAATACGGAAAGTAAACCGCCGCCGAATCTTCCTCTGTTGCCATCACGAGTAGCCGGAACCGTAAAGAGTTTGATGTCTTCATGATGCAGTGGAATCTTGTTGACCGGACTCCAGGTCTCCGAGAAATTCTTGATGTTTGCTGAGTGCGAATGAATAACCACGTCTAAATTTTGGGGGCCATGGATGTTCCAAAACACAACTGATATTGATGGATCGTTGAACGATGGTAGCGTTTCAGAAGGTCGAATTTCTTGAGAAGCGTAAGCCCTTGGTGCAGAATGAGGTCTCGACGAATTAAACTGTAGAGGCTGGATGCTCGAGTTGGTGAATAAACCTAAGAGTTTTTTGGCAATGTAGCCGCTTCTTTGAGAGATTCGACTGGGTCCATGGGAGAACTTTGATCTCTGGATGGTGCTTCCACTGAATGGGCGGATGGAAGGAACGAACATTCAAATTTCTCGGAAGCATCGGACCAGGTATACCAGACACCATCTATTGAGACTCTTTGGAATTTCTTGAATGCGGCTTTATTTTGTTTGTTTGCCTCTCTGACTAGCTCTCTGGCATGGAACTCTATATTTCTTTCTCGGTCGGTTTGATCGGAGTCAATAAATATTATTTTCCCGGACAATATCTCGCGTTTATTTGACATAATGTGGGCTCTTGCCCTAGACGAATTAAGTTCAACTAGAATTATGGGAGGATCTTTACGGACGTAGTATGCAAGATCGACTGGCCCTTTAAGTTGAAAATTATTGTCGAGAAATTTTTCCACGCCGTCAGTAAGATCACCATTTATAATTAGCCCTCGAATTTTTATGTTTTTTTTTCTTACATTTTTTTCTTGTTTTTCGAGTTGGGCCGATAGCTTTGTAATTTGCTCGTCTTTTTGGGCCAATTTACTTTTAAGATCGCCTAGTTCTTCTGATGCTTCTTTTTTGAATTAAGCAAACACATTAAAAATTCGTTTAGTTTCCGCTCTCCTTTCATCATTAGCGGCATCGATTTTGGCGGATAAAGTGGCAATAATGGAAACTTCCAGTGATTTGAGAGAACCCTCCATGGCTGGTTTATCGCTTGTTATATTCAGAATGGATTGTTTCAGAATAACTTGTGGAAACCGGTGCTTTTTGGAATTGTTCGCAACAGTATTCGACTGAGGGGAAAGCTCGGGTGAACGCTAGCGTTTTGCAGTTTCGTAATATTTAGTAATAGACGTGGTGTTGCTGTCTCTATGAGATCGCCACTTGGTCGCCGTCGATGGGCGACCCTTCGATCCAGGGAGAGGCTTGGGCGTTGACGATGGCTCCTCCTTCGTAGGCCTACTCGAGCGAACTGGCGCGGTTTCAGTAGGCAGGAATGGGAGGCCTTGTTCATCTGACATGAGTGTGACTAGGCGCCCGATATGTGCTGTCTCTCTCGGGAAGCGAATTGAGCGCAATCGCGTCACTCTAGGCGAAGTAGAGGAAATGTCGCAGGATGCAATGAGATGACAGTGGCACTATTAATCTCACTTCCTTGATCCTTTGGCACTACAATTCGAATTTTTGTATTTTTTAGGTTAAAGATATGAGACGAGAAGTTGGCATCGAATATGGATGATAATAAATAAAACTGGTTGCAACACAGCTACTGCATTATGGCCTTACTTGACAGCAACAGGACTCTACAAACGTTAATAGAAAAAATAACACGGTTTAGCTATAATGTTATTAACTCTTGTGTCCTGCATGAGTTTCGGAGACCAATAAAAAAGCTCAAAACCAAATTGCAGCACTGACAGAACACTAGCATAAACATATACAAATTACACTTTTTGGAACAATAACAAATAACTGCTGCACGAAAAGAATATAGGTTTTAAAAATCCGTCAGAGCTCGTGTAAAGGCCAATGGGTCACATACCGGATCGGGATTCCAATTTCTTGATCTAAATTAGAAAAGCATGAAACTCCAAAGAAAATTCGTTCGTTCGCCTCGGCTAATGACTAATGAATGGTGCGCATCGACACACTGCACCGGCGAAGTGATAAACCTCTGCTTGTAAACAATTCTTGTATACGACGGCTCTAATAATCCATATAGAATTTGAACGAAGATCGTGACGGGCACGTGTAGATGACGTCACCGCGAGGTACGTGTCAACATGTCGGGTATCCTTTAGACAGTTGAGACAATTTGCACTGGAAAAACTTGAATACGATTTTCGCCGGAATAGTGACTCGGGAAACAATGAAACTCGAAGAGCAGTAGCCGAGTCCTTCCGGTGATGCGTTGCTAAAAGTACAGACGCCCACAGGGTGGATTAAACAAAAAATTCCAGTATCACAACGGAGCGAAAAAGAATGCGACTGCTCTAATCACCGGCTCTACGTGTACTCCCAAAACCAAACATATGACATACAAATTATTGGTTGGTGTCTCAGGAATAAAATCGAATATCATTAATTGCTTAAATAATTTGTTGCTATTGCCTTTCGGGCCGAAAACTGGGTCCACACAAGAAATATCAAGTATTTTTTCGAATATGTCGGTTTGTTTCCTGTTTGCAATCAATCAAAACCAACTATATGATATACAAATTACTCGTAGGAGTCTGGGGAATAGAATGTGATATCATTAGTTGCTAGTGCCTTTCGTGCCGAAAACAGGGTCCACGTAGAAAATATCAAGTATTTTTTCGAACATGTCGGTTTGTTTCCGGTTTGCAAACCATCATAACCAAATATATGATATACAAATTATTCGTTGGAGCCTGAGGAATAAAATGGGATATAATTAATTGCTTAAATATTTTGTTGCTATTGCCTTTCGGGCCGAAAACTGGGTCCACGCAGACAATATCAAGTATTGTTTCAAACATGTGGTTTTTGATTCCGGTTTATAATCGATCAAAACAAGATATATGATATACAAATTACTCGTAGGAGTCTGCGGAATAAAATCTGATATTATTAGATGCTTAAATAATTTTTTGCTTATGCCTTTCGGGCCGAAAACTGGGTCCACGCGCGATATGTCAACTATTTTTTCGAAATGTGGGTTTGTTTCCGGTTTGCAATCCATCAAAACGAAATACATGATATACAAATTAATCGTAGGAGTCTGCGGAATAAAATGTGATGTCATTAGTTGCTAGTGTCTTTCGGGCCGAAAACTGGCTCCACGCGCGAAATATCAAGTATTTTTCCGAATATGTTAATTTGTTTCCGGTTTGTAATCCATCAAAACCAAATATAATATATGAGGCATTCATTCTCAACCGCCCCCCACCTCTCCAAAATTCAGGTGCACCAAAAAAATTGTTTCAGGGCTTAAAATGTGGCTTAACATGTCTACTTTTGTTTACCGTTTGGCGATTTTCGAAATTCAAAATAGCGGACACAATATAACGCTCAATTCAACTAAGTCCAAAATAATAATGATAAATCGTATGAAGTATAGTAAAACAAGACGCAACAAAATATTTATTTCATATCGAAATGGTGGTTCGGTTTATGTATTTTACACAAGGTATCTTGTGTTAGAAAAAATGCAAAATGACGGATCCAAAATAGCGGATAAAAAATCAAAATTTGAAATTTTTATTTGTAAAAAATATCTTCATATTCTGTGTGAAATTTGAAATAGAAATGCTCTCTTACGATTTTTTATAAAAATAAGTCCTTCTTGATATAAAAATTCGCGAATAGGAAATCTTTTATAAAAACTTTAAAAACGTCATTCAAAACGAAGGATATAAGACTTTAGCATATACCATGTGCAATCTTTTTGTGTTACAAAGTTATTCTATATGAATGCTGGTTACAAAATCATTGTTAAATTTGCAAAATTAAAAATGACGGATCCAAAATGGCGGATAAAATATCAAAAAAAATCGAAATTTTTATTTGTAGTATTTTTATATGTAGACTTATTAGTGAGGCATTCTTTCTCAACCGACCCTACCCCCCCCCCCCACATCTCCAAAATTCAGGTTCACAAAAGAAAATGATTCAGGGCTTTTTATCATTTAACACGACGAACGAATGACTCCACATGGCTAACTAATATTTTAAATATCACTCGACACTGATAAAGGATATAATTTACTACAGTTCAGTCACTGGGATTTTATTTTGTAACTTAAAAAAGGTCTCTGTGTTTAACAGGTTTGACACTGTCATCAGATATAATATCTGAAGACCATATTACTTTTTTTTATTTTTCTTATTTTTTTGTTTTTTTTTATTATTTTTATTATTTTTTTGTAATTTTTTAAATTTTTGTTATTTAAAAAAAATCTTTTTAAAACTTTTTTGTTAAAGAAACTAATAAGTACAAGTCAATAAGAGAACGTAATTCCGTCAAGAGCATTTGAAAATCTTTTAATTAATAATTTCTTATGGTTTAACACCGTGAACGAATGATTTTTTTCTATTTGCTGAACTAAAATGGCAGAATCAAATCTTACTTTTAATTTTCTTTTAATTTTTTGGTGTTCAGCATTACAGTAAAAGAAGACGGCTATGGTTGTAAAATGTCCCTTATCCCACTTCAGAAGCTTTTCTGGAGTCAAAATAGCATTTGTTGGTGTAGCTAGAAGACTTGCTCGCGCTGCTTCTCTTTTAAAAGTGGCACCAACACCAACGCAAGCATTTTTTCTATGGGCGGTTGTATGGTAATGCCACTCAGCTTTAATTCCAAAGTCAGTTTCATGGTGAACGAAATTTATAATTTGATATTTGTTCTTGAAGTGCTGCTTGGCACCGTCACTAAATTAGATAATTTTCTTAACTTTCAACATCTTTTTAATTTCTGGTATTAAACGTCGTTGAATTGTGTAAACGTCGGAAGTGTCATGTTGCATGTAGTCTGATATGAAAACGAAACTTTTGTGTAGTATTTGAGATATTTTCTTTGAATTAACAAACCACGGTAAATACTGTACACTGGTCATTGTTGAAGTAAAAAGCTTGGACCGCATCTTGCACCACATACATATATTTTTCTGAAAAATCTAAGGTCACCAATATTTCATTGTCGCAAAGATTATTTTTGCGGTTTTCGAAGTACTGCACTTGCTCATTTGCAATAAATGAGTGGGATTTCAAAACGGATAGCCTGGTACACAATTCGTCAATAAATTCTTCAGAAGACATTACGTGTGTGTTTAATGTACATCTATCAGTTCCTGTCTACTGATTGAATTCCACATTTAAAATGTTGTTATCTTGCAAACACTGTAGTAGATCGTCACTGTAACATATTCGCCAATACTAATGAGACTGCTGTTTTGTCGTCAATTTTAACAATGCTATTTGGATGAGCACCTTTAAAAATAGTCAAGAACGACTTATTTTTATGAAAAATCGCATGAGAGCATTTCTATTTCAAATTTCACACAGAATATGAAGATATTTTTTACAAATAAAAATTTCAAATTTTGATTTTTTATCCGCTATTTTGGATCCGTCATTTTGCATTTTTTCAAACACAAGATACCTTACTGTATTTTGTCAACTTTACGAGGCTCTTGTAGGGTTCAGTTTTAATTTAATCGCATCGTATTAAAGGACAAAAAATTTTGTTTTTTCAAGGCCTACAACTTTTTTCTGTGTGATATTTCGGTAACTATGTGTCGAAACGAGTTAAACGCGAAAATCCTGAAAAATCGGCATTTATCCAGTTTTTATGGCTATAACAAGAGAGATATTCATTGTAGATCAAAAACCAATAGAGGCAATTTATAGAGCTTTAAAATATCTTTAAAATGAGCTCCGGTTCGTTAAGGTACCTTCAAACCGAGGTCGAGATATTTCAACAAATGTGATTTTTTCACCTAAATTTTAGTGTTGAATAACTTAAAAACTCTACCTTCCCGAACATTTTTTTAGAGGAAAAAGTTGTTCAGAATTATCTGTAGAATCTAGAGTTAACCGCTGGGTAATGGTTGGCCGATCACCCTATATATACATGCGAAAATATATGGGACATTCCACGTCAACCGGGACAGTGCTCCCAACAAAATTCACCTGCACTATACGCATGCTGCTTGGGCTTAAAATTTAGTTCAAAGTGTCTACTTTCGAATGCTGAGTGGCCCAAAGCATAATTTCAAAATGGCGGACTCAAAATGGCGCCCGGAACATGAACAAATTTAAACAAACGTTACATTTACTGTTAAAAAAGCATAATGACGTACAACAAAAATTTTGTTTGAGGCGCATATTATGACTCTATATATGTACTTTCTGTTCGTTATGTTGTATTTCGAAAAATTCAAAATGGCGGATCCAATATGGCGGATGAAAAATAAAATTAAAAATCTTGAATTGAAAAAAATATAATCGTGTACTACATTAAATTCTAAACACAAATGTCCCCTTGGGAGTTTTTGATACAACCCATCGTTTTCAAGATAAAACTGGATGCCTTCGACCCGAGTGCCTACAATTTTGGCTAAATTTGTATTGCAGTTCCCTGACGAAAGGCTGATGCTTTCGGGAATATTCCCATTTTAACACTGCCAGGAAAGAAGGCGGCAGAGGGTAGTTCTAGCATCGTTAGGTTCGAGTAGTTTCTATACATATATTGTAACAATATCTTGTTCCTTAAATAGGGTGAATATGCCAATGAATGGACGGTTAATCATTTTTCACAATTTGATCGATTGTAACTTTTGAATTCTTTTATGAAAATTTAATTATGATACCACCATTAGAATCGTTAGACTCTGCTCTTTATGACCGTGTAGTTCAACCTTTGATTTTATTTAATTATTAACCTCGTCTTCATACGTTTATACAAAAATCCGCTAAACCCCAATGAATAGACGGGTTAAATCAAATGGGACGTTTTCAGTACCAATTTTGGATGGCTTTAAAACTTTGCTTTGATTTTACAAAATAATAAACACTGGAAGATGAATAGTACTGTAAATATTGTTTTGAATGTTCAAAGAACATAAAAATATGTATTTTGTTGCATGTTGTGCATCATACATTCATAAGAAATAGAAATATGTAGAAAATCGTCCATTCATTGGCATATTCACCCTATATTAAAATTGAAAATGAGCATTTTCAAAACTTCGAACCCGACCGCAGGTCAGCCGAAGCACTGATAAATGAGCACGTCTTGTTCACACTGATGCTTAAAAAACGCGGTTTAGTCGAGTTTTTGACAGGTCGGGTTGCAGGAAATTAATTTTTTTATATGTGGGATACTTCGGTTTCCGTTTTTTCCGGCATTATCGTTGATTTTACGAAGAAATGAATAAAACCTTTTTTGTAGAGAATTCGATGTTCTATATTTTTTGCTTGAAACATTTTTTTGTACGATTTGTATTTTTTGTTAAAAAAATGGAAAAAACGTGTTTTTTGAGCGTTTTTTTGTTAAACCTCCCCATAATCTAGTATGCATTGTCTCCAAAAACTAATCAGATCAGAGTTTGGCCAAGAGAAACCCAAATCCGTTTGTACTTTTTAAATTCGTCCTGCCAGTTGCGAGATATCACGTATACAAAATTTTGCCCACGGACGGACGGACGGACGTACAACCTAACGGACACCAATTTTTTTATTGTTGCTTTGGGTTCTTTAGGACCTGAAACGTCGACATTTGATGAAAAACTATAGGGTAATTTTTTGGCGAGAATTGACCAAATTCAATACTTCGCCAGACCCATGGTCTGGGTCGAAGTAGTTCAGGAACATTGGAATTTTGGTATTGTTGAATTTAAAAAATCTGTCCGTCGAGATTAATTACAACACGTTGAAATTATGGATAAAACGGGCTGATTTTTGGGTGGCTGTTTACGAATTGCTAAAATCATAGTTTCAAAATTTAATTGTACACATTATACTAACATGCGTTAAGAATCATTTCGAATTGACAGTTTGTAATTTATTTCCTGCATGAACCATCTCAAACTAACATTATCCCCTCACTAACTTACATCCATAATGGTAACGGTATTTACATCATCAGTATCTAGTTCTGTAGTTATCTTGCTGAACATTTTTGAATTGTTATTATCATTATTAGTATTATTATTATCGCGTACAAATACATATTATAAATATGTATAATTATCAATTAATATACCAGACTAAATTTTCTATTTACTAAGGGCACGGTTTTTTATTAACTAATTTCCTTTACATAATAATCAAGATGAGTCAGCATGGATATAGTTTTCCTTTCCTAATTATTCATCCCTTCCATCACTTGGGAATCTTTTCTTACCTGGGTTCTCCATAAATATCATGCATGTGTGTATCAGAATTCAGTATCAGTTTGTAGTTAGGGCTTCTGAGGCTGATTCCTTCCGCCAAAGCCTCACTGAAGAGTTAAATTGCGGAGGGGATTGAATGAAACGCCACTCATGTATGTTTTTAATTTTTATTTATTTGTATATATTTTTTGCACGTCTATATATATATATTTTTTTGCATGTCTATATATAAATTTTGCATGTCTAATAATAGAAAATATTTTTTTTATTATATTACGACCGAAGGTCTTAGAAATGTTTACGAAATTTCCAAACTATGGCATTTTAATATCTAATGCAATTGGTAGCTTTAAGCCGTTAATTATTTTATTTTATTTATTTATTTATTCACTTTGGCTTTAGGAGTTCACCTCTCTGGCCAACCGACTAAGTAGATACATAGATAATACAAAGATTTAGTGATATAAATTTCTTATAAATAAGTATATTACAGCATGGAACTGAACAAGTAACTTATACATTGAGGAATGCGGAAATAACAAATTTCGGTAGATTGAAAAATAGAATGTAGTTCAGATATTAACTACTGATTTCTATGATATTAATTACATTTTGTTTTTTTCTTTCATGCGCTGTATTTAGAATCTATCTTTCGACATTGAGTAAATTTGGTGGCGTTAAACAACATGAACAAGAATAGTTGTCCAGTGACTCCTATTCCTTTACATTTAACTTAACATTTTGTCATATATATATGTCTTAACAAATAAATATTACTTTACACACTTCACGGAAGTAAATATCATTTAAAACGGGTCATTAAAACAAGAGGTTTAAACCTCTTTAAGCTGTTTCTGCCACTGTTTATAAGAAGCTTTCTTGCTAGATTGTTTAAATGAATTTTTAATTTGGCTTGGTATGTGTAGTTGAATTTCTTCTTTCACCGTCTGCATACGAAGATCTCGATGAATTGTTTCATTTGTAACGTACCACGGAGCATTGGTGATGGTTCGTAACGTTTTTGATTGACTCCGTTGAAGAATTTCAATGTTGGAGTTGCAGCATGATCCCCATAGTTGAATTCCATACGTCCAAACTGGTTTTAATATTGATTTGTACATTAAGAGCTTATTATCTAAGGATAGTTTTGAATTTATACCGAGCAACCAATATAGTTTAGTGAATTTTATCCTAGTTGCTTTCGTTTCTTCCAAATATGGGTTTTCCATATTAGTCTTCTGTCTAAATTCATTCCAAGATATTTTGCTTCCTCCGCTTGTGGGATAATGATGTTATTCAAAGTCACTGTAGGATACGTCTCTCTTCTTGTTGTAAATGTTACATGTCTCGATTTTGATTCATTGGCTCTAACTCTCCAGATTTTCAACCAATTTGCAATGCGGTCCATGTTATATTGTAATTTTTTGTATGCCTCTATAGGGTTTGGATGTGAGACCATAACCGCCGTATCATCTGCAAATGTGGCAATCATGCTGTTTTTTGATGTAGGTAGATTTGAAGTGTATAATAAATATAGAATTGGTCCAAGAACGTTTCCTTGTGGGACCCCTGCATTTATCGTAAAAAGAGATGATATTTCATTTTTAAATTTAACTTGAAAATATCGGTGCTTAAATATGATTTAAGAATGAGATAAAAAGGCAATGGAAGCTGTTTTTTCAACTTATATAAAAGACCCGTATGCCATACTTTGGCGAACGCTTGTTCTAATCTCAAAACGCAATATCTAGAAATACAGCAGAGCAGTAGTTTTTCTCGTCTAGATCTTGATGAATCTTGTTACTGACGAGGTACTGACGAAATCCAAACTGATGTTCCGGAATTAGATTAAGTTCTTTTAGTATTTTTCTCAGCCTCTTTAAGAAAAGTTTTTCAAATACTTTTGAAAGTATGGGGAGAAGGCTAATTGGTCTGTATGAAGTGACTTCTTCAGTCGGTTTACCTGGTTTATTGCGATGGCAAGTACTCCAGGCGCAATAATGAATTGAATATTGTTCTAATAAATTTTATTGCATTTAGCGGTAGTTGCTTTATTATTTTACCTGTGATTAGATCATATCCTGCAGATTTTTTAAAATTTATCCGACTTATAGCTTGCGTAATTTCATTTATTTTCAATGGATTAATAGGTAATTCCATCTGGTGTGGTGATTCCAGGAAACGGTGAATAAACTGTTCTTCTGTGGTTGATATTTCACACGGAGGTATTTGAAAAACATTTTCGAGGTGTCTTGCGAATGTTTCTGCTTTTTCTACGTCACTTCTTGCCCACTTGCCATCACTTTTGAGTATTGTGGTACATGTTGTATTGGTTGTTTCAGTCTTTTTGTTGCTTTCCATAAGCTATAATCCGTAATCTCCGTAGCTGTTAATTTTTCCAAGTAATTTTGCACTGATTGGTTTCGTAAGTTATTTGGCAAAGTGTTTAGGCTTTTCCGTTTTAGTTTGAGGATCTCTTGTTGCCTGCCAAATTTTTCGAAGCTTCCGTTTTTCAGCTAACATACTTTTGACGCTCATCGGAAGATTCGCTTCTTTCGTTGTGCAGTTTAATTCTGGCGTTGCGTTCCAAGCTGCATCTTGTATGGTTGTAGTCAGTTGTTCGCCCGCTGTGTCCAGGTCATCTTCCGTTTTTATTCTTGTCTTTGATGGGAGGTTATTTTCAACATATTTTTTGAAAAGTTCCCAATCTGCTTTTTTGTTATGCAATGAGACTGTCTTTTTTATTTGTGTAACTTCAGAATTGATTGTAACAATTATTGGCGAGTGATCTGATGAAAGGTCTAAACATGACTTAATTGTTAAATAGTTTTGAGCAACACATTTGGTTACGCAGAAGTCTATGACGTCAGGTATTTTTCTTCTATCCGTTGGCCAGTATGTTGGTTCATCAGTGGAGAGATAATTTAGATTTGAAGCTTTCATCGTCTTCATTAGTTCCCTCCCTTCAGTCGTTGTAACTCGTGAGCCCCACTGCTGATGTTTAGCATTATAATCACCACCAGCTAAGAATCTTTTTCCTAGTGAATTGAAAAAGTTTGTAAATTGGGCTTCTTTAATGTTGTGTTTTGACGGACAGTATATTGCTGAGATTGTAATCGGTCCTATCCAGCCTTCTACGACAATGCTGGTAGCTTGAATATGTTCTTCGTTGTACATATGTAATTTGTGATGTTTAATGTTGTTTCTTATTTATAATTGCCGTACCACCATGTGCCTTTCCATCAGGATGATTTGTCTCGTAGATTGTATAATTTGGCATTTGGGAGTAGCTTTTTTTTTGTAAAATGTGTTTCTGATATTAATAAAATATCTAATTGTTGGTTTATGATAAATGATTTTACTTCCTGGCTATGCTGAGCCAGACCGTTAACATTCCAAATAGCGATTTTTAGTGTCTGGTCCATTATGTTATCATAGCGATTAAAGATGTAAGAAGGTTTAACATCATGTCCATACGCTCCATAAGTTTGGCCATTAGTTCTTCTAATTTACTATTTAATTCTCCAGTCATGTTTTGTGCTTTTGATTCTTCTACACGCTGTTCATTATTTCTTAAACTAAGTACTTCCGCATATGACGAATTAGGTTGATTTTTAGTAATTCTGGGATACTTAGTTACCTGAGTTATTGTGTACTCGTTGGGTCTAAGAGATGAAAATTTTCTTTGTTGGATTTCTTTATAGACAATACATCCTTTATAATTTGATGGGTGATTTCCGTTGCATAGTGCACAAGTGGCTGCCGTTTCTCTTGTTTTTTTTGCACTCGGTTGTCATATGATTATTTCCGCATTTAACACATCTGGGTTGCCTCTTGCAATATGTTTTTGTATGGCCGTATCTTTGACATCTCGTACATTAAACTATCTCTCTTTTTGGTCGTGGTGGCTCAATGAGTATTTTGATTCATGTTTTGTAGAAATTCGACGTTGTATATATCTTTGTTGTTATCTTGTTGTTGTAAGTCTACGAAGAACATAGAGGTTCTTTTGTTGTACGATTTTTTATATGTATATTTGTTACTATGTGTCCTTTTTCTGCTAATTCTTTTTTTAAGTCTTCCATATCAACAGTGTGATGAATATTTCGAATTACAACTCTGAATTTTCTCTCTTGCTTCAATTGATAGGTATGATATGCTGTCTTCTTATCGTTTAGAATTTTAATAATATTTACATAATTTTCGGATGTGATAGGTTGTACTTTAATTTGATTTTTTCCAAGAACTTTGAATTGGTATCCTTCTTTAGCAACAGAATCCAGTATTTCTACGAGCGGCTTTATCACTAGAACATCTGGAATGAAAATCGGCGGAATTTTTTCGGTTTTATTTTTAATGTTCTGTAAATTATCAGCGTCATCATCTTGTACTTGATTTAACGCTTGAAATTTATTTTCTGTATTTATGAAATATTATGTGATTGTTTTCTTTCTAGTATTTCTGGTAACATATTCAGGACTGCTTCTAATACGTTTCTCGTTGCGTTTCCGATGCCGTCGACATCTTTAGCTTCAGATTTACCAAATGCGATACATTCTACCAGGTCGGATATCGTTACATTAGTAAATACAGGAGGCTCTCATCATAATCCTGATTTAGAGTATGATTTAAAAAATTTTGTTGAATGCCACAATAATTTAATGTGAGGCGTGATAATTATTTATTTCATCAGCAGAGCAACATAAGAAGGAAGGTTGTTAGATTTAGGAATCAACTCCAAATTTCGTAGTTCCTTTCACATTCTTCCCGTAGTTGTAACACCAGATAATCGATTGTAATAATAGCGAGATCGTGATGCTCTCCAGGCATCTCTATCTTGTTTATTGAGTTCAAGTAAACGTATTTTAAGCCGTGCGTCAAGTGTTCTGCGATATGCTTTTAAGATTACATCGCGCTCATGTCTCAACGATCTAAGTATCGAAGTTGCGAATCCGACCTCAGATTTTCAAAATTCCAAATGGCGGATCCAATATGGGCGACGGAATTGCAAAAATTCACTTGATCGAGGTGAAATTGGGTACTCGGGAGTTTTCGGGATCGCTGATTATGAATCTGACTGCAGATTTTTAAAATTTAAAATGGCGGATCCAAAATGGCCGACCGAAATGTAAAAACAAGTCAGATTCACCCTAGATTTCAGTCGGCAATATTGGATCCGCCATTTTGAATTTTGAAAATCTAAGGTCAGATTCGTAATCAGTGATACCGAAAACCCCCAAGTACCCAATTTCACCTCGATCAAGTAAATTTTTGCAATTCCGTCGCCCATCTTGGATCCGCCATTTTGAATTTTGAAAATCTGAGGTCGGATTCGTAATCAGAAGCCCGAAAAACTCCCGAGTAAAACATTGGTTATTTTCAGCGTAAAAAAAAATGTATGCTTCAGAGGGTTAAGATATATGCATTACGTTTGTAAAATAATACACATAAACAAACAAGTACAACTACTTTCGACTCCAAAAAATTATTGACATGTACTCCATGCGTCTCTCTTTTTATATAAATATTTTCACATGTTATACCGGGTGAGTGCGAGAGAACGGAACATAGGGTAACTAGTGTATAGCCTGCAGTCAATGAGTAGTATGCCCCACCCCCCCCCCCCCCCACCCCCCCCCCCCCCCACCCCCCCCCCCCCCCACCCCCCCCCCCCCCCACCCCCCCCCCCCCCCACCCCCCCCCCCCCCCACCCCCCCCCCCCCCCACCCCCCCCCCCCCCCACCCCCCCCCCCCCCCACCCCCCCCCCCCCCCACCCCCCCCCCCCCCCACCCCCCCCCCCCCCCACCCCCCCCCCCCCCCACCCCCCCCCCCCCCCACCCCCCCCCCCCCCCACCCCCCCCCCCCCCCACCCCCCCCCCCCCCCACCCCCCCCCCCCCCCACCCCCCCCCCCCCCCACCCCCCCCCCCCCCCACCCCCCCCCCCCCCCACCCCCCCCCCCCCCCACCCCCCCCCCCCCCCACCCCCCCCCCCCCCCACCCCCCCCCCCCCCCACCCCCCCCCCCCCCCACCCCCCCCCCCCCCCACCCCCCCCCCCCCCCACCCCCCCCCCCCCCCACCCCCCCCCCCCCCCACCCCCCCCCCCCCCCAAGCAAAAAATGAGCTAATATTAATAACGATGTGATTATTGTAGGACAAGATGTGGATTTATTATTGATTTTAAACAGCGTACTATTTATTTTTTAAAACCTGCCATCGGGAATTCTGCTGAAAAATTGTATAATCAATTCAGTTTCAAATATTCCGATATTCAAGATAGAATTTTATTTTTGAATGCAGTTTCTGGGTGTGATACTACATCCGCGTTTTTTAGAGTCGGAAAAAAGAAAATATGTGATGTCGTTCGTAAATACAACGATTTGCACAAGGAGGTAAAGCAGTTTTACAATCCGGAAGTAACAAAAACGGCTCTGTTTGCAGCAGGGAATAGTTGTATAGAAGTCTTGTACGGTTCTGATCCCAATAAAAATACAGACTTGCATATTCCAAGACTTCGATGCTTTCAAAAGTACACGACGAAAACTATTTGTAAACTTCTTGAATTCCCACCGACTGCGTGTGCAGCACATAATCCCATACTACTGCGTAAGTACAAAAGTGGCTTTCTAACACAAGTAAGTCGCCTTGTGAGTATGGATGGCAGATGACAAGCAATGGTCTAATGCCAATTGCATTACCGACAGGTACTAAACCATTTACCCTGCACTCAGCTCCAATCCATATCTTGTGCATGTAGAACCGTGAGAATTGTGAGAATTCGGCTGCATTAAAAGACATCGACGATTTGAATCTAGCCGAAATCAACGAAGAAGACGACGACGATTTCTCTACATCTGAAGTTAATTCTAACATTTCACAAATGAGCAGTAATGATTGCTCGGATAACGACTCGACAATTTCTTCTCTGCGTATTTATGCGACAGTGAGGCAGATTCCCTTATTAGCACCGACAACGATCAATGTAATAAAAAAGGGTTTTACATATATTAGTTATGAATATGCTCTTCATTATTTACACCCGCCTATTCCTACTCAACGCGAGTAGAATGAATTTATTTTTTAATTATATATCATTACATATCATATATACATATACATACATATTAAAACTTCTCACAAATAATTTATATTCCGCGATATACGACTTGAAAAAAAATAATACCACATCAATATATAAATAATTTATAGTATGTTGATATATCAAATAATTAATTTCATCATTAACAATAACTATAAATTATTTATTATTAAAATACATTACTTTTGCTGAAAAAAAGAGAAAATAAACCATTTTTTTTTCATTGTTGAAATATATCAGCTTGAAGTGTCTACAAAAAGCTGCAATTTAAAAAAAAAAGTCCGCAAGCATGCTTTGCACCCTAGTGAGAAGCTCGACAATTAAAAAATGTAAACGAGTGTTGCGGCCATTGTAATTAATATTTTTATTTCAATTTTTGTATACTTATTTGGCATAATAAGAAGTAACTTTTCCTTTAATATCATTCAAATTGAGCGATTAGAAAAAAAGATACAGTAAATAAATGATAATTTACTATTCTATTACATTTTATTTTTTAAGGTTAGGTTGCAATATTTCGAACTTGACCATCTTAACTTTTTTTAGAGAATTTCATAACGAAGCGAATGGTATTTTTTTTTCGATGCAAGACGCCCGATATATATGGAAAAACTAATTACGCGGCGATCCAATACCCTTCAAACTTCACATTGCTTCAATCCACATTGCCTTTGACCCATTCCATGAAAAAAATTGGGCAAACAGAACAGTTCCCCCTTTTTTTTTTAATTTCCGCCAATATGACCCCACTATCATAGTTTTTGCGATTGTAGATGTTGTGTTGTTCCATATTTGGCATAGGATTTTTTCCACACAATCTGACAGTTTGATTGCATTGAAAATTTCCTTCATAGTTTTCATATTTCGAATTGTACAATGATTAATGATATATGGTACTATTATGGTTATTAAAGCCATAACATATGTCGAATTTTAATTAAAAGACGTAAAGCGTCGCAAGTAGTGTTTGGCACAAAGGTAAATGGGACACATCACTATGAATTAAAGGTGAAAAATGATCGTGTACTTATTTCATAAAGACTTAGAAATATTAAATCTCAAAACTTATAAGTAATTGTACAATAACTATTAAGGAATTCGTACGTATGTAATATAAAGGGAGATATTCTACCAATATTATAAAATGCATCCAATTTTGTGACATATCTTGTAGTAAAATATTTTTAAAAACTTATATATTTAATTATAGTATTTTATTCAATACGTTTCTCTTACTGTCTCTTTAACAATAAAAAATCAACACATCTAAACTCGTAAGTTGTAATTCGGCTTATTTTCAAGAATGTGCATGAATTTACTCTTCTTTTGTGATGAACGTTGACCGCACAACCATATTTGATAGTCTTGATTTAAGATATACCTACAAAACAGTAAATTGATGTGAAAAATGTAAAAAAAAGTTAATCGAAGCCACTAAGAGATTAATTACCTTTTTAACACATTTCACATCATGTCGGTGGTGGATGTATAAAAATCGATCTAAACTACTACTCACAATGTGTGAGGCATGTGGATTATACAATAGTGACGTAATACTTCCAACAGGACCTTTATATATTTTTAACACTTTGCTGAATTTTCTTAAATCGATTAAGTTAATACTGCCTCTTGTTGCACCCACCAATATTTGGCTGAAAATGATAAGTTACAATATTACGAATATTAAAAGAATAATATTATGTACTTATAAATACAGTTTCCATAAGAAATTAACAACTAACTAAATAATTGCAACTTAACACGCAGATATAATTGATGTATGTATCTGTTATATGAATAAGGCATCATTGATATCATTTAATTGTGAAAGTGTGATTATTAGACCTTAAAAAAATTTGTATAATCAAGTAAGCTTCTTATTACGTACTGGTGGTACGTAGCGTCTGTCCCACCCATATTATATAATTTATTTTAATAAAGTAACCTATTATCATTTATCCAGCCTGAGAATATGCACGACGTGCATCCTCGCACGGTGAAGCCGAAGGAAGGAAGTGCACCCTCAGCATAATCCCACGGTTGGAAAGAAATGCGACGACAAACTCTGTTTGTAGTAATTTAGTTTGCGATTTTTTTTTAGTTAAACGACTAAACTGTAAGCTATTGCTCCTAATACACCTTAGAGTTGAAATAAACGTTTGTAGTTGTTTGTAGTTGCCAAACTAAAGTACTATAAACGATTAAATTAATACAGATTAGAGTTGAAGTAAACGATTTAGTTGTTTGTAGTTGGTAGAAAATATTGCTACAAACGATTATACTGCAGACTGCAAACGATTATACTATTGAATATGACTAAGCATTGTCATTCAAAACGAAAGTAACGTTTGTAGGTTTTTGTACTTATTAAAACCGGAACAAAGAACAATGCGCAAGAAATTACGTTTAATGTTGATTATCTCTAAATGAATGGTTGTAGGTATTTTTGTGGTTATTTTAGAAAATGTTCACAAATAAATGAACATATAATAAGCTGCTTTTGAAAACAATTGTACATGAAATTAATATTCACGGTTGTTTTGGGTACTCTTAACCGTTGGTTGTTTAGTGTGTGGAGGGGGATGCGGGGCTTTCACATTAATTTTGTCGGTGAGATGTGGGGTTTAGCTAATGCAACCTATTAATATACATTTGCATACTAATTAATCAATTACAAAAATTATGCAAAAAAAATGCTTTAAGAAAAAAAAAACGGGTTTCCTTTTACTGTCGGGAAAAAATTTGAAAGAAAAAATTTTCTAAAATGGGGTTCTGGCCATTTTTAGACCCGCTGTAACTTTTTTTCTGCAACTACAAACGAAATACGTTTCACTACAATCAACTACAATCAAAACGCTATCGAAATAGCGTTTTACATTTCAAATTCTGGAAAGTCGTTTGCCAGGTTCATTGTCGGTTGTCCAAGTTTCGTTGTCGCTTACGTTCGTCCATCTGAACGAGAGAAATAGGTGAAATCCGATTGGATGACGCCAATCAATTCAGCTTCCCCGCAGAATTCGTCGATGATCACCACTTCTAAACGGCATTAACACCGCCGCCGCTGTTTTGCCAGCGCCTTGTTTCCCTCTCTCAGCTATTGCTAACAACATCATTTCCACGTCGCTACATTGCATTCTCTTTTTTCGCTAGTTCGGATCGAGACATCGTCGGGCTATGTATGACCTCTGCGAGTTTTCTTTCTGCTCTAGGGCGACGAACTTCTTCGGTAATTAATTTCGGTTATTCGGGATTTTGGGATAACTTGCACTTCTATTCGGTTCGTATTTTCCTACGTGTCTTTTCAGTACCAAGTCATTCCGTATCTTCGGAATTGGTTGCTGGTAAGTAAACAATCAATTCTAGAGAGAATTCAGATATTGATCTTCTAGGAGCCATACTAGTATAAAGGCTACACAAAAGTAACAAAATGATTCGAACCAGGTCCACGAGCATCAATTGCTGTGTTAAACCCGACACTACAGTTAAAACTCACCTGCCTCTGCAATAATCAAAGCTTAGTGATCAATACAAATTACGAAAACATGAATTGTGTTTTGTAAGAGCAAACTACAGGTACAGCAGTGTAATTGAAATACATATCGACGGGCCCTAGGAAAACAAACGTATCTCAGACATTTCGTTCAAACTGGAGTATCTCACAATTCCGAATCAAACTAACGTATCTCAGAATTACCGTTCAAACTAGCGTATCTCAGTCTTCCTAGCAAAACTCGGGTAACTCGGGCGTAATTCAAACACACGTAACTCAATCATAAGCACTACTTAAGGGGAGGCTCCTGTGTTATTTTGACCCCTCGAAATTTTAGTGATTGAAATTGTTTATATTTTTTTTCTTGCTCGATTTCGAGGTCAAATTCGTGTCAGATTCTTAGAAAAAAAAAATTCGAAAAATTCGCTGAAAAAAAAAATATTTTTTTGCAACCATAACAGATATTTTCAAACGCTTATGAGCGATTGTTCGAAATGTTGAGAAAATCATATAAAAAAATTTCCACCAAAAAATATTAAAAATTGTAAGAGAAGATAGATTTTTTAGGTTCAAATCAAGGAATTTCAGTCTACTGAAGCCGCAGATGAATTGAAAAACACCATGTTTTTATAAATAAATGCATTTATTTCAATAATCAAGAACATTCAGGGAAAACACGTGAGTAAGAACACACGCACACGTATCGCACGCGCGCGCGCGCACACACACACACACACACACACACACACACACACACACACCACACACGCACGCACGCACGCACGCACACACATCGCATATATAGGAATACAAAAATACATGAAAACAATCATATCCGTATAACAATAACTATTTATGAGAATATGTATGTAGTAATAATGACATAAAAACGGGAGTAGCTCAGGAACATCCCTGCTCCATACACGATTCCTTCATTTTCAACATAACTTGCTTCCCTTCGATTTGTTGCCCGTGCTATAATGCGTCTAGCTTTTCTGAATTTCTCCGATGACTTTTCAATTCCTCTTGCCAGTCTGCGAGAGTCACAATTTAGCGATAGCTTTACTGTTTCTCTGCCAGTAGACAGTCCCAACTTCGTAAGAATTTCAGAAACTGTCCTCGTAGTCCAAGGTTGTACTCGCATATAGCCAAACACGTTGCAATTTTTATCCGAGAGTTACCGACAAACACTTCTTTTGGGCACCTGCTCCAAATAATACTGTGCAAACTTTCATTTGCGTTCTGAGTCAGGCATCTTGAGCAACGCAACAACAGGGAATCTTCAGACAATCTTTGATATAATTGGTAGAATTTTGTCGAAGCACAATTGAGTGAGAGGTGTATGGATGTTTCCATTATGAGAACGTGGTTTCTTATTATTTGCCTTGTCTGCTTGGAAGAAACACCAAGAAGATGATCCTTGAGGACATAGAAAGTGTTGAGGTTTTATATCAGTAGAAACTGCGTGATAAATCGACGCCAGGATCGAATCTCTCATTGCCTATTGATCATTGTTTGTTCATTATAAATCCATTTCATTTTTGACGATTTCTGAATAATTGAGAAATTCATATTTTTACTCACATCAATATTGTTCTTATTCCTGTGAATAGCTTTCTTGTAATATTCTGTCAACTTTTGGATCGTTGATTTTTTTAGCTGTCCATATCCTCTACACCCAGTGTCACTTTACGTGCCTTTTCCTCTGATACTATGTTGCAATAGTCCAGTAAACAGTCTGACAATAGTAATAAGGAGTAAACAGTATAACATTTTGCTTGTAAGTTACTAGAAAATAATCAGAAGCAATTACATAAATAATTTCACTCACCTTTTTCCTACGTGATTCACACATTCTTCTTTGGAAATTTCATGATCTGCACCATATACATTCAGGCTAGTCAGATGGTTGAAAGTTTTACAATCTCCATCTGAGAGCATTTTAGTGTATCGAAATCCATATTCGATAGACCGCTTCCAGAGATTCTCAGCAACCGATACTTCCATTGCTCCAGCTGATCCATTATGGTTCTTGTTGCAACATTCAGCATGACCTTCAGACCAGACAGCAAATTCAGGTGATCTTCACCTAACTCAGCAGCGGCCATCACGCAAAAGTTATGACAATATTTTTGTCATAATATCATAATCTATAACAAATCCTGTCTCTATATCAATAACGCATCCTACACCATGCTTCGATTTATAAACCACGCGTTAGCCAAGTGCCATCGTAACTGACGCCAATGTCTACGATGTCTTGGTTTTCCCTTTTTTTCATTATCTTCTGTTTGCATATCTACATTTGTTATCTCTTCGATTACACAATTATTGTCATTCACTTCATTTTCCACTACAAAATTATCGGACGAATCTTCCTTTTCTCCGTCTATTTCGAATTCGAGCTCTTCCAATGTGTGGTTTTCTGTCACATTTATTCTCACTATGGACTTTCCTAGCAATTGTTCGGCATTCCTGAAGAATATTTTGAGTAACTTGGTCAATACTTGATGATATGTATTTACATAGTTCTGAAAATTGGATTCTGATAAAGGGTGCAAATTCATAAAGGTACAAATTGTTGGACTCCCGAATATCCCTTTCCCATGTATAGGAAAGCTGCAGCCAAGCGCAAATTCACGTCAAAAGGAGTGTGAGACGAGTGGTTTTTAGTGACACGTTTTGAAGAATAAATTTCACATTTTTGGGCTTCAAATCCCTGCATCTCACACTCTTGACAGCGGAAAACAATTTTGTGTGCAAATCCAATACAACTGTTTTTACCTGCATCAAGCGTCATAGATATTCCATCGCAATCAACACATTTCACTCTCTTTAGAAGCTGTTTCAACTGTGAAATATCAAAAAATTATATATTGAATGCCATTCTCAACGTTCACTTCCTGGGACATTTCTTCAAATTTTGTGTCAATCCGACACTCGTCTTTGGCAATTCGTTTATTTTCATTTTCCAATTCCATTTGATTTTCATTTGAGCATAGTAAAATCATTACTTTCACGTGAGACACGATTTCGCCATCGATTTTCATTCAGCTTGTTGTAATATTTTGATCTTTTACGTTTAGGCATTTTTGGTTAGTTGATCGATTTATTGAAAATGTTTTTTCTAAGATTGTGAAGATATTTGACAAAAAAAAACTAAAAAAAAAAGATCAAATGCACTTACAGAGATTATTGTCGTGAAATCTCACCGATACACATGAGAAAAGTTCACTCTCAAATAAATTACGTACTGACAGAACATAGCGCAATATGCAATATGTGACAAATGAGAATCTCATACTTGAACGGTCGATAGTTTTGCAGCATATACATATAAAATTACTTATAAATTCTTAGTACATTTTTTTTACAAAGAATCTGACATGAATTTGACCTCGAAATCGAGCAAGAAAAAAAATAATAAACAATTTCAATCACTAAAATTTTCGAGGGGTCAAAATAACATGTTACTGATGCGTGTTTATGTTGACATTATTATACACATGTATACAATTCTACATCTACACATTCATCTGCAGCTGTCTGTATATATACATGTGCGTGTTTTTAATTACCCTATTCTTGAAAAGGAACTGTGAAAAATTCCAGAAATTTTCATGACAGTATATTATTTATTATTTTTATCTATCATTTATAATATATCCGAAGAAGAAAGAAAAATACCATAATGGATACGTAAAATACCCTACTTCATATTACAATGTTACGAATATTAGCTGCTCTACCATTTTGGAAATTTTTCTGTAAAATCTGTGTACAGTATGGTCATGAATGTTCTTGATTATTGAAATAAATGCATTTATTTATAAAAACATGGTGTTTTTCAATTCATCTGCGGCTTCAGTAGACTGAAATTCCTTGATTTGAACCTAAAAAATCTATCTTCTCTTACAATTTTTAATATTTTTTGGTGGAAATTTTTTTATATGATTTTCTCAACATTTCGAACAATCGCTCATAAGCGTTTGAAAATATCTGTTATGGTTGCAAAAAAATATTTTTTTTTTCAGCGAATTTTTCGAATTTTTTTTTTCTAAGAATCTGACACGAATTTGACCTCGAAATCGAGCAAGTAAAAAAATATAAACAATTTCAATCACTAAAATTTCGAGGGGTCAAAATAACACAGGAGCCTCCCCTTAAATTGTGGTAAGAGAGATTGAAGTAATATCGAATTAAAATTTAATTAAGTAGTGCTTACGAGTTACGTGTTCTTGAATTTCGCCCGAGTTACCCGAGTTTTGCTAGGAAGACTGAGATACGTTAGTTTAAACGGTAATTCCGAGATACGTTAGTTTGATTCGGAATTGTGAGATACTCCAGTTTGAACGAAATGTCTGAGATACGTTTGTTTTCCTAGGGCCCGTCGATATAAACTGTATTGATAAATAATGCTCTCTGAGCTGACAGATTGATAATATGCTCATATCAACGCGTGGTGTTAAGGAAATCATTTAAGTTTTATTTTATGTTGTACTATGCACGGGAAGTCTACTCGGGAGCAGGGACCCTCTCCTTACCCACGTAATGTATCGCGTTGCTACGTTTCCTTTTGTTTAATGGTTCTGGAATTGTTCGATTGGAGCATCGCGGGGGTTGGTCCTGCACGGATGGGAGGGGTTCTCCACTGTTCTAACCTTCCCTTCCCTATATATATGCGCCTCGATGTCGTCCAGGCTGAGTCTATCACCGTCGTCAGTGTCTGCTGCATCATAACCTGGCACGAGAAGTTTACCTCAGGATTTTCACCGAGTCCGGACTGTGGAGGCGACCAGACAAGCTAGTTTCGGTGAGTACTCTATGTGAATTGAACTATCAATTTTAATTCAATTTTATATCAATTTATTAACTTCATCACCTCATACCTCAATTCCGATTAAAAATAAAGGACGCCGAAGAACAAAATTTATTAATTACACATTTTTCACTTTTGCTATTACGAATATTTGTGAACATTTTTCCGATTGACAAATTATTTATATGCCTAAAAAAATCATTCAAGACCAAAAAAGTGCTACCTTTTTTACAAATTTACTTCCCTGATGAAAATGGTGAATTCTAGAGCAAAATGTCATAAAACATCTGTTTTGTAAAGTAGGAAATTTGCAATAAAAAAGTCACGGACGACTCTATACGAAAATTTATGTACTGCAAACTTGGATATGCCCTCTTGATTAGTAGATGTAGCGACTGGCTTTTGTTTTACTAGATTTAAAATTTCCTTATGATCCTTTTCGCTTCCGTGAAGACGTTTTCTCAGCTTTCTCGAACGTTAGTTTAGTTTGCCTATCGGCGAGTTTATAGAAAGTAATTCCTTGTAAATTGTGTTCGAGTACGCTCTCCTGGTTCCTGTGACTACATTCGGAATTTCTGGCGCGCTGATGTCGACTTCTCCATTATTCAATCTTTCGATCGCTGATGAGCGTTTTGGTCTATCTCAAATTCTTCTTGCCGATTCTATGGCCTCCTGCAGTGTCCGAGGGCTTATCTGCAGCATCTCGCGCTTTACTTCTTTTTCTAATATTGTAACGAAGTCTTCTATTACCTGCGTTCCAAGTTCCTGATGAAATTCCCCTTGAGCTCCTCAATAAAATCTGAACATGTGGTGGTTGTGGGGATTCCTTCCTCCAAGAAGTTTGTTGCACGCGAGGACAGAAATCACCGGCAATAGTAAAATGGATCTTCGAGTCCGGCATAACTTCTATCCTTGGCACTTACCAGACATTGTACTGTGGCATATTTCCATGCGAAACGTTGAGCTTTTCCCTTTAATTTGCCGTTTATGATAAGTATTAATCCTTTATGAGATTTCGGATGTGAATTTAGCTCACACTGAGCTTGAACCATGTCTATGCCCGACTAAAATGTCAACCAAAACCATTTGTACAGAATGACTGGTACACTATTCCAGTTTAAAAACCCATGTTTATTTTAATCGTAACTGATCCCGTTTTTGAGAAATTCAGAAATCAATTCTGTATGTTTAAATTCAGCTTACGTTAATCATTTCAGTTATATATTTTTCTTCACATGAAAAATTAGTGAAATTTATTACTAGAGGGGCTTCGGGGTAGCTGAATATGAATCTAATCTCAGATCTTCAAAATTCAAAATGGTGGATGTAAGATAACGGACAGAAACGTGAAAAGTTCCTTGATCAAGAAAAACTGGATACCTGCGGATTTTTGTGGGTGCCGATTATGATTCTGATAATGGAAAAATATTGATATTTTTCCGTCACGTTTTTTTATTTAAGTTATATTATATTGTTATTATAAATAATAATAGTAATAAAAAATAATAATATGACAAAATCGAAAAAGTTTAGTATCAGCCACGTACAGAACGATATTTTAAGGGGAACCATCACCGATTTTTCAGCTATATCGAGTTGTAATTAAAAAAATTAGTAGTATTTTTTTTCTGGTACTATTGTGGGTGAGAAATAACGTGAAAAAGAAAAAAAAGTTAAAGTTCTTTTTTCAGCATTTTGACATTGTAATTTTTCACAAAATTAAAATGTCGCAAAATCCATACCCTTATTTCTTCCTGAAGGTTTGAGAAACGAAATAAAAAAGGAGCCATTGAAAAATATTGAAATTTGTGAAAAAAGAAGCATTTTTAGTAGTTTTGATAAGATTTTGGATTGTATTTGCGAAAGATTCATACCTCCAATCTCTTTGAAACTCCGTTTACCAACGTAACTTGGTGCGCTGAACACGAATATCGTAGTAAAAATTGTCGTTATGGTCACATTCAAGGTCAAAACACATACAAATGCGTTATTTTTGTCATTTTTTGCATTTATTTTTAGAAATATAAATATGATGAAAAAGGGTTTTGAACAAAATATGTAGATCATGAAATTCTCTACAAAAAAAGATTCAGACATTTTTTTCGTCACAGCAACGGAAACTCCGTAAGAGAGGGATAAAAATAGTTCTAAATTTTGACCAATATTAGAAGCAAAAGGTAGGTTACTTGGCTTTTGCAAAATTTTAATTTTGTGAAAAATTACAATGTCAAAAATTGTCAAAAAAGAACTTATTTTTTTTTTTAACGTTATTTCTCTCCCACAATAGTGCCAGAAAAAAAATATTACGAATACGAGTTACATATATTTAATTACGCAGTAAAATTTAGCATACTTCCTGAATGTAATTCCGACAAGTTTGTTGTCAGATTTATAATCTGGAATTCCAAAAATCTCCGAGTGTCCAGTTGGTCATGTTAGATCCGCCATTTTGAATTTTGAAAATTAAAGATCACATTCATACTCAGCGACACCGAAACCCTCATGGCAACGAATTTTAGCTATTTTTCATGTTAAAAAAATATATAACTTAAATGATTGAATCTTACCTGCGCAGAATTTAAACGTACAGAGTTGATTTCTGAATTTCTCAAAAACGGGATCAGTTACGATTTAAGTAAGCATGGTTTTTTAAACTGGAATAATGTACCAGTCATTCTGTACAAATGGTTATGGTTGACATTTTCGTCGAGCTCAGGCATGCTTCAAGCTCAGTGTGATCTACAGTGAATTTACAATTCTTCGGAACTTCATGTAAGTATACGGGGTCTCGTCGAATTCTAGAGTCCATGTGGACAACTCGGGCAACGTAATGTTTCTACGCGTATTTTTTTGTTCGTTTTGCTTTTCTTTAATTTTGCAATTTGTTATTTTTTTCATTTTACAAATGAGGTACGGGCAATGCACTGCACTAGTGTACGGGATGCAGATGATTTTTCTTTCACCTTCCATTGCCTCTCGCATTCGCGATTCGAGATACGCGGCAATACTTTACTTGTTCCCGACATTCGATAATCTATGGGACCCGCGCGATTTTTTCAGAAACCGCGTATCCTGAAAAAACATTATTTTAAAATGTTATCCCTCGAAATTCCTCATGAGAGGGGATGATAGCTGACATGAAAAAATCTCGCGAGGAACCCGGACGCTGCCACCAATTTATATCTGTTACGATAGTGGTGGTCGTAACAGCGCGAACTGTGTGATGGAAGGGCGAGGAAATGGAAAAATGAAAGAAGAAGAAATAAGACCACAAAGAACCCACTCGTAGCAAGTTTCATGCCAATCCGATTAATTTTTTTTACACTTGTCGTCCGCCATATTGTATCCGCCATTTTAAATTGTTCAAAACAAATACCGGCTTCGTATTCAGCGACCTTGAGAACTCCCGAGTAACAATTTTGAGACGATTAAAAATGTTTCAGAAATTTGTGTATTTTTTTAAACAATAGGACACACACACACACACGCTCGCACGTACGCACACACACACACAGACACACCCGCCGGAGTCTTGCTGGTTCCTTCCACCGGCAGCGGCAACAACGGCAGTAGCACAGGGAAAGGATTTCAGAAAGCGACACAGGGGGAAGCCTGAATCAACAGCCGGCCTCTTACCTCTCCGCCCTGATGCCATCAAGATCAAGTCAGCGGACGGTGAGTCATATGTCGACATTCTGAAAACAATAGAAGCAGCACCAGAACTGCGAATTTTAGGAGAAAGAGTGACTTTCGGCCATCAGGCGGACGACAGCAGGCGAACTTCTCCTAGAGCTTGCGACGCCTGGCGTGTGCACCCAAGAACTCCAAGCAGCGGTCACGTCCATCCTAAAAGGGACAGCTTTCATACAGACACTGTCCCATAAGTAATTCATCATCATCAAGGACATGGACGAGGCCACAACTAGGAAGGAGGTGGCACAGGCCATCATTGACGTGACTTCACCGGGAGCAGTGACCCCTGAGAATATCAAGCTCAGGAGACAATATAGCGGAACCCACGCGGCCAATATCTTGCTTCCCATCGCAGTGGCGAACATAATGCTGCAAAAGGGGAAGCTTAAAATTGGCTGGGTTAAATGTCGGGTTCGACTGCGTGAAGGATCCCTGCGCTGCTACAGGTGACACGAGAGCGGACACCTGGCAAGGGAATATAAGAGCGCGGTCGATCGCTCGGCGCAGTGCTTCCGGTGTGGTCAGGAGGGCCACAATATTAAGGACTGTGTAGCCAAACATCGGGCAACGCAAGAGGTTGGAGCACCGACTAACAATGGCTAATGAGCTTTCCATCGTCGCTTCGAAAAGGAAAAACACACACACACACACACACACACACACACACACACACACACACACACACACACACACACACACACACATTTAAATCCTTTTGACCACGCTGTTTCAAGTCATGGAAATTCAAAAGGATTTAATTGGAAAATGATCAATCTCTGTTAATTCAAAAAGATACATATTTTGTCTTAATATTTAATTTTTGTTTAATAAGTCTTATATTTAATAAGTAATTCAAAATTGTATTCTTAAAAATTTATGTAAAATTCATTTTTTTACATTTTTATTTTTAATTTGAAAATTTTTATATAATTCAGTTTTAACATTTTCCGTGAAAATCTGGCGCAACAAAAACAGTTTCGTACACATGTACCAGGAAAATTACCTATGTCTAAGGTGAGAGGACTTCACGTCGGATGAAGCGTGGAACATTTTTTGAAGTAATTTCTTCGTGTAGGAAAGATATGAAAGTTTCTAAAATCACGGTTCATCCGTATTTTTTCGTAACTTGAACGTCTCCGAAGGTTCTGGGTTCAATCCCCGCAATCGACGTTGGGTGCCATCTCGGAGCCCGTGGCCGTTGCCAGGTCGACGGAGTGCGGCAACCATTACTCCCGCCCTGTCTGCCTGGCAGCTGCTTTGGACGTGAAGAATGCCTTCAACTCTGTAAAATGGACGAATGTACTCAAGGCGCTGGGAAGACTTCAGGTGCCTCAGTATATTTCTCGGATGTTCGATTGGGTAACCAACCTCAGTGCATAGCGAGGTAAAAGACGACCGAGGATTAGGGCTAACGACCCTACTATCTGTAAATGCGGTAACAAGAATTGCAACACGCAGGGCCCCTGATCCGTGTGGACGGGCCGAAACGGATGTCCCGGGACTAGAACTTTCAAATGCCCACGGACGATTTCGGTGGACGAAGGATCTCAGGCAAAATTTTATGCGCTGCTATGAGCGGAGTTATCCGCACCAGAGAGGTTACATGGCGCGAATGCATAGTCGGTTTGCAATAATGCATCCATGATTGGCAGATCACTTTTCTCAACAACATCTGAAAAATTATATGACCTATCTGAGGTGGATAGGTTTCGTTGTTTCCAGCTGTCAACCGGTACCGGATGTTAGGGCAATAACAATTGAACCCGTACGCGGTGTTGGGAAAGATGCTCCATACTCTGAAATTGCGACTCTCGTGTTTAGGCGGAACCTGACAACGAGAATTTCGCCTAAACGTCGCGAAATAGACAGAGCAAATAGCCTACTTCTGGGTGCTTTTCCGGATGACTGCGACCTGTGGCAAGTCAATTGTACCGGTCATGAGGCTGCGAATAATCTGGTGACTCCCCGAAATCTGACGCAGAAATGGGGGAGCCGACAGATTATAAAACGCATGTCTCAATTGAACGGCAAAATTTCGCTGATACGATAACTCGCTTCCCGAATTCGCTTCCCGTTCCTTTACGACTAAAGTTAAGACGTTCGTACTTCAACTGCGGACGTAAAATCACACTGAACAAGCTGAAGTTGCTCAAAATCAAGGAACGTTTGGAGGATAACATTCGGATTTTGGCAAATACCAAAAAGAGACTGCAAAGACGTGAGGATGGAATTCGACAAAATGCAATATTTTGGTAGAATCCTGCCAATCTCTTCAAACATCGTGTCGCAGCCTCACGAGTTTCTGTCGATAGCCTCGGTTGTAGATTTCTGGGTGAGCATCTACGCGAAAACATCTAGGCTTAATGCAGACACATACTTGTCTGATTCAAGATCGTATGATTCAATATCGCACGAGCTTTTAAGTTTGTTGATGAAACGCCTTCATTTCCACCCAAATCTAGTCAAAAGTGCAGAGGGCAAAATGCCTCTTTGGAAAACGCGCCTTCTCATGACATCGGGCAAGCGCAGAAGAGGTGTCTACCAGGGAGATTGGCTGAGTCCTCTGCTATTCTATACCTCACTATTACTCTATCCGTTGCACTCCGACATTCTCAAGTGTACACGTGGGCTGCCCGGTGAACGTGTACATAAGACAACCCATCTATTCTATATAGATGATCTTAAATTATACGCTTCAGACGACGATCAATTACATCGATCTCTGTACATCGCCCTCACATACTCGAGAGATATAGGCATGGAATTTGGATTGGACAAGTGTGACGTCGTTAATTTGCACAGAGGAAGGTCAGACTCCGTTAACAACGATATGGAGCTCATCAACAGAAACATCATCCGCCACCTTAGCGCCGAGGAAGGCTACATATACCTGGAATTGCCTCAGAGGCATGCCCAGGATGTGCAGGCTGCTAAAACGACCATCGTTAAGAAATACTGGCGCCTTCTCCGTCAGATCTGGTCATCAGAATTGACGGGGAAAAATAAGGTGGCAACCACGAATATGTTGGCCATTTCGCCATTTCTCTATTCATTTGGAGCACTTAAGTGGAACGTTGCCGAGTTAAGGGGTCTTGACCGATGCACGAGGAAGACGATTTGTATGCAACTCAGTTTGCATCCAAGATCTTCCGTGGAGCAACTGTGTTCCGACGGAATTGTTCTCTTGAAATTTTAATTCGAATAGTACGATACGTCATCTTGAATCGGACGGTTCTCCGCGCTAGTACTCACGACACGCCGTTCGAGCTCGCAAATTCGGAATATCGTAAATCTTTTTGACCTTCGTCCAGAGAATCTGCAATTACACTCACTCCCGCACGCGTTCGTGCCTTGTAGAAATCCTTGTAGACGCCCTCGCGCGTTCGAGAAAATTCACAATGCCGACAGGGGCTCCGGCCACATTATCAATATTACATGCCACATGTGGGTCATTCCATGTCAAGTGATACCACCCGCAAATTCGGTGCGCTGGGAGCGCCGTTTTCAAAGTCGTACAACTTTTTTGTATCAACACATATGAACATTTGAAACAAGTGATTTTGAAAGGTTTTTTCATGGCCTTTTTAATAAACTTATTAGTTTTTCAAAATTTTGAAAAGTTCACCTTGATTTTTGGAAAATAAAAATAAAATCGCATTTTCTGAAAAAGTCGTAGTTTTTATATTTTTTAAATTAGGTTCAAAAGAAAGCTACATTTATGGGCCATAAGTTCGCGAAGAGAAAATTTCGAGACGGATATCAGGTAAGAAGTTAGAGCGGTTTAAGTAAGCGCTCTCCGCAGCGCTGCGCCGCGTGTATAGCGCCGAGTACCGCGGAGCGCCCCTTAGGGCTTTTAAGTTCAAATGTTTGTAATTGTATACGCTGAAAAAAGAAATTGTATATTCAAGTGAATATTTCTTTGAATAGTAGCAAGTAAATATTTATTTAAATTAAAAATATATTTTCTTATATTATAAATAAGATTTACTAATATTTGTTAAATATAAGAAAATAGTTTCTTAATTCACGTAAAAAAAATAATAGTTCGTTTTTTTTGTATTTTAAAGGGGGAGGGGGAGCTCTTGTGTAAAAACTAAAACAAAAATTATATTTCTCTATGTTACATCAATAATTACTTGACATAAATAAAATGTGTTATAATTTGGAAAATACTTGATAATCAACATGAAATCAGAGAACGTTTAAATGCATTACTTTAATTTTTAATAATACTTTGTAATAAATTGTTTTAAATATTATTTTTATTATATTTTGATGTGATATATTCGTTTAAAAATAATGGTGACTCGAATTAAGCGTCACCCAGAACCAACCGCGGGGAGGTATCGAGAGTCTGGTCCCACTTTTTTTTTTTTGCTTTTTATTATTTTTTTTTGCTTTTGTGTTTTTATGACTTTGAGAAAATATATTTTTAATTTAAGTAAATATTTAGTTGCCACTATTCAAAGAAATATTCACTTGAATATACAATTTTTTGTTCAGCTTGTACAATTACAAACATTTGAACTTTAAAGGCGAATAAGGCAGAGGGACGCTCCGCGGTACTCGGCGCTATACACGCGGCGCAGCGCTGCGGAGAGCGCTTACTTAAACCGCTCTAACTTGTTACCTGATATCTGTGCCAGAATTTTCTCTTCACGAACTTATGGCCCATAAATGTAGCTTTCTTTTGAACCTAATTTAAAAAATATAAAAAATACGACTTTTTCAGAAAATGCGATTTTATTTTTATTTTCGAAAAATCAAGGTGAACTTTTCAAAATTTTGAAAAACTAATAGGTTTATTAAAAAGTCCATGAAAAAACCTTTCAAAATCACTGGTTTCAAATGTTCATATGTGTTGATACAAAAAAGTTGTACGCCTTTGAAAACGGCGCTCCCAGCGCACCAAATTTGCGGGTGGTATCACTTGACGTGGAATGACCCATGTATAACAATCAGGGGTTTTTTTATGTCGAAAGGCTTTTTCCCCTTTGAGCAATAAAGGATAAATTGCACGCTCGCTCAAACCATGGACAAATATTTTCTGCCACAACCTTTCCTATCTAAAACCTCAATCAACGAATTCGCTCTGTGTTAGTGCGGGTACGTCCGGTACGCGGATACCTTTTTTGATTTTTTAATCGCGCATACAGACTGTATTTGCCCGCACAATTGGGAGGTCGGGGCCTTTTTAACGCTGAACGTATATGCATGACAGATTAGTTCTCGAAACAACTTGTGACGAGATTAATCGACCTGAGGATCCCCTGATGATGCTAGTTCATCAGCGTGAAATTTAGGGATGGGGCGTTTTTGTACAACGCGGAGGAACAAGGGGTGCGAAACCTTGGTCTGGTTTTCAACGTGGGACGCTGTGGTGCAGCAGAGGCGCAATCCGTCATCAATTTGTACACAGTGCGTTTCAGAACTAACATAAGGAAGGAACAACTCCGTATTTTAGTGGGAAGGCATGTCGGCTTGCCATTGCAAGGAAAATTCTTTCGAAATGTCCAACAACTTAGCTTGTCACTAGACACGACAATCTCGTTCTTAACATCCACCGGCTGGACCGAGGGTTTCATCTTCGCATGCCAGGATGGAGTCATCAATACCTTATCGTACCGCTAGACCATCTTACACCAGACTGTGCCGTGTACGATTTGTAAATCGGAATCTTCCAAAAATTTGGAAGCTTGTCCAAGATATGCAGTCTCAGCATACATCCAACGTCACAATGGGGTTCTCCGACTGCTGTATTATCATCTCCGCAGCACCTACGGCATTGGCGCGACCCCAGTTTTGCCGTACGTCTCCACTGATGTTGAATCCGCAGTCGGAAATGAGTCGTGCCCAATATACTAGAATTACTTTGCATGCCAGGATGGGTCATCAATGCCTTAGCGTATCGCCAGACCGTCTTACACCAAGCGGTACAGAGTACGCTTTGTAGATTGTGTAGATGTCATGCTGAGACACTAATGCATCCTTTGGCAGCATGCGCAATATATGCAGTTTCAACATACATTGAACGTCACAATGCGGCTCTTCGAGTGCTGTATTACCATCTTCGCAGCACTTATGGTATTGATGCAACCCTAGTTTTGCCGTACATCCCCACCAATATTGAATCAATAGTCGGGAATGAGTCGTGCCGAATATACTGGAATTACTCATTCCCGACGACCAGGCAAATATCAGCCAACAAGCCGGACATCGTCCTTGTTGACTCCGATGACAAATCCATCTTCGTCATCGGGTTCTCTCCAGTGGAGGCAAACATAGTCAGAAAAGAGAACGAAAAACGGATGACATATCAGGAACTCCTTTTTGAGATTCTCAAGTTGTATCGAATATTTAAAATCAAACTCGTCGTGCTTATAATTGGAGTGCTGGGAGGAATGAGACCAACTTTCCTCGAAAACATCAACAGCATTCCGGCCTGCCAACAACATGCAAATTCCATCGCAGGCTGAATGCAGAAAGCAGTGCTGCTGAGATCCCTTCGCAGGTCTGAGATCACACTAGATCCTGTAACCACTAACCCGATGGTAGAGGGAATGGTTGCAGTTACGAACGAAATGGCCCGGTGCAGTCTGCAGCGGAGGAGGTGGATATCGGAGTACTGCAGACTGCACTCGTGGATTATCGAGGGCCAAGGGAGGTTAGGGTTTTAGTCGGTAAACCTTCCCGTTAATATCAAGGGTAAGGGAGTCCGACACACGGTGGATATCCAAGACCATGAACCACCATTTCCCCCCTCCGTCAAAAGAAAATAATAATAATAAAATAATAATAATCTTGACATGAAAAAACGATATTGAAATATTTATTTCAGTAAATAGTTTTCAGTAAATAGTTTTCAGAGAATGATAAGTCGAAACGTTGGGCTTGTAATCTTGATTAACAACAAGAAATAAAAACGAACTGAAATGGCCATTTTGTTTATATTTTATTTTTGTTCTATAGTGTTTTATCTCGCACTAAGGGTCTTCTAATGCGCGCCTTTTACCAACAAAATTTTATGAACTTTGTGGCATATTCTGACATTTTTGTTTTTAAAAGGCGCTAGATACTTAAACATTAATTACCTTATTCATCTTAATTTAAGTTAATTACGATAATTAACCATTAAAGTAATAGTAAATTACAGTATAATAATAATAATTTTAATTGCATTGTCTGGAGAAGAGTTAGCTATATTTTTAAAAGTAAAACAAATTACGGATGAGAGGACCGAGGTCTCGGGGAAATTTACTCGTCGTCGGAAAATTATACTTGCAAAACTGACCCATGTAAGGAATATAAGGAACAAACAACTTTGCCCCTAGTTAACCAAGAATCTAACGAATCAACAACCGAACATACTGACGGTGACGTCGTTAAGTAAACTCAAACTCGTCCTTACGGAAAAAATCGCAAGAATCATTCAGTCGATTTGATCAATCCATGTGAGACAGGAATGAATCTTTACAATAGGATGGCTATGAAGAACCGGTGAGAATTAAATTACCTGCCAGACTATCGCTGGGAAATGAGGATTAAAATGTTGTTTAATCGTTTTTTTATATTAAAATAGTAATAATGTTCATTACCAACAACGATCTCAAATTTCTTACATCAGCAATTATTTTTAAATCATTGTATTGATCGCACTGAAGGTAACATTCATTACCAGTAACAATAATAACATTTTTCATGTGCTAAACATTTGTATGACAATTTTCTAAACATACTCATCGCAACATTCATTACCTTCGACGAATAAAATTTGTATGTCACCAACAATTTTTTGTTTAACGCGTTTCTTCCTGAAATGCCCTGTTATTTATAGATACATCCTAAATTTAACTTTCAGTTCACGGCCTTCTTTTTTTGGGAAAGAATCAATAAATCATTCTGGAATAATCATGTTTTTTTTTTTATTTTTTCCTTATCTTTCCAAATCCGGTCTGAGATTGGCGCTGTATGCCGCCATTTTTTCGGAATGGCGGCTTAAACGTAAAAAAGTCGCGATTTTTGAGCATTTCTTTTCAAATTGCGTTTTTCAGCAAGAATCCGTATTCCGATCGTGCAAGATCTCTCTATCTGGTGGCATAAATAGTTATACTAATAGATAGGAACTTTAGAAAAACGAAATTCAAGATGGCGGTTTTAACCCCGTATTTGGCTAGGAACATTTTGCACTGACTGCCTAGAGCAAGTGGCTAAAGGAATTTTCTTGAAACTCCTTACATGCATATTTTTGAGGTCGCTGAACCCGAACCTTCAGCCAGATTTCTAAAATTCAAAATGGCGGATCCAATATGGCGACCAAAAATTGAAAATATTGAACTTGATAAAAAAAACTGTATCAAATTTTTCTGTTCTACCTTTCCAAAACGACGCCCCTTCTACCCAGTATAAAAATAAATCTTATTTTTAATTAGTTAGCACGCATCGTGAACAAATGGGATTAAAGTAAGCAACATGGAATTTTACCGTACCTGGACACGGAAAGAGCACTGCAAATGGGATTGGAGGTGCCGTGAAGGGTTTGTGTGATACAGCAGCAGCATAGGGTAATGATGTTATAACCGCCCAATCAATGCTCAATATAATAAACTCATCTTCCGAGAAGATTAAAACCTTTTTAGTAACATCGAAAGTGACATCGTTAAAATAGTTTGGAATGTTAGAAGTAGTACTTGTAGTTAAAACTTCGGAGTGTTCCACATACACAAAAGATTTTTCAAATTCCTTGGAAGCAGCAAGCTAGTAAAACGATTTACTTAAACTATTGAAGTTGTTCTTATTGTTTATGTAATGCTTTGTACGATCAATCGTGTTGTCATGTGCCTTTGTATCCCAATAAGTGGTCTTTTGCAGAGAGGAAGGCCATTACTGCTACTAAAAGAAAAACTATCCATAAAGTACGAAGCACGTCCAAATGTAAAAGAGAAGGAAACAAAAAAAAACGACAAAGTTTTAAAAATAAGTGTAAAAAATGTTCCAAAAACACTAAATGTTAAGAATTTTTCGAAAAATTAAGATTTTTAACCATTAACAACCATTTTGTTGATAAAATTTAATGTAAAATATGTGTGTAAAAGAAATATACTATAATTGTAACATTTTTACAAAATAATATCACTATTTTACACAAAAATATGAATCAATTTTTTATTTATAATATAATCATTTATATAAGGTCGACATGATATTTGAGGAATTAAGTAGTTTCTCGGTACTTCGTCACTCGATCATACACACCCACTCTTTTATTATAATTATGTGTCACGCAGACAACCACCTTAATCGCTCTGCCCCGCTGAAGCTAAATACGCTCAAAATCTAAATCTTAAATCTACTGTAAACCTACAGACTAAATCAAACCACGCAAATTGGTATAAAAACTAAAAAAAAAGGATTCTTCGAGTTATATGGCCACCGCACGACCAAATCAAAATTTGGAGCCTCGATGCTCTCCGTCCAACTTATCGCTATAAATAGCACTGTCATTCGCGGTATTGTCTTTTTCTTTTTGAAATAAAATAAAATAAATATTTGATTTGACGTCTTTGTCCAACCAATCCGAACCGAGACTCGTTACACTGAGTAAAGTACACTCCGATACCTGATATGATGCATAAGTTGACCGCAGCTTCTATCCATGCGTTCTTGTAATCCAAAACGATGAGAGCTGGCAACTTATGATTTTCGAATCCCTCTGATCTTCTCTCCGGTTAGCAGTCGCTGATCGGGGAAAATCAAGATGATGATAGGATTGCCAGGTGAAATGCTCCCTGTGTCCTTCTGGTTCACCACGTGGCGTGTTCCCGTGATTTCACGAATCGCGTTGAAATCGATGCACACCAGGTCGAAATGAAGTGGATTCTCGCCGGTGGCTATTTGGAGTCTCGTCGGTTGATATTTGGAGTTTCGTCAGTTGCTTTTTCGGAGTTCTTGTCGGTGGCTCTTTAGAATTCGCTAAACAAAAAGTTCGAAATCGCGATAACACGAATTCATGCTTAGACAAAACAAAATCTTACCCCTATCGGGCGACTGTCCGATGGACGTTGGTTCGATTACGACGCCGCAGCCCGGCACCGTGGAAATAACCGGAGTTCGACTTCCTTGAGCGAATGCTGTATTACGTATGTTCACTAATTCTTTCTCACCACCTTGTTCAACGGAACCGTTACTTTTAACTTTTCGGATCCGGACGTCGCTCCCTGTCAATGAACTTCTCCCCGGCTCCACGAGTAGCCTAATACATGTGACGCCACTACGCGATACAAATGGGTACTTCGCGATCGAGTTGGGCAGGCGCGCAATTAGATTAATGCTATGGCGCGACATTCAAATATTGCAATACGCAATTCAATCATAGGCGTACCCCTACAATACAATAAGTATTCATTACACCAACAATATTTTTTTTTGCTATTTTTTCAATATAGCGGACGAAATATTGACAAGCGCCAATTTCTGGCATCATATTCGTAATCAGGAGACCAAAATACATCAAAATCATATTGTCAAATATTATTTTTTTGGATAGCCAGTTTTTTACCAGGTTTGCTATAGCGGATTATCGTTACGGGGCAAAAATGGTCATATTTAGCGATTTTTCAGAGGCGCGAAAAAATTTCAAAATTTTTTTTGTAATTTGGGTCTTAAAGATGCATACTCTGGGCACAATTTAAGATAAAAAAAGTCAAGAAAAAAAAAATCGCTAAGTTACAGGAAAAATAAAAAAAAACACCCAAAAACGACGTTTTTGACGCGCATGCGCGAATGCTAGATATTTTTTAACATTTTTTTTATATTTTTTTTTGTGAATAGGGCATCTTAAACTATCGTTTTATCACTACTCACTTCGATTTTAAAAAATTCGATACACCGTAATAAATAAATATATATATATATATATTATAACCTCGCCCTTAAAAGGATGAGGCAGAATCTCTATATTTACCGTGAACTATAAAAAGGGGGGGACGGGGGCGCGGGTTACAATCTCGCGACGGCGGAACTTCTCGCGAAAATGACCGGGAATTTTTTTTGGCACTGGTAACAGCGGGGTATTACTAGAAAAAAAAAACTACTTACGTAGGAAATTCCCCGGCGGCTCCTTTGGGTTGAAATGGGGGGGTTGACCTTGGTCCTGGATTCCTCCCTGGATCTGGATCTGTATTCCTTCCTGGATCTTGGATCTGGATCCTCGTTTCGTGGTGTTTCTTACACGTGGGTACGTCTCTCTTCCGCTCGACCACAACATGGGGGAACGAGTGGAGACGCGCTCCGGTAAAACCCGTTCCTCCTCCGGGAGGGGCGGAACTTGATGGCGGGGTTACGCCCGGCCTCAAGAGATGGCGCGGGGTTCGGCCAGCGTTCCGATCTGTGACGGGTTTCGTCACAAACCCCCGGGCCTGACTCCAGTACCCCTTGGGTACTGTATGTCATACGTCCGCGCGTGGGGTTCTGGGGGGGGGGGGGCACTCGTTATATCGTAACGGGATATCGGACAAATCAATCGCGCACAAATGCAGTAGCGCCAAAATATGATGTCGCAAACTATAATAATCGTCAAAATAGAACATCGCGGAGTTCATGGCCGCAGACAAAATCTCGCAAAAAAAAATTTTTAGCCGCGAATACAAATTAAAAAATTTACAAGCAAGGTGATACGTCACAGTGTAACATGTTCATCGGGTTACTTCCCTGTTAACCCGGGTTAGCAAATTCGCCAGCTGGCTTATACATGAAACTTACAACTACGGCTTAAGTTCTAACGCGATACTATGCGTCGCGTCTTCCAGCTCCATCCCGTTCTATTCATTCTTATCGAAACGGGCAGTGGGGAGAAGAATGGAGTAGAGCGGAATCCGGATGACAACCTAAAGAAAATCGTAGCGGTTCCGATGTACAATAAATGACCTTTCCGGTGAGATACCCGAACGCGGTCGATCATTGTGAAAAGAGGGGGGTAGAGAGGTTTATTTGGTATTCGGGCCAACTGAACGCAACGGGGCGACTGCGAGGAAGACTCAACTCGCTTTGAACCTTAAGAAGGTATACATGGTCCCGAATTAGTGACTTATTGCGAATCAAATTTACTTAATTGACTTACGCAAATTAACGCGACTCAAATTTAACTTATGCACGTGCCAGTTGACGTGAACCAACCTTTTATAAGCGGTATGCCTCAACGCACTTCGTTTGAGCTGAACCATTAGGTCGGTTAATGCAACTCAAGAATACTTAAATGGTTTGCGTTAAATGGCGCGAACCACCTTGGGATTTAAATAGAGGTTACGACTTAGCGTCATCAATGTTAAACACGCAATCTAGCGCAACTAAGCAGACTTTTCTGAAACCATAACGTTAATCGTAATATGAATTTAACCGACTTAATGGGCGGAGGCATGGGTGGAGGTATGTATACCATCCGGTGAGTAAGGCGCGATTACTTTGTATGATCGGGATGGTAAAATAACGCAACGGACCAACCCGTAAAGAACGAAAATATATAACCTTTTACAGGCGGTAGTCTCATCGAAGTCATTAAGTGGCAAAGCGAGAGACTATAGTTCCTGTAGGTAACCATAATTTAAAACCGATTCCGCACGAGTAATTCGACGCAGACTCACTCACGAAATGTCTCGACATGTGCGGAGCAAATGGTGACAATACTTCGCAGCGGACATCATCGCAAGGGACAACAGTTCACGCACACGACACCGGCATGTCAATGATACCGGGGTGGGGAGGAGGAGGCTCCATTACCCGCTACGGGGCCGGGTACATCCGGCTATTGGGGTTAACTCCCCCCTTCTTCGCGAGGCCTCCTTCCCCCCAGTAATCGCCAATAACAGCGATGCGCCGGGTGGCCTCGCTGGCCACAATTCCAGCGACGGCGCTCGGCGGGGGTGACCCGTAAAGGTCCCGGACCGGCCTGGGCCAGGGTACGGCCCCCGAGAGCCGCTACTGGAACTAGCGGTGCCATGAGGGGGGGTGGTAGGGCCATCAGGGGCGGCGGTAGCGTCACTGCGGCTGCCCTACCGGGGGGCACTAGTAATACGCGGCCCGGCGGGGTTCTTCGCACACCGGTCCCGCTGTGGTGGTCAGGCGAGTCGGTGGTGTTGGGGGGGGGGGGGGGGGCTCGGCCCTCACGAATTGGAGGGGGGAGAGGGGCCGCGGCTGTGACGGGTGGGCCCAGACGAATTCTCGCTCCGGCGGGGGGGCCCATCAAGAATTGCCCCCTTCGTCACCTCCGCTCCTCTTCCCAGACCAAGGCGCAGAAATCCGCCATCGGTACTGGCGCCTGGGAGAGGAGGGAAAGGGGGGGGGCGAACGAGGAGACTTTCCCCCGGTTGCCCGATCTCTTGCGGGCCGTCGATCTCTCCGGGCGCTGCTCCGTCTCCTCCTTCCTCCATCTCCTCTGGTAGGGAAGGATCCGCGTCCGGGGGCGGTGGCTGCCTGGGGGCCTCATAGGCGCGACTTAGACGCGGTTGCCCCGGCGGATCTTCCGGCTCGTCTGGCGCCGTCCCCAACTGCAAGGGTCTTAGGCCGGCGTGGCACGGGGGCCACGGGTTATCCACGGTTGGCCGTACGAATATCACCCGCCCGGCCTTTAACATCAATCGACCTCTTAGCAAAGAAAAAAAAACGGTGGTGGGAGGGGAGGGGTCCCTCAACAATAGAGATGCCAGTGCAGCCGCTAGGCTCTTCGGGGCCGTAGGCCGGGACGTCTTCCGCATGAGTACGCCGGCGAAAAGGGGACATGCGGCGTTGACGTCTTGCGTGGACGACCCGGGCGCCTACGGGGTAGGGTCGGTTTGGCCGTCTCCGCTGGCCTTATCGCTCGGGGCGCCTCGCTGCGTCGTGGCATACTGGTACCCTCGTTCGGACATTGGGTGTCCTGTCGAGGCTGTTTCGGTGGTCGGCCGCGACGACGCGGCAATGGTTCCACTCCCAACGAGTTTCGACTCCTAATTTTCGACTGCGAGTCCGAAGGGTTTTTGGGTGTCGGAGGTGAAGCGGTTAGTTCGCTTCTCGAACTCTCCCCGGTGTCGGGGGCGCGATAGGGCTTCAAATCCTTGATATGCGCTTTTGGGTTCCGACGACTATCCGGGTCGCTAAGTTCGAAAACGACGGGGGATATTACTCGTACTATTCGATGCGGGCCACTGAATTTAGGCGGAAATTTAGCCGCAAAATTTTGAACTCACGACGATAGGACTCGTATGCACCGTAGCACTAAATCGCCCACCTTGTATTCTACCTCACGATGGGAGCGATTATAGTACTCGGCTTGGCGCGTCGCGGTGCGCTCAAGGTTGCGATGTACCCAGTCGTGAATGAGAGGTAGCCTCCGCATTCGATCACGCCAGAACTCAGGATCCTTGGGTAGTGTAAGTGGAGAAGGGGGAGGTCAGTACGTAAATTTCTAATGGCTACTGGGTTGCGGCCGTAATTCTGAAACGCGGGGGTCATTTTAGTGGACGACTGGACAGCCGTATTCAGGCCGAACGTAAGTTCCTCTAGGTGCGCGTCCCAGTTGCGATGGTCGTGTGACACGAAGGTGCACATCATCGGTTTGAGAGTCCTGTTCACCCTCTCGACTGGGTTCGCTTAGGCGTGATAGGGGGGGGGGCACGAGCGGGGGTTATACCTAACTGCTTCAGATGGGACTGTACGTATGAGTTATCAAACTGCTTGGCATTGTCTGACAAAAAATACCTTGGAAAAATACCATCGATTGATAATTAGGCTATCGAAGGCGGCCATAATGGCCGCGTCTGTAGCCGCCCGAAGGGATTTCACTTCTACGTATTTGGTAAACATCTCCTGGAAAACCACTACGAACTGGTTTTGACGCTTGCTGGCGGGGGGGCGGTCCCATGACATCAGAACTGACCGTCATCCAGGGACCTTCCGTGGTTCTTTCGCGCATGAGTCCGGCCGGGGCCTGCTGAGAGACTTTTTGCTTCTGACAGGCGGGACAGCGTGCGACGAAGGCAGTCACGTCTTGGAAAACGCCGGGCCAATAGAAGTCTTGGATGAGGCGTTGATACGTCTTGTCTACTCCTAAGTGGCCGGCTCGCGGGTTTACGGGCACCTGAATGTCGGCCTGGCTGAGATCGAGTGTGGTCCATTGGGCCCGCCTCAACCCGGACAGAATCCTATCCATCGAGGAGAGAGGGTATGCATCCTTCTTTGTTATTTTGTTTACGTCTCGGAAGTCGACGCAGAACCTAAAAGTCCCATTCGACTTCCGGACGATAACGGGGTTACTCATCCAGGGGCTCGCGGAGCGTTCGATGATGCCACTGCTCAGCATTTCATCGACCGCGTCCTGTGCTACCTTTAGCATGTCGGGAGAGAGTAAGCGAGCCTTTTGGCGAATCGGGGGATGACCATGTACGTCGATAGTATGCTGCGTCAGACGCGCAGTTCTGATCCCGTTAGATCCCGACTAGTGACGTATTCCCCCAATTTGACGAGGAACTCCTCCGCGTACTCCCCTTACCCGCCGGAATAACGGGGCCCGTGCGTCCTCCAATGCTCAATGGCTGTCTTCTACCATCGGACACCGGACATCGAAAGGCTGGGGTTGAATGACCCTCCAGCGGTGGACGCGTTACCGTCAGGGCGATGCGAGGTTTGGGGGTGACCGAGCCGCGTACTGTTGTAGGGGGGTTGAAGCGGGGACATATTATATGTCAGGTCGGCTAGAAAGTGGACATGGGACGGTGCGCGTTCGGACGACGGAGGGGGGGGGGAGGGTTTTGTCCCGCCATTGCCGGACGAGGGAGATTCCCCTGTCGCAGATAGAAATCGTCCCGATTTTGGGTGTCGATCTCCCCTGACCATTGGGGGTGGGATGTTTCCCGTACTCGATTCTATGATCGCGCAACCGGTAATCCGATGCAGGCAAAACGCAAAAAAAAGTGTATACGCGAAAGGTTCACGGGAGGAAAACCGTTCCGGAAGGGAATACCTTCTTTATTTAAGTTCGGATTGCTCGACCCAATCTATTCTAGTTGGAATTTTTACTTGAAGTTCCAAAACAAGGGAAATTCGAAAACAAGGGAATTCAAAAACAAGGGAAATTCACAAAAAAGGGAAATTAAAAAATAAGGGAAATTATTAAATAAGGGAAATTAATAAATGAGGGAAGTTCAAAAATAAAACAAACTTTAAATTCCGGGTAGCGGGTCTGAGTTATTCGTTATTTTCGGTAACGACTGACGGGTGCACTTTTGCTAACGAACAACAGGAAAAAAAAAAGGTTTTCTTCCTTTAAGTATATAATACTGGGGAGCGACTCGCGACGGGGAATTGGAATTTTTATTTCCTAATCAAACAAAATACATTCGAGTCGCTGCACTGGTACCTGTTAGGGCGATACTTAAGAAAAATAACATTTATAGGGGAATCCTATACGTGGAAATCGCGAAACCCGTTAGTTACTTTTCAATATAGCAAAAATTGTTTATTATAAAATTACTTTCAATTAAATTTCAAAAAAAAATTTTGTTTATTGAAAAATTTTTAGTAAATTTATCATTTAATTATTTGCACTTATGTTACAAAAAAAAAATATAATTAAAGTTCAATTCCCAAAGGGAAATCTACAAGTGTTGTATACATTCAAAATTGTTCGTTCTCATTAAATTTCGATTACTACCTCGGTTTGAAATCCTGGAATAAAAACAAAAACAAAAAAAACTGCAAATTAATATAACGATTATTTTTATCTATTCTAAAAATAATAGGAAAAATAATATATTCTAAAAATTTGTCTACCTCATTAAAATTAAGATTAATATTAATTACACATCATTATTCAATTACATATAATTACGAATATAATATAATATAGTGTAACCTAAAATTTATTTTTAAATAGGTATTCGCGATGAAATCTAAGTCCGGTAATTTCTTTGAACTTAAATTATTTCTAACGGCTGCTCGGGACGGCAGGGCGGATGTTTACCAACGCCTCGATTTTACCGGGCCAACTTATTTCCCGGCAACTGGTTTTCGTATTTAAAAATAAACACGAAAGCAAGTACTCGATCGTAGCAAACCTTTTCGACAATTTAAATTTTCAATTTACCCGTTGCAACGACTCTTTAACGGCACTTCTTATTTTCCTCTACTTTCACTTCAGGGGGACGCGAAGCTAAAAAGAATCACTAAAACCGATTTCACCTCAAATTCCCGGCGAGTTCCGCCGAACTCGTAACGACAATTCCTTCTTGATTTTTAATAAAATGGGGAAGTCAAAATAGATTTCCCCACCAGGAATGTCATTTATAACCTCGCCCTTAAAAGGACGAGGCACAATCTCTATATTTACCGTGAACTATGAAAAGGGGGGACGGGGGCGCGGGCTCCAATCTCGCGACGACGGAACTTCTCGCGAAAATGATCGGGATTTTTTTAGGCACTGGTAACAGTGGGGTATTACTAGGAAAAAACTACTTACGTGGGAAATTCCCCGGCGGCTCCTTTAGGTTGAAATGGGGGGGCTGACCTTGGTCCTGGATTCCTCCCTGGATTTGGATTTCTTCCTGGATCTGGATCCTCGTTTCGTGGGGTTTCTTACACGTGGGTACGTCTCTCTTCCGCTCGATCACAAGTTTCACGTTTACGCGGGGCGCGAACAAGTGTAGATACTACGCTAGCAAGAGCCTCACTGATACTGAGCTTCTCCCTGCTCTTCTCTTGCGCAGCGGTGCGCCGTCGAGCCGGCGCGAGAGAGGGGTTCGTCCTGGGCTCTTATCTGGGGACGTACTCGTCGGGGTGATGACGAGCACCGTCCTCGGGGTCTTCGTGGTGGGAGGGGACGGCATGGAACGCTGAAACGTGCTTCGTGCGTCAACGACTTGTCTCGTGCTAGCTGTCGCCGCTGTGAGAGAGAGATACAGAGGGAGAGGTCAGCGGCGGTGGCCGAGGCCCGTTCCTCCTCCGGGAGGGGCGGAACTTGAGGGCGGGGTTACGCCCGGCCTCAAGAGAAGGCGCGGGGTTCGGCCAGCGTGCCGATCTGTGACGGGCTTCGTCACAATATATATATATATTAGGGTTTATCGAATTTTTTAAAATCGAAGTGAGTAGTGATAAAACGATAGTTTAAGATGCCCTATTCATGAAAATAAAAATATAAAAAAATTTTTTAAATTATCTAGCATTCGCGCGTGCGCGTCAAAAACGTCGTTTTTTGGGTATTTTTTATTATTTTTCCTGTAACTTAGCGATTTTTTTTTTCTTGACTTTTTTTATCTTAAATTGTGCCCAGAGTATGCATCTTTAAGACCCAAATTACAAAAAAAATTTTGAAATTTTTTCGCGCCTCTGAAATATCGCTAAATATGATAATCTTTGCCCCGTAACGATAATCCGCTATAGCAACCCTGGTAAAAAACTGGCTATTCGAAAAAATAATATTTGACAATATGATTTTGATGTATTTTGGTCTCCTGATTACGAATATGATTCCAGAAATTGGCGCTCGTCAATATTCCGGCCGCTATCTTGAAAAAATAGCCAAAAAAACGTGATTTTTTTCAAGTTTTTTTGCATTTACAGATTGGAATAGTATTTTATGTAACAGGCGTACGGTTTTCTCGGCATTATGTTTGTTTTGAAGACCTAAAACTAGTCATTACTGATGAGCAGCTACATTACCATCCGCGGACGATAATGTAACATTATAGTCCTATGCGCATGCGCACTTGTTCATAATATAACATTAAGTACCTGTGTAAGTAAATTTAAATTTTTTTTTGTAATTTGGGTCTTAAAGATGCATACTATATATATATATATATATATATATATATATATATATATATATATATATATATAGTATGATTACAGTACAGTGTTTTCCGGGGCACCAGAACCCCCCCCCCCCTTCCGCTAAAAAAACCTAATCTTCTTGGTTTGTCTAAACGCCGTCTGAGTGGACATCAAGGAGCGGTCGATAAATGTCTTACCAAAACGCGCAAAAATAAATTGATTAAAGGAAATGATATGAAATGCAAGTAAAATAAGCATACAAAACTGTCCAAGAATCAGGCTTACGAACTGCAAATGGATGCTAAGGAATTGTCGTTAACTATCTGGATATGCCTCGAAATCCGCAATTACAACCAGACTTCATTGGAACCACCATTCAACAGATTATGAGGATGCGCCACAATAAGAACTTCATACTAATTGTGGACAAGGCCGTAACTCACGTGGATGATGATCAGTATAAACCTAACACCGAATTATGGAAAATCTACATACTAACACCTAAGGAAAGATCGAGGAATATCTTCACGATTATCAAGGAATGGAATTAGGTCAGGATATTTCATGACCATAATAACTTAAGGAATTGTCTACTACCGAGTCTAGCGAATTGGAGCTGGCATCTACGAGTATGGAAGATACTGCCAAATTTTATACATGAATCCAAACCCTTGGAGCTAATGGTCACTGGTTTAATTCTTCGTAGAATACCCACATCACGTGATCATGTGCGGAACTTGATGATCAAGAAGACAATAATTGTCATAATAGTTGTCATCCGAGGACAATACCTAACAATTCCTTCATTGTACTATACGAGATGTAATAGTAGTACTGAAGACAACTACACCAACTAGGCTATGATAGAATATGACAATTATAATTTCTTAAATTCAGGTCTTAATGCAAGAGGGAAGGAAGGCACACTTATTGAATACCGGACTATAAATCACTTCCATATTGCGCTGCCATAACTGAGTGTTGTCAGGGATGACAACAAAAGAAGGGGGGGGGGTGTATGAATTTGTAAAAATAAATTCATTTAATTAATTAATCACCTCTAATGCACTGAAGGGAGAGCAATCTTCACTTTGTTGTGCGAGTTCGTCACACTCTTCTTGTAGATGCTCCCCCAGAATTCCTCAACCGAGGCCACCGACGGAAACTCGCGTGAGCCTGCGATACGATGTTTGAAAAGATTGGAAGGATTCGACCTAAATGTTGCATTTTGTCGAATTCCATCCTCCCGTCTGTGCAGCCCCTTTTTGGCATCCGCCAAAACCTGCATTTTATCCACTAAGCGCTGCTTAGTGTTAAGCAACTTCAGCATGTTCAGTGTGTGATAGTACGTCCACAGTTGTTGGGCCAATTTCTTGACTATAGCCGTAGTCGATCACACACTGAATTCGGAAAGCGAGTTTCCGTGTCATTCTCGGCTCTGTAATCTGTTGACTCCCCGATGTCTGCGTCAGATTTCGGGGAGTCACCAGATCACTGGTAGCCTCATAAACGGCACAATTGATTTGCCATAGGTCACATACCTCTGGAAGAGCATCTAGGAGCAGGCTATTTGCTCTGTCTATTTCTCGTTGTTTAGGCAAAACTTTGGTTGTCAGGTTCCGCCGAAACGAGAGTCGTGCTTTCAGAGTATGGAGTGTATCTCATAGTACCGCGTACAGGCACCAGTGTTGTTACCCGTGTGTCCGGTACAGGTTGACAGCTGGGAACAACGAAACCTATCCACTTAAGAAAGCCCACATAATTTCTAAGGTGTTGTGAAAAGGTCTCCGCAAGTTCGGGGTGCATTACTGCAAACCGACTATACATTCGCGACATGTAGCCTCTCTGTTGCGGACAACTCTCCTCGTAGCAGCGCATAAGATCTTGTCTGAGCCCCTCCGTCTACAGATATCGTCCGTGGGTAATATACAGGGTCATCGAAAAGTATCGGACCCCCCTAATATCTTCAGTTAGAATGCACTTAGGAGAAAATGTCCAATAGCAAAGTTGTATGGTTTCAAGCGGGGAGTAAGATGATGACCTTGACTTTGACCTTGACCATGTCCTTCAAGGTCAATCTTATTTTTTTAAATAGAACCCCCTACATTTTATTGCATATTCTTATAGCTTATCTCGAGAGCTTTCCAAAACACTATAATAAAATATTTTTTATTAAGTACTTTTTGAGTTATAAAGGTTTGAAGTTAACAATTTTTTGACACAAAATGTAGAATATCTTGTAAAATATTATTTAGTTTTCAGTAATCATAACCTTAATACTTTTGTGCGCGGAATAATGAGACCAATTAATTGGTTTAAAGAAAATACATTAATCGGATCCCCCTAATATTATCCCCCACTTAACAAATTGTTAACTTCAAACCTTTATAACTCAAAAAGTACTTAATAAAAAATATTTTATTATAGTGTTTTGAAAAGCTCTCGAGATAAGCTATAAGAATATGCAATAAAATGTAGGGGGTTCTATTTAAAAAAATAAGATTGACCTTGAAATGACCTTGAAGGACATGGTCAAGGTCAAAGTCAAGGTCATCATCTTACTCCCCGCTTGAAACCATACAACTTTGCTATTGGACATTTTCTCCTAAGTGCATTCTAACTGAAGATATTAGGGGGGTCTGATACTTTTCGATGACCCTGTATAGTATCTCAATATATAGCGATATATAGTTGGTCGTTGTCCCGGGATATCCCTTATCATTATTATTATTATACTATACATATAAATTCTTTAATTTTTCATTGCCTAATTAAGTAAGAACCTTTAACACGCAAAAAAGGTGTTTTAATTATCTACAACTTTTCTATGCAGCTATTACACAATTCTTATATTAATCCCAAAACGTTAAAAAAGGATTGTGTACACACGTAAATAATGAAACTAAATAATCAATACTTTCTACAGAAAAAGATTGCCCATCGGCAAGGCTCGGACGAATCGGACGATATCATTATTTCCATTCGTGGAAAACGATTATAATTTAATGAATTGCGAAGTAATTTTGTGCTTGAAGAAGAAATACGCATATTGCGATATGAAACGGCTTAGTTTTTACATAAATAAGCAATACAAAATGCTATACATATATATTGTATGTTGCGGTAAATGGAAAGAATTCCCAATCCACCAGTTGTTGATGGAAAGGATCAAAATCTTACTTTTCCTGTGGCCCAGTAATTACAGCTGTGAAAGATTCGTCGCCTACTTTAGCACTGATTACTGGTCTTCTCTGTGTCAGCGTATCATACAGGCAAATCTAAAAAATATTAAACATAACCTCAGTTCTCACGATATTAAGACCTCTTAAAAAGATAATAAATCAGTGGTAAATATTTTTATTTCAAAGTATATTGCTAAGAAAAAGGAAAGTAATAGGTGTACTAAAATTGTCCTACGAACAATGTAACTAGTTCAAATACTCTTTTATCGTTTTACAGAGTACCACAGTTTAATAAACACTTGATAGTGTGTGTGTGTGTGTATGTGCGTGTGCACGTCAGTGTTGCCAGATGCCTTTAGCACGTTCTCCCTAAACCAGTCCTAAATTCTCCCTAAATATCCCGATCATGGCACTTCCACATATATTTAAATCAAGGAATGTACATATTTATGTTATCAAGTAGGGAAGCACGTACCATTTGTAAATGTATGGAAATAGTGCACATAAGAGATACAATGTAGAATGTTATCGATTTGCAATTCTTTTTTGTTAGAATAAGGCAATATAAGCTTGCAAATAATTGAATGCGATTAAATTAGCACATTTATTAAGTGAAAACTGAATGAATACATTGTATGTACATCCAGCGACTTTAATTTTTTCCCTTCCTTGCCTCTATTGTCCTTGCTTTACAAATGAAATGTATAAGGGAAAACAAAGATAACGAAGGTAGGGCAGGAAAAGGATTAAAGTCGCTGCTGGTGTACATATTTTTGTCGAACTTAATCTGGCTTTATATCACTGCAAATTCCAAATACCTTTGTTGAAAGATTCCAGTTCTGTTGAAGAGTTAATTAAAAATGGAAAATTAATGTTGGAGAATCCCTTCACATCCCACATGTGCGTGTACGACTCTGGCAAGAACTACGTATATGAGAAACTTTTTATTATCGAAATGAACCTTTCGTTCTTGGTTGCCTTTCGACAAATATGGACGCCGAATTGAGATTAATGCTTCGGGGCTTTATACCAATGTTGTCATCCTAAAAATTAACTCAACATGAAAAAAAATCCCTAAACATTCTCCCTAAATATTCTGCTACCCCAAATTACTCCCTAAGGCCTAGAAATAACCCTAAATCTAGGGAGAAAATCCCTGGTTTGGCAACACTTGGTGCATGCTCGTGTTCGTGTGCTTTCCTCGGAATGATTAAATTTCGATTTATAATACTTTTCCTATATCTATAGTACCCATTTTTCGAGATATGTTCAAATTTGAAATTAAAAAATTACCCTGTACAATATTCGATAATGATTTCAATTGCAAAACCTTTACTTCGGGAACATAGTGTATTCTAAGGCATGAATTGTTAGAATGTGAGTTATGAAAAGAACCCAAAAGCGGGTCGGAGTTGAACGTACTCGAACGCTTGTTATAATTGGTAATTATAATATAATTTATGATTAAGTATAATATATAAGCCAACCAAAGGCTGGGTCAAAAATTAAATCAATAATATAAGTTAAATAACACTAGACTTACAATTTCGTGCGAGCTGCCCTCGTTTCGAATATCTACTTATTCGGAATTATATCGGAATTTAAATTATACTTGTAGTGTTATGCGTGAAGTTTCCTGGAGTGACCTTCGGTGACCGTCACTTGTTTTTCTCATTCTTCGCGATCTTAGATTTCGGCAATGAGCCCGTGCGTACTCTCTACAATATGTTGCGAACCTTCCAGAATCATCACCAAAAAACGATTTTCCGCATATATCCGCGTTAATTATTTCTAGCAGCCTTTGTATAAAATACCAAAGATTGATATTGTTTATGATTAAACAGAAACGTCAACGTTACGCGTTGATCCACTCAATCAAGCTCGTCTTCAGAGCGCGCAAAGTTTAAACAGATAATCCTTCAACCTCGTTGTACAAACAGTAAACAGTACTCTATAATACATACGCCCGCTGCTGGCGCTCAACTCGACAACTCGCGCAATTTGCAACTCGTAAAATCAGGAATCGAGCATATGGTCCCCTACAAGCTGGGAATTATTATTGTTATCAAATACGTCAAACACGCCGAGATGTCCGTGGTAGTTGTAAAATCAGCAATATTCTAAAGTCAGAATAGAAAGATTTTGGATAGATTGAAAGATTACCTACCGACTACATGGGCATATATACAGCGTGTACGAAGCGCGTAGAAAAGGTAGAATCACATTGAATTCGAAAAATAAAAGTATGTATGATTTCAAAAGAGGTATACCATGAACGCCCCCGGAAGTTGTTACTGCGTTGACGTGGCTGGGGGGCTTACGTTTCGATGATCTGTCGGCGTCCGCTCATAGGAGACTGACGGGGAGAACAAACTGTGAAACAAACAAGGGAAGACACACTAAAGTAAAATGTTTACCCCAGGTGGACCTCGACTCCTCGAGTGCTTCCAACACGAGTTCCTATCGGGGGAAAGCCCCGGTGGCTCGTGCCGCTCCTACAGGTTCTGGGGAGGAGCACCGAAGTGTAGATGCCAAGATTGCCAATATAAAAGCAGAACTTTTTGAAATTAAAAAGATGTTAAGAGCATTAGACACTCTAAGAGCTAAAAACTGAGAATTAGAGCAAAGAGTGAAGTCCTCGGAACTAGAAAGTTAATGCAATACTGATACCGAATCCCATGGGGAGGTAGTAGCAGATATGGATATTGAAAATATGGGAAACTATTCAGACGAAGAACCAGAAAACGACAATGAAAATGAAAATGAAAATGAAAGCTAAATAGAAGAAATGGAACAAGCAGAAAGACAAACGAGAGACTCGGAAGAGTCACCGTCAACGGAAGAAAAATGGGAAAAATGGATAACAGAAGACAGATATGCCAATAGATCTAAGCAAATCCAAAAATGGTGGAACATGAGGTCATATCAATATGACTCCATTATAACCGTAAAGAAAATCGCAAAAGACGTCCGTCACTATATGCTTGTTTCGTATAACGAAAATGTGCATATGATAGACGGAATAAGAAGACAACTGAGCTCAGAGAGATGTACCTCGAAGAAAGAGCGAAAAATAAAAGAAAGACCAAAGAAGTAAAAACTCAGACAGCAGAACCTGAGAAAAGAGGGCCGTATGTCCAAGCGGTAAACAACTCTCTTAGAAGTAAACAAAAGCACATTGTGGTTATTAAACTCAGCGCAGACCAATCTAGAAAAGATATGGAAAAGAAACTGAAAAAGATAACTCCCCAAAAGCTGGGGATAAATATCAAAGGATCCGCAAAACTGGAAATCAAGGCATTGCAGTTGAGCTCTCGAGCAAGGCTGACCTTGCTAAGATGACAGAAAACAAGAAACTAAAGAAATCCGGTCTGGTTATCAAATGCATAACCGAAAAAAGACCGAAAATGATTATTTATGATGTCCCCAAAGACATCACCAAGACTGAAATCCAAGAAATACTCCTCGAGAAGGTTGATGTTACCCAACCGGAGGATATGAAAATTCTCTTTGCGATACGAAACAGAAACGGAGAAAAATCCAACTGGATCATAGAAGTCTCTCCAGAAATAAGAATGCAAGTGAAAGCACATCAAAGACTGCTGGTGGGATGAAGTAACTGTAAAATCAGCGACTTCATCCTAGTCACCCAATGCTTTAAATGCCAAAGACATGGACACATTTCAAAGTTCTGCAAAATCAAGAAGCAGTCAGTAGGAAATGTGGAGAAATCGGACACACGGCTAAAGAATGCCAAGAAAAAGAAAGGTGCATTAACTGCACTAAAGCAAAGTTACCAAACGGACACAAGTCCAGTAGCAACACGTGCCATGTCCGCGAAAGACTCAAAGAAAGAGCAAAAAGCAGAAGATTACGAAGTCACGCAATAAAAGGATAAATGCATAAGGGAAGAAGAAGAAATAATCCGAAATTTTGTTTTAATTTTTAACTTTAATTAAGCAACATCAGTAATAGCAATAACAAGTGGTTCGGATTCCACAGAACAGAGTATAGCAATAATCTCTGGTATGCCGAAAGGCGACGAACGGAGGGGTATGTCTTCCTCTGAAGACATAAATTGGAACATTTTTTTTCTATACCCTTAACTCCCCCCCCCCCCCCCCATCCGACCTTTGGATAGGATTTAATTTTTATTCCAGATTTCCGTATTTCAGAAAAATAAATTGTCAATATTTTTAATGTCAAAATTATACGAATTTCCAATTATAATCTCTTTGAGGGCGTACAAAGCAGTTCAGTACCATTGCTTTATTGATGATTCTAGTGGCACTGATTAAAATGAAATGCCATAAAGAAGCAGTAGGTGCATTTTTTAAGGGGTTACATGGGCTTCGTAACTTTAAAAAATTGATTTATTGTTTTATTTTTTTTAATTTAATTGTACAACTCATTGGAAATATTGTCTGAAAATTTCAAGCCAATCCCCAGACTTTCAGAAACTTTAAACGCGTTTTTCTCAAAACTGCTTTTTTGTGTGTAGTCAAAATTTCTTGAAAACTTATGAACCGATGGACTTGTAATTTTGGGTTTGACTACTGCTTGAACGAAAGATTTTTTCATTATCATTTACTATTCAGTTTACAGGTAAATACGTGGCCAAATTTAATGCAAAAATTCGTATAATTTGCGAAGAGCACAAATAAAAATTCAGTTTTCAAGCTTTCTAAAAATCATTCGTTCAATCAGTAGCTATTCTCGTCTACTAAAAAGAAAAACTTTGAATTTTTGATATCAAATAAAAATTACCCAAGTTACAGTGACTACCGTGAGGACACTTTTCTGACGCTGACGTTACTTCAGGCGCTATCAACGGTGAATTTACAATATTATTTAATGCAAATTTTTGTACATGATGTTGACATTATATACCCATACGTGTAACAAAAAAATATAATACTAATGTTGCAGCTTCAACAAAAAAATCGAAAAAAACTTATTTTAAGTTTCCAAACCCGTGTAATCCCTTAATGTACATTGTTTCTTACTTTTCTATCAATGATAAATAGTTTATCTTAATTTATTAATAGTTATCGACCCTAACAGAAATTCGTGTTTCATTTGTTAAATTGGTGGTGGTTCCTCCACGAACATAAACATGTGTTGGAATGTATGCCAAATACGATCTTTTTCAAAATTTATTAATATTTAACTTACTCGTTTGTACTAATGAACACCCCGCAGGGGACTTGTGGAAGACAGCGGAGCGGGTTCGTAAGGAAGAGGGAGGGGTCGAAGCGCCCGAACTCGAAGAGGAGCAATGCTTTTGAAAGATCCGCTTCTCTTAGCAAGTTTTGAGAATTGACGACCTCACGGACCCGATCGTTCGGCCGGTCTGTGCCGACGAATGCCTGATCGTGAAACGACTCGAGATACCCACCGTACTGGGGAGCTGGGGTGCGGTGTCAATCCCCTTCCAGGTGGATATTAAGACACCTTAAATAAACTTAATTCACTGTACTAATGCACATTAAGTCTAATATTTTCATTTATGAAATTACGAGTAGAAATGATTATTTATCTACCCACTTTAATATTTGAACCTAGTGTTTTCTTGTTTTTATTTTTCTTTGCCATCAGCGTGTGACGAGTGATTTAAACCAATTCATTTTAATGCTTTCTAAACACATGTATCTCTCAAATTCGGTGATGACATCTGTCACTATATGAAAAGAAAGTAAACAAACGAATAAACTTAAATTAGATACAATGTTAATGTTACATATTGATACTAAAAAGCGTATAGCGGTTTGTACATTAATGTATTAGACGTTAGTATACTTCAGTGCATGCAATAGTCTTCGAAATTTAACACGGCATGAAATGCACTAGCGACAAAAATACGTCAAATATTTTTTGTAATGTTAACACACAAGAAACGCCAAAAGAGTGGATAGGAATAACACCAGGCGTTTGTCAACAGTTTTCTTTAAAATCATCTATATGCCATTGTCAAGTGGTTTACTTTAATTTAATTGATCCTTTACTTTTAATGATATAATAATGTAAGGAAGTCCATTATAACAGAGAGTCAAATAAAAATAACGCAACTTCGAAAAATCTAATTGAAAAAAATATCACCATATACAGAATTTCAGGCGGTACAATGCATCTTCAACTTTTTCAGAAAATAATTAAAAATTGAAACATGTCACCGGCCCCTAATTCACAACTTTTTAATTATACATACATCACCATATTTCGTAAACTATCAAATGAAACGACTTGAAAGTTTAAGTTCAGACACAATGTAGTAATGCAAAACCAGTAGAAGTTTAACAAATTTTATGTTTTTGTAAAACAGACATAATCAAACAGAAACGGAGAAGTATTTATGACTATTCATTTTCTAATTTGGGGGGGGGGGGAGTAGGGGAGGGACGAGCACAGTTTTCGAAAATGAGAAAGTCAAATTGTGGCATGGTAGAAAAAGAGTTGATGAAGTTTTCTGGAAAAACAGAATTTAGAAAAATTTACGCAGTTAAAAACTACGAGCGCCAATTTAGCGCTAGAATTTTGGAGACGGGCGCGTCTTTGTTTCTTTGTCAGGTTTGCTATATATCTGGTATCGGGTGTAAAATTCGAGCGTTACCCGAGGAACAGTATATAATATTATGCATTGCTTGTTGTTAAAACAAGAGATAATCTTTTCAAGTAAGTTATATATTTAATTTCTATTGCTTGCAGTATAAGGTTATGTAAGATTAAAATATATTTGTATTGTAATCTAATTTATATATAGCATACCAAACATCGGCTTTTAATGAAGATTCCGAATAAAATTGTTACTATTTTCGAAACTGAATTATTTCAAGAACCGAAGGTTTCATGATGATATTATGATATTAACAATTTTTCGAATTACTATACCACTTGAAAAAAATAAAGACATGATTTGCCTTGAAACCCCCTCAGTTGGATTCCTCTTACCTTGACGTTGGTGAGGGGGTTTAGCAAAACCGATTTGGAGGTCCAGAGTCGAAAGCAGATTACATGGAGTGTGAAAGAAAGGCTGTTGTACACACACGCACAGCTCTAAACGTGGTTATAACTTCTATTTGACAACATAACTTATTTATTACAAAATTTACCTGAAACTAATTGTATGTTAAAAAAGCCACTTTTCTTATAGAATATGTGTGTGGATATATTTTAAGAACTGTAAATATTTTTTCTCCCGACCGCATCGGAATGTCCGTATTCCATGCCTGAAACGCGGGACGAAAGTTGCCGATTCCGCCCGGTGCGCATGCGCACTTCGTTCTCATTAATCCCTAGGGACGGAAAGTGTCGCCAGCGGGATTAATGGATGGGGTCGGGAGAAAAATAGCGCATGCCACACGGGAGGCAAGCGTCGCTCGGGCAGCAAACCTCCCGCTCAGGAATCGCGCGCTTTCCTCCCTTGAAGCATAATATACTATATCTCGCTTCCAAAATAAGTTATTTTTTGGAAAACGCATACCATTTCTACTGAAATTCTAATTGTGATCATCAATAATATATGATAAAGACGCGAAGATATGGATAATATGGATATATTATATGACCATTTTAAAGCATATATTCGAATTTTAAATCATCCGATTTCTGTTTTTGGTTGAAGAATTTTTATGTAATTTCATAATATACGCAGAGAAAATTATAAGTACATTCTACTGCACCCGCAGGAAGTAGTATTTACTTCGCTGACTCTAGCAAACTTAAAATAGTTTTTCAACCGCGAAATATTGAAAAAGACAGTTGGTATGAATCAGTGCACTTTTGTTATATCTGTGCACTGTTTTATATACGGAAGCATACAAAATGTAAAAAGTACTGAGTTTTACGCATTTAACAGCATTTGCATTTAATTGTAATTGGTTAGTAGCCGCTGCTCTGTCTAGAAATTATAAAGAAGTATTCTCTAAGGTAATAAAATTGTATCTAGTCATAAAAATGATCTTTTTCTTATATTTCAAATTTGAATCATTATTTCAAGTTTGTTAGCGTCGACGCACTAACTATTACTTTTTATGGATGATGTCATATTTAATTACAAGTTGTCTGTTTATATAGATGTGATATCAAACACATTAACATAAAAGTATCCGAATTAGAATTTTGTATTCAATACAATAACTAGTGGCCAATTAAAATGAGAAGTATAAGTTTATAATGTACTTTTGAAATAAGTTTCTGTCAAGATACATAGTCATCTGTAAGATTCTGTAATTTAGTATAAAGATATACATTACTTATGTGAGCCTGTTACTTAGTTATGGTACATTTGACATCAACGGTCGACAAATGAACAGTTGTGGTACATGGCATGATTTGGAGGTATATGCTTTCAAAAAGTTTCAACCAAAGGATGAATTTCCGAATTATTGTGCCTTAAATGCCTTATTTTGTATAATTTGAATCACTATGTATTTTCTCCGGAACTTTCTTTATGCTTATACAGACAGAGGTTTAGGTAATAAGCACTCTCCAAAAAATGCATATATCTAACATAGTTTATAGGGAATATACTCGAGTGATGTAGGTATGAAATTTGGATTGGTGAAATTTGCAGTCGTTTATTTGCAACGAAGTAGGTCAATGAAATCACGTGAGGAAACATGTCGGCCGTCTGCTTCATGCATTAACTGTCATCGGACTGATTGTCGAAAAGGTACGCAAACGAATGCCGAAAACGCGTAGCAGCAATTACCCGGAACAAAAAGCAACCCAACACATTATCTGTGCGAAGTGCCACAAATCGGTCCTCAACTTCGTAAAGTGCCTCTCGTGTGGCAAGTGTTTTCACGAGTCGTGCGGACGATTATTTATGCGCGGGAAATCGGAGTCCGTCTGTTGCGTGCGCTCTTTGTCGCACGTACTCCTCCCATCGCTTACCGCCGCAAACACTGCGGACCTACTCATCATTCAGGATTTTCTTCTTCGAAATTAGATGTTATGATTGTTGACTCCTCCGATAAGATCATAAACTTTTCTGCATCTTCGACTCCAATTGCTGCTTGTCATTGCCTCATCAGTATTCAGTACGAATTCGCAAATTTAAATTGTATCCCGCAGGTCATTACATATCGTAACTTTTCTCACTGCGATTATTCCGTCTTAAATACAGATTTTGTAGCATTACTTCAGCGCAAGCTTCCTAACCTCCTTGCTCTCCAGAGTAACACTCGTGTAGCAAATTTGAAACCTGTAGATCTTTTGGAAAATCTTATTACTATGTATGATTGTATTACCGAAGTGTTGAATTTACACGCGCCCTATGCTGCGAAGCGTATTATGCATCGCGCTATTCCATGGCTCACGCCTGAACTGCGTAGTAGAATTAAGGGTGTTCTTCCAAAAAGTCGAAAGTCAGATTTGACTATAGCGACGCCTACAACTTTTAAGTGCACTGATTGGAGTGACATCTGCCGACGATATTACGAAGTTCGACTTTCGTTCTTTCGTCAGGACCGTATCAAAGATTTTCTCGAAGGGTTCTTACCGGGGCCCCACAATTTTGTTTACATGTGTACGTATACACATGTATAGGACAACCGATATTCATACATGTAGCGGGGAAGGCCGAAGATTGCCGAGATCGCCAAGAGCATCCCGAAAATCGGTGCTGTAGCATACATATATATGTATAGGCATTTACAGCGATCGTCCGATAGTTTCGACGGCGAAGCTCATTTTTTTTCTTGCGATAGAATTTCTCCCGGCTATCCGACGGATTCGGACGAGGTAACTCGTGCGTCTTCTTCGGAAAATCGTTTTTACATGAACTTATCGCATAGAATAGATAGGTAAAACTTTTTTTGCAAATATGTAACATTAGTATATGTATAGTTATATTTTAATTTTCAGCTAAGTTTTATTTCTTTTCTTCATCATTTTCGACCTAAAAACATATAGAGTGGTACAAATGTCCAAATTGTAATTTTTTATCAGTTCATGATTTTCCATTCTTTACCGCTTTTTTTAAATCCACGTGAGAAGTTTAATACAAAATATGCATAGAAAAAAAATCATCGCTGAAAAATATTAAAAATTGTAAGACAAAATACATTTGTAATACTCAAATTTTACATTTTTTTCGCTAAACAGAGTTTGAGCCTTTATTAATAAATACTAAATTTTAATATGTAATATTAGACTTTTGCATAGAAAATCAAAAAATATTTACCATTAGTAGTACACTTCTTAGACATGCCTAAAAAAGTATATGGGTGCATATATGTATGCATATATGTCAATAACACACATTTTTTATATATATACTAGGTTGCGGATCTGCGTCGAAACGACATACTAAATAGATGGAATGATTGCATCTCTCCTTGCATATAAAATGTATATTTGAAATGCATATTTCTATTATTTTGGAAGTAATGTTGAAATAATTGTGAAATAATAATGTGAAATAATAATCAATAATATGCATATTTACATGGATATCATTTTTTTTTGTAAATGGACTTCTTATAATTCTCTGGCAGGGTATCCGATTGTTTTTTCTTTATTTGACCATCAATATTCATTAAAAAGTTGTTGCGTGATTTTATGTTTAAATATTTATCGACAGTTGTCAGTGAAAATACAATGTAAATTCACATTATTACAGAAAAGTATAGAATTTTTGTATATTCTTTCCCAATAAATTGTTATAAACAAGTATTTTTTAAAAACCAAAATACAGGGATATTTAATTTTTGGCATATATATATCTTATTTTCGATAGTTAGTTTGGCGCTATCTGTGCTGCGGTAGGCATGGGCCTTAATTAACACTTTCTAATGTAATTAATATAGATTTTAAATGAAAATTATTGATATAGAGAATATATTCTATAACACGATAAATATATAAAGATTTTGAAAACGAATATTGTAGGTGACCTATATTCCATTGCAAATCATGCAATGAAAATAAATTTAAAATTCAAAATCATGTTTTATAAGATTTTTATTGTTCTTTTGGGTAAATAAAGAGATACGTATTTTTTGTTTTGCAAACAAAAAATTTTTCGCGATGTTACCGCCTGCACAAAAATTTCGCGGGTTATTTCATTTTTGCCAAACAGGTAGGAAATTATATTCAAATCTCTCTATTTCCGTTAAAAATCGATATTTTAGCATTCTGTTTTCTTAATTTAGTAGTGTTTAAAATGTTCTTTCATGGCCATTTTGAAATTTTATAAAGTTTGAAATTAACAAAATGGCGGCCATATTTTGAAAAATAAAAAAACGCGTTTTTCTAAAAAACATCATTTTTCAAAATTCTAATTTTTGTTATGATTAGACAATATAAAAAGGAATGGTTTCCAATAGGTTTGGTCTGCGCTAAAATGGCTTGGAAGCGTCAACATTTTTTTGTTTAATCGGCATTTATCAGGTTGCAGCAACGTCATCTTTCAGTTATTGAAATAAAAGAGAAATTTGGATCATATCTATTAGTCATAGAAACTTTCAAATATTATTATTAATAAACAATTTGATTATATTTTAAGAAAAAATGCGTGCTATTGTTAGCGATCGGTGGAAGACATTCATTGAAAAATGTTCATCCGTCAGTATATACAAATGAACGTGTCGCTCAGATTTCATTATGTTACAGACGAAGTACACATCTACTTATTTAATCGTGAAACAATTACAATTCAAAAAGCACCCCAATCCGTGAGAGGCAATGGGACTGACTCACTTCAAAAAGTACCCCAATGGGATGAGAATCCTATCACGTCCATGTCGTTCATCTCGCGTAGCGCTAAGTAGGGTTGTAATAATCATTGTAAGATTCTTAATATATGAAAGAAAAATTTCTCCTGAAAATTCTGCACTTTTCTTATTTTTTCTTGTTCTATTTACGCATTATTATTAGACATCAACAATGGCGATACGCACAATTTCATGAACGGACCTAACGGTGTTAGAACATATTTTCCTTGGGCCGATAACGGAGTAAGCGGTAGCACATTTTTATTCTTAAAATATAAAAAATTGTTTGTTAAGGTTAATGTGTAAAAGTTTCTATTTGTAATATATACGCTTAACATTTTCCTGTTGTTTTACTAACTAAAAGATGACGTCGCTGAAACCTGATAAATAACGATTTCTTTTTTTCAGAATGTTAAAATATCGATTTTTACCGGAAATAGAGAGATTTAAAAATAATTTCATACCTGTTTCGGGCAAAAATAAAATCACCAGCGAGAGATTTTGTGCAAAACAAAAAAATACGTATCTCTTAATTTACCTAAAAGAACAATAAAAATAGTATAAACATGATTTTAAATTAGAAAATTTGTTCATTGCAGGATTTGAAATGAGATTGGTCAGGTAGAGAATTGTAAAACCTTGTCGAATAAATTGCAAAAATATGTCGAATACCCAGATATAACTTAAAAATTGTGATAAGAATTTTTTATTTTGGGCCCTGAATCGCGATGCTCTTCAGTTTCTAAATATTAATCGAGAAAAATAATGTAAATTCATAATTATTATTCGTAAAAGAACAGACTTTGAAGATAGATAAAATTATAAACGTATTCTTCAAAACCTGCAAGTAATGAAGACACTTCTTATGCACTGTTTGACATTATTTATTACAAGTATTTTTATTTGTTGGTAAAGAATAATTTAAAATTTTTTTATAGTATTGTGAATTTACATTGTATTTTAACTGACAACTGTCGATAAATATTTAAACATAAAATCACGCAACAACTTTTAAATGAATATTGATGGTCAAATAAAGAAAAAACAATCGGATACCCTGCCAGAGAATTATAAGAAGTCCATTTACAAAAAAAAATGATATCCATGTAAATATGCATATTATTGATTATTATTTCACATTATTATTTCACAATTATTTCAACATTACTTCCAAAATAATAGAAATATGCATTTCAAATATACATTTTATATGCAAGGAGAGATGCAATCATTCCATCTATTTAGTATGTCGTTTCGACGCAGATCCGCAACCTAGTATATATATAAAAAATGTGTGTTATTGACATATATGCATACATATATGCATGTACGTGTGAGGTGAAAAACAGGCCGATTTTATCCTTTTTTTTTGGATTATGCGACAATCGTTGCGCCAATATCTAAGTGGACGCACATTCTAGGGGAATAATAGCTTATAAAAGGCGCACTTAATAAGATAAAAAGTTAAAATTGAAGGCGTAATCTGCAAAGGAGTTTTACTTCCGGTTTGGTAGTTCCACAATGGCCACCGCGGCGCTGAGGGGCTTCAGAAGAACACCCTTAAGGAACGCGACAAATTGTACCTTCGTGCGAAACGATTTCGAAATATACCTTCATCATAATCTGTCTTCTTGAGCAATATCGAACTATGCGTCGAGAAATTAAAAATGTATTAAAAGCTGCTAAAAATCGGTAATTAGCTGATCTCGTGCTTCAGCAAACTACTAGTCCAAACAAACTTTGGTCCTGCCTTCGAAGATTAGGTCTTGCGAACCAGTCATCGCAATCTGCACTCCATCATTTTCCACCCACCGTATTAAATAGACATTTTGCACATATATCATCCTCTCATCCATCTTGTGATTTAGCGACACTGAATAACATCATTCGGTGGTCATTATCTCCCTTTCACCCAACATTTACATTTTTCTTAATTAATCACCATGAAGTCTTACATAGTCTTAATCTAGTTGCACAAAAATCGCGTGGGCTTAGTTCAGATCATCTTCCCTTAGCGCATATCAAATCCACGTTTTCATCGCTCCATATTTAACAGCTATCTTCAACATCTCACTCATTTATGGATTTTTCCCGCCCATTTGGAAATCATCGTATATCATACCGCTTAAGAAAACCTCAAATCCTCTAAGTCCATCAGACACTCGTCCAATCACCAATCCCCCTCACCTCTCCAAAGTCATCAATTCTCTTGCCACTCAGCAAATCACCAAATACCTCGAGACAAACCGACTATTACACCCCAGACAATGTGGATTTCGTAGATTTCACAGTACCTAGACAGCTTTGCTAAAACTCCTGGATGAAGCACGTTTGGGTATAGACCGTGGAGCGATCACTATATTAGTCTTATTTGATTTCTCGAAAGCCTTCGACTCTCTGAATCATTCAGTAATTTTAACCTGTCTCCGAGACATGGGCTTCGAGGAATCAACATTGAGATGGCTACACTCCTTTCTGACAAATCGTTCGCATGCAATAATTGGCCTTGATGGCTCAGCATCCGACCTAGAGTATACTACTAATGGTGTGCCCCAAGGCTCGAGCTTGGGACTTTATTATTCATTATTGTTATAAATACTCTATTCTCTAGGCTCAAATATTTCCGCGATACAACGGTCATATTTGCTGACGATACCCAATTTTACTTATCTACTCCAATGTGTCGTTTAACCCCTTCGCTGCGGATGACAAAGATTTTTGTCATTTAGGACTTTTCTCTGACTGCGGCAAAAACGCAAATCTTTGTCATGACATAAATTAGTCTAATGAAGTCAATAATATATCCAATTTGAAAACTTGAACATTTCTAGCCAGCCTAAGATATACCGAACAACATTGCCGTTGTCCTTTTTCAAAAACATGTTGTCAAAAAAAAGATACAAACTCTTAAAATATGTTGTTTTTACGATTTTGTAAAAATCTTTGTCATGAGCTATGTCGCCGTATTAGGTCAATTTATGCATTAAAAATTAATGAAATCGTATGAAACTTGCTACTCAGGGGTTTTCGAGGTCGCCGATTACAAATCTGATGATATATTTTGAAAATTCAAAATGGCGGATCCAATACCGCGAGTTAATGTTAGCCTTCCCCGTTAACTTCGATATACAATATGTACTTACACATTTTACTACGAGGAGGTTGGAGAAAGGTCTTCAAAGTGCAATTTTTTTCTGTTTTTATATATTTTTGTTTAAAATTGTTTTTAAAATAAAAACTGTAATATATTGAACTCTAAAAATCGGTGTTTTTTCCCACTTGTAACACGATAACTCAGGAGAACATAACAAAATTTTGAAATTTACACGGAATAATCTGGATAGATAATAAACTCTGTAAAATATCTACAAAAACTAAAAATATAGATTTGTAGCTGCAGAATCGAAGAAGTTTTTGATAAAAATACAAAATTCGGTATAAATATTCTATAAATAATCACGAGAGTGTTTCTATTGCCAACCTGCCATGAGCAGCATTATTTACATATGAATAACAAATTGCCGTAATATTGTAATGCAAATACTGATATAAGATTCGTAATCAGTTCGAATTTTGATTATGACGTCCGCCATACTGAATCCGCCATTTTAAATTTTCGAAATCTGACTTCAAATTCGTAATCGGCGTCCCAAGAAACCCCTATACACCAAGTTACAGTAAAATCTAACTAAATTTTTTTTTCCCGCATTTTGGGCACTTTTTGTGAAATTCTCGCCGCAGCGAAGGGGTTAAATGATACGATACGCAATATAAACCATGACATTGCCGAGTTTCTGAGGTGGTCCGAGGAATATGGCCTTACCTTAAACACACGCAAAACTCAGGCTATCATACTCGGCTCATCGCAAAATCTCGCTACCATCCGTGACCATACTATACCACCGATTATTGTTGGGTCTGATGTAATACCTTATTCCAACCAAGTAAAAGACCTGGGCCTGATAATTACGTCTGATCTAGCATGGAATCGCCATGACAACACAATCTCATCTAAGGTTCACAATGTTTTATACAGGTTAAAATATCGTGGGGCTTTCCTTCCGTCATCCATCAAACTATCCCTTGTTAACTCACTAGTCATTCCACATCTCGATTATGCATCCCTCGTCACCAATGACCTCTCTTCATATCTCAATACAAAACTGCAAAGCCTTCAGAACGCTGCTCTGAGATATGTTTTTTGTCTGCGGCGCGATGAGAGATTGAGGCCTTATCGACAGAAAGCTAACTGGCTTACTGTAGTGTCGAGGCGGCAGTATTTTCTTGGTAACCTGACGCATCAAACCATTACCACTTCTCAGCCTTCATATCTGGCAGATAACTTTATCCCGATCAGTGAATCCATACGCCGATCAAAACGTCATCAAACATCTAGTTTCTTACTTCCTATTCCACGCACCAACATTTATGCTCACTGATTCTGGATCACTGCAATTCATTGTTGGAATTCACTTCCACGACATTTCCATGCACTCGCCTCTTTATCATCATTCCGTATGAATCTCTTTTTTCTCATCTGTTCAAGGCAGAACAAAATTAAAGCCCAAGATTTGCCTGCGGCTACGACTTTTTGCCTTATTATCTAATTATATTTTTCTTATTTATTTTTCCGAAGTTTATATTATATAATCTTTAGTTATTAGTTTGCAATAAATGTACGTGTGCGACATAGATCACATCCTATCCGAAGCATTGTAAGGGCAGGATGTCGTTTAAATTTGTCCACGGTTCGTTTGTGGCCAGGACATTAATAAATATGATTTCAATCAATCAATCAATCAATCTCTCTCTCTCTCTCTCTCTCTCTCTCTCTCTCTCTCTCTCTCTCTCTCTCTCTCTCTCTCTTCCAATTCTTTTATTGTCACTTCTACCCGGTTATGGAATGAACTTCCAGTCGAAATCCGTGCAAGTGAAAATGTGCATTTGTTTAAAGTAAAACTAAAAAACCACCTATTAAGTCGGACTTTAGGGTAATTATTTTGTATTTTGTATTTTAGTATTTAATATTAGTATTTTAGTCTACTCACTTCTGGTATGCGTGTACCCTACGCTACGTTGTAATCTCTCGACTATTATTATCTATCTATTTTACATGTACTTTTGTTATAGATCTAGTATTGCGCTTTTATATGCATCTGTTAGTATGCCTTGTTATATTAAGCTTAGTTTTAGTTTTAGTACACCTCAAGCCATAATAAAGACCAAAGTCAATCAATTTCTCGCATGTGCAGATAGGGCGGAGATGATGCTCGTTGTCAGCCCGTCGAGCGCGTCGCCGCGGTAAGCCCCCCCCCCCCCCCCCGGTGTGGCGAATAGTAGTTGTCGCGAAGGCGAGTACCCGGAGTACATAGTGCGCCCGTGATTTTCCAAAAGAAAGAGGACCAGCAACGACCCAGACCGACGCCACTGCCAGCCGATAAGGACGCATTCAGCCTCGTCTCCGAGGAAGGACGTAAATCCAGGTTCCAAGCACCGGACCATCGCCTGTAAGTAGGCTCTTTATCTATATGCGACCCGGAGTGTATCCCGCGAGGAGATAGCGACCTATCCGCGAGTGAAATTTCCGCTAGTTATTTGGATGTTAAAGAGGAAATTTTTGTCCGGTTTCAAAACAAATTTGTCAATCCCTCGTATCATTTTTATCCACTCGAAATATACGGGAGTTAATTCAATTTCTATAAAATGTTAAAATTATTTAATTATTCAGTCCAGGAACAGAATCTTAATCATGAGTTTTTTTTTCTTTTAAAAGTTCAGTAGTTTGCAAAAAATCAAAATTACGCCATAGTTTTGCAAATTTCGCGATTCGGACAGCGAAATTAAATTTTATATTAATAGCGGATGGCTATTTGCTTTTTCTATAGTTCATTCAGGTGGTCGGTTTTCTAAATGTAAATGTTCTTTTAATAGCCGATATTACTATTTTTTAGGCTGTAAACATTCATAATTTTCGGATTTTACCCCTCATATTTCATAATTTTTAAAATCCGAGTGTTGTTTAATGAATTTGTTTTAAATGTCGAAATCTTGTCTGAGGTTAAATATTGGACCAGTATTTCGAATGCCACGTTGTTGGTCGAAAACAAAAAAACGTAGCTCTTTACCCGCCCTGGCGATGCCCGTATTCTTTGATTTAATTCACGCGATGTTAGGCAATAATGCATCTGTTCGAATTTCTCCCCGATAATAAAAAATCTCAAACTCCTATTGTTTAATTTCAATGCCGAATAATTCCAAAACTGCAGCTACCTCGAAATTTGTTCAAAGGAAAAAGTTTCTTAGAATTATCTACATAATTGATCAGTGTTCTGATGACATAGGTTGGAGACTAATCCTGTATTATGAACTAAGTGGTAGAAATGGATCTGTTCATATTGAGTATGATGGTGCTGGCACGAGTGTAGTGACGAATGTCCCGTCATCAAACGAGTTACGATAAGGTCCCTACGTGTGTTACCTTACGTCTAAACAAAATCAATTATTTATAAAATACGGTATGAAAAAAGATGTCATAAAATATTTTTATATTTACCCCGTTTCTCACGTTACGGGTTTCGGATCTCTCGAGCACCTGTATATCTATTTTTAAAATATTCGTATCGTTATTTATGTCATTGCATTTAATTCAACATATTGTTTGAGTATGCAGTGGTCCCCGTCCTAACGCATATGTTTCGTTCCATCAAAAATGGCCGCGCCCGTCCAAACGCATATCCTCCCTCAACCCCCAATACGGCAAAAGTCTCTTTGAATTTATCATACTGAGCATGCGCGTAGATGTCTCACCAGCAACGCTAGCAACTAAGAATCGTGTTGTGGGGAGAGGAACAAAGGGGAATCTATGCATTTAGACGGGAAAGAAATATGCGTTTGGAAGGGAATATGCGTTAGGACGGAATGCGTTAGGACGGGGACCACTGTATTGTTAAAACGTAGAATTAGACATATCAAGATGAGCGTCATCACTCCTCGTACCAAGTATAAAAGACCAAATCGTATGGACAGTGTATATATAACGCGGCGACCCCTACAAATCTACAACGAATAAGATAGGCACATCGTGCATCTTCTCGAGTTTGAACACCACCCCTCGAAATTTCAGTTAGCGATAATGTCATCAAAAGATTATGTTCGAACTAAACCGATGGCGCTTATCAACGCAGTACCTTCAGAGAATCACGTTTAGAAAGTATTTTCCATGTAGAGAATAAAAGATAGACGCTCGTATAAAAGAGAAAATAATAAAACACATATTATATAGGTGTTAATTTGTTTATACAGCTTATTATATAAGCAAATATATTATATTATATTGCTTATACTTACATATCCATTTTTTTCTGCAGTTACTATTTGTTGACTTGTACCCTGAAAGCATAAATCTGATATGCAGATTGGCGTTTTTAATCCAAGAGTATCATGAGGTATGGATTTGGCGGCGAAAATTTGTTGTTTTTTTTCCATATTGAATAATTTTAGGCAATTCTCTAGACCCCCTGTAGCGATAACAGTTTGATTGTAGTCTGAAAGCCTCATTCGTGTTAAATTCATTCCAGCATTTAATAAAATACGGTTTCCATTCGTATTCCACTCTTCAATCTGCCCAGTATTCGTGGATGTTAGTATAACACTAAAATAATTAGTTATCAGTACATTCTAATTAAAGATGAATATATTTCATTAATACTACATACTCATTGCATTTAACGATCCCGTTAATAGTGCTAGTGTTTCTTGTACAGGAAAGTGTATTTGTAATTGAATCGGCCTGGATATTAAATATTTTAATTCTGAAAATGAGAAGAATATAATTACAAGTAAGTCTTGATTCTGTTTACATGTCAAATCATATGAGTATTTTCAAATTCCATATAAATATGTCGCAAATGGAATAACAAGTGCGTTTGTCGGTATATCTAATATGTAGACAGAGGCAGTGGTTTCCTGATAAAAAACCTCAATCCCATTTTAAGTGTCCACCCCAAATATCTTGAAAATAACGCGTTGTACAAAAAAAATGTTTCAGACAAAAGTTTCAAGATTTTTTCTGTGCAATTTAACGGCAACCTTTATTCGACCTTTGCCATGACCTTAAAGGTCATATCAAGGTCAAATTCAATTTTTTAAAATGGGAACCCCCATTTTTTATTGCACATTTGGAAAGAGCAGGAAATTACGTTCAGGTACAACCTTGTCCATGTCCGGGACAACGACCTTCAAGATCTTTTCAAGGTTAAAGTTGTTTTTTTTAACGAGAATCCCATTTTTTATTGTAGATTTGCAAAGAGTTGATAGCTGACGTTCAAGTATGACCTTAAGAGTGTCCTGAATCACGACATTCCAGGTCATTCGAAGGTCAAAGTTGTTTTTTGTTTTTAACGGGAACCCCTATTTTTTTACTGAGGTTTTGGAAAGAGCTGAAATCTGAATCGTACTGCAAGTACTTTTTTTTCGTTGCATGTATGCTGTTCGTATTACTAACGGTAACCCGGAAAAAGAGGGATACATCTAAGAATAACCTTCAAGTTTGCAAGACCAGCGAAAAAGACATGATTTTTATTAGATTCTTGCACTTATTTTGAAAACAGCAAACCTTATAAATAATGTGTCCAACAAAAAATTTAGCACATGAATTTCTGTACAGAAATGTTTTAAGGAGAGTAACCTATCAAGAACGTGTACCGCCGGCATTAGCATTACCTGATGTGCACCACGGGAAGGAAGCACGGTCGCATTTTGCACATCATTTGGCCCTGAGAAGGGCCGATTGTGTGTGTTGTGCGTGTGCGCGTGGGCGTGTGCGTGTGCATGTGCGTGTGCGTGTCCACCTAAAGAAATTGTAGATATAATTCGTCATGTTGGTCGAGGTGAGGATAATTATTCGCTAGCAGCCCGCTTTTATGCTGCAAAATGTTTGAACATGCGTCATCCTAATAGAAAGACTATAAAAAGGTAAGGTATAAAAAGCACCAGAACTAAGAGCGGAAGTCTAAAAAGAGAGCGACGAAAATCAGGTGCTGGTGAAGAAAAATCTGTAGCTCCTGTAACATCTACTAGTGTATATCCTCATATCTCAACCAGAGAAATCGAAAAACGTCATGGTATTCTAAAATCGACGGCCAATCGATTTCTGAAAGCTCAAAAATTCCATCCATATCACATTCATATGCTTCAAAAATTAGAAGAGGCTGATTATCCTCGACGTTTAGCTTTTTGCAATTTAGTGCAAGAACTGGTGGAAGCATTTGTTAAAATAGTACTGTTTAGCGATGAAACCACCTTCACCAATAGAGATGGCGTTAGTGGGCATATTATGCATTATTATACAGATTCTAATCCCCACTGGAAAAGACATAAAAAGTTTCAGCTTACCAATAATAATCGCTCAACGTTGGGGTTGACATTGTGGATAATTACACTGTGGGACCATATTTCTTCGAGGAACATTTAAATGGTAATAACTATGGATACAACTGCCGGTACACGTGCTTGAGGTTTACTAAAACATTTTTATAGAGAAATTTAAGTGCTACTTTTTTTGGAAACATTATTTATCCATCATTACGTAGATTTGCTGTTTTTAAAATAAGTGCAAGAATCTAATAAGTCATATCTTTTCCGTCGTTTTTGCAAAATTGAAGTTTATTGTTAGATTTACGTCTTTTTTATGGGGTTACCTTTAGTAATACGAACAAAATACATGCAACGATGAAAACAGTTTTAGTACGGTACAATATTTAAAAATATTTAGCGACTTTGAATATTTTATCATCTGAAGGTTACTATAGCATATTATAAACTATCATGTCGGACGTAAAGTATCCCGTTCTTCCCAAATCCACAATTAAAAATGGGGATTTACATTGTAACGTTTCTTTATGTCTTATATTAAACGTTAATTATTTTCTGTTTAAAAGAAATTAAATTCTGCCGGAACGGCGAATTGATAAGTTAAAAAAAAAGAAAAACTATTAGCCCTGACCGGCGCGGCGTCAGTACGCAGAAAAATGCATCCGCGACCGCGGAGAGGGTTCGGGATCGGAATGAAAGTTATCAGGCAATAATGAACCCGAATAATTTATAATATTTAAATATATTTTGTAAACTGCTAAGATAAGTTAATAGTACAAAAAAAAAAGAAAACAACAAACGGCGGAACGAGATAGGAGGCGAATTTCCCGCGAGAGAGAGACTTATCGGAGGCCGGTACTTACATGTTTGCCGGGAAATCCTTTTTTTTAATCCTCACGACAGGTCTGAATCCGCACAATAATGGCACAACCGTTACAAGTTTTTTTTGTGGTGCGATTTTCGCAAAGGTCTGCCAGAAAAACAAATAAATAACGCGTGTCGCTAAGAAGGAACCGATATCTCGCGTGTTCGTCGCTCATCTGCCTGAACTTTCGGTAATTAACCGTGAGGGGACAGTTTCGCGCATCACGTGATTTCGCGGACCTATTAGAGGGTACGTTCACGGCTTCTCTCTCTCTCTCTCTCTCTCTCTCTCTCTCTCTCTCTCTCTCTCTCTCTTTCTCTCTACGCAATGTTGAATCGCCTTGTCTCGTGCTCTATATACGTTAAAACAAATTATTGTTATTCTAATTAGCTATATATAACAAAAAAAATAATACATTATTGTAAACGGCCCGAAGGAGGCCTGTAAAGTTCTCGTGAACGTTACAGCTCCCCTCCCCCAGACGCTGGGTAGCTTGGGCGTACCAGCTCTACAAAATCTCTCCATTTCGGCAACAGGAAAAATAAAATAAAAAACAATATCTGAAACAGAGAAAGTCTCCTAACTAATCCTAAAAAACGGAATATATATACGAAAAGAAAAGTATCAATTTATTCAAACTATAAATTTTATTGGGTATTCAAGTGTACATCTAAGGCCACTTTGGCGTTTGTATACCATTGCATGTCGCGTTATTCGCTTAATGCCGATAAGCCGCTTGTGGCACCAAATGGTGCAAATGCCTATCAGGACACTCATCACCCCGTACTACATTAGGGTGTCTGGAAACGTAGCAGCTTCTGGCTGCTCTCATGGCTTCGCGGGGGTCGTCGCCTTGTTCCAATGCGATTCGTCGCGTCACCTCTCGTAGCTGAGTGCTGTATTCTTCAGCTTTTTTTAACTCGGCTATTGCCGCTTCCCTCGCCGCTTGTTGCTCCTTTTGAGCTTGTTGGAGCTTCTGTACTGCGCGGTCCCGCATGGCGGAGAATTGTTGTTGCAGCTCCTGCTGGTGTTCAGCTAGAGTGGTCACCCTCCTACGCTGGGCCGCTGCTTGTTGGCGGAATTGCTCCGCTTCTTGGAGGTCAGCCCGATAATTGGCCAGAAGGCGCGTATACCGCTCTCCAGCTACCGCCTGAAAAGAAGCTCCAAATTGCTCCACCAGCCAATCATAATGAGCAAATATTTCTTCTTCCTCGGCTCGCAGCTGCTTGCGACGACTTCGCAATTCTTCTATCTTTGCCCGTATCGGTTCCCACCCAGAGGAATCGGTATCGGGCCAATTCTTGATCGTTAGGCTGACTAGGGGCTACCGCAAGTGATGCTGCCTCCTCGACGATCTCCACGGCCGGTTCCGGGAATAATATGACGGCCAGTCCCTCCTCGGGTTCTTCGATCACTGGATCCGATTGTTGACTCCTTAAACGGAGGTAATACGGTTAAGGGTTTTATATCCGGGTTTGTGCTCGTGTTCTACCTAACTTAATTTCTACGTTACTCGATTGGGCAAGCTTTGTCTTTGACCCTTTTGGTCGTCCGCGTTTCCTAATCATAAGTAATGGCTCATCCGGACAACTATTTCGCGCTCCGCCGGGGTCCGGCCCCGGCGTTGCTTCGCGATGTACGCATACGCGTGTCGTACGAGGCCGCCCACGTTTATCGTCCGCGTTAACAGTTTTATTCGTCGATATACGCGTTTTACGCTCCCGGAGGACTGGGCCGACAGTTTCTTCTTCTGATGACGACTCGTTGCTCTTAGATGAAGAATCTTCAGCTCTTGCAGCTTCTTCGGCTCTTGTCGCCTCTTCTGGCATAGGCCGAATTTCATCTGGATCTGCGGCCACTTCTTCATAAGGCTTAAGGTCCCGTACATGCATGGGCCCATATGGCTGACCTTTGGCATCTTCTAAGTCATATATATTTGCACCAGGTCGACCAACAATGGTGTATGGCCCTACATATTTAGGAGCCAGTTTGGCAGTAATACCCTGAGATGCTGAGGACAAGATCCGGTTTCTCTTCCAAACTCGTGCTCCAATCTTATACTGTACATCACGATGCTTAGCATTGTAATATGCTGCTTGACGTCGGTGTGCCTCTTGGCTATTTTCTGCAACTTGCTCATATAGCTCAGGTAACTGCGTCATTCGATTACTCCATCGAACTCTTGCTGCCTCTGGTTCACCCGCTTGGGCCTCCAACTCGTCTTGTCGTCTTTTTAACCTTGGTGGCGGTAACTGGCGACCATAAACCAACATGGCTGGGCTAAAGCCAGTTGATTCGTTAACGGCCGTATTAGAAGCAAATGTAAATTCGTTAAGGAGAACATTTACGATGGTTCTCTTCGGTAAATGCCATAATCATTGTCTTTACTGTGCGATTGACACGTTAGACAGGATTCGCCTGAGGATGATATGGTGGAGTGTTCTCTTGGGCGATTCCCGCTTCTCGTAGAAATTTATTCATTACTTTATTCCTAAACTCCGACCCACGATCAGATAGAAATGTTTTTGGAGCGCCAAATCGCAACAGTATTCGTTCCTTGAATGCCTTCTTAATGGTTGGGCCATCCGCGCGTCGAATAGCTATGCACTCTATCCATCGAGTGAATAAATCCTGAAAAATGAGTATATACTCGTAGCCTCTTCCAGTTCTCGGCAGCGGACCCGTAATATCTCCTGATATTATTTGTCCGGGCTGATTGAGGTGACGTGTTCCTAGCAAGCCGGCTGGGGCAGATTGGAATACTTTGCATTGTTGGCAAATTTTGCAATTTTTGACGAATCGTCGAACATCTCGCCGTATGGTAGGCCAGTAATAATATAATTGGACCCGTTCTCGAGTCTTAAATTGACCCATATGACCTGCCGTCGGTTCGTTATGACTTTCGTCCATTACCGCTCGCCGCTGCTCTTTCGGCAGCACCAGCTTCCAGCCATCTTCGTCCGATATTACATCTTCCATTCTCATATCTGGACGATATACATATAGACGACCTCCCAATATCTTCCAGTCCGGGCATTCATGTGGTCGTTGCAGTACTTTTTGCTTCTGAGAAAGATACCATTCATCTTGAGTGTCTACATTTACATCCAAAGTTGCCAACGGTATACCTTCAGCATCTTCGTGCATGCGAGATAACGCATCTGGCACACTGTGCAACGAGCCCTTTCGATGCTCTATATGATAATTGTAGCCTTGCAATTTTAGTGCCCAACGAGCAAGACGCCCCGTTGGATTATGCAAGTTGTAAAGCCACTTCAGGCTACTGTGATCTGTGATCACATTAAATCTATAGCCTTCAACATATGGCCTATACTTTTCTATCGCCCAAATAACGGCTAAACATTCCGGTTCAGTGACGGAATAGTTCCATTCAGCGGAACTTAGTACGCGGCTTGCGAAACCTATAACGCGTTCTAATCCATCGATTTCTTGTACGAGAACAGCACATAAGCCCGTATCACTGGCGTCTGTCTCAATGGTGAATCCCTTAGAGAAATCTGGTCTCTGAAGTACAGGAGCTGAAGCAATTAGGCTCTTTAAGCGCTCAAAAGCTTGCTGTTGTGCGTCCGACCATTGAAACCGGACATCTTTCCTAGTCAGCTTCGTTAGCGGTTCTGCTAGAGTAGCGAAGCCTTCCAAAAATTTCCTGTACCAGGAAGCCATACCTAGGAATCGGCGTACTTGTTTGAGATTCTTTGGCTGCGGGTAATTCAATATGGGTGCAATTTTATCCGGATCTGGACGGAAACCGGTTTCATTTACCAGCACCCCTAAATATTTAGCCTCGCTTTGACAAAATAAACTCTTTTTGAGGCTAATATTTAATCCCGCAGCTTGAATCTTTTTAAGGACTTTTTCGAGCCAATGCAAATGATCTGCCAATGTCTCTGAGACGATGATGATATCGTCCAGATAGCAAAATGCATGTGGCTCCAGTTCGGGACCAATGAGATTATCAAGTAGCCGTTGAAAAGTGGCTGGAGCTCCTGATAAGCGAAAAGGCATCCGGACGAACTGAAAGAGTCCCATCCCTGGTACTGTGAAAGCCGTGATCGGCCTTGCGGCTTTACGCATCTTTATTTGATGATATGCGCTCTTCAGGTCCAGGGTCGATATATATTTGGCTCTTTGTAGCTTACGCAGGATGTCATCCATATAAGGAAGTGGATAAGCATCTACCTGCGAAACCGCGTTGACTTTACGAAAGTCGATACAAAATCGTAAAGAGCCATCCTTCCTCTTCACAAGTACGACCGGGCTAGACCAACTACTAGTAGACGGTTCAACAATTCCTGCTGACAGCATCTCTCTTACGTGCTCATGCATGACTTCTTCCACCTTTGGAGAAACCGGATAATATTTTTGTTTAATCGGTTTGGCGGATCCTACATCGATGTCATGCTCAATGAGCGTAGTACAGCCTATCCTTTCCGAGCCATGAGGCAATACTCTATCCAACATTTCAGCCAGTTCTTGCTTTTCAGCTGTGGCTAGTTTGGCCAAACCTACTTGTGGCTTTTCGGGATTCTCCGTTGAAAGCGCTGCAACTTCTGCTACCACTGGTTCCTTCAGCCCCTCAATCCTAATGTGGTTATTGCGTGGATGTAAAATGGCGTTGAATTCCCGTGCAAAATCTGCGCCTAATAGGCAATCCGCTTCCAAATTAGGCATTACTAATACTGGTAGCCTTTTAGTTATTCCCTCTATTGCAATTGGAAGCGTTGCAACTCCAGTTACATGAGATGAGCGTCCATCAGCGACACGAACTTCCTCTTGAAAATGCTGGAGTATTTCGCTGCAAGATGTGGCTATCTGGACACCGACCGGACCCATTACCGTCCTGGCTGCTCCTGGGTCGAACAGCGCTTTTAAGCGAAACCCTGCAACATCCACTTTAAGCCACCATCGAGGATATTTTCTACTTATGGACTCTTGCGGCCCTGGCGGCGATTGGCTATTTTCTTCCATACCCGCGATTGGCCACCGTTGTTGCGACCATTCTGGTCGTTTTGAATTTTTGGCGACGATCAAGGTCTGGGTATTCTCGGGGGCGCTGATGACCTCTCTTCTTCGCTCCCGTTGCCTTTTCCCGCACATCTGGGACAATTATATGTCCTATAGCCTGGTAGTTGGCACTTCCAACATTCAATCTGCCGCGGTGATCTGTTGGATTTTGACGAGCTTCCTGAACGCGGTTGGCCCGACGCGGATGCGCGATCGCGATTATAAAACTCGGACGGAATTCGGTCCCTCGGCCAATCAGGCGCTCGGCGCGACGATTGAGCTACATCTGATCGGGGTTTCCATAGTTCCGCGTTTTGACGCTGCCACTCGTCGAAATGCTCCGAGACCGATGTTTTAACTATATCTGCTATATCTTTGGCTGTGAGCGTGGTAGTGACGATGGCGACTACTGCTGCTTTCGTAGCTCCAGCTGTTTGTTCTTTAGCTGCTATCGTTGACACTGCAGTTATCTGAGCTTTTTTGGCTGCCTGTTGTGCCTTTAGTGGTTTATAGGCTACTTCAGGCATTAGACTAGCTTCTACTGGAGGGGGAGGTTTGTATCTTTGCCGCATATCAGCAAGTCTCTCCACTTCCATAGCCCGCATCAACAGCTCATCGCAGGTGTGCACGTCTTCCCTTCGTACTGCACATTGAATATCCGGCCGCAAATTACGAAATAATAAATTTATTTGATGTTCCCCGGACGCGCTTCAGCTTCTTGCCACAATCGCTGTTGAAGATTAGGATCGACTCCATAGCAACGACGTGCAGCAACACAAAAATCTTGCCATGTACGCCAACCTGGCTGAGAGAGTCGGCACCATTGAAGTGCCACGTCACTCATTAAATGCGGCATTGCTAATAGCATCTCTTTTTCGCTCAAATTAGCTAATGCCCTACACTCTTCTATCCGGATGAGGAATTCTTCGATGCTCTGACCTTTTGCACTCGAAAACTTAAATCCCCAGCGACGTACTATCTCGCCTACATCGCGATTTCGCGGCAACACTGATTCGCTAAATTCGGGAAGGGAACGACTGGCATTCCCCCTCCCCCTAGGATCGACATATCGACTAGAACCGAAAACTGTTCGGTCCGGTACCGAAGCGCCATCGTTTGCTTCGCGATTTACGTCTTTTTGAAAGTAATTGACGTTGAACGTGTCGCGAAAATTAACTTTACTGTTTGACGTTTTCGTTCGCCGACAAACATTATCCTTTTCCTGTGGCATTTCACGTTTATTCGCGTCAAATCGAGCACATTTTTTTTTAGTTCCGCGTTTTCTCGACGACTTTCCTCAAGGTCATTCTCCAGCGATTTAGTCCGCGTTTCAGCTTTGTCCAAAGCTGCTAAAATTTCTGCGAGCATTTCGTTTCGACCTTGTTCGACCTCTGCTGTCGGATTATATTCCGATATATGATCCGGATCATTCGCAATTCTAACACCTGGTTGTAAACATGCCGTTGTAAGTGTAGACGTCGCGAACGTTGTTGTAGTTGTCGCTACCATTGCACTAGGTGCTGTCGTCACCGGTATTGTCGCGATCGGTGAAAAACGCGCCTCGATATTTGCCCGGACTTGGTGAAATTGCGACGATCCTCCCGGACTGTTCGTTGTCCACGAGTCACTATTTTTCGAATTCAATTCTTCACCAGATGATTCGCTGCCATTTTCACCGATTAAACCCGTTCGTTCTAAGAATGCTAATCGCAGCGTATCGCGTCGCGTCCGCAAAACGTCCGAATTTTCCGCTCCCTCATTTAGCACAAAATCCGTTTCGGAATAATTGCCTTGTAAGCGCTGGAAAAGTCTTTCCATTCTGATAAACGGCGTTCCGGAAGCATTCAACTGGAGTTCATCCAATGCCCGCTCCAAATCATTTTCTGTGAGACCGAAGACCCAGTCCTCTAAAGGTCGCAACGAATCGCGGTTCGCATTTTCCGGAAGAGCCATTTCGCAAAATTATTTAACCCAGTACAAAATAAACAAATTTTTATTTATAGTGCACATTCATTTCATTCACAATTTCTTTAATTTACTATTTTACCTATCATTGCCCAATTTCAACATAAAAAAAAACTAAATAAATAAATAAATAAATAACTAGATCACCAACAAACAAACAAACAAAAATCTGTGTCACCTTGTGTAAAAAAGAAATGTTAATTGAGAGGGAAAGAGAGAGGAAAAAAATTAAATTGTTTTCCAAATTTGTTAATACTAATACAATTAATAAATTAAATAACCGCAATCAAATAAATAATCTACAATAACTAAATAACTACAATGTAAAATCAATAAATAGATAAAATGTACAAAAATTAACAACCATAAAATAAAATACGATTAAATAAAACTTAAAATTCAGTTAATGTACACACAATGAGAGGAAAAAAAAAGAAAGTCAAAAACAATTAACGTCAATAAATACAATGAAATAAATAAATAAAATAAATAAAACAAATAAAATATATAAAATAAAATAAAATAAATAAAATAAATAAAATAAGTAAAATAAATAAAATAAATAAAATAAATAAAATAAATAAAATAAATAAAATATCAACTAATTTATATTAAAAAGAACTAACAAAAACACAAACAATCGTAAGTATTAAAATCAATTTAAATCAAAATAAATATATAACTGTCGCAATAATTAAACACAAAAGCATTAAAATTATTAAAATCTATAGATAACAAACAAATAATGTTATGTATAAATAAATAAATATTAAATAAAATAACTATATCACATTTCTTCTAGAAAATAAACAAATTTAAAATGAATAATGAAAAAGAAATATAATAAATTAATAACACACTACACATAAAATCGAATAAACAGACACATCGTATTTAGAATTTAAAAATAAAATTCCATCAATATACACAATTACACGAGTGCACTAACAACACCTATATTAAACGTAAAATAAATTTATTGGGCAATGGAGATGAGCTACAATATTTTTTGTTACTTTATTTTTCCTTTTTGTCTTTGAAAATTTATTTCGTATTTTCTAATATCTATAAATAAAGCTATATTATTTTTAGAAAACAAATGATTTATTCGCCTCGTATTACGTTGACCGACGTAAACATAAATACGCGAGGACTTCGGTGAACTGCCTGTTACTTTCGCCGTTAAGTCGTTCAAAAATTAAACGACTTTAATTTTTAAAATGTTTACCCGTTTTCTTACACGTAGGGAGCCATGTAACGTTTCTTTATGTCTTATATTTCACGTTAATTATTTTCTGTTTAAAAGAAATTAAATTCTGCCGGAACGGCGAATTGATAAGTTAAAAAAAAAGAAAAACTATTAGCCCTGACCGCGTCAGTACGCAGAACAATGCATCCGCGACCGCGGAGAGGGTTCGGGATCGGAATGAAAGTTATCAGGCAATAATGAACCCGAATAATTTATAATATTTAAATATATTTTGTAAAATGCTAAGATAAGTTAATAGTACAAAAAAAAAAAGAAAACAACAAACGGCGGAACGAGATAGGAGGCGAATTTCCCGCGAGAGAGAGACTTATCGGAGGCCGGTACTTACATGTTTGCCGGGAAATCCTTTTTTTTAATCCTCACGACAGGTCTGAATCCGCACAATAATGGCACAACCGTTACAAGCTTTTTTTGTGGCGCGATTTTCGCAAAGGTCTGCCAGAAAAACAAATAAATAACGCGTGCCGCTAAGAAGGAACCGATATCTCGCGTGTTCGTCGCTCATCTGCCTGAACTTTCGGTAATTAACCGTGAGGGGACAGTTTCGCGCATCACGTGATTTCGCGGACCTATTAGAGGGTACGTTCACGGCTTCTCTCTCTCTCTCTCTCTCTTTCTCTCTACGCAATGTTGAATCGCCTTGTCTCGTGCTCTATATACGTTAAAACAAATTATTGTTATTCTAATTAGCTATATACAGGGTCATCGAAAAGTATCGGACCCCCCTAATATCTTCAGTTAGAATGCACTTAGGAGAAAATGTCCAATAGCAAAGTTGTATGGTTTCAAGCGGGGAGTAAGATGATGACCTTGACTTTGACCTTGACCATGTCCTTCAAGGTCATTTCAAGGTCAATCTTATTTTTTTAAATAGAACCCCCTACATTTTATTGCATATTCTTATAGCTTATCTCGAGAGCTTTCCAAAACACTATAATAAAATATTTGTTTATTAAGTACTTTTTGAGTTATAAAGGTTTGAAGTTTGAAGACCTCAACTGGTCGGACTCGCACACCACTCTTGCCTTAACTGGTCGGACTCTCACACCACTTAACAAATTGTTAACTTCAAACCTTTATAACTGGAAAAGTACTTAATAACAAAATATTTTATTATAGTGTTTTGGAAAGCTCTCGAGATAAGCTATAAGAATATGCAATAAAATGTAGGGGGTTCTATTTAAAAAAATAAGATTGACCTTGAAATGACCTTGAAGGACATGGTCAAGGTCATCATCTTACTCCCCGCTTGAAACCATACAACTTTGCTATTGGACATTTTCTCCTAAGTGCATTCTAACTGAAGATATTAGGGGGGTCCGATACTTTTCGATGACCCTGTATAACAAAAAAAATAATACAGTATTGTAAACGGCCCGAAGGAGGCCTGTAAAGTTCTCGTGAACGTTACAACATTAAAAAAACAACTTTGAACTTGGAATTACCTAGAAGGTCGTGGATCAGGAATGGTCATTGTCATACTCAAACGTCAACTATCAACTCTTTCCAAATCTACAATAAAAAATGGGATTCTCGTTAAAAAAACAACTTTAACCTTGAAAAGATCTTGAAGGTCGTTGTCTCGGACATGGACAAAGTTGTACCTGAACGTAATTTCCTGCTCTTTCCAAATCTGCAATAAAAAAGGGGGTTCCCATTTTAAAAAATTGAATTTGACCTTGATATGACCTTTAAATCATATCAAAGGTCGAATAAAGGTTGCCGTTAAATTGCCCAGAAAAAATCTTTAAACTTTTGCCTGAAACATTTTTTTTTGTACAACGCGTTATTTTCATGATATTTAAAATGGGACACGCTGTATAATAATAATAATAATTTCATTATTATATATTCTCAAATAAATATTCAGTCAAAGCTATTGCTGACGATGATACAGATATTGACTAGTCTGACATCAACTAGAAAAAGTAAATCATTCAAGGCATTGATTTATATGTTACTAAACAGCTATGATTTTCAAAACAAAAAATTAACAGATCGATTAATATTTTTTTTTAATTGGTTTTGAATTTCTTTGCACTTCAGATTATTGTTTTCTCTAAGATTTTAACGCCTTAGTAATTAAACGTTTAACATGTATTTTTTATTTCTATCCTTAATATTCTTTTTGCATCCTCTAATTCTTGTTTGTAATCTTCTGTTTAATTGGTCATTGTATCTTTTATCACATAAAAAAACGGGATTAATATATGCATTGATTAATAATTTCTATTATAGGGTGCTTCTTATGTCATGGACAACCGGTCAATAGTAGATTCTTTAGTCAATTTTAAGAATATTTTTCCTTTGAAAAAATGTCCTGGCAAGTACAGTTTTCAAATTATTTAGCATCGAAGTCGACGAATAGGAGCACAGGATTCTCTATTGTTTGGAAGAAATTTGAAGACTTCCATTATCGGTCAATGTTGTGAATGAAATCAAAGAAAATGAGCATCAGCGGGACGAGTGAGACATGCCACGTTTTTTGTTTTCGAGCGGTATCGTGCCATTATTATAATACGATCGAATGTTTAACCTGAAAATCGGTTTCGACAGTGAACGTAAAGGAACAAAATAACACTCGGATTAGAAAAATCATTGAAAATCCAGCATAAAATATGAAGATTATGAATGTGCAATACCTAAAAAATGCGAAAATTAATTAAATCTGCAAAAGAAACAACGCATTTGCTAGAAAACTAAAAAGAATATAAAATTATCTTCAGATATTTTTAAATTGTTACTCAGTTAAAAGCAGTGAGAATTTTCACCCAAAAATTGCAACGAACCGAAATTACCCAAATAGCGATGTGGCTAACTGAAAATAATAAATTTAAAATTAAGTTTCCTCCCACAAAATTTTAAAACTAAAGCGCAATTTTCTTCAGTTCATAACCGCTGGAGTTGATAAATTGTTTCCAAAATATTAAAGTTACCGAATAAGGAATCTGATTTTTAAAAAATTACCTTAGCATGATATTTTTGCAGAAAAACGAAATTCTCTAAAAAGTCCGAAGGAATTTTCATCAATTAAATATTGCGAGCGTTGTTGAAATGTTTTCATTGTTTTGCATTTACCCAATTGGCAATCTGTTTCATTAAAAGTTAAGCCAGAATATTATTTTCTTAAATTTATTTTTTTAAAACGTGCTTACTTTAAAATAATAAAAATTTAACCAAATTCCGAGAATAGCCAAATAGTTTGAAAACAAAGTAAAATTAAATAAAAATTTTTTAAACAAATTTATTTTCTTTACTCCAAAATGACAATTTGGTAATTTTTATACTTTACAAACCTGTAAACAATTGTCGCTGGAGTTGACAAAAAAAGGGTTAGCTTCTTGGCGATCAAACATCACTCCAAATCTAATACAAAATATGAAAATTCAAAAGTAAAAAAATCATCAGTCAAAATTGATCAAATATGTATGGACTGGCGTTTAAGCGGCCATCTTGAACAGAAACTTTTGCTTTAACAATGTATACAATAAAAATGTACATAAATTGTCCAATAACTGTGCAATATGACGCAAAACAAACATTAAACAAAAAATTCTTACAAAACTGTCTAACTTTTAGACATGTAAAATGTACAATAATTGTGCGCAATATTTTTATCCAATAAATGTACATTAAAACTGTTCTAAGATTTATACAACGCATACTGTCCAAATACTGGACATAAAATGTACATTGAAATTGTATACAATTTTTTTAGCTAATAAATGTACAAGAAAAATATTTCAAATTTATATGCAGGAAATACTTTGCAGACGCGTAGGAAAGATTCTTTTATTTATCTTGTTGTTATAGAAAAGAATTTGATGCGTATATGATTTTGTGAACACGTTGATCATATATCATAAGCCTATGAGATAAAAGTCATGAAACTGAAACATTCGTTTGAATAGTCAAAATTGATCAAATATGTATGGACTGGCGATTAAGCGACCATCTTGGACAGAAATGTTGTTCGTCACGTGGCTACGGCGCTCAGTCGACGAGCATCGAAAATATGAAACTTCGAACACTGATCGGGTGGTGGTGCATGATAGCATACCGATCAACACATGCGCCATGCATTTTTATATGTAATTATTCTCGTAAGCGTTGGATGCACGACAGATAACTATATAAGACTCGGTTCTACATCGTATGTACTTATAAAATGTCTCTCTGGCGCTTCTCGTTATGACCGACTGTGAAAAGTTAGATCATTGACAATATATAAATATATGAAGGAATACCAGTAGTGATCTTTTAGATTAAATAGATGGTGCCTATTGTCAGTTACACAATTTAATTTTAATTTATCTGCTCCTCTGTCCAATAAAAATGTATAATAAATGTACAAGAAAATCTTATACTTTTAGCCAAAAATTGGATAATTTAATTGTCTATTTTTGCACATTTGCCATAAATATTGTATAAAAAATGTCCAATAAATGCTTTAATTTAATTAGCTAATTTAATTTAAATAGGAACGGAACGGAACGGAACGCCTCTCTGCCCGCACGCATAAATTAGTCATCCTCCGATTAATTTATTTTTCGTGGCTAAAAAGAGTAATTAATGGTGTCAGGCATATTTACGGGTGAAGTGCTACTGTGTGTTAATCTGAATAATAAATAAATGGTTGATTTATTCAAGTACATCAAAGAATATTTATCAAATTCCAAACCATTTAACACATAACCTATGTGAAAATTCAGTGAAAACGTGCTCAATATTATCACGAAACAAGGAACGGGGAACGAGCGAAATCACATTAAAAGTGGCCCACAGACGTATCGTATATGCGAGTGTAGGTAACTTTGCACACTTCTTTGCAGTTTGCACGAGTAAATTTTCCGCCGAAAAAAGGTGTCGCAATTCTCCTACGTTCCTACTCTTCAGCGACTAACGTCGGTGGCGGGAAAATTTGCGTCTACAACGTCGCTCATTGTCGATTCAGTCCTCGCGGGTGCGGGTCTCTCAACCCGTGCGAAGCGAGCTTCTTCGCGTCACCTGCTGTCATATATATGTATGCTCCCTAAATCTTAACAGCTGATCTCTACGAATCCTATATTATGGATCTCTGCGCTGTCTGTAATGGAGAAGTAGAAGGTGATGATGGTACAAAATGCATCATATGCAAATCTAACTATCACAATAAATGTACACCTTCTAACGTCATAAAAACAGATAAATCGCAATTAATTTGCTGCATGGTCAAGTGTGGTAAGAAACGAACTGGGGATCCGATTGTTCAACCACCGCGCTTCACGCGCTCAAACAGTGCATCTGCTCCGAATGTCGCTGCTTCTGTGTAATTGGAAGACCCGTCAACCCTGACTGCAGAATTTCAAGAATTCCGTCTCAGGCACGAAAGTCAACATGCAGAACTCATGAAATCTAATGCGGAACTGTCTTCTAAAATTGACAAAGCTTTGAGTTTGTGTACTATAGTATCCGAGCTGAAAACTTCAATGTCCACCTTACAAGGTCAAATGAGCAGAGTTCTACGAGATCGAGCTACAACAGCATATGAAGTCAGGAACTGTGACCTTGTGATCTCTGGAATTCCAGAAGTTGATGGTGAAGACTTTTTCGGTATAATGAAGAAAATAAGCGAAATATTGAATGACGTTATACAAGTAAGAGACTTAATTTCGGTTGTTCGCCTACCATCTCGAATTATTAATAAGAACACTACCATTGCTTCATCAACTACTCATACAGCAGTAACACCGAGTACAACTCGACCAAAAATGATTATTACTAGACTTTCGAATCCTGGGTTACGAACAAGCTTCTTGCAATCAATGAGAAATCGCAAGACTCTGACTGCCGACACTATTAATCCGTCTTTCAGTAAAACGCCCGTCTATATAAACGAATGTTTGGCAGCGGATACATTACAGCTAAAAAAGAAAGCACGAGACCTGATTAAAGATGACAAAAACAAATCTGTCTATATTTTCAAAGGCATCGTCAATTACAGACCTAATAAAGATGCAACACCTATAGAAATTTTGTCTGAAGAAGATCTGGAACAAATCACCTCATGACGCCAGGAATACCTGTCCAAACCGACGTCACATTCAATAATAGCCGCAACTCAAGATCCTGCATCATCACTAACATCACCGTCAGCGTTTGCTTCAGAATTAGTGTTTAGCCCTGTACCAAATTTATATGTAACTAATCCGATTTTTTCAAGAAAATAGTATTTGTAAAACTGTCAGCAATATACATGGTAACAAATATTTAAATTCTTTTTCCGAAATAACAGATCTGCGCATCTGTCACGTAAACGCGCAGTCTCTTAAAGCCAAACGTAAAATGTCCATCATCCGCGACTATTTTTCTAACAATTTTTATCACGCGATTTGTGTTTCTGAGTCTTGGCTTTCAGATACTGTAAATGACGATATCGTACGTCTCGACAATTATGTGCTTCACAGGTCTGACCGCAAATGTAAAAGGGGTGGGGGAGTCTGCATTTATGTCCACAACTCTATTAAATCCAGCGCCATTTGCGTTTCATCCTCACTTCTGCCATCGACATCTAAAACTGAGTTCTTATTCGTCGAGCTGAACTTTCCATCCACATCATCTTTGTTATTGATTACCAACTATCGTCCACCAAACACTGCCATGTTTGCCGAACTGGAATCTGAACTGACTAAAATCCAGCATTTGTATAGCAATGTAGTTTGTCTAGGGGACCTAAATATCGATCTCAGTAAAACGTCTTCAGATTCCAATTACTTAAATAATTTTTCTTATACACATAATTTTAACATCTTAAATTTTTTGCCAACTCATCATACTAATATTTCTGCAACATGGATAGATCACTGCTTGGTGGATAATATGGAAAAAGTGATAGCCCATGGTCAGACAAATGGACCAGACCTGTCCTTTCACGATCTGATTCATCTAACATATGCTGTGAAAACTCGACAGATTCCGCCGAGGTCATTCACTTGTCGCGATTTTAGAAAATTTTCTCCCGATCACATCTGTAACGAACTGCGACAATTAGACTGGTCTCAGTTCCATAATGCTCATAGCATTGATGAGAAACTGGCGCTTTTAAACTCAACGCTCCTTAACGCTTATAATGACCATGCACCATTCATCACGTTTACTCCGCGAAATAAACATTCATCGTGGATTACAAACGACATAAAAACTATGATAAAAACACGGAATAACTATTATAAGCGTTACAAAAAATACGGAGATCTTGTTGCGTGGACTGATTATAAGACTCTGGGGAAAAAGTGCGTCGCCCATACAAAATATTATGCTACTAGACTGCAAAACATCACTGCCCCATCGGCAATATGGCCAGAATTGCGACGTCTGGGCCTCGTGAAAAGTAAGACATCACAATCTATGTTATTACATACTTTAGATGACTTAAATGCATATTTTACCTCAATAACAAACTGCAACTCGCACCCCTCCACTCGCTTGCCTTCCGAACTTTTTAACGAATCAGACAGTCCAGATGAATTCACATTTCAACAGACAGACGAAGCCACTATAATTAGATATCTCAAGGGCATCCACACAAATGCTATAGGTGCAGATGGTATAGATCTTCGATTGATAACATCAGTATTCCCCGCCATATCAGAATTCATCCTCGAAATCATAAATTTATCTTTCGAGCGCGGAGTGTTTCCCGAAGAATGGAAAAGAGCATTAATTACTCCGATAAACAAGATCCCATCACCTTCATCAATATCGGATTGTCGTCCTATCGCTATTCTTGCTCTGCAGTCGAAACTATTAGAACGTGTGGTCTACGAGCAGCTCATGCACTATCTAATCACCAAAAATCTGTTAAATCCATTTCAGAGTGGTTTCAGAAAATACCACAGCACTCAGACTGCACTAATAGCGGCCTGCGATTATGTAAGGAAGGGAATTGATGAGCAGATGGTCACACTCATGATTTTGTTTGACTTCTCCAAAGCATTTGACACCGTTGATGTCGTAATCCTACTTCGCAAACTGAAACAACTCGGAATCTCTGCACCCGCATTGCGCTGGTTTGCCTCCTATTTAACAGGACGCAGACAGGCAGTTACAGGGAAAGCTGGATAGAAGTCAAACTGGAGAGAGGTCTTTGCGGGAGTTCCACAAGGCTCGATCTTGGGACCTCTCCTATTTTCTATATTTATTAATGACATACCTACAGTCCTACAACACTCCTTTCATCTTCTCTACGAAGATGATTTGCAAATCATGCTACGATGCAAATATTCGGAACTGGCGTCTGCAATACACCTATTAAATAATGATATTGCAGCAGTATTGCAATACTCTCGAACTAATGGCCTTTCGTTAAATTTTATTAAGACAAAAGGAATGTTATTAGGCTCTACACCTTATATCAATCGACACAATCGGTCTGACCACCCTCCGCTAATGATTGAGAGTACAGTCATCCCCCTGCTTCCAGTGGTAACGAATCTAGGACTAAAACTTGATTCAACGCTAACCTGGAATTCCCAAATTAATGAAATTTCTAGAAAAGTTCATTCCACACTCTATCGCCTTAAGTACAACAAGAATGTACTGTCTACCAAACTTAGGCGAGACCTAGTGGTTGCCCTCATCTTCCCACATTTCGTCTATTGCTGTGTGGCCTATACCAACATTTCACGTACTCGTAGCGATAAGTGCCAGCGTTTACTCAATGCGTGTGTGAGGTTCGTCTTCAACCTAAAGCGTGAATGCAGCGTTTCGCCGTACCGGCGCAAACTCGGGTGGCTTCCACTAAAGTATCGACGATTATACTTTTTAGCCACGATAACGCGTAACATATTATTGCTTAAGATGCCTACCTATTTATACAATCTTTTTACTCTTCGTTCAGAAACAGCACAGCGAGTCACCAGGGTTTCAGCTGAGGTTTTGCAAGTACCATATGCTAAAACCTCTGCCTATCAGAAATCCTTTCCAGTCTTGGCGTCCAGACTATGGAATGAGCTCCCGCGCGAAATAAAAAACACATCCGCCGCTCAATTGTTCAAAGAATGTTTATATGCCTTTTTACTGTCAAAGGACACAGGCAGTGGTGACCTCAATCATTCTCTACTTGCTATCCAAATTTAATTAATCAATCAATCAACAATCTGTTCACCCATAACTGATCTCTACTATGTACCACAATAAAATCTCATAATATTATTACAGGTATCCGTATGTCACCACTGGCTGTGTCCTCGGTTATATACGAGCGTTCTAATATCAAAAATGTTCACCGGTACGTTTCTCCTTCAATTTTTTTTTCTGTATTTGATTATAGACTTAAGTGTAACTAAAACTTTTATTTTTTATATTTATATACAACTCTGTATCAGAAAATGAGCCCGAATGCAACGTGCTTACGCACAGCCAGGGCACTAAAAATAAATAAAATACAAAATACAAAAATACAAATAATTTCTACCAGGGAAAAAGGATAGTATTTTTTTTATTAGAGATTTAAAAAAAGGGGTTTTCACTTGTTATTTAATTGTCCGATTAAACCTTAACCGATTTATTGAAATGATACTCTTACTGTTACTCGTTTAAAACGAAACTAGCAACATACGCGATTAACTAACGCGAAATTGACAAAACGAATGGTTTGTTCATTGTTTACCTTTCATTACTTACCTTTCATTGTTTACCTTTATCCTTTCCAGCTAAATAAATTGAAAGTTATTTAAATTATTTCATTTCGTTTATGTAATGTAAATTTTTTGGCGTAGAATATTATGTTCTTTTGGCGTGAAATATGTTTTTCTGGCATACAATAATGTTTTTTTTATCTTATAAATCGATGTATTTTCCTTACTCCAGAATTTAAAAAAAAAAACAGTTTTTTCATATTTGTACTCATCATATTTTCATATTTTTACATATTATTTAATTGTCCGATTAAACCTTAACCGATTTATTGAAATGATTCTTAACTTTCAAAATTAGCCAATAAACAATCTCAATGAAAATTAACATTCAGTTTTAATGTACTAATGAAAGAGTATTGATGAAAAGTTTCTAATTTACTGAAATTAGTCAATTAGTAATGAGGTTAATTGAAAATTAATCTAGAATTTAATTTTTTACTTTTCGGTGGCTTCTAATTTGATAGCATAGTGGCTACAGATTTTCTTCTTTGAATGAAAATATAAAATTCAAAATTTTTTCTGCTTGAATAAAACCCTCGCATATGTTCATAGAATCGAATGATCCAAGCTCTACAATCATGCGAGATTATTTTAGCGTCTGGCTGCTTTAATTATTTATAACATTTTTAAATAAACAATGCTTGATGTTGAATAAAGCCCTTTTGAATATGTTCATAGTGTCGAATCAGCTACTCACAGCAATTTTTTCCGAAGCTCTAAGACCATGAATGTCCATTTAGCAATCTGGTAGTTATAATTGTCTACAACATTTTTAAATAAACAATTTTTTGTTATTTGTGTTTTTACTTATTGACTGTATGGTTCTGTGAGTGAGGTCCATTCGTTATCGAGCGTTCTTTCGGTAAATATGGGTTTAATATAACTGATTTATTTAAATGTGGTACATCTGCTGCTGGCGCCTATGGATTTTCGTATGTGGCTGCTCATAAATTTAAAGTAACCATGGAAACCCATTTCAATTACATTTAATTCTTTAATAACAAAAAATACTATCCTTTTTTGTCCGATTACTTTGTTGTAATTTTCACATTTTATGTAGGATTTTGAGTGATCCTTGGTCGCCACTTTCCTCACATTTAGACGTTGTTAACCCCTGATGCAATTTTTCTTTATTTAAAAGCTGCGAGATTTGATTAAATATTTCGAAGTATCCAAATTACCTAAAAATTAATTTGGGCAGAAACAATTTTTAATTTTATATTTTCATTCGACAAGAAAATCTGTAGCCACTATGTTATCAAATTAGAAGCCACCGAAAATTGAAAAAATTAAATTTTAGATTAATTTTCAATAAACATCATTACTAATTGAGTAATTTTAATAAATTAGAAACTTTTCATCAATACTCTTTCAACAGTTTATTGAAGCTGAATGTTAATTTTCATTGAGATTGTTTATTGGCTAATTTTAAAAGTTAAGAATCATTTCAATAAATCGGTTAAGGTTTAATCGGACAATTAAATAATATGTAAAAATATGAAAATATGATGAGTTCAAATATGAAAAAACTGTTTTTTTTTTTTAATTCTGGAATAAGAAAAATACATCGATTTATAAGATAAAAAAAACATTATTGTATGCCAGAAAAACATATTTCACGCCAAAAGAACATAATATTCTACGCCAAGAAATTTACATTACATAAATGAAATAAAATAATTGAAATAAATTTCAATTTATTTAGCTGGAAAGGATAAAGGTAAACAATGAAAGGTAAGTAATGAAAGGTAAACAATGAACAAACCATTCGTTTTGTCAATTTCGCGTTAGTTAATCGCGTATGTTGCTAGTTTCGTTTTAAACGAGTAACAGTGAAGAAGTGAGTTTACAAATATTATCATTTTTATGGTGTCGGCCGTCTTTTTCGTTATTACGTTTATGTAATCTTTTCTGTTGTTTTTTTGCATCAGAAAATAATGAAAAATGAGTGTTGATGAGGAGTTTAGTGCTGTCTACAGTGAATATTTTCCGGAAAACGATGAAGACAATGACGGGTTCGACGATGATGTTAGTTCGAATGGTGATGATAATGAACTACATTTGTCCATTTGTCTCATTCAAAAGATGAAATGGAACAAAGTTTCGTTACAATAGATTAGCCACGTGACGAACAACATTTCTGATCAAGATAGTCGCTTAAACGTCAGTCCATACATATTTGATCAATTTTCACTGATCAATCGAATGTTTCAGTTTCATGACTTTTATCTCATAGGCTATATCATAATCATATATCATAATATGATCAACGTGTTCACAAATTCATATACGCATCAAAATCTTTAATAACAACAAGATAAATAAAAGAATCTTTCCAACGGCGTCTCAATGACCGTATTCGACGACGGCTACGCGTCTGCAAAGTACTTCCTGCATATAAATTTGAAATATTTTTTTGTACATTTATTAGCTTAAAAAATTCTATACAATTTCAATGTACATTTTATGTCCAATATTTGGACAGTATGCGTTGTATAAATCTTACAACAGTTTTAATGTACATTTATTGGATAAAAATATTGCGCACAATTATTGTACATTTTACATGTCTAAAAGTTAGACTTTTTTGTAAGAATTTTTTGTTTAATATTTGTTTTGCGTAATATTGTACAGTTATTGGACAATTTATGTACATTTTTATTGTATACATTGTTAAAGCAACTGTATCTGTCCAAGATGGCCGCTTAAACGTCATTCCATACATATTTGATCAATTTTGATTGATGATTGTTTTTACTTTTGAATTTTCATATTTTGTATTAGATTTTTAGTGATGTTTGATCGCCAAGAAGCTAACCTTTTTTTTGTCAACAGCAGCGACAATTGTTTAAAGGTTTTTAAAGTATAAAAATTACCGAATTCTCATTTTGGATTAAAGAAAATAAATCTGTTTAAAAAAATTTTTATTTAATTTTATTTTGTTGTTCGACCTATTTGGCTATTCTCGGAATTTGGTTAAATTTTTATTATTTTAAAGTAAGCACGTTTTAAAAAAATAATATTCTGGCTTAACTTTTAATGAAACAGATTGCCAATTGGGTAAATGCAAAACAATGAAAACATTTCAACAACGCTCGCAATATTTGATTGATGAAAATTCCTGAGGACTTTAAGAGAATTTCGTTTATCTGCAAAAAGATCACGCTAAGTTAATTTTTAAATGCAGCTTTGAACTATAGAAAATTGCGCTTTAATTTTAAAATTTTGTGTGGGGAAAGTTAATTTTAAATTTATTATTTTCAGATACCCACACCACGATTTGGGTAATTTCGGTTCGTTGCAATTTTTTTTGAAAATTCTCACTGAACTTAACTGAGAAACGATTTAAAAATATCGGAAAATATTCTGATACTCTTTTCAGTTTTTAGCAAATGCGTTGTTTCTTTAGCCAATTTAATTAATTTTCACATTTTTTAGGTATTGCACATTCATAATGTTCATACTTCCCGCTAAACAATATTCCGTTACAGCAAAATCTTTGAAACGTCGCATTATAGCCATGCGACCAAACTTGTTTCATTGCAAAAACATTTTTGAGACGTCCTTGGAACCAGAAATGTCCTGCCACATTTACGGTTTTTAAATAACGTTTCATTCGTAACGTACCTGCGACGTTTGAAAACTATACATCCAACGTTGTAAAAACGTTACATTAAACGGTCATAAATAAAAATTATAAGAAATTCGACGAATTATTTTATTCAATTCGAATTTTATTATTATTTATGTATCGTTAGATATGTTATGAAAGAATGTTTTATAATTTTACTCGCAAATAAATCTATGAATCTAAGAAAAATCCGTCCCGACCGAGGATCGAACCCGGGTCTACCGGTTACAACGCTGACGTCTTAACCACTACGCTACGCTCGCATACGTATTACCATGCGAACGAGAGCTCTTATACTCAATCGTAGAAGGCTTCTTGATAAATGCGGGTTTAGTTTAAACAAGATATGTTTAATTAATTTTGTCATTTCTATATTGGGAATAATAATATTTTAATATTATTTGACTATTTTGTAGTAATTTATTGTAATTTAAATAAATATTTTTAAGATATCCGTATAATATTTTTTTTAAACGAAATGGATTAATAGACAATGTTTAAAAAAATGTAAAGTTAATTGACACACGTATATTTTACAAATGCACTACTTGGAAATAAGTTATGAAATTACGCGGATATTAAAATTAACACAAGTGAACCACTTTTTAAATTATGAATTAAATTTAATACAATTTACATTAAAAATAATAAGGTGCGAGTTATTTTTCTGGACAAGTGACGGAAATTTACAAATTTTGTACATAAATATATTAAAAGCGAACGAGTTTTTTAAAATAAATACACTGTATATATAAAATGCATATTCTCTAAATATTACAAAACCCGTTTCAATTTCAAATGTGAAGTATAACAATAGTTAAATTTCACTTCATTGCAGTCTCAGCCTCAAATTACTCTATATTTTAAATTAATTTTTGTAGTAATATTACAAAAAAAATATTGAATTTAATGGACATCAATGTATTTAAGTTACACACGTATAAGAAATAAAAAGAACAAAATTAATAATAGCAAATAATATTATGCACCAGAAAAAAGAATAACTATAAGAAGAAAAAGATTGCATGTAAATCATGCTAATATACGAAAATAAATGCTGCATTCGAAAGCTTCTGAATCTTGATGGCGAAGTCTGAGGTGGAACCGGCCGAAACGATAGAAGATATGCAACAAATCATGTCTACGAAACGTTGCATTCGTAACATTACATGAATGTTACGTTAGTAACCTGAATGCGACGTTTTAAATTTCCTTGGTGATTTTGTGACGTTGCAGAAACGATTCCATAAAACGTTTTTAAAACTGTTATAAAGTGACATTCTGGTAATGTTACGCATTAGCTTTGTGTATTTAGATATTGTGCAACGTCGTGTAAACGGCATCAAGAAGTTGTTACGAAACGTTACGTTTTTGCCATAAATGGGATAACATGTAACGTTTCATTTACGTTACATGTTTAGCGGGTTTATGCTCGATTTTCAATGATTTTTCTAATCCGAGTGTTATTTGGTTCTTTTACGTTTACTGTCTAAACCATTTCTCAGGTTAGACATTCGATCGTATTATTGTAATGGTACGTTGCCGCTCGAACACAAAAAACGCGGCACATCTCGTTCGTCCCTCTGATGCTCATTTTCTTTGATTTCATTCACGACGTTGGCCGATAATGGAACTCTTCGAATTTCCTCCCGACAATAGAGAATCCTGTGCTCCTATTCGTCGACTTTGATGCTAAATAATTTGAAAACTCTACTTGCCTCGACATTTTTGCAAAGGAAATAAAAAAACTATTGACCGGTTGTCCATCAAGTAAGAATCACCCTGTATATAGCACGCAGCACGTGTATGACGACTTGTTTTCATTAAATTTTTACAATCTTAAATGGCGGATTCAATATGGCCGGCCAATTAAGGCAAGATCATATTTAACAAGTATATAAAATATACAACCAGCCACAAGTCCCAAGCACTTGACTCGTACAAACTTAACAAGCATACCGTAGCAGATAAAGGCTCAATCGTCGACATAACCCACATATCGAATTTCGTTCTTCTCTGGATTTAAACGCTGTGTTTCTTAGTTAAATCAATGAATACAATTCAACAATTACAATTGCCGGATTGAAATATCACGTATATCGCAGAAAAGGATACAAAGTAATCCAGTAAGGTTGAAAATTCAATTTTAAAGTTATTTACTTTTCATTGAATGGACTTTTTCAATCCATTAATTTTATAATGCACATTAGAAACATTAAGGAATAGGAATATAAACTTAATAATATTTTATACAATTTAAACATTCGTCAGGTTTATTGAAACTCGTAAAAAATGGTTCTACTTACTTTGTCATTCTTTCTTGTCCAATTTAAGCCCTATCACTATATTCCAGAATTTTTACTGTAAAAGCAAAGCTTTCAATCGAAATTTTGCAAAATTTAAAGTAGAATGTCACCATAATTTTTCTATTGTAAATATTAGGTATCGATGCAATGTAACCGATTATAAACACTTCTATCCAACGATTGAATTACAGTTTTTACAATTGTACAAAAATATCTAGTTTCACAAATTTCTCGCTGGATAACGAAACTTTTAATCAAAATTTCAAAAGAGTATGTTTAAAATGAAATGTAGAATACGACAATATTTTTTTAAATTGAAAATAATACATTCTGATTTTTCGCCCGCCATTTTAGATCTGCCATTTTGAATGTCTTGACACAACTTTCAGTGTTGCGGTCAGTAACCTTCGATATGTGGGAGGAGTAACAAAAAAATTAATGTCGCCGGTCAGTTAAGAAAAATTTATCATTTTCCGTAAATTTTATTTTTATTTTTTGCGATAAACAGATGTACAACGTCCGCCATCTTGAATTTTTCAAACCCGCCACACGGCTTTCGATTCTATGTGAAATAAGCTTCAATTTAGTATATTATACATCCATTTTGAGCTAGATCTCTCATGGGCTCGGCTATTTGCGATTTAGTCAATAATTTCATAATCAATATTTACATGCATGTTACTTACTGTATATGTTTTGCAGATGGACAGTTATGCCCAATTTAAAAAACATAAAAATCAAGGGCGACGCAGCGATACCGGGGTGAAGTGACGAATCCTTATTTTAGAGGTCTCTGAGATGACTATCATTCAATTAAAAACAGATCATAATCTTTTAAGTTATTATTGTTTGTTTTAATAAAAATTAAAATTTCCACGTTGGTCGAATTAACTTCTTCACTCATATCAATGTTTCCAACAATAGTAAAAAAAGATATTGCATCTTCGGAAGCTTTGTTTCTACTTTGATTGATTGATAATATTTATTAATGTCTTGGATCAATAATTCTTAGACATAATAGTACTTAGAATAATGCAATAGCAGTAACCAAAACAATGAGGAAAGAAAACCAAGATAGTATGGCATTAAATGTTAAACCAAACACAGATCGCAGGTTAATAGGCCAGCCAGTAAAGTATATAAAAATAAATTGAAACGGTATAGAACGTAAATATAAAGTACTGAAATATTTCGTACACATACAATTACTTAGTATCGTCTCGCATAATATTAATCGTAGTAGTGGTACAGCTCAAAAGTACAATTTATTAAACGAATGTTATCGGAAATAGTTCGTAAATCCCACTCTAAATGCGGATATGGATTCACTGTTTCTAAGTGACTCGGACAGATTATTCTAAAAACGAAGTCCAGTGATCCAAAATGTATTTGAGTAATAATCCGTTCGGCAGACTGGGAGATAGAAGGGCAAGGCAGTACTCCTAGCTGATCGCCGAAGGTTTGAGATGTCTGTAAACCTAAAGCGTAGATAGGAAGGCTGTAACGTAGCGAGCACTTGGAACATTAAAATACCCAAAAAATGCTTACGGTAATGGTGAGCCATTTCGTTACTGCAAAGTACGGAGACAGAAAATGATTGCGTCTTCGGTTAAAGATGAAAAGGTTACGTTAAGAAGGCGTTGCAATTTAGAATTGAAGTTAGCTTAAGTCAGAAAATACTAGGGAGGCGTAATAAAAATGTGGAATGGTAAGTGCGTTGACGAGCATTAGTTTAATATTCGGTGTCCGTGAAAAGCCTCCGCATCGAATACGGTAGAGAGCGCAGTGAACTTTGGACGAGATAGATGCAATATGTCGATTCCGAAAATCTTTGACAATTTCCACAAAGTTAACTGCAATTCCATCCACAAGGGTGGAAGTCCTAAAGTTTTAATCATTGCACGATTGTGGTCAGATTCCAGAAGAATGGAGTCGATAAAAATGATAAAAAATATAGGACCAGGGTTAGAACCCTGTGGCACACCAGATGTACTTGGAAGACTAAATGAAGGAATGCCTTCAAGGTTTACTACTTTTTGAGTTCTGTCAGTAATATATGAAAATACCCATTTTATAACGGAATTACTAAAACCAATCTCTTTCATTGTAGATAATAGTATTGTTAAGGCTCAAAACACTGAAGACACTAAATAAGAAATTACACTGTTTATTTAAGAAAAATGAATCCGTTCCATACAAGACAATTGTTTCTCGCTCATTCGAAAGCGTCGGCACGCTCGCCTCACAACACCACGTGGCGCGTCGCAAGTTCGTTCCGTAGTCGTTACTGTTTCCGCGGAGCCTTTTCCGACCGAAATTCGCGATTACACAGAAACTCTCGACAAACAAACAAAACTGAATATCCTATGCGATTATCGGAAACTTATTCCGCCCGCTCTAGCGCAACCAAAAGAAATTTGCAACTTAGAAATCAAAAAAACGCGTGCGACCCTCTCGCCACCAGGCTCTGAGCCTCACTGCTTCTATATTGTACGGTTTCCTTCCCACTCTTGTTTACGTATGCAACTAATTGTTAAATTATGTATACGAAAATAATATGTTCATTTGTATATTAAATTAATGAGTCTATAGATTCTTTAACAGTATCGTATGATCGATAGAGTCGAATGCTTTCGTGAAATCAAAGAGTACCAGTACGAGATAATGTCCCTTATCAATTGCTGCGCGAATTTCTTCCGTGATTTTGAGAAGTGCAGTTTGAGTATTATAGTTATGCCGAAACCTTGATTGAAAAGGACTCAAGAGATTATTTACCTCGAATACTGAGTCATTTGTTTGACTACCAGAGAATCAAAGGGTTTGGCTAAATGACATACATTCGAAATGGGCCTGGTCTCAGATGGAGAACCAGGGCATGATGTCTTATTTAATGGGATGATATAAGACTGTTTCCAAACCGAGGGGTAAATTCCAGTTTCAAGAGAAGCATTGTAAACAGCAGTAATGAAAGGCAAAATCGTGGGCATAATATGTTTAATATGAGAAAAGGGCAACCCGTCAGGACTTCGGCCACGAGATTTTAATAATTCAGAGCTTGATATACTTGCGTATTGTCTAAAGAGTCGAAAGAGAATGGGAGATATTTATATACTGTGGGTGTTGATAGGATTTGATTTAAATTATCCAAGGTGCACGGGGAATGTTTGCTGGCAACGGAAGAGTAGTATATGTTAAGCTCAGATGGAGTAAAATGAAGCAACGGAGAATTTTCTTTGGAATTCGTGAATCCACTGGTTTTTAACGCAGACATCATGCTAGCAAAATATTTTTCCCTTGCCAATTTGAATTCAGCTTGGAGGCTTTTACGCAGGCATTTGTATTCCTGAAATAAGACAAAACTATTATATCGGCGGGCGCGTATGTATATCAGTCGTTAACCGGGGTATGGAAGGCTTTGACATTTCCCTATTTCGATAAGGCTCGCACTGGTCAAGAGTACTAAATATACAGCAGTATAAAAAATTTACATCTTTCTCGACATCGCTACGTCCAAAATCATGTTTGCTAAGTTTACCAAGCAGAATTTTATTTAGAGCTTCCGGAGATGTGCAACTCAAATCACGAAATTTGATTGTCTTAGGGCTAAGCTTAGTAACTGAAATTTTGTAATCGACTAAAATGAAATCGTGCCCCGCGATGAGTGGTACATCAGATTTTTCATGGTGTAGCCGTTTATCAGACGAATCGATTAACATCACATCAGAAAATACTAGGGAGGCGTAATCAAAATGTGGAATGGTAAGTGCGTTGACGAGCATTAGTTTAATATTTGGTGTCCGTGAAAAGCCTCCGCATCGAATACGGTAGAGAGCGCAGTGAACTTTGGACGAGATAGATGCAATATGTCGATTCCACGGCAAGTCTGACACACCTAAATCTTTGACAATTTCCACAAAGTTAACTGCAATTCCATCCACAAGGGTGGAAGTCCTAAAGTTTTAATCATTGCACGATTGTGGTCAGATTCCAGAATAATGGCTTGTGTTTTAGAGTGAGCCCAAATTCTCTCGACAAGGTAAACAAGGCATCAATATATCTGCGTTAAGACATCTAATAGTTTCATCCAAACTGGTGTATGAAGAGGGTAGAATTGCACGTTATCTGCAAATTACACAGGTATCTCGACAACAGAATAGTCTTTGAAATAGCATATTGATGACCAGAATAAAGATGGTCCCTTGGGGCCCACTAAACGTTGTAAGAAGTGAAATTAAGCATCACATCAATTTGCGATTGAGCGCCTGTTCCATCATGATGTGTAGCACCATGGGGAACCAAATAAAGTGAATATTCATCTATAAATGATTGTAAATTTCTGGATTTTATGTGATTTAGTAGATTATAGTTGAGATCACCCATTATAATAAAGTTTTTATAAAGATGTATGGCACTACGAAATTTCTCTACAAATTTATTCAAAACATGACCTTCAGGACGGCGATATATTACATTAATCAATACATTAGATTTTTCGGACAGCTTAACATCAACAATTATAAATTCCGGATCGTTAATATCTTCAACTTGTGGGGTTTCGATTATAGTGCAACGAAAGGTTTCTCGAACACAGCACGCTACTCTGCCACCTCTAACCAACTGACCATTAGAATGAAGCAGATTTCGATCATTACGTATGATGCTGTAGCTAGGAATATTTAACGATGTGGACGAAATATTCGAGTTAGCCCAAGTTTCAGTAACACCAAGAATATCAAAATTTAATGCTATCTGGATTGATTTAACATCATCAATATGACCAAGCAATGAATTAACATTGGCATGCACAACACGCAAAGAACAGGGTAAAACTGCAGCGCCTGAACGTATACTAGGTAAAGGTAGTCTAGTTAATTTGACAAGATCATTCTCGGATTCAATACATATAATCTCGCCACCATCGATTTTGCGTACTAACATTTTTCCGGCACGATGCCAGACGTATTTATAGTTCAAATTCTTCGCTATTGCTTTGGTTTTACGCAGCAAGACATAAATATGACGCGGTAGACTTTCGTTTACCTAAATTGAGGAAGCTCCTGTCCCAGGAAATATATCAGCGGATGTGATTTTACCGAATTTTCGCTTAGTTTCAATTATAAAATCAAGGATTCCTTGGGATTTAAATCGTACAATGAAAGCAGTATACAGACGAGACCGAGAAAGAGTAGGGGTGGCATTATGGGCCTGACGTGACGGTACGATAAATTCCCGAGTCGAGAGAATGTAATTTTCTAGGTGTGAAAGATTTAGCTTAGTCAGAATACGTTTCATAACATCAAGATATGGAGTATCAACTGCTGCTGGGACACCTGTAACCAAGATCTCCAAATTTTCCGAAGCTAAAACAGCACTTTGCAAAGCTTGAAAATGACTATTTAGACGGCATATGTCATTCGAATGTTGCTCGAGTAGTGTACTGTGTTGCGCGACGGTTTGGTTTATCATGTCGAGTTTCTGCCCATTAGTGAGTATATGTCGAAATATTAGTCCGGATTAATTTTAATTATACTAAGCATTATTTAAAGCTTCATAAAATTAGAGTAAGTAAAAATAATATTCCAAGTATTGGAAAATAGATGGGTATGATTGCATTAGTCACAGATCTTTTGCATAATATAAGCTACTATTTTATATACGTAGGATCATGACTGAAGGATTACGCTAGCCACGTCAATTTTCAGATTTATTAATAACGATTTTCAATTACATAACCTTATGTTAACCCCTTAGTGTGTATTAACCAAAAGCAATCATAGCATTTAATAACTATAAAAACTACATCATAAATCAATCAGAAATGTACAATATATATATTTCTTAAGTTTTAGTACTTACTGTTTCAAAATAACATAAATATTGGAACTTGTACATAAATTAATAACTCAAGTAAAACAACAGGCACATGAATAATTAGTTAAAAAATAAAAAATTAGACATGAACTAAATAAATCCTTCAGGATTACATTTGCAGTAAGCTCTTTTAATACTTCCAACATAGACTGAATATATATTGGAGGAATAAAAATGTGAAAAAATAAACTATGCTTAACTATACACTAAACATTCCTAACACTATTTTGATTAATGTAGAAGAATCAAAGTTACACATAAATGAACAAACTCACTCCCATCAGTAGCAAAATACTTATATCCTCTTTATAATGGTCAAATTTGTGGAAAAAAAAGTTTGATATGTGAACTTGTACTATGTATCAAATTCAGCTAAACGAACTTTAGACCACAATGCATAACTTTGATTTTGTTTGCTTATTGATATATTTTTCTCCACACTTTAATGTTATAAAATCTGATTACATTTTCATATTTCATTCTACCCTAATGATTAAACGTCCACTACTAATGCGTAATAATTAATAGTATAATAACTTTTTACTGTTTTCAGAGTTGCAAGCCAGAAGTATATTGTTTTGCTCATTGTCCTCCCAATTCATAGCAGATATTGTATCATTTGAGACTATTAAATTACGAATATTTGTGACCTCACAAGTCGTTCCCACAAGATGAACACCTAACATATAAAGGGATGTTTAAGAAAATTCATCAATTTATTTCCAAATAAAATAAAAAGTATTCGGCATATGTATTACCTGCAATTGTCTTCAGATTTCCACAAACATAAACATCTAAGGAAATATTAAAATTCATTATAATATTTATTATCTGTCAATATAAGATCTTGAATAAACTTAAATATAGTTGAAACAGAAATAGGGTTATCAAAATATAATTGGAGCTAACGCAAACAATGGTACAATAACTAAAGAGAAGTGCATGTTCCACGTTAAGAGGGCTCCGGACCACGGAAGTGGCGTCCTAATCGGTCACGCCGAAACTATCACAGAGATGAAAATCGATGAAAAACCGACCATATTTTGGTCACAAACTGGAGCTTTTATGCTGCATCTAATTGCATTGAATTTTTTTTTAAATTGAAGCTGAATGTTATGCAAACGTGGGAAAACAACCTTTGCCTGAGAATGTGTGTGGAACGAGAAAAACAATCGCGAAAATGTGACCGATTTTCGCGGTATCTAAAACTTACTTTTTATGAATTAAAAACACATTTCTCGTGACAATTGAGGCAAGTGTTACGTTCCTGCCTCAATGCAGTTATTTTAAAATGTTTTCGAAGTCGATTCGATGAAAAATGAAGTTGTAATTTTATGGCCGAAGTTCATTTGGCATCTTCCGCAAAGGATTCTTAGCTGTAGTCGGAGCTCGGGGCTGGCAAGGTTATGCTTGGCTTGGCTACGTAAACCTGTGGTCACCATCTTGACGCCTGTTTAGGAGGAAATGAACTAGTCCGTAAGATGGCGCCTAAAGCACCTTGTGCAATCCCCTCCTCGCCCTGCTGACGATCCCGCACGCCCCGCAACTCCAAGCCGCCATGCTGGTATAGCCCGAACCTAACTTAACTGTTTGCTGAGTTGAGTTTACTGTGCGCACTGTCCGCTACAACAATACAATACAAAATTCATCAAAATTAAAATAGCCCATCTTATTAAAGAATTACTTTTTAACTTTAATTTCCATTTTTTTATAATTATTGTGACCAAACGTTTTTGTATTTCAATTTTTTTTTGTACAGTTCGTTAATACTGAGTATTAACTTGTTTGGAAAGCGCGGTATGCTTGGGTCTCCTGCTGAAATTAAAAAAATCATATCTTTGCCGTTTTTTATTTAAACGACAAACAAAAAAACACATATCGGCTTATTTTCGATGTTCAGTCTGAATAAAAATATTAAAACAATATCTATTTTTCGAATAAAAATTTGACGTGGAATGCGTCGGCCAGCGGGTCATAGGGAGCTCATGTTAACGAAGTAACTCTGCCCACCCTGTATACCGTGTGCGTATGTGGGTTCCGAACATAGGTCATCCTATGTTAAAGATAGAGCGATTCTGATTGCCAATTCCAGGTTGGACGTCTCTCCTCATTGGCCGAGAAAATGCTAGTGCAAATGCGATGCGAATGTATTGATATTATCGGACATGACATTTCTGAATCTGAAGTTCAGTGCATAGACTGGCTGATGGGCTGCGGGTGTAGTAGATGACATGTATTGAGGAAAAAACTCAAGACCGCGAGCTTCTGACACTTGATGGTCGAAATGTTGAATCGCAGCGGATGCTTACCATAAAATGGGGCCTGCGCACTATTAGTCGGTAAAGCCCATGTTTTCCTGAGTCAGAATTTTAGGCAAACAAAAAAATAAAAATTATGGCGCATAAAAACTATTGGTACGCTTTTTAGTGTGCAAAATGCATAGGGAGGGAAGTATTTAAGGGCAATCCGTGCTGGTCCTCAGGTTCAAGGTGATGATGACGACAGCTGCGTAAGAACACCTCTCCAGACACAAAAAATAGCACTCACACACTCGATGTAACGCACTATGGCCCGAAGTAATAGTCGAGGATAAATCCGTGATTGAAAAATCCTGGATTTTTCTCCTTCAGTGCGCGTTATGAAAGTGCGCAAAAAAAGGTTCTTAGCAGAGTTGCCGTTTCGCGGAGAATTCGAACACCCACCGCGTTCCGGCCACGGAGATTTTCGTCCCCTCCCATGTTTCCCGCGGACTCGCCGCGGAAAATCCACATGCAAATGCAGCTCCGTCCGTGTGATTTCTCCTCCGCACTCACACTATCAAAGTCGACGTGACTGATCGAGCTCTACTGACGCTGTTAAAAGGAATTTTGCCGGACGTATCCTTCCGCGAATTCCCATACTATAAATAGCATAACTATAATATGTGGCTTCCGATGTAAGCGCGATCCTGAATTTTCTTTTCTCTTATGATTTTGGAATAAATCTAGGCCCGAAATTCAAAATGAAGATTGAATTAATTTTTGTTATTGATGAGGAAAATTCCTACTTTTATAAATCAAGTTGTTTTAATCGAAATGAATTATTTTTTGATGTAAATTCAACTCTATAAAAAATAATTAATAATATTGATAATAAGATATTAATTTCATTATATCAACTAAATATCCCTGCCCAAAAATATGCTAGCCAAGTTTCAACTATCCTAAATAATTACTTCGACCCAGACCTTAGGTCTGGACGAAGTATTGAATTTGGTCACTTCGGGCATGAAAATTACCCTATTGTTTTTCATCAAATGTCGACGTTTCAGACCCTAGGGACCCCAAATGAACAATAAAAAAATTTGTGTCCGTGATCTGGTACGTACGTACGTCCGTACGTCCCGTTTTTTTGTCTCGCGATAACTCGCGTACGGATAAGCGTAATGACATAAATTTTTTTTTAAATACGTGGCTCAGTTGTTAATTAGCATTCGCCGCGCTCGGACGCTTTGTTATGCTCCTCAGTGCGCGATAGATAATTATTATAACTATTATCATATGCTATAGACGAGGTCTTACTCGATAACGAAACATTTTGAAAGTCAATTGTTGGTTATTAAAGTTTTTGATGTTCTCAGTTTAAGACTCAGAAATGGAGGGTCGCTCGAGGCATTTTGTCCAGCAAGAAGATCAATTAGATAAGAGACAAACTACTATTGATAATTACTGGTTGAATAGTCCAACTACTGTGAGTAATTCTTTTAGTGCCCTAAATTCAAACGCAGAAGATGAAATAATAGTCGTTAATGAAACTAAAGACAATCAGTCAACTACGTATAAATCTCCTCCTATATATGTTTACGGTGTACACAACGTTAAACCACCTATGGAAATGTTAAATGTTATTGATGCTAACTATATTTTGAAAAGTATATCCAACTCAGAAATTAAAATACAACCTAGTACCTCTGAAAAATATCTCCCTATCGTAGAGGAATTAAAAAAGAGAAATACGGAATTTTATACGTTTCAATGTAAAGAGGACAAAAATTATAAAGTTGTTATTAAAAACATTCACCCGTCTGTTGATATAGACGCACTAAAAGATGAAATTGAAAATGACAGCCATGTAGTAAAAAGAATAAATAATATTAAACACTATATAAATCAAAGTCCTCTTCCTTTGTTTTTTGTGGAAGTTGAAATAAAAGAAAATAATAAAAAAATATATGAAATAAATAGGTTAATGAATACAGTCGTTATTATAGAACCTCCTAGAAAAAAAAGAGAGATCCCACAATGTAGCAGATGTCAAGAATACGGTCACACAAAAAATTACTGTTATAAAACCGCAATTTGTGTTAAGTGTGCTGGTACTCATTTGACTCGTGATTGTTTAATTAAAGAAAAAACATCGGAAGTTATATGTGCTAATTGCAAGGGAAATCATCCGGCAAGTTATAAAGGTTGCATTGTTCGGAAACAACTACAAAATAAATTATATCCGGCTTTAAGAGAAAAAAAACTAAACAATATTTCAAATCCAAATACAAATGAAAAACATACGCCTTCTGTAAGCAATGTAAGAAAATCAAATGTAACTTATGCACAAGCTACTGCTAACAGTGTTTACCAACAAGAAAACCAAAATAACAACACAAACCTTTCATTCGCAGATAATACATTGAACAGTAAACTCGAAAATACGATTTTAAATCTAATGAACAGGATAGATACGATGCTAAATCTTCTCACGTTACTTATCAACAAAATAGCAAAATGAACAGTTTAAAAATTTCTATATGGAACGCGAATGGATTAAACCAGCGAATACACGAACTTAGGTTATTTATTGAATTACACGATATTGACATTATGCTCGTGTCTGAAACACATTTTACCAATAAAAATTATATAAAAATTTCAGCATATAATATATATACAACAAATCATCCGGATAATAAAGCACACGACGGTACAGCAATAATAATCAAAACAACCATTAAACATCACGAAATAGATAAATTTAATAAAGTGTATTTACAAGCGACAAGTATCATGATAGAAGATTGGACTGGAGCTCTAGTCATCTCTGCTATTTATTCTCCTCCAAAATATGCAATTTCTGAACAATGTTATACTGAATTTTTTTAAACACTGGGCCTCCGATTTATCGCAGGAGGTGACTATAATGCTAAACACACTTGGTGGGGTTCAAGATCTCACACTCCCAACCCTAAGGGACGCCAGCTTTATAATACCATCAAGGCAAAAAATCTATACACAATATCAACCGGGGAGCCTACTTATTGGCCTTCGAATCCAAATAAAACTCCTGATTTAATCGATTTCGCTGTTGTTAAAGGATTATGTCCATTGCACATAAATGTAAAATCTAACCTCGAATTGTCATCTGATCACTCGCCCGTCATTGTTTCTGTAGAAACCAAAATTATGTATAGAGACAAAAATAACAAAATTTATAACAAAAATACTGATTGGACCAAGTTTAAAGCCTATGTAAACAATAATCTCACCTGCGATATATCGCTTAAAACCCCTGAGGAACTCGAAAATGTAATTGAAAATTTCAACATCTTTATACATAGTGCAATAAAAGAAGCTACTCCTCAACCAAAAACATACAATAACAGAATAAATAATGCCGACTTACCGTTACACATCAAAAAAATTGTCATGGAAAAAAGAAAGCTTAGGAAAGTTTGGCAAAGGACCAGAACCAGTGCTGACAAAGCAAAGCTGAATAAGGCAATTAAACTCCTCAAAGAAACGTTGTTAGAACATCACAACTCTAAGTTCAGAAATTTTGTCGTATCCTTAGATAACACCAAGGATAGTGATTACTCGCTTTGGAAGTTTACCAGCAAAATTAAACGACGTCAACAATTCTTTCCACCAATAAGGAAGTGCGATGGTAATTGGGCAAGAACGGATACTGATAAAGTTGATGCTTTCGCCATTCACCTCAGCGAAACATTCAAATCACCGGAAAAACAACTAAGCGATCAAGAAGAGAAAAATTTAATGTTTGGAACTAAGACTTTTCCTGAGGATGTTACACCCATTCCGTATGCAAAAATCCATGAGATAAAAGATATTATACAAAATCTTAAAATTAAGAAAACACTTGGCTACGATGGGATTGATGGTAAAATCATAAAAGAATTACCAAACAAAGCAGTTAGACTTATTATAATCCTGATTAATGCGAGCTTTCGATCGTCATATTTTCCTGGTCAATAGAGGACGGCACAAATTATTATGATTTTAAAACCCGGCAAAAATCCAAGCATCGTGTCATCTTATAGGCCAATTAGTTTACTTCCTATTTTGGCAAAAATTCTTGAGAGGTTATTTCTAAACAGATTAAACAAATTTATAATCAAAAGAGATCTTATTCCTGAACATCAATTTGGTTTCCGTAATTATCATGGTACCATTGAGCAAATTAATAGAATAACGCACAAAATCATTGATGCTGTAGAACGAAAAAAGTACTGCTCTGCAGTGTTTTTAGATGTAGCGCAAGCGTTCGACAAAGTATGGCATGAGGGTTTAATGCATAAATTAAAAAACTGGTTCCCACAAAACTATTATTTATTCCTAAGGTCCTACCTGAAAAATCGTACATATCAGGTAAAAGTCCAAGAAACTACATCAAAACTCCACTGGATTAAAGTTGGTGTACCGCAAGGGAGTGTTTTGGGACCTACGCTGTACCTGCTATATACTGCTGACATACCTGTAGAACAAAATATCACTACTGCAACGTATGCAGACGATACCGCATTACTCTCTATAAATTCGAGCTCAATCTTAGCCTCTCAATATTTACAAGACTATGTACTAAAAATTCAGGAATGGTTCAAACTATGGCGAATTAAGATCAACGAAAGTAAGTCGACGCATGTCACATTTACGCTTCGTAAACTGACATGTCCAAGCATACATTTAAACAATAAACCAATTCCACAAGATGACCATGTCAAATATCTCGGTATGCACTTGGATCGTCGGATAACATGGAAAACGCATATCTGGACGAAGCGTAAACAGCTAAACCTGAAACTAAGGAAGATGTACTGGCTCTTATGCGGGAAATCCTCTCTTTCCATTACCAACAAAATCTTTGGATATAAATCTATCCTCAAACCGGTTTGGATGTACGGAGCCCAACTCTGGGGCAGTGCATCAAAATCTAATATTAATATACTTGAAAGGTTCCAATCCAAATGTTTAAGAATGCTTACTAATGCTCCATGGTTTGTGCCCAATGAGAACATCCGCACCGAACTAAATATTCAAACCGTCGAAGAGGAAATCTCAACTGTCAAGTCAAGATACAAAGAAAGGCTTAAAACTCATCCAAACAAGTTAGCCACAGCACTGCACAGAAATTATACAAACGCAAGACTGAAGAAATTTCAACGTTTATGATTTATAACACCTAAATCAATATGTACGTCATGTACTAAGTGTCTTTTTAATACTTTTTAAATCAATTTATATTTTTTAAATCAATTATATTTTCAAATATATCTCTAGTTTTATGAGTGCTTTCCACTGGGAGAGTTACTCACATGTTTTAGTTAGTAACTTATGTAGACATAACTTACTGTATAATACAACATTTATTTAGTGTCTTATCTTGACAGATTGTAAATAAATAGGAGTAAAAAAAAAAAATACGTGGCTTGGCATAACTTAGATCTGGTTAGATTTTGGCGCAGATGCATCCGTCCATTACTAAAAAACATTAGCCCCAATTAAGTTTCTTCGTAGTTTTTTGCATTTATTTTGAAAAATACAAATTTGATTTAAAAATGTTTCAAACAAAAAAGATTTATTCAATTTGAAAAATAAACTAGTGTTGGCGTAGTGCCTCGCTCGCTCAGAAACTTCGACCCAGTCGAGAGTCGGCTATTCCTTAATACTCGTTCGTTTACTAACAGCTTTCAATTATATTATAAAATTATATCGATATTTGGGGGTCCAATCATATCTAGGTCAAAGTGGCTTCGATAGAAATGTTACAACAATATAGTGTTTCTTATATGTATGAAAATTGAAAATGATTTACAACTACGACCTATGGCCTGAGTCGACGTAAAATTGAAAATGAGCATTTTCAAAACTTCGACCCTGACGACAGGCCGGCCGAAGTAATAATAAATAAAAGTTGCAAAACACTTACTTCATGCACTTATATTGTAATAGACTATTCGATGCATATTACATGTTTACTATGTTTTACTAATTACTGTCTGTATTATTATGATCTTATATATACATATAATTCGTCAAAGATATCTTTGAAAGTGTCGAAAAGATCTTTGACGGATATCTTTTAGGTATCTATAAGACATCTTTTAGATATATCGAAATAGTTATTTTCGCATCAAACGTCGAAACGTCAAAATTTGATGAAAAACAATAGGGTAATTTTTTTGCCGAGGTGAACAAATTAAATACTTTTTCAGACAATAGTCATAAGCATTTTAAACCAGTTTTATGGCATTATCGTTGACTTTAGGAAGAAAATGCATACAACCTTTTTTGTAGAGAATTCAATGCTTCATCTTTTTTGTTTGAAACATTTTTAAATAAAATTTGTATTTTTACAAAATAAATGCAAAAAACTACGAAGAAACTTAACTGGGTCTAATGTTTTTTATTAATGTATTATAATGTAATGTATTGAATCCAACGAAACTTTTTATAATAATAATAACAATTCTTTTAATTAGGATTGCAACTTAAATATATTTGTATAAAAATGCCATAATTAATAATATTGAATGGAATAAATGTTGTGGGCATCAAAACAGAGTATTTTAGTATTTGCTTTAACATTATATATGCCAAAATGAATTTTAAACTAGATGCCTTCGACCGGGTGCCTACAATTTTGGCTAAATTCGTATTGCAGTCCCCTGACGAAAGGCTGATGCTTCCGGGAATATTCCCATTTTAACACTGCCAGGAAAGAAGGCGGCAGACGGTAGTTCTAGCAGCGTTAGGTTAGAGTAGTTTCTATACATATATTGTAACAATATCTTATTCCTCAAATAGGGTGAATATGCTAATGAATGGACGGTTAAGCATTTTTCACACTTTGATCGATTGTAACTTTTGAATTCTTATCTGAAAATTTAATTATGATACCACCATTAGAATCGTTATACTTTGCTCTTTATGACCGTGTAATTCAACCTTTGATTTTGTTTAATTATTAACCTCGTCTTCATACGTTTGTAAAAAAATCCGCTAAACCCCAATGAATAGACGGGTTAAATCAAATGGGACGTTTTCAGTACCAGTTTTGGATGGCTTTAAAACTATGCTTTGATTTTACAAAATAATAAATACTGGAAGATCATAGTACTGTAAATATTGTTTTGAATGTTCAAAGAACATAAAAATATGTATTTTGTTGCATGTTGTGCATCATAGTTTCAAAAGAAATAGAAATATGTAGAAAATCGTCCATTCATTGGCATATTCACCCTATATTAAAATTGAAAATGAGCATTTTCAAAACTTCGATCCCGACCGCAGGTCAGCCGAAGCATATGATAAATGAGCACGTCTTGTTCACACTGATGCTTAAAAAAAACAAAAATTAATCAAATTTTTATACTAAAATAAAATTTAATCAAATTTTCAAAGTTAGCCCCCCCCCTTTCCTGATACCCGCCTCACTCCCCTGCTTCCTCTGTGTCTCTGTTTTTCATGTAATGTATATAATATACATATATATGCATTGTATATGTGTATGTACAATTTATGTTAATTTTATGTTAATTTGCTTTTTACGGCATCATCGTTGATTTTACGAAGAAATGAATACAACCTGTTTTAGTAGAGAATTCGATGTTCTATGTTTTTTATTTGAAACATTTTTTTGTTAAAAAATGGAAAAAACGTGTTTTTTGAGCGTTTTTTTGTTAAACCTCCCCATAATCCAGAATGAATTGTCTCCAAAAACTAATCAGATCTAAGTTTGGCCAAGAGAAATCCGTTTGTACTTTTTAAATTCGTCCTGCCAGTCGCGAGATATCGCGTATACAAAATTTTGCCCACGGACGGACGGACGGACGTACAACCTAACAGACACAAATTTTTTTATTGTTGCTTTGGGTTCCTTAGGGCGTGAAACGTCGACATTTGATGAAAAACTATAGGGTAATTTTTTGGCGGGAACTGACCAAATTCAATACTTCGCCAGACCTATGGTTTGGGTCGAAGTAAAAAGTAATAATCAATTGTCCCATAAACAATTTCATATGCATGATCGTTATTATGAAAATAAAAAAGAAAAAAAAATTGTCCCATATTGGGCGCGAACGCCAAAAAATTCTTCACTTTCCAACGCTTAGACCACTCGGCTACCATAAAATCTTCTCCACTCCTCCTTAAAATCACAAATAATAAAATGTTGATTTTTTTGATATGGAAAATTTATAAATTGAACTTAAATCATAAAAATTTAATAAAAAGAAATATTAATTAACTTCTGAAATCTGAATTTAGAATTCTTTGGTTCGATGTATATGACTTAATCTCATTTTATAGATTTTCAATATTAAAAACACTGTAATTGGTTAAAATACATTAACCATTGATATTGGATTGCATGAATAAATTTAATACATTGCTTTTAGATGTATCCTTAGAAGAAGTAAAGTTTCTGTGATATAATAATTAAGAAATTAAAAATTTCGGATATATCAATAAGTTAAAAATATTTTTGAAAAATAAATTATTAAAATAATGATTCTTTTAGTTAGGGTTAAAACTGATATAGTTTTGTAAAAATAATTCAAAGCCATAATTAATAATATTCAATCGAATAAATGTGGGGGGAAATAAATTATGGTATTTTTTAATTTGCTTTAATGTTACATTTGTCAAAATAAATGAAGAAAACTTAAACATATATTAAATTGGCTGATAAATAATTTTTATATGCAACATCTTTACTATGCAAATAAATAAGAAACAAAAAATTTGTTAAAAAAAAAAATCGTCCCGTACTGGGCGCGAACACCAAAAAACAGCGCAATATTCCAGCACTTTAACCACTAGGCTACCAAGCATTACGAAAATACATATGTAGTAATGTCGTATATGAACATCGGCAGAAGAAATTTGTTTAATGAAAAAATAATTAACATTAACAAGAAAAATAAAGAAAGCAATCACTATGCAATATTGAAAATTATATAATTTTATCCCAAATATATAAATACTGCATTATTTTACTATTATATAAAAAAAAAAATTATTTGTATCTTCATTTTGAATTTCGCGCCTAGATTTATTCCAAAATCATAAGAGAGAAGAAAGTTCTATTTATAGTATCGGAATTCGCGGAAGGATACGTCCGGCAAATTTCATTCTAACAGCGTCAGTAGAGCTCACACAGGCACGGCGACTTTGATAGTGTGAGTTCGGTGGGGATATCACACAGGCACGTCGACTTTGGTAGTGTGAGTGCGGAGGAGAAATCACACGGATGAGCCGCGTTTGCATGTGGATTCTCCGCGGCGAGTCCGCGGGAAGCATGGAAGGGGACGAAAATCTCCGTGGCCGGAACGCGGTGGGGATGGGAATTCTCCGCGGATCGGCAACTCTGCTAGGGACTTTTGGGTAAGTGAAACTGATTTGTAATACACCAGTATTTGGCATTTTTTCCATTTGGCATTTTTTCTATTTGGCATTTTTACCGGCACCCAATAAAATCTGAATCGATTAGCAATTTGCTATTGCGAGAAATGAGGATTTATCTGAAAATTGATGGTTAATCGAAGTTTACAAATTCAAAATGGCCATGTCGCACTCTGTAAACTCCCTAAATCTATGTTGGCGATCCCAAGAAGCCACCAGAAAAAAATCTGAATCGATTAGCAATTTGCTATTGCGAGAAATGAGGATATACCGGAAATTCGACGTTTAGTCGAATTTTTCAAATTCAAAATGGCCATGTCGCACTCCGCAAACTCCTTAAATCTATGTTGGAGATTACAAGAGGCCACCACAAAAAATTTGAATCGATTACCAATTTCCTCCTGCGAGAAATGAGGATTTATCTGAAAATTGATGGTTAATCGAATTGTAGAATTAAAAAATGGCCACCTCGCACCCTGGAAATTACTGAAATCTATGTTCGGGACCTCAAGAAGGCTCCGCAAAAAAATCTGAATCGATTAGCAATTTCCTCTTACGAGAAATAAGGATTTATCTGAAAATTGACGGTTAATCGAATTGTACAAATTCAAAATGGCCGCGTCCCACTCTGGACACTCCTCAAATCTAGTTTGGGGATACCCAGAAACCTCCACAAAAAAATTTGAATCGATTAGAAATTTCCTCCTACGAGAAATGAGGATTTACATGTAAATTGACGGTTAATCGAATTTTAGAATTTCAAAACCGCCGCGTCGCATTCTGGAAACTCCTTAAATCTATGTTCGGGATCCCAAGAAGGCTCCACAAAACAATCCGAATCGTTTAGCAATTTCCTCTTGCGAGAAATGAGGACTGATCCGAACATTGACGGTTAGTCGAATTTTACAATATAAAAATGACCGCGTCGCACTCTGGAAACTCCTTAAATCTATGTTGGGGATCCCAAGAAGCCACCAGAAAAAAATCTGAATTGATTAGTAATTTGCTTTCGCGAGAAAAGAGGACTAATCTGAAAATTAACGGTTAATTGAACTTTACAAATTCAAAATGTCCGCGTCGCACTCTGGAAAGTCCTTCTCTCTATTTTGGGGATCCCAAGAAGCCAGCACAAAAAATTCTGTATCGATTACCAATTTCCTCTTGCGAGACATGAGGATTTATCTGAAAATTGACGGTTAATCGAATTTCACAAATTCAAAATGGCCATGTCGCACTCTGTAAATCTCGGAAGATAAATCTCGTAAATTCTAAAATGTCGTAAATTCCTGTATGACAATAATATCTCGGTGTGTGTGTATGTGTGTTTAAATGCACATGCACACTCGCGTGCAAGTCAAAATTTCGTTCGATTAGCTTGTTTTTTGAGAGGTGCAGGTCGAAATCAATTTAGATTCAATAATTCAACAGTTATTCATTCAACGAAAGGTTAATGTTAAATTAGTGCAAAATAATATTTCTGTGTAGAATCCGTATTGAGTAGGTAAGTACCACATTATTTGGGCAAATAAGAAATTTTGGTCTCTTAAGCTTTAAATAGTTTTTGAGTACCTTCTTAGTGCCAGTATCGTTGTAAAAATCACTTCTTACAGTTATTCATATAATTTTTATTGCATTGTAAGTTTATGGTTGTTTTCTATCGGTTATATCGAATATGCACTTAACTGATATAGAGTGAATTCACGTTCTTATAATGCGAGGATGTGGTGATAACATTAGATCCTATGATGAAGTTGCCATGCTGTTTAATAACACATTTCCAAATCGTGATCCTATTTCAAAATCTGCTGCATATCGCACTGTTTCACGATTCGAGAGAAATGGCTCTATTCATGACGAACCAAGATCGGGTAGACCAAAAGCAGTTACTAACGATGACGTGTCAATGCAGGTTCTGAAAAATATTGCTAAAAACCCAGACAATCCTCCTTCGAAAATAGCACAGGAATATGGTATTGACCATACATACGTTGCAAACATTTTTAAGTCACACGGTTACCACCCGTATAAAATACCACTCGTCCAAAAATAGTAATGCCGACGGTATTGTTAGAAAATAACTGAATACATACATATTGTAGGATGTTTGTAATTGCAGTTAAACCCTCGCTATGTCACTATTGCTATACTTGCAATTTTCGAACATTCACCTTGAAATGACCTTGACATTAAATTAAAGGGTATGGTCACGGTAAGTTCTAACGTAAGGCTTTCCGCTCTAGAAATAATGGTTCCCATTTCAACGTCGAGATATTATTGACATACAGGAATTTATGAGATATTCACCTTGAAATGACCTGGACTCTGACTTCAAGGTATATTCAAGGTCATGACGACGCTGAAGTTAGCAGCCGTCCGCCGAATGCAGGGGTGTAGAACGTTCGGGGGGTCCCCAGAGAATATATCGATATTTACCGCAAATAATCCTTCAAGAATAATGTATTATCGTTTTTTACAGTTTATAAATGTGTTATTCTCATTTATAAGCACAATACACATCAAGAAAACAATAGTTCCAGGAAATAATATAGATTTCAAACGCATACAACCTGAAATGCGTGTAAATACTGCAGGAAAAATCATATCCACGCAACGTTTTTAGGAAATGGACCTTGTTTTAAGCGGAAACATGAGGCGTGGAATGTAGAGCGGCCCGAAAGTAAAATCATGCCCAAAATATTAATTTTATTCATTTTCAATGAGAAATCCGTTATAAACCCAATAGGAAAAATCGCAGCAGCCTGGAATTGTCAGGAAATATACCTAATTTCATGGGAAACAAAATAGCGTGGAATGTAGAATCATGTCCAAAATATTCATTTTCAATGAGAAATCCGTTATAAACTCAACAAGAAAAATTGCAGCAGCCTGGAATTGTCAGGAAATATACCTAATTTCATGGGAAACAAATTAGCGTGGAAAAGGAGCGGCCCGAAAGTAAAATCATGTGCAAAATACTCATTTTATTGATTTTCAATGAGAAATCCGTTATAAACTCAACAGGACAAATTGCAGCAGCCTGGAATTTTCAGGAAATATACCTTATTTCATGGGAAACAAATTAGCGTGGAATGTAGAGCGGCCCGAAAGTAAAATCATGTCCAAAATACTCATTTAATTGATTTTCAATGAGAAATCCGCTATAAACTCAACAGGAAAAATCGCAGCAGCCTGTAATTTTCAGGAAATATACCTAATTTCATGGGAAACAAAATATCGTGGAATGTAGAGCGGCCCGAAAATAGCAATATGTCCAAAATATTATAAATATTCGTTTTTAACGAATAAGTGTTTTTAATTCTGTATACAGAAAAAATTATAGTTTTCATCACACTTACATTATTCATTTTTGAATCGTTCACTTGTAATTTGGACCCAAAAATAACGTTATTGAAGCACAAAATCGAAATTTACATTATTAACGAATAAATGTGTAACGGAAATGCTGGGTTATATATATAGATAGGAATATTTGGTTCTAAAGTAGGCATTCCGTTGTTCCTCAGCCCGGGCGATGGCTTTCTCTACACCCAACGAATTTAATTCGCAGTCGTCCTTGTTTTTACCTATATCTCTTAATGTGAGAAACACAGAAATCCGAGGTAATTCCCCGTGCGAATTAAATTCGCTGGGTGTAGTAATGTTTTGTTAGTTATGCTCTAGGAAGTTTTTCAGGACTAGACAACGGCGAGTAAAGCTGAGGTCTGGCAACAGCGCAGGCTCCTGGCCACATGTCCGGTGCAACCGAAAAGGCCGATGAGACCTCGTTGTGCGTTATTCTGAAGCGTTGCCTGCGTGCAGTATTTGTTTTATTAGTAAATTTCGATTCCTGAGAGTGTACGCCGTCACGAGTCAGTTTAATGTTAATACGCGGAACGACGTTCCTATCTTAGGAAAAGTCCTGTGACGTCTCTACGAAGAGACCCTTGCGAGCGAGCGACGTTCCTAACAGATCGAGAGTGAGAGAAAGAGAGTGTGGTCGGGAACCTGTACGACGCACCTACAAATGTAAGTACCGGCTTTGTTCCGGTTTTCTCATCTTCCTCGGGCTACTCAATTTTGGCGTTATTTATAATAAACTTTGCTTACATTCTCTTTCTAAGTGTCTCATTTAATTATTGGGTAATTTTCATCTCATATTTTTCCGGGTAGTGCCTTTTATTACTGAATGGCACTTTTGTAACTGTTGGCGCGAGACGGATTTATCTGATATATATTTTGGCTAGAGATTGACTTCAACCGATCCTTCTTTTAAAATCTACTTTGGTCGTCACCTATTTATTATATTCAATATAACTACCTTTTTTTTATTATATGTTAACTGAAACAGTTACAAATGGTTGTAAATTGTATACAAATTGGGCAATAATGTTGTATGCCGGACTGCGCACTCCCAGTCCTTACTCGAGTACAAAAAAAATTCGTTTACCTCTCTTGATCGAAAACTACTATTTATTAATGACATAATTTTCTAATTATCTTCACTTAAGTTTTTAAAAATTAACGAATTTTAACAAATGACGGTTTACTTACAATTATTTCAAATTTCTGAAACTAATGTCAAATATATGTATTTATTAAAAAATAAATTTATTCCTTTTCCTAATTTCTGAATAATTTTAAGTGATCAGATACAAAAAGTGTCGTTCGATACAGCTGCTTTCGAAAAAAGTTAAATCCCATTGATTTTTAAAAAATTGTTAACTTTCTATATGAAGGAAATTTTAATTTTTATAAATTTTTTTAATCAATAATTGTCTCTTCAGAAATATGTCAGAAACAATACATATATATTGAAAAGAATTTAGATTTCATTGTTAGTGATATTGTTGAAAAGAGAAAACATTATTATAGTGCTTGAAGGGAATTGAAATGTGCAAAGTAATTTATTAAACAACTTTTTTTAACGACTCAAATTTGCATCTTTCCATCTTTTTAAAAATTATCAAAATTTAAAAAAAAAATATGAATGGATTTCAATGATAAATGGCTTCAGTTTTTACAAAATAGATTCTTTATGTTACGAACGAAAGACGTCCGCAATGGATCCTTGGTGGGTCAGGTCAGGTTCTGACACCAGCCCAGTCGGATGTGTGTCGAGACTATTTGGGAAAGGTGATGGATGTATGATCACCAGTTTATGTGATGAAGGGCCGCTTATTACCCCCACCTGAAAAATTCCCTTTGCCGCGGGGACCAACACCCGTACAGAGGCAACGGCGCGCTATATCGCACGCACGGGGCGCGCACTTAAATTTCCCGTCGTTCCTGACTCGCGACGGATTTCGAGACCGTACTCCTCGATCTCGGTAGATCGTGCGTTAAGTTTGTATGTCCAGTCAAGACTGTCCTTCTTTCAGATCCGCCTCGACGAAGTCGACGGATCGTTCCGACGTTCCCGTATACTTCTGCAGTTTTCGCCCTTGGGAACCTGCTGAGCTTTTTGGTTTTCCGAGCACAAGCCTTTGCTGCCATGTAATTTGTCAAAGCCTCCAGGTTCCCAGCCGAAAAGTGCTTACACTTTCCTGGAACATTCGTGTCGAATTAATGCTTCAACTCGGATTGCGCACATAGTCTCACAGCTGAAACACGAGACTGGATGCACGGTGTTTCGTTGCACCGTAACGCTAGACAGCCTATATTATTTCCTACATCTTAATTTGTTATAATAATTATCATCTAGCTAGTCTATAATATATGTTTCAATATTAACTGGTTATAGTTATATTTATGTGTTCTGCGATTGTCGTTTAATCTTAATCGATCACGCGATCGGTTACGACCCGACGGTCGTAACACCCACCTCCCAAAAAAAATCGGCGTTCCACCGCCGCGCAACTCACGGGGTGCAGTGAGCGATCGCGTTATATACATAATATGTTTACATGAATAGCAATGTGTTTCCGAGGATGTTGGTTTCCGCCAGCAACTTTTACATTTTTATACTTAACTTTTATAACTTAATGTACATAGGGTACGCAAGTCATTTATTTCCTATTGTGTGTCTATTAGGTGCATAATCGTAAGGTAGTGCCCTGGAGAATTCTCGCTTGCACTTTTGGCGTGTCACTATGCTTACCGCCCGATTCACCCGATTCAGACGAGAATTCGCCCGCGTCGTTATCATAACCGATATCTGCGGCACTTGCACTAGCGTCGAACGGCATTCCACGCTTCGTTTTGCGATGCGGACTTCGCATCGTTGTGACCATGATTTTCTTGGATTTGCGAATGCTGCTGTGATTCTCCCCCGAAAACATCTGCAGATGATAAGGCCACAGATAAGGGTCGTAATGAAGGATGACCCGCTCTAGATGGTGGCGTTAAGCTTTTCCGTCATGTCCTTGCTTCTACGCAATTCTTTTGCCCGATTGACTAGTTTACTGAATTTGAAGTTATTCTCCAGGGATCCGGGTGCGGCTCGAGAATCTTTCGATGTGATTTCCCCTCGCCGGATCCTCTCGTCAATCCCGGCGATCTCTACGGCGTCCTCGATGCAACATTTTATTGAACCGTAATATGACGTAGCGTCTTCATCTTGCCGGGGTCACGACGGATCCGTCGCGCCCCTCCCTTCCCCATCAATCAAGTGGCTGAAGACATAACTTACTAATATATACACATATATAAACACATGCATATCTCTTGCTATATACGCGAAATTATTGCAACCGATAATTCAGTAATCGATAAATGATGGCGAGAAAAAGGGATTTAGGCCAGACGGAAGTAGCGCGGAAAAGAAGACGAGGCCGTATTAACTCGCACGTATTTGACACCAAACCAAACTATGTTATATGGAACTATAACCCAAACCCGTGTTAAAAGAACTATGTTAAATACAAAATTATAATGGTAGCTCATTCGCCGAGGTCCCGCTGGTGAAGACCAACGAAAAGAATGATACGCACGGGAACAAAAAAAAAATCCGCGCGTGTATCCTGGGCATGTTAATTCGAGCATGAATGTAGTACTGGAAATTATATTAGAATTATATTACAAAACTATATTACTCTTAGTCTCCCGTGTCCTACAAGTCTTCATCGTTGCTGGACGTGCCGCGAGACGATCCCTTATCATCGTCGAAGATTAGCGGATCGTAGCCTTTCCTCAGCTTATCGGCGTGTACTACTTTTGTAGGCATCTCGTCCAGCTGCAGCCTTACATTTCGCGGTCCCACCATCTCCACGATTTCGTAAGGGCCCACGAATGTATCATCGAGCTTGCCATGTCGTGGCTCCTTCGCGAGCATTACCGTCTCGCCGACTCGGAAATGTTTGACGTTTTGTTTCCGGTCATAATAGGCCTTTGACCGGTGCTTAGCCTGGTTAAGGTTTAGGCCGGCTAGCGTCTGAATTTCGGCCAGATTTACGGTAAGCTCTCGTAAGTATTCCGGGTACGTGAGTATGCCTTCTATAGGTGGTTTGCCTGAAGGTATATGTGCTGGCTTCCCAAACACCAACTTATGCGGTGTGTATTGGGTACCTTCATGTATGCTTGCGTTGTATGCAAGCATAGCATACGGGAGCCATACGTCCCAGTTTTCGCGATTTTTGACAAAACACTGTAAATATTTCGTCAATACGCGATGACTCCGCTCTATACTCCCATTTGATTGTGGATGATAGGCGGATGTCGCGAATTTCGCTATTTTAAAGAATCGCGCGAGTTCTCTGAAGGTTTCAGATATGAAACAAGGCCCTTGGTACGTTAAAATTGCTCGCGGGGCTCCGACCTGGCATATAAATTGCGTGGCGAATGCTTTCGCGACGGACAAGGCGCTACCGTCGGGCAGTGGTACCACCATCGAATATTTCATCAACAAGTCCTGTATGGTGAGGACGTATTTGTTGCCGGCACTAGATATCGTGGTCGGACCCCAAAGGTCTAATGCGACCTTGTCAAATGCTTCTGCCAGGGTGTCCGTGATTATCGTGGGAAGTCGGGTTTGCTGCTGAGCTGTTTTCCCATGCTGGCACTGATAGCATCGACCGATGACTTCACTTATGTCAGACCGCATGTTTCGCCAGTAATGTGTGCGAGATAAATGGCGGAATGTCTTATTTATTCCCTTATGACCCCCAGTAGTCGAACAATGATGTTCTCGAATCACCATGTACCACTCTCCGGGTTGGGGTACAGCTAAGGAATCTTTGTAAATTATGACCGTGATTCGGAATTTAATTTTTTCTCGGAACATCTCCGGAATACACAGCGAACTAGACACAGAGAACTTCGTTCTGAAACGATGCGTACGAATCTTCAAATCCTTCATTGTTTTTAAGAACGTGAGAGGTTGATGATTGGTCACTAAAGTGAATTTTCGACCGTACAGATACGGCCGAAACTGTTCTACAGCGAATACTACGGCGAGCATTTCCTTATCAATCACCGGGTAACGGATCTCGGCGTCTCTCAGACTTCGAGATGCGTACGCCACTGGCGAGTCGCTCCCTATTTTCCCTTGGGATAGTATCGCACCCAGGCCATACTATCGGCGTCGGTAGTTACTTAACGGGTTCTGAAAATTCTGGTAATTTCAGAATAGGAGCTGAGCATAATTTAGATTTTAGACACTAAAATGCTTTCTCTTGTTCGTCGCCCCACATAAAGGGTTCAGACTTCCGTAGTAAGGTGGTAAGCGGGTGCGCGATTTTGGTAAAGTTTTCCACAAACCGCCGGTAATATCCCGCAAGGCCGAGAAATCGTTTGATATTTTTCGGGTTTCTCGGTTGGTAAATCGTTCGACCGCCTCTAAGTTCCTAGGATCGGGTTTCACTTTGTTTTCACTGATTACATGACCCAAGTACCGCGCATCCTTACAGAGGAAATTACATTTCCGTGGTTCTAAAGTAAGATTCGAGCCTGCTAACCGACTCATAAGTCGATTGAACTTTTTGCCATGTTCCATTAAGTTTTTTACGTAGATGACAAAGTCATCTAGATAAACCAGCATTTCTACCCCTTGTAGGCCGGTTAGTGCTAGGTCCATTAACCGCTAGAATGCACTGGGTTCATTCTTTATTGCCATAGGCATATGGTTATATTGGTAATGCCCATACGGAGTAAAGAATGCTGTTTTATGCGCGTCGCGCTCGTCCATGAGTATCTGATGAAACCCCGACCTTAAGTCCAGTGTAGTGAAAAAGCACGCCTGTCCCAGCTGATATAAAATGTCAGCAATGTTTGGGATTGGACACGTGTCACCGATCGTTTTTTCGTTTAATTCACGAAAATCGATGACGAGCCTCGAGTTTTTCTCCGCATTCGGGCCTACCTTTTAGGCACGACCCAAGCGGGCGAGTCGTACGGCGAAGTCGATGGCCGCACGATTCCTGCTTCCAGCTGTTCGCCCACGAGGCGTTGCATTTCATCTTTGATGGCCGGCGGGTGACGAAATCGTTTCACTCGGACGGGTACATCGTCGACTGTATGTATCCTATGCGAGAACATTGTCGTAGCACTCAGTGGTTCACCCGGTAGGTGAAACCTTCGCGAGTGCTTCGTGACTAATGCGCGTACGTGCTCTCTTTCTTCGTCCGTTAGTGACGTTAAATCCATGAGCGCCAACACGAGCTCCGCCCGGCTTCCATCCGTATGCGATGTATGGACTTACGCGTTCCTCTGAGGTTCTGGCGCTTCGTCGATTTCGTCGTCCGCGGCGTCGGTTTCGTGCCCGTTCTCGCACGCGATTGCACACGCTTCGAGGGTCGCGACGGCGATTTTTATATTCACCGGAAAATCATTGGTATTCGCAGCTATACCATACGCATACCCTGCCCGGTTTCGCACGAAGGCGTTTCCTAAATATACTCCGCTAGTAGTGTTTATCTTAGGGAGCATTCCGTACTCCAATGTATTACCGATCTTCACCCGTATTACTTTTCGACTTCGCGGCGGAAGTTCCACGAGTGACAGCTGTTCGCCCCCGATATGGATGATCTCTTTCCCGTAGTCGATTTTGACTGAGTGTTCACGTAGAAACAGATCTCCCAAGATACCATCCTCCACGATGGGGAAATCGTCCCACACGATCTGTGCCTCGATTTCTATCCCGCGAAAATCGATCCTCGCACAACCGTACGTGCGAGTGAAACCCTCGCCGATACCGCTAAGTTCGTAACTAATGCGTGAATCGGGGTACTTATCTCCTCGCTGTGCCCCGATTTTCACTATGTTTATCTCGGCCCCCGTGCCTATGAGGAACGACCCCTCTGGAATTTCCAGATCCGGGCTCGAGAATATTAATCGCGGGCATGAGACGAAACCCGCATCTCCAAAATGGATGGCTGCTCGTCTTTTTTCAGCAGGTTGACCTTGAGAGCGGGCACTCTGGACTGATTTCGCGGGTCGCTCGGTGCCCCAGTCGCGGCCCGAGCGCCTTGCGAGTTTAAAACCGCGTTAGGGGATCATTGCCTCCGGGCTCTCGGCCAACTGAATTTTCCTGGGTTTCTTTTATTTTGCCCCTGAGTTGAACCAGTCCCGTGGAGATCCTCCTCTGGATGTGTCTGGACATTTTGATGATTATTCCAGGAATTTTCCCGATTTTCTCCGGAAAACTGCGGGCGCTCCCGCTCCAGCTATCCCCCCTGATAATACCCACGTCGATTTTCGAAACCCCTCGACTGATTGAGGTTTCCCCGTGGCTGACTCTCGAAATTTTGCCTCCGACCATTGGGGTTTCCGCGGTAGTTATCATACGGGTAAGTGGGCGTTCGCGGCTGATTTTTATTCTTTGACCTGCTCAAGGTCAGGCATCGCTTTCGGGTGTGTCCTATCCGTAGGCAATGGTCGCACTGCGTACTATTATATATTTTAATTTCGCAGTCCCTTTCGTTATGCCCTGTTTTGTCGCAGTAGGCGCATCTATTGTCGGGAAAACTATAGCCGTATCCGTCATCCCGAAAGTGTGTATCCTCCGCCACAACGACATGCGCGGCCGCCGACCTCTCTGTGTTTACACGACGGCGACGCTCATAATCCCCCGGCTGATCTTTCGCGTCAAATTTGTTCGCGAGCCGGACCGCGTACTGTGTGGCCTCCTTTAGAGTCTCCGGATTGGCATTTAACACGCGAAAATCCATCGCTACTCTCAACCCCGCAATAAACTGTTCCCGGAGTTCTTGTTCAAAAAGCGCGATCAGACTTTTCCGACACTCGTCTGTAATGGTGTTCGAGCCGTTTGCAGCGGCCACGGCATTGCTTTTCAACTTCAGTACCCGGTTTCCGAAGTCCCCGAAAGTCTCGTGCTCACCTAGTACTAACGTCGGGATTTTTCCTAACTAACGTGCGGATTTTCACGAACTCCGTACGTTTTGCTCATATCCGAGAGCAACGCGTCGACCGAATCATAGGTACTTAATTCCTGCGCGAAGATTTCGGCCTTTCCATTTAACTTTCCTCTTCAAAGGAATTTGAATAGCGGCCGACTACCCTCGGGCAGCAATTGTAGTGCCTCTTTGCAGGCGTCGGCGAACGCGGGATACGCGTTCCGATTTCCATAGAAATCCTGGACCGTCCCGATGACGTCGGAAGTAGCATTTTCTACCGTCATATAGGTGCGATTATTAGGCGCGCCCGTTTCTTCCGTCATTTTACCGGCTTGTGATCGACCGCTGTCTTATCCGCGTTAGAAGTGCTCGCGCCTTCGTCGAAAATCACCTTGCGTTTCACGGACGTCGCGTCTTTCCGTGACTGCTGGATGCGGTGACGAATTTTTTTGTAAGCGGGCGAACCAAAAAACGTCACGAATTTTTGTCATATACTACGCTTGATTTCTACAGCCGGGTTACACGCAATATATATATTACCAAGGGTGGGACAAGGAGGGCAGCGACATACCAGTCGATCGCCCCAACGATCGTGAAGACGACGGCGACGAGTAGAACCCTTGAAGTTATCTGCACCAATTAATTATCCGTGAAGAGTGGCCGTAAGGTCTCGGGTTGTAGGCGCAGCGCTTTTGTAGAGTCGTGGGGAAATCGTAGGTCACTGACGACTCCGTACGTCCGTTTTTATAAGTTCCTTGAACACTAGTGGAGTTTGTGTATTGTTCAATTTTTTCTCACTGTTTTTGTGTTTACACCGTTTATCACATATTCTTTTTCACTGTTTTTATGATTACACTGGTTATTGGATTTTTCCACTATTTTTATTCGTGTAATGTTTTATGTGTTTTTCTCACTGTTCTTATTGTTCAATTTAAGTTTTCAAATTTTTGTTTGTTTGATGGTTTAGGGCATACTTCGATTCCGGATACGTATAAAAGAGGACGATACTCTACGTCATCGGACCGCAATTCTCTGGGCCCGAAAACTTACGTATCCCACTTCTGACACCATTCAACAAATTCCTGTTACGAACGAAAGACGTCCGCAACGGGTCCTTGGTGGGTCAGGTCAAATTCTGACACCAGCCCTGTCGGATGTGGGTCGAGGATATTTGGGAAAGGTGATGGATGTACGATCACCAGTTTAGGTGATGAAGGGCCGTTTATTAACCCCACCTGAAAAATTCCCTTTGCCGTGCGGACTAGCTTTCCTGGCGTTCCTGCCTCGCGACGGATTTCGAGCCCGTACTCCTCGATCTCGGTAGATCGGGCGTTAAGATTGTATGTCCAGTCAAGACTGTCCTTCCTTCAGATCCGCCTCGACGAAGTCGACGGATCGTTCCGACGTTCCCGTATACGTCTGCAGTTTTCGCCCTTGGGAACCTGCTGAGCTTTTAGTTTTGCTTCCGAGCACAAGCCTTTGCTGCCATGTAATTTGTCAAAGCCTCCAGGTTCCCAGCCGAAAAGTGCTTACACTTTCCTGGAACATTCGTGTCGAATTAATGCAACTTCAACTCGGATTGCGCACATAGTCTCACAGCTGAAACACGAGACTGGATGCACGGTGTTTCGTTGCACCGTAACGCTAGACAGCCTATATTATTTCCTACATCTTAATTTGTTCTAATAATTATCATCTAGCTAGTCTATAATATATGTTTCGATATTAACTAGTTATAGTTATATTTATGTGTTTTGCAACTGTCGTTTAATCTTAATCGATCACGCGAACAGTTACGACCCCCGGTCGTAACACTTTACATTTTCAACGATAGAATTTTTCAAATTTTTTTTCGTATCAGCAGTAAAATTATTCATGAATTGTAAAATTTGTATCCCTCTCATTTCTTGTCAACAAAAATGTTTTCTTATTGATATTATTATTGTTATTATCAAATAACTTAAAGTAAAAAGACACAGAATAATTATCGTTTTATATTTCTTACGTTCGCATCATTAGTAAAGAGCTGGTGTGGTCTAGTGGATATGGCACGAGACTGAAGAACAAGAAGACGCGGATTCGATTCCCGCCGAGGCGGTCCAAAATTTCAAATATCTATCTACATCATCGTTTAAGAGCATGTCCGAGTTCGCCGTATATTACCTAATTTTCGAGCAATTCTATACGCGAGAACGTTCATAACGCGTATACGTCTTGTGAGCAAACGCGGAAGGTACATACACATCTGCATCATCCGAATGGCCAGTAGGACCGTTAGCTGTATGTGCAGCTTCCGATTTTATCCGCATGATGTCGACGAATATTAATGTTTTCGTTTATAAAATTGCCTTCGCGTTAGTAGATCTGCGAGTATCAGAGTCATAGAAATTTACTTGGTACATCTGTCATGAATGCGATAAGCAGAAATCTGTGATGAAAGGTAAATACGTGCAAGGATATGTTGAGAACATTTCGATTCAGCCGTTTTATGTGATTTTGTTCGTAGAAATCGTTATTAATCTAAATATAATTCAAGGAATTTAACACTCGGTAAAATTTCAAATTACGAAGAAGTGGCTAAATCGATTATCCGAGTCAGTAAGGTGTAATGAAGAACAGCAGATTTTGGTTCGTTCATATAGTCGACGTTTCGACAGCGTCGCTGTCATTATCAAGACTATTTTTGCATAATTGAAATAAGTTAAAAATTAGTGCACATGAGAAAATATTACTTATTGGCATGACGTATATTACCAAACGGAAAGTAGTATAAGAAAAAATTCATCACGTACGTGACCAATTCTGGCGAATAGAATGGGTTTTTAGATTGCAGTGTTGCAGTATCTGCATAAACTGCTTGTTTAACGCGATTGAAGTCTACAAAATATGGTGATGATTTCCTAGTTTCTGCCCAAACAGGTTTGGCAATATACATCATGCCAATAAGTAATATTTTCTCATGTGCACTAATTTTTAACTTATTTCAATTATGCAAAAATAGTCTTGATAATGACAGCGACGCTGTCGAAACGTCGACTATATGAACGGACCAAAATCTGCTGTTCTTCATTACACCTTACTGACTCGGATAATCGATTTAGCCACTTCTTCGTAATTCGTTATTATTCTAGTCATAAATATGTTAAAAGAGGGCCTATTGGTATTAAAGAATTTAGATTCAACTGGTAACATAGTACTACCACCGTGTGGCGTCACTAAACAGGTCCAAGTTTATGCTCTCGTGTTACCAGGTTGTAAAGATTTTTGTGCTCTGCCAATCATAGAAATGATATCTTGTATGCATGATATTTGAAACATTTCACATTGCCTAGATGTTCTTGCAACTACTATGAAGAAAATGACGAATCTGAGGCCTCTTATTCACAAAGTGGAAACAGATTTCTGCCTGGCTCTAATTCAATCCGTTTTAAGGGCATTCAAAGGAACAAATGTGAACATTTATTTGCAGGTGACTTACGACGAATTAACCGGCAAAGATCATTTATTAGAGAGAAAGACAATTGTGCATATCTGTTCATCTCATCTCATAAAGACAGTGCTGAGGAAAGTTGACGAATTATTTAAAGGCAATGTCATTCCTCGGCAGTAAGCTGCCCAAGCAATTACAAATTTAATCCATTGCCTTACACTGTATAAAGCTCGCGAGCATGTGAAAAATGAAATAAAACTGTTCGGACTGGAATGAGGCCTCCGACATCCAAAAAGTAAGAAAATCATTGACATCAGGCAATGTTGACGATTTCAACTGCAACAGCAGTTATTTGCCATCACAATTTGATGATAACGGCTTCGTGGCTCAGGCGGTTAACGCACTGGACTACGAGGTCGTAGGTCGTGAGTTCGATCCCCGTCCGGTGAACAATTTTTCGATTTCGTTTTCAAGCAGCAGCTCGCTGTTGGTAAGACGAGCCACGTTGTTTGTTTACGTTTCGAAAATATTGTTTATCTGGCGGAAATCGACTCATGACCGCTGCTGTACTTGGTGTAGGTTTCTGCAGTCCTACATTTCATACACAAATGTGAAGTATGGCGCCATCTTCGTAAGTCGATCTGCAGCTCTCGCAAAATACTCAAGATTAAAAAAACAATATGGCAAAAGTTAAGTAAAAAGGGCGATTCCGCCCGTTAATTAATTAATAAATAAATAAATAAATAACCAAAATAGTGAAGAATGGGCAGAAACTAGGAAATCATCACCATATTTTGTAGACTTCAATCGCGTTAAACAAGCAGTTTATGCAGATACTGCAACACTGCAATCTAAAAACCCATTCTATTCGCCAGAATTGGTCACGTACGTGATGAATTTTTTCTTATACTACTTTCCGTTGTGGTCTGCAGTTATAATACAGAGATTCGGCATTGCACGAGATAGCAATGCATCGGTGGAAAATTGGTGGAAACAGGTGAAGGAGCATTTTCTTCAAGGGGAGACAAAAAATCGAGTCGGAAGATATATACGGACTATGGCTGAAATTATCCCTGGGCAAGTGAAGGAAAGGTCATACGGCTTGAAGAGTACGAAAGTACTAGAGAATAGGAAAAGAAAATCTCGTAAGCCAAAAGTGTCTGAAGAGAAGAAAATGACAACCACAAAGTAGCCCGTTTCAGAAATCGCAAGATTCACGCAATCAAAAGATAAGTCCAGATTGAGAAAGGCCAAAACATGCGTCAATTATTCTGAGAGCACAGATATCGAAGATATCAATGAAACAGATGCTTCAGATACTTCTCATATTAAATATCTCGACGCTGAATCCGCGCTATCGACAGAAATACTTCTGTAAATCTCCTTCCTGTTTCGGACTGCAGTTCCAACGAAGCGTTGAGTGTAAAGACTGTCCAATGGGGTCTATTTGTTCAACAGCATAACTATCCAGAAGACTTTCCAAACTTGTCCAGAAGTATTTATGGAATCGTTGTAAATCGGACAAGCTTCGAAACATTGGACCCAACACATGGCTGGACGACAATATTATTAATTCGTATTTTGCAATAATCAGTGCCGAAGTTCGGAACGGAAGAAAAATCCTGGCATTTGAAACATTTATTGTCGAGTATCTCGTCTACACGCAGAATGTCAGTTACGGGTATCAAAAGTGGATAAAGTCAGCATCAGTGTGGTCAAATTATGTATGGTTATTGCCAGTTTATAATAATGACCATTGGACCTTGCTTCTTGTCCTCATTAAACGGCAAATGCTCCTTTATTTGGATTTCCTCCACCTAGAACCACCCGGCGATTTAATAAATAACACACTTGCGTTAATGAACGTTTATAACGATAACAGCTTCCAGATAGATTGGATGCAGTGGAGCCTATTCATTGCTAAAGACAATCCGTCACAAACTACTAATAGCAGTAAGGGTGGAAATTGTGGTCCGCATGTGGGTACGTGGGCATGTGTAGTATTTACAGGAGACAAACAAAATTTTTCGGAAAAAAATATGAATAATGTCCGAAAAAACATTGCGCATAAGTTATTTCACACGGAAATTGACGAAACTGATGAAAACGCAAGAACGGAACAGCGAAAATGCTTGTTCGATACGCAACAACCAGATCAAACACTAGTGGACATAGAAGAAATAAAGATTCTAAGAAGATTGCCTGAAAGAAACAAATCGACACTTGATTAGTGTAGCACGTTATTGAACTAATCTGAAATTAACATGATTTTTACATATTTAACAATGAAAAACCAACAAAAAAAATAATAAAATCACAAAAGAAACAAAAGAAGAAAAAGCTTACGAGAAAACAATAATTAGCATTAATGCATAACAAAATTACAGATTGCTCGTAAAAAAAGCCAACAAAAAAATGGAGCCACAATTTAGTACCTCCACACGGTTGACTCTGGGTAACGCTGAATCCGAATATTCCACTTTAATTTTTTAAACCAGCACAATTCAAAGCTACTGCAATTTTTCCGGTTGTGTGTACGCCCACTTTTCGCATTCAAACACGAATTTTTGGGGAATGATTCTACTTTCGGGATGCTCTACATTCCACGCCATATTATTTCCCATGAAATTAGGAATATTTCCTGAAAATTCCAGGCTGCTGCGATTTTCCCTGTTGAGTTTATGACGGATTTCTCATTGAAAATGAACATTTTGGACATGATTCTACTTTCGGGCCGCTCTACATACCACGCTATTTTGTTTCCCATGAAATTAGGTATATTTCCTGAGAATTCCAGGCTGCTGCGATTTTTCCTGTCGAGTTTATAACCGGATTTCTCATTGAAAATCAATAAAATTAATATTTTCGACATTATTCTACTTTCGGACCGCTCTATATTCCACGCTCTTTTGTTTCCCATGAAATTAGGTATATTTCCTGAAAATTCCAGGCTGCTGCGATTTTTCCTGTTGGGTTTATAACGGATTTCTCATTGAAAATCAATAAAATGAATATTTTCGACATGATTCTACTTTCGGGCCGCTTTACATTCCACGCTATTTTGTTTCCCAGGAGATTAGGTGTATTTCCTTAATATTTCAGGCTGCTGCGATTTTTCCTGTTGAGTTTATAACGGCTTTCTGATTGAAAATCAATAAAATGAATATTTTGGACTTGATTCTACTTTCGGGCCGTTCTACATACCACGCTATTTTGTTTCCCACGAAAATAGGTATATTTCCTGAGAATTCCAGGCTGCTGCAATTTTTCCTGTCGAGTTTATAACGGATTTCTGATTGAAAATCAATAAAATTAATATTTTCGACATTATTCTACTTTCGGACCGCTCTATATTCCACGCTCTTTTGTTTCCCATGAAATTAGGTATATTTCCTGAAAATTCCAGGCTGCTGCGATTTTTCCTGTTGGGGTTATAACGGATTTCGCATTGAAAATAAATAAAATGAATATTTTGGACATGATTCTACTTTCGGACCGCTCTACATTCCACGCTATTTTGTTTCCCATGTAATTAGTTATATTTTCTGAAAATTCCAGGCTGCTGCGTTGTTTCCTGTTGAGTTTATAACGGATTTCTCATTGAAAATCAATAAAATGAATATTTTGGACATGATTCTACTTTCGGGCCGCTCTACATTCCAGGCCTCATGTTTCCGCTTAAAACAAGGTCCAATTCCTAAAAACTTTACGTGGATATGATTTTTCCTGCAGTATTTACACGCATTTCAGGTTGTATGCGTTTGAAATCTATATTATTTACTGGAAATATTGTTTTCTTGCTGTGTATTCTGCTTATAAATGAGAATAACACATTTATAAACTGTAAAAAAAGATAATACATTATTCTTGAAGGATTATTTGCGGTAAATATCGATATATTCTCTGAGGGCCCCCGAACGTTGTACGCCCCTGCATTCGGCGGATGGCTACCAGCGCGCGGCTGCTAACTTCATCGTCGTAATGTCATGCCCTGAACGTAGAATTTCCCTCACTTCCCAAATAGGCGTTAAAAAGTAGTGGTTCCCATTTGAAAAATTGAACTTGACCTTGGCCTTCAAGGTCATGAACAAGGTCAAGTTCACTGGTACAATTGAGCACTTGGATGCTAAAACGTGCCGCGTTCTGAAGGGGAAAAGTCCGGTCGCGTAAGACAAATCGGCCGAATTTATTCAATAAACACCGTTGGCTTCAACTCGCGATATTTCGGAGAAAAATGCATTAAAAAATCTGAAATTTTCAGGATACGTTCACTATGCATTATCGAAACTGGTGAATAAATATAAAGTAATAAAATGTTAAAAGAATTGTTAATATTAATTTATAAAGTTTACGTTAATATTTAATGCGAAAAAGTGTTTTAATGAACAAAAAGAGTCCAGGGAAGTTTACAGTTGAACAAACTTCCAGTGACACTCTTGTTCCTTAGTATTTCAAGAAGTGTTTTGGAAAGTTTCAGACGAATCTGCTATAAATTGACAAAAATAACGATTATTTAATACAGCGCTAACGGAAAGCAGCCGTTTACGACGCCGCGCGCTTTATTAAATAATCGTTATTTCAGTCAATTTGCAGCCGATTCGACTGAAACTTTCCAGAAAACTTCTTAAAATACTAAGGAACAAGGATGTCACTGGAAGCTTGTTCAACTCTAAACTTCCCTCGACTCTTTTTCTACATTAACAAGGGGAGAGTCAGACCAACGGAATTCAGAAAAATTCGAAACTTCCCCGTGATGAAAGATTATTAGGTCACATATTTTGTGGTAAAGTACTAAAGCGCAATATGCAGCAGGTTTCGAGAAAAATGAGTTTGAAAAAATTGCGCTTGCCTAATATGCTTAATATGCTTCGTTGGGAAAGTGAAAGTACGTAGCTGTAGTGGCGCAGTGGGTAGAGCGCCAGACTGCTAATGTTGACGTCGCGAGTTCGAATCTCGAGCGTTTACGAGTTCTTTTTTTCTATTTTGTTGTGTACATATATATATTTATTTATTTATTTATTTTCAGTTTGAGACGGGCGAAAACGCCCAAGTACAAAAATATAATTACATAATAAACGTAGAATTGTAGAATTGTAGAATTGCCGCCAGGAATAACAAAGTAAATAAACATATATATTAAGAACAAAAATTCAACTATCGTAGAAGCAAAGGACATCATCTTTGCATTTAATAAAAAAAGAATTATTTTGTAAAGAATCTCTACATTGTGTTGACAGAGTATTCCAAGTTCTTCTTAAACGATTCACAACCGAGAAGAAAGATGTATTGCTCTTAGCAGCTCCTTCGTACAGTGGACGAAAACTCCTGGTATCGTACCCCTGGTGTCTATGAGAGAACAGTGACACGATCTCAGGAGACTTGATATTACCAGTTAAAACACTACTTGTAAATGCACAATCATTGTAAGTGTGCAAAGAGGCAATAGTTGGTAACTTAAATTCCTCAGAGAAAGATGAAAAGTTGTGATCGAAATAATGCATTGGATGGTCTGTTTTAAATGATAGGAAACGTATAAACTTTTTTTGTATAGATTCCAAATAATTGATACCTAACTGCGTATAAGGTGACCAAATTTGTGAGCTAAACAATAAAACAGATCTTACTAAGGTTTTGTACAAGTAAATTATTGTAGAAGCCTTATTTACAACCTCACTTAGAAGTTCATTGAAGGTTAAGGAACTATTGAAAGTTATCCCCAGGTCTCGTATAACTGAGACATTTTCCAAAATAGTGTTATCGATGCTATATCTGTTTTCAGTTTCACGAGTTTTCCTGGTAAAAGTTAAGTGCTTACACTTAGTTAGATTGAGAGATAAACTATTGCGAATACACCAGTCTGACAAATTGTCTAAGTCATCTTGAAACCTAAGTGAATCAAAAGGAGATTTAATAACCGCAAACAGTTTTAAGTCATCGGCATATAGTAAGGGATTAACAAAATTGAAAATGTTACATATATCATTAATAAATATATTGAACAACAGAGGCCCCAAATGCGATCCTTGAGGGACCCCAGACGGCCATCTCTTTAGAAATATGCCCTTTGACTCGGACAGCCTGGGTTCGATCATATAAATATGACGTAAGCCATTGTACTAAGGAGCCGCCAATACCTAATTCGCTTAGTTTATATATTAATAAATCATGATTTACTGAGTCAAATGCCTTGGAAAAATCTAAATATACGGAATCTACACTCAAATCAGCATCCAAAGCTTTCCTTACATAGTTGGTATAGACCAAAAGGTTTGTAGTGGTAGATCTGCCATTAACAAAACCATGTTGTTTATTGCTAATTTTTAATAGAAGATAATCTGTAAGCTTTGTGGCGATAATAGCATCAAATATTTTTGCAAAAGTGTTTAAAATGCAAATCGGTCTGTAATTAACGACGTTTTGTTTATCACCTGACTTGAAAATTGGAGTAATAAGTGATTTTTTCCAGATGTTTGGAAAAATACCAAAAGTAAGTGATTTATTGAAAAGAATTAGTAATGGCTTTGTTAACGATAATGCACAATTAATCACAAAGTTAGGTGGAATACCATCTGAGCCACGAGTAGATTTCCTTTGAAGTTGCTTAATAACTCGCTCTACATCGTCATGAGAAATATCCAGAGTGGTTAAGCCGGCACTATACAAAGACTGATGTGAGAGTGTAAAGTTTCGATTTGAGTAAACACTACTGAAATGTATTGAAAACAGATCAACAATGTTCACTCCCGAATCAGCACGCAAGTCACCAAGATACATAGAACCAGGAAGTTCATTTGTATGCTTCAGGCTATTAATATAAGACCAAAAAGATTTAATGTTAGTTTTTACTTTGACTTGAACTCTGTTGATATAGTCCATGTAACATCGTCTTGATAATTTTATACATTTGGCTCTCAAATATTTAAACCCAATGTACCACTTTCCACGACCTGTGAGCTAATCTTTTTGATTCAATAAGATTACGTAAATCATTATCAAACCATCTGGGATACAACGAATTAGTAGTTACTCTTTTAGAGACATAGTTATTAATATTTTCATAGAGGACATCATAAAATTTCGAAACATTAGAATTGATATCACGATCCTCAAAATAAGCTGACCAATTACAACTAGACAATTTTTCATTTATTTTAATGTAATCGGCATTGCTGTAGTCGTATCCGCCATCACAATGTAAAAGATGAGAAGACATTGAATTAGTTGAAATAGAGAAGAATGTTGCTTCATGATGAGAGTCCGGTGGAACAAGTTTGTCTGGAGCAATCGTTGGTACTTGCACAAGATTAGAAGCAAATAATAAATCTAGCGAGTAACCCTTAGATGTAAGTGGAGGCATAATTTTCGATAGCTCCAGAAACGATGTTGACTGCGACAATATGTTTGCAGACTCCAAGATAAGGGGTTCGACATAACGCAATTGAGTGAATAACCGATCGGAGTGAGTTTTCCAGTCTAAGTTTGGTAGATTATAATCTCCGATGAGTAACCACTCATGGTCCATAAATTTAATCCGTATCTGATCAATTTGATTTGCGAGTTCGGTAAATGCAGAAACAGGTGAACGTGGCGAGAAATAAGAGACAACGATAATATAATTTTTTGAATTTATCACTGTTTTCACAAAAAGATTCTCCGAAGTAGGTAAGCAGTAATGGTGTAACAGTGTAATACATCTGAGACTCTTATCAACGGCCAAAAGGACCCCTCCACCACGTTTAGTATTAGATAGATCATAAGATCTATCGCATCTGAAAACATTGTAGTTTCGTAGTCCTAATTCAGCATCTGTTATCCCGACATGTAGCCATGTTTCTGTTAAAGCGATGATATTGTAGTTTAAAGATGTTGTAGCTGTATTGATTCTAAAGGTGTCCAGTTTACCTTTGGATCGTAAGCCTCTGACATTTTGATAGTATATAGTTGTGAGGTTATGTGGCGGCACTATTAGTTTAAAGTACTATCTTTATTATTTATATTTGGCACAGGTAAAACTATAGTCGGCATTCCATTTATGTAACGAATAGTTTTTGGTTTTTCAGGATTAGATATATTATATTTATTAAGTTCATCTCTTAGTGCGAGTATAGATATTTCCTCTGAGATACTGTAGAGTCAGACGAAGCAAAAATATTTTTAGGTAGATATTTCTTATTTTTTAAGAACATTAGAGCATCATACCTGTTATTGAATTTAATAATTAATGGTCTTGCCTTACCAGGTACTTCTCTACCAACACGAAAGAATTTCTCAGCTATGAGGTTAGGAATCTTCACAGATTTGATGATAGATTTTACTAACTCATCATCTTGCTCCGAGGAGGTAACTAAACCACTACCAGATAGAAAGACATTACAGGCTTTAGCTTCCCTTTCATGCATTTCACGCAATATTTCCTCCTTTGACGACATGTCATTGAGTTGTAGGTTACCAGAAGTTGGTTTCGGTGTATTATGTTCTAGCAAGTCGACTTTCTCTTCGAGAATGGTTAATTTTTCTTCATTATTTATTGTTTTTTGTTTTAATGATTCCAGGGTTGTCTTTATATTTCTGTTGGATTTCCGAAGACCTTCCATTTTCTCTGAAACCGTCGCAAGTTTGGAGTTTAGATCTACGGATAGATCAGAGATCATCTTCGCAAGTTGACCATTCGAAACTTCCTTAATACTATCACAGCATCGTGGAGGTCCTCTTTTTCTTAAACGCCTTGGGAAACATTTCTTATGAAAGTACGAACCGCAGTCGTCACAACACAAAGCATCATCCATATTAATTACCGATTTTTTCGGACACAAAAAACATTTTACTTCCTCTTCGACCTCTTCTTCGATCTCATCTTCGAACTCCCCTTCGGTTTCCTCTCCGGTTTCAACCACCGAATCTCTATTTAATTCCCTGCCACTCATATTTCCGAACTTTTTCTTTTTGGAGTATACACTTGGACACGTGTGAAAGTGAGGTTATAATATGATGAGAGAGAAAAGTGTGAATAATCCAATGCACTAATCGGGATTTTTTGCACAGTAAATGAGGTAAAAGAAGAAATCCTCAATCAATCAGTTGTATCGATAAATTACAAGATTAAAACCAATAAAATGATAAAACTATCCGAGTAGAAAAATACGAAGCTTTTACTCTTACGGCCACCTGGTGGCAAATATATATATTTTTTTTCAATAGTTGTAAAATTAATAATTTTTAACAACTTCAATTACTTTTAATAAAACTTTTTTTTTTAAATAATTTTTATTTTTTTATTTAATTATTAAGAAATTCTATTTAAAATAATATAATGAATAAATATGAATATATTACTTACTCGTATATTGAAAATTATTTTTTTAAAGTATGATTTGTATATTACGTGATTTTTAATAAATTAACTCACAAGTATAACATATATCGTATGAGAAGTTTGAAATTGTAATCAAAAAAATATAATGTGTTCAAAATAATAGTACAAGGATATGAACCTATATTATAAATATAATGTAATATAAACATATATATTATCTGATGTAAAATGTATATTTATTTTGGAAAATTGAAAATATTGTAAATAAGAACTGTATGCGAAAACTGTTCATTTTCTGCTGAATTTCACAGTTCGAAAATATTGGCAAGAATGCGTTCGCATTGTTCAGTTTTCAGCTGTTCTTCAATCGCGGAATGAGACCCACTACTAATCTCCTCTGCCATTGTATTTTTTTTTTTTTTGAGAAAAAAACGAAGAGAAGCAGAAGAAATAAAATTCTAGAAAAACTTTTTTTTGCACACGTGCGCTTCGAATTAATTTGCCGTATAATAGACAACTGAAAACTGAACAATGCGAATTCATTCTTGCTAATATTTTCGAACTGTGAAATTCAGCAGAAAATGAACAGTTTTCGCATACAGTTCTTATTTACAATATTTTCAGTTTTCCAAAATAAATATACATTTTACATCAGATAATATATATGTTCATATTACATTATATTTATAATATATGTTCATATCCTTGTATTATTATTTTGAACACATTATATTTTTTTTATTGCAATTACAAACTTCTCATACGATATATGTTATACTTGTGAGTTAATTTATTAAAAATCACGTAATATACAAATCATACTTTAAAAAAATAATTTTCAATATACGAGTAAGTAATATATTCATATTTATTCATTATATTATTTTAAATAGAATTTCTTAATAATTAAATAAAAAAAATTAAAATAATTAAAAAAAAAAGTTTTATTAAAAGTAATTGAAGTTGTTAAAAATTATCAATTTTAAAACTATTGAAAAAAAAAAAATATATATATACACAACAAAATAGAAAAAAAAGAACTCGTAACGCTCGAGATTCGAACTCGCGACGTCAATATCAGCAGTCTGGCGCTCTACCCACTGCGCCACCGCCGCTTCGTACTTTTACTTTCCCAACGAAGCATATTTAGCATATTATAGGCTACAATCTTTCATCAGGGGAAGTTTCGAATTTTTCTGAATTCCTTTGGTCTGACTCTCGCCTAGTAAAACACTTTTTCGCATTAAATATTAACGTAAACTTTATAATATAATATTAACAATTCTGTTAACATTTTTTACTTTATATTAGTCTACCAGTTTCGGTCATGCATAGTGAATGTACCCTGAAAATTTCAGATTTTTTAATGCATTTTTCTCCGAAATATCGCGAGTTGAAGTCAACGGTGTTTATTGAATAAATTCGGCCGATTTGTCTTACGCGACCGGACTTTTCCCCTTCAGAACGCGGCACGTTTTAGCATCCAAGTGCTCAATTAAATAGCCAGGGAAAAATCCTCAAACTTTTGTTTGAAACATTTTCCCCGAAAATGCACTCCCGCTGATTTAATTGGCAATTCCGAGAACTTTAACCTAGTTTGACCTGGAAATGACCTTGCCGGAAAAATCGAACATTCCATATTCGGACGTAAAATTTCCCGCCCTTTCAGAATCCATGAAAAAAGATAGACATTCCCATTTAAAAAACAAACTTGACCTTGAAATAACCTTCAAGTTCAATTTCGCTGGTAACATTAAATAGCACGTGGAAAATCCTTAAACTTATATCTGAAACATTTTCCCCGAAAATGCACTCCAATGCACAAGTATTAAAGAATTATGATTTAAGGAACACTGTAACTTTTTTACGACAATATGAACTTGCTCACTACAAAATTATACACACACTCAAGTCTGTATATGCATAACCAGTGTTGGTCGTGCAGGGAGATATTGGCAACCTTTCTGTTACTTTACTTAGCTACCCTGTTCTCGATAGTGAACGGGAACGTTTCACAATGCCCGTCAGCACATCCAGTCTATACATTTTATTGTATATCATTGCTGTAAAAAGAGAAATAATGAATTTCAGTATTGTGCGCGACTGGTAAGCTACACATTTTAAGTTCGATCCATTGCGGGATATTTACTCATTTGTTATTATTATTTTACGGGCGGAATCGCCCTTTTATACAACCTTTACAATATATTTAATCCTAAAATTTGTGAGAGCTGCAGGCCGTCTTCCTAGATGTCGCCATATTTCACATTTGAGGTGAAAATGTAGGAACTGCAGGAACCTACACCAAGTACAGCAGAGGTCATGAGTAAAATTCTGCCAGACAAACAAAATTTTTGAAACGTAAACGTTACCGCCTAAGCCCCGAGGCGGTTTTATTTTGTACGTTTCCGCCTAATATTATTATGGATATTATTAACCTAACTTAACATATATACATAGTTATAATGTTAGTTCGGGGACAGCCCTCAAAACTGCCAAAGTTCCCCGAAACTGTCATTATTTCACAAAATTTGTCCCCAAAGCAACCTCTGTACATACATACATACATACATACATACATACATACATACGTACACGCATACATGCATGCACGCACGCACACACACACACACACACACACACACACACACACACACACACACCCACACACACACCCACACACACACACACACACACACACACACACACACACGCAACTCGGGAGGAGGTGGCACAGGCCATCATTGAGATGACTTCACCGGAAGCAGTGACCCCTGAGAATATCAAGCTCAGGGGAGCATATAGCGGAACCCAGGCGGCCAATATCTTGCTTCCCGTCGCAGTAGCAAACACACTGCTGCAAAAGGGGAAGCTTAAAATTGGCTGGATTAATTGCCGGGTTCGACTGCGCGAGGGACCCCCACGCTGTTACAGGTGCCACGAGAGTGGACATCTGGCAAGGGGTTGTAAGAGCGCGGTCGATCGCTCGGCGCAGTGCTTTCGGTGTGGCAAGGAGGGCCACAAGATTGAGGAATGCATAGCCAAACATCGTGCAACGCAGGAGGTTGGAGCACAGACCAACAATGGCTAAGGTGCTCCAAATAAACCTCAATCACTGTGCGGTGGCCCAGGACCTGATGTTTCAACTGGTCAAGGAGGAGAAGGCCGATATCGCCGTCATCAGCTAGGCTTACCGGGACCTTTGTAAACCGAGCTGGGTGAAGGATTCCACCAACAGGGCGGCCATCTGGGTGTGTGGGAATCTCCACATATCCAATAAGATGTCCGATCCCCTGGCCAGCTTCACGTGGGTGGAGGTGGCTGGTATAAGACTATACAGTTGCTACCTTCCTCCCAGTCTTACCATCGACGAGTTCCAAGGATCCCTGGAGGCCATCGTCGCCAGTGCAAGAACCTCCCGACTCCCATTAGTGATCGGGGGGGACTTCAATGCATGGGCGACGGAATGGGGTAGCGCGAAGACCAACCATCGAGGATATGCCCTCATTGAAGCCTTCTCGTTACTGGAGTTGGAGATTGCTAACACGGGGGGAAAGCCGACCTACTCCAAGGCCGGCAAGTCCTCCGTAGTCGACCTGACCTTCGTCGACCCAAAATTGATGGGGGAAGGGTTGGGCTGGAAAGTTAGCGACCGATACACGGGCAGTGACCATCAAGCCTTGGTGTACCAGCTCCAACTGACCGGCAAAGCAGTAGGAAAGGTGCAGAGCGCAAGCAAAGAGAGATGGGCACCGGCCACCTTCGATCGGGAAATGTTCCTCTACAGCTTGGAACAGACGGAGGTGGAGGGAACAGCAGAGGAGAGAGCCCGATGCCTCTCCCGAGCGATAACAGCGGCTTGCGATGCCTCTATGGCCGTGAAGTCAAATCCTCGCGGCCGACCCCCAGTTTACTGGTGGAACGAGGAAATCGCAGATATCCGTCGAGAGTGCCTTCGGGCTCGAAGGCTGCACCAGAGAGCAATCCATAAGCCCCGGTACTACCAACTGGCCGCGGACTATGAAAGAAAGAGAAAGAGGCTCAAGATTGCCATCAAAGCCGCGAAAAGACAGTGCTGGCAGGACTTTTGTGAGGAGGTGGACCGTGATCCCTGGGGGCGACCGTATAAAACGGTCATGAACAAGATCAAGCCCAGGGGACCCAACGCGCCATCTTGTCCATCCTTCCTTGGCAAAATCGTCGGCCATTTATTCCCAGAACAGCGGGAACGGCCGATTGGCACTGGCCTGATGGCAATTGCTGGTGCAGCCGAGCCGCCAGATGTTACCGAAGCCGAAGTAATGATGGCCGCTAAGAAGATCTCCACCCGTAAGGCCCCAGGAATGGATGGGGTACCTGGAATGGCAGTGAAGATCGCAGCGCTGAATGTACCAACTATCTTCACGTTGACATTCAGTGCTTGACTGAAGGAAGGATGCTTCCCGGCGCAGTGGAAGGAACAGAGGTTGGTGCTGCTGTCTAAGGGAAACAAACCCCCGGACGACCCATCCTCATTCCGACCGCTCTGCATGCTTGACATCTCCGGGAAGCTATATGAGAGGGTTATCTGTGCCAGACTGGAAGCAGCCATCGAAAATGCCGGAGGTCTTTCCGAAAACCAGTTCGGATTTAGGAAGGGGCGCTCAACCATCGATGCAATCGGCCGAGTGAAAGCAATAGCCACGGATGCCATCAGTGGCAGCCGAAACACCAGGTGCATGTGTGCCATCATTGCCCTGGATATCCGGAACGCATTCAATTCGGCCAGGTGGGATTGCATCATGCAGGCACTCGAAAATCTGAAGGTGCCTCTCTACCTAAGAGAAGCCATCTCAAGCTACCTAACAGAACGAACCCTGTATTATGACACCGATGACGGCAGGCACTCCTACAACATCACGGGAGGCGTGCCACAGGGTTCGGTTCTGGGACCCTTGCTCTGGAACGTCTTATATGACGGACTGCTCAGGCAATCCCTTCCAGACGGGGTGTCCATGGTAGCTTTCGCAGACGACCTTGCACTAATCGTCGTCTCGAAGACCATCGACGAGGTGCAATTTAGCGGAGATGAAGCTATCGAGGTAGTAGCTAGGTGGTTGAGCAACCATGGGTTAGATCTGGCGGCTGAGAAGACGGAGGCGGTGCTCATCTCTCGAACGAAGAAAAGGGTATACGCCACCTTCACGGTGGAAGATACGCAGATCAGGACGGTGGACACTATTAGATATCTTGGAGTCACTCTAGATGCGCGGCTGTCGTTCAAACAGCACCTGATGAACGCAGGCGTAAAGGCTTTCAAAGTGGCTCGTACGCTCTCTAGCATCATGCCCAATATGGGGGGGGGGGCCGAAACAGCCGCGACGGTCCCTGTTTTCATCGGTAGTAAGCTCCATTATTCTTTACGGGGCACCGATCTGGGCTGATGCCATGAACATCCATAAGAGCTACGGAGCCACCTGCCGGCGGGCTTATAGAACAGCCGCCCTCAGAGTGGCCCGTGCCTACCGTTCTGTATCGGACATCGCTCTCTCGGTGGTCGCGGGACTCCCTCCCATAGACCTTCTTGCTATGCAGAGGGCAGCAGTACACCGCGAAGGCAGGTGTATAAGGCAGGACATCGACCAGGAGCCGAACCACGACAAATGGTCCATGAGGACCACAGAAGAGTGACAAAAAAGATGGGATTCAGCGGATTCGGGGCGGTGGACCCACTGCGTCATCCCAGATGTAGCAAAGTGGACGGGCAGACAACACGGATACACCACCTTTCATATCACCCAGGTGCTCACCGGGCACGGCTGCTTTCGCAGCTACTTACATCGTTTCCGCATTTATCAAAGTGCGGAGTGCCCGGCATGCCCTGGTGTCGACGAAGACGTGGCCCATGTCCTCTTCCACTGCCCGAGATTTGCAGCGGAACGGGAACAGTTCCGGATCTCGGTAGGAGGACCACTAACACCTGAGGGCATTGGGGAATGTCTGCTCGCCTCACAGGAGGGATGGGACGCGGTGGTCATCATCGCCACCTCCATCATCGATAGGCTGAATGCCATCAGAAGAGAAGAAGACGGAAGAGGCAACAACATCGCCCAGACTTGAAGAGCCAAAACATCGGCGGAGGGCCTACTGAGGCAAAGACTGCACCCCTCGAAGTAATGCCTTGCGGCGGTTTCCGAGGGGGGAATCACAGTCTGAGCGGAGGTGGTTTTAGCGGGTGGGAGCCCCGCACTCCTGCCGGTACCGACTGGCAGGGATGGCTGGTAGAGCTTTCCATCGTCGCTTCGGAAAAAAAAAAAAAAAAAACACACACACACACATACATATATATATATAAATATTTAAATGTGTAAAAGGGTCGGTTCGAGGTCCGGGCTGGAAACGACCATTCTGTGTGTTTATGTATTTATGCCTTCCCCTCATATTGTCCTAAGTATAATGAGTGTACTGGGGGCGGAGCTCCCCCCCCTAAAACTATCCTAACCTAACCTCCGCAGAACCTAGTATAAAACTCATTTTGTGTTCTAGCCCCAGTATATACGGACCTGGAAAGTACCACTTCCGGGGCTGGAAACGACCCTTAGACATAAAATTCTTCAAGGACCTGGCTGGAAAGCACCATCGGACCTGGAAGCTACCTTTATACATGTGAAATGGGTCTGGAACCGACCTCTATGTATATATATATATATACAGCAATATGAATACGGGAAGAAAATAAAACAGTTTACGTGGGCAATACAATCAATTTAATGATCTATATTTTATTAAATATATTTTTAGTTAGAATTTTATAAGTAAGGGGTTCATAGTTTATTTTTATACATGAAAACTTTAAAATTGAAAAAAATCTACTCAAAGAATAAAACGACAAAATTATTCCATTACAGAAAAATGATAACTTGTTATCAATAATTTTCTACCGTTTAGAACTGTCCATGAACAAAATAATTAGTCATAATAAAATCTAGCGTGATATATAATAATAAAATCACAATACCCCTCATCCGAGACCCAGACTCACTGCACAGACCGGGAAGCTCATAAAACAATTCCATTCAAAAAAATGGATAAATACGCACGGCTGGATTGCAGCGGTGTATGTATCTCTTAAAATAAAAGTATAACAATGGTGCTTGTAATTTAAGGTTGCTCCTTAATACGAAGTCAAAACGCCTGGGGGGGCAGGTACTACAACACTGTGTTGTGGAACAACAGAGGGACCAGGAGCTGCTAATGAATGCCCTACAAGTACTGCAGCAGTGGCCGGTACAGGCAAAACACTCGACTGTGAAATTGCAGACGTAGTGCTGACTTGGGTTGGAGGTCCTTCTCCGGCGTGTTTTCTTAGATGTCTCAACATATTTCCTTTCTCAACAAACGTTTTACCACAGTCTGGACAACTGTGAGGTCTCTCATCGGAATGCGATCTTCTGTGTGATACTAAGTGGCCTTTGCACATAAAATCTTTGGGACATAAATCGCATCTAAAAGGTCTCTCTGCATTATTTCCTTTGTTATGTGACCGCATGTGAAAGAGTAAATTTCCCTTCAATGGGAAGCTCTTCCCACATTCCGTACATACGAATGGACGTTCGCCAGTGTGACATCGCATATGGTTGACCAAATGTTCCTGCAAAATAAGAAAAGTTTTGAAATTACTTAGGTTGTAAATGCATGCGATAATAATCATACGTTAGTTACTTTTTATGTTATTATTAAAGCTATAAACAACATATTTATAATAATTCAACATAATTCAGTATGTTTGGGTAAGAAATTGAATAAAAATGAAACAGTTTCTCCTCTACTACACTTCCAAATCCACCTAGTGAGATCATGGGCGCGAGTTTAAAAAACATCACAGTAGATCATTTAATTGAAAAGTTTATCATAAAGAGTCCCGAACGTGAAAGTTGAAACCCTCCTTACACCAAGTAATGGAAAGGTCTAATGATACATGGTGGGACTATTAGGACGTGCCAGAATAAAAGATTTTAAAAATTTAAAGAATGTTACAAGCAGTCGTACGGTACGTTTTTTCTAAGTTAATTTTCACTTAACTAGCATGTTTATTTGATGTAATTCACATTGAAGAATTCTTCACCATCTAAATACGAGTAAAGTTTTCGCTAGAGGTTGATTTTTTGTGCCATCAGGAAAATTCAATATCAAACGAATTTTCAATAAAGCTGTATGCTTATTGGAACCATATGAGAAAATTCTAGATAAACTTTTATTTAATTAAAAATTATGCTTGTTCGATCTATCGACCGAGTTTGTAGTAGTAGGGGAGCCCATGCGGGGATTTCCGGATTTACTCGCGCGCGTCAGAATAACGTAAGGGGGGAGGCCTTACACCCTGTTAAGTACCCCCAGCAAGTATGAAACCTGTACATAGATGGAGCGCCCAGGCCAGCCCGTCAGATTAGTAAAAAAAATCGAATGTGCAAAACTCGAGCGCGTCAGATTGAGGTAAAATTAGTTAAAGTACATGAAAATATGTGGAATTTCACTAATCTGACGATTTGGGTGTGACGCAAGAAAATCGGAAAGTGATAAACTTACTCGAGCGCGTTAAATTTTTTTTTTAATTTTGAAGAAAATCACTCAAGAATCACGAAAATAACATAATCTGACGTTTTCCGTGTGACGAAGTATCTAAAATCATAAATTTTTAGTGCTCCGCGTCTCTCTGCCTTTCTCGTAGCCCCGCCGCGCCGGGCGGCGTAGAGGCGCACCATGGTAGGAATTTTAAAATGTCCACCCATCCGCGAATTCTTAACCGATTTGAATAAATTTTTTTTACAACAGTCGTACAGACGTGTAGATTAAGTGACATATGCGACTTTTTGACTAAATCAAATAGCTCACTACCTGTTCGAGCCCAAAGCTGTTAATAACATTAATGTACATATACCTGCCGTAAATCACTGCACCAGAATGGTTTGGCGCGTATATTTCTATTGTAAATATAATTACAGCCTTTTTGGGGTCCGTCAGCAGACAAAAGTGATGAAAAAGTAATTATTCAAAATGGCAAATGATTTTGAAAAAATATATAAAAATCGGTCGTATTTTATTCATACCAGTTACTCGGGGGGTTTTCGAGGTCGCTGATCACGATTTTGATATCCCAATTTATCAATTCAAAATGGCAGATCAAAAATGGCGAACGATTTTGAAAAAAAATGATAAAAATCGATCGAATTTTATCCATCCCAGTTAATTCGGAGTTTCGAAGTCGCCGATCACGAATGTGACATCCAAATTTCAATTCTAAATAGGTTATGGAACTGATATTGCTTTTATTATCCAAACGTGAAGTGGTAGTAAAATATGTGCTACACTCATTTTAATAATTTTTTTAAACGTAAAATAATAATTATTTAATCCCGCACAGAAATTTACAAAAATGATACATACGAAATTCGTAAAATATGGGTTTAATTTTTTCAACATACATTAATTGCTAAGCTATTGTTCAGTAAATAATGATTATGCTAATAATAATGAAAAACTAATATCTAATTTGCGTTTTAGCTACATCAATAGAAAAAATGACATCGGACACCCTGTATATGAATATACAGAATGTCCAAGAACTGGATAACAATATTTTATGATTAGATCATATGTGATATTTCCAACAAAAAAGCTTAATATGAAATGTGGATCTGAGGCGTAGAATTTGAGTGGCGAGCCTTGGAAGTTAAGAACAAAAAATTTATTTTTTTGCAATAACGCGGCTAGTTTTAAATCTATATTAACGGGTGAGGGCGCATTTTTAAGTTTAGCGACATATTCATTCCAGGTCATATGCTCATAAAGAGGAATGGTTTGGTTTGAACAAATCTGCAAAATGAGCCCTCACTCGTTAATATATTCTTTTTCATTTCCTTTTTCATTTTTTAGCTCATTTACATTATAAGTGTTTTGCAATTGTTAAATTTTTAATAATGCATTTTCATTCAATTTGTATCGCTATGTAATTTATACATTGTTTAAAAATTACGTTTGAGGCGAAAATCGACTTTCAGGTTAGACATTCGATCAATATTTTCAACGTAACGTTGCTCCTCGGAAACAAAATTGCACTGAACTTCGCGCGCGTCATCCATTACTTATGCGTAGTTTTCTTATGTCCACCGATCACCGCTCACCTAAACGTTCACCGACAGTGCTATCATTCGAATTTCTTTCCGACAGTGAAGAACGTTGGCTGATTTCAACACTGAAAAACTTGAAAACTCTAGTTTGCCGGACAAAATGACAAAATTTTCAAAGAAAAAAGTTATGCCTATTATTTAAAGAAGACACAGTTCACCGATCGGTATTGGCTGGACTATCACCCTGCACAAGTATATATGCATAGTAGTAGTAGCAGCCGTGGCTGTATATTTATTCCGTTATAAGAATTAAATACTATCATTTTGGTCATAGTAGCGTTCGAATCTCTGCATTGGCAAGAAACTCTAATCTTCTTAGAAGGTCAGCCGGTGAATAGTCAAACAGAGTTGAGTCGTCCGCGTAAAGAAGTATTAGGAAGTCGTAAAGATAGGGACAAAAGAGTACCTATGAGAATTGATAGTCTCCGCCCAACTAAGAATTTTATAATTTTGAGTTGGTTGGCAAGCACTCAGTATACATATGTATACATATATTATTAGGACAAAGGACAGGTTAATTTCCCCCGCGTTAATGACAAGTCTATTTGTGGGTCGGCTCTCGGGTGGAGAGGTACAGGACAAAGACGGAACATGACAGAACTGTAGGCATATACAACACAACATCCACCTGGAGCCAGTCCCCCCTACCCCAATATCGGTACCACCAGCAGATTCAAAGGTCTGTGCCTTAGCGAGTACGACGCGGGGCTTATCCCATCTTTATCCGAGATAAGACCCACGACGTACCGACCGCGGATAAGACGCTGACGGTACCAATAACTGCCGACGGGGGTCGCAGGGGTCCCAAATTCGTACCTTCGCCCAGCAAAGTTCCCCGGTTATTCCACACTGGACATAAGCAGAGAAAATTGCACGGACGGGGATTCGAACTCGGGCCCTTCGCGACTTTCAGTTCGGGCGGACTAAGACTGACGCCTTAGCCCGCACGACCATCACGCCGACTATATGTATATATTGTTATATTATGTATTATTATGCTTCAGTATACTTTGTTGAAAGTAACAGTTTGTTTTCGTGTTTGTGCTGCTGTAAATAGAAGTTCCGAACACAATACTACGAGGCGAGCAATACTACATATTTTTATGTTATTAAGTATTCAATTCAATTTATTAAATGTATACATTCTGTAATATAATAATGCTACGCAGTATACATTTTTATGCATTAATTAAATAGAAAATTATTATAATGAGTAAATGGTATTACGCTTTGTAATTTGATTACGTGCGCGATAGCAATTTGCATAAATTAATCGCAAATCTTGAGCTTAACTCGTCTGAATTCAGATGTTATATAGTAATATTAATGGCGTAGTAGTTCCCAATTATGTTCTTGTGGTATTGAAGTACAGTATGGTCCCGTAAAAAACTTCCATACCGTAGCCTCTATCATTACCGTTTTCATTTCATGACCGTTTCTTTTTTTCTCGTGTAGCCGTTCTCTTATCCCTCTTGTACTTTCCCACAAAGGCAGCTCGTACTGCATGTACCGTACAAATAGTATTTTAGCACGTCGTAAATGTCGAGAAGGTTGTGAAGTTTTGTAGTTGTGTAGACACTGCGCAGAAACACATCATGCTATTCTTTTCTGTTACTTTACCTTAGAAAAGGCAAGCATGTTATTTTTCATTACGCACATTAGTTATATATAGGGAGTTCTATGTGAAATTGGCAATGAAAATTCGTCACCCTCTTATGTTTTATTATTATTGTATATTTATTTACGGGCGAGATCGCCCTCAGAATACACAAATTATATATATATATATATATATATTCTATATATATATATATATAAATATATAAAAGAACAACAATAAAAGCAATGTCGAAGTTAAAATACGCAGTATATCACGCATTCAATATGTTCAATGCATTCAACAATCAATTAGAATTAAAAATAAAATATAAAAAATAGAGGGGTAGATCGGATTCGATAAACATAATACGTAACAATAGATGTAAATACAAATACAAATAATACGCAAAGGACACTATAAAACATAATAAAACTATAATAAAACTATTTAGGGTTGTACACTATATAACCAAATTCAAGTTAAGGGGAGTACGAGACAAGGAATTCACTCCTGCAAGCGTCAATAAAAGAAGACAGAGTGTCGATATTTGATAACCGCTGAGGGAGCGCGTTCCATATCCTCCCAAGACGATTAGTTGCTGAAAAGTGCAATATATTGGACCTACAGTTGGATTCGTTTAACGTGCGATAGAATCGAAGAGAGTGTGTTGGCGCACGTGATGTGAAAAGATTAGACACCTCAGGCGATGAGACTACTCCGGATAATATTTTTCTTACTAGGATGATATCATTTAATTTATGAACTGAGTGGTCGGTAGGAATGTGAAATTGGGTAGATATTGCTGAGTAGCTGTGTGAGAACCTATTCATTAGAGTGGTTGTTTTGTAAGAGAGATATCTCAAAAATTTCCTTTGAACGGACTTTGATGTCACAGTTGGTGAAAGTGGTCCAGATAGATGAGGCATATAATAGATGTGGGAGAACTAGAGTTTTATACAGATTAATGATCGCTGAGGTGTCAGTAAAGTTTTTGGTCGAACGCTTAAGAAAACCAAGTTGTTTAAAGGCTCTATTTACAACCAACTCTAGGTGCTCAGAAAACGATCCTGCACAATTATATTTCACGCCAAGATGCTAATGGTCTGTACGCAAAGTAGGTCATGCCCTTGAATGGCATAATGAAATCGCATAGTAGAGTGTGACCTCCTAAGATGCATTATCTTGCATTTATTTAAATTAAGATATAGTCTATTAGTGCCGCACCATTCGCTAATTTGTTCTAGGTCTCGCTGGATTTTAGAGGAGTCTAATGGAGATTTCACAATGTTGTATAGTTTCAGGTCATCAGCATAAAAGAGAAACTGGGAATGGGATATGACATTCCCCAGGTCATGAAGGTATAAAATAAATAATAAAGGTCCCAAATGAGACCCGTGCGGGACTCCTGACGAAGTTGCAAAAAAGTCAGAGTAGAGATGTACCACTTTCTTCGGACGACCTTATGACGTTCGGTCAGGTAGGAATGAATCCATTCAAGCAATGATCCCCCGAAGCCAAACAGGCTCAACTTGTCAACCATGATGCCGTGATCAACGGAATCAAATGCCTTCGAGAAGTCCAGATACACTGCGTCAACTTGATGAGAGGCATCCAGTGCTTCGGTAATGTATGAAGAAAAAATTAAAAGGTTCGATATCGCGGATTTTCCCTTAACGAAGCCACGCTGCTGGGTAACTATTTTGATGAGAATAAAGTCAGAAATTTTTGATGTCACTATCGAGTCGAATAACATTGACAAAACGTTAAGAATAGAGATTGGGCGGTAGTTTTTTATATTTTGTTTATTCCCAGATTTGAAAATTGGGGTGATGAACGATTTTTTCCAACGAGCTGGAAAAATTCCAGAGGACAGTGAATTATTGAAAATAAGCAGCAAAGGCTCGATCAGGGAAAATATGCATTTTTTTATTAAAACCGGAGGCAGCATATCTGGACTACCACCAAGGTCATCTTTCAACAGTAGAAACGCCTTTAAGATATCTTCGCGGGTTATGAGTAGAGACTGATAAGTTTCTGAGTTTGTATTATCAGAGCTACGGGCATCAGTGCTCCTGGTTGGTGTAAGTGAACATAAAATTCTTGGCGAATAAGTTTGCGACATCGCTTCCACTGGCTTCTAATGCACGTAATCAGTGGACCCGATAGTTGTACTAAAGAGTTGTGGAGGAAAACAATTTTTTTTAAAGCTTGGCGCATCCAAAATGGCGGCCGCAATGACAATTTTTTTTTAAACGTGACAAATTTTTATCTCGGAAACTATAGACTCAGAACAAAAATGTCTTAGAATTGTCCAAAGAATACCCTCAAATTTTGTTACAATGTTTTGATGCAATTTTTGGTTTTTCAAAAATTCAACAAATCGAAATTTTGAAACGTTATTTAAAAAATTTGAAAAAATTTGAGAGTATTCTTTAACTAAGTCAAATGTGTTCTAAAAAACGTTTCTCTAAAGTCTATAGTTTTTGAGGAAAAAAATTATTAAACTTTTCTAGAGAATAATAGGTGCAAAGTGAGAACGAGGAAATATTGTATCAAGTGTTCTTTATATTTTTGAGAGACTTGCATAAAGCAGCAAACAAATTAACAATCTTGCTAACGTTTATAAGTTCCGATGAGATTTGATAGAGAAAAATAACAAAAAATAAAAAAAAAAAAAAAAAAAACTAAAATTAAAAAAAAAAGATTCTCAATGTTCGTCTACCTCCTCGCGGTGAGAATCGGGAAACCTTAAATACTTCAACACTAACGATGTAATGCTACAAAAAACATTAAAAATCTAGTTGAAAGATTTATTATTAAATTTTCTAAACTCGAAAACCAAAAAGAGCGACCCTGAAAACGTCTAGATATGAGTACCTCTCAAGAGAATTTTCTCTACAGTCTACAGTTTTGAAGTGAAAAAATGATCAGTCTTGAAATCTAGAAGAGTTTAATAATTTTTTTCCTCCAAAACTCTAGAATTTAGAGAAAAATTTTTTAGAACATATTTGACTTAGAATTCGTTAAAGAATACTCTCAATTTTTTTTTAATTACGTTTCAAAATTTCGATTTTTTGAATTTTTGAAAAACCAAAAATTGCATCAAAACATTCTAACAAATATTGAGGGTATTCTTTGGCCAATTCTAAGACATTTTTGTTCTGAGAAAAATTTGTCTAAAGTCTATAGTTTCTGAGATAAACATTAGTCACGTTTAAAAAAAAAATTGTCATTGCGGCCGCCATTTTGGATGCGCCAAGCTTTAAAACAAATTGTTTTCCTCCACAACTCTTTAGTACAACTATCGGGTCTACCGATTACGTGCATTAGAAGCCGGTGGAAGCGCAAACTTTTTAAAAAATTCGATTCATTGAGGAAAAATGTCGTAAATAAACGATAAAAAACATTAAAAATCTAGTGTAAAGACTTATTTTTAAATGTTCTAAACCCGATAATCGAGAAGAGCGACATCTAAAATGTCTAGATACGTTAGTTTAGAAAAAAACAAGAAATTATTTGTACAATTTATATACTTAAGAAGTTGAAGTAGAATTTCTGGACTTCTCGGCGTTAAACTAGGTGTGTACCATCGCGGGCGATCAAAATTATATAAAGTCTTTTTTGTCACACCTGCACAAAACTGCCACCTTTCCGTGCAGGTTAAGTGAACGGAAAGTTGCCATTTATGGCCGAGGACGCTACTGCGCATGCGCACGGGCGTTTTTCAATTTTTACCGTCCGCTGTTCTCATTACAGCTCGCCACTCGTTACCGCCGGCCTGTAAGGTGGCCCCCGCAGGGGACTTGTGGAAGAGAGCGGAGCGGGTTATCTCCGTCCACAATTTTATTGTGGAAGAGTGAGGGGTCGAAGTGCCCGAGCTCGAAGAGGAGCAATGCTTTTGAAAGATCCGCTTCTCTTAGCAAGTTTTGAGAATTGACGACCTCACGGACCCGATCGTTCGGCTGGTCTGTGCCGACGAATGCCTGATCGTGAAACGACTCGAGAGACCCACCGTACTGGGGAGCTAGGGTGCGGTGTCAAGCCCCTGCCGGCGGGTTCCACACGGGGGAGCGCTACGGCGTGCCGTGTCCGTGCAGGCAGTAACCGCAGAAAGGGTTGGCCTCTAGCGGGCCGTGGCGACGTTAGAAAGGTTCTCTGAACCAACAGAAGCATCAAGGCAGGCAGCTTGTTGCTAATAAATGTGGTAGCTGACTTGTTGTATCACTTTTTTAAGTGTGCACAACCGGCGGTGCTGGCGCATCACTAAAATTTGGCCCCATCCCCCATGGGGGGGGGGGGGTGTTTTTAACCCGAACGGGAGGCAAGACACCTTAAATAACTATACTAGGCCTGTAAGGTGGCATTTTTGTCGACAGGAGTGACAAAAAGTATCGTGTGTACCACGAGCGGAAATGCATTACATGGTCGGGCGATGCTGAATCCCTCGTCTACGGCATGACTCGGCTCGCCTCGTCTTTGCCTACGACTTGAGATGCAGTATCGCCCGCGCCGTAATACATGCCTTTCCGCCCAAGACACACAATATACTATTTAGGCATATGACGCTGTAAAATTATATTTAAATTCGAGTAAAAAGTATCGGTCATAGAGTTTACATCTAAACAAGATAAAATAGCGCACCAGTTTAAATTTAATAATTCACTATTTATACTGTCGAAATCAGCGTTAAAATAATCCAAAAATTAATTCTTGAAGTTCAGAGATGGTGATGAGACTGGTGATAACAGTTGAAGAGAACTTGCTAGATGGTGACAATCAGTTGGCAGCAAAGGGTCCACATCTAAGGAACATCTCGCGAGTGATAGTGATGATGTAAAAATCAGGTCAAGCGAGTAGCCTTTTGAATCCAGAGGTTGCAGAAGTTAAGAGAGATTCAACATGACTGCCGCACCGCATAAATTCACTGCGCTCTCCATGATGTTAAGAGGGGCATACCCATTGACATCCAGGGTGGTTGTACCTCCACACGAGTTCTAAAGAATATTTGGTAAATTAAAATAGCCAAATAATACCCATTCGCATTCAGTATATTTATCAGCGAGCGATCTTACGGAATGCGAGAACTCATTGTAAGCGGATGAATTAGACGATGTTGAGAAGTAAGATACTCCAAAAATACACTGACGGCCATTTTATTGTAAATTTTTTTTTAATAGTGTGCAATGGATGAAATGGTCTTGAATTTTTGCAGATTTTTATCTTGTCATATTCACGAGTTATGAATTAAAAAAAAACATAAAAAAATTTCGATTGGTTATAACTCAGCAATAAAAATAGATAAAGAAACGTTCGAACAGACATTTTTTTCAGTTTTTCATGAAGTTTCTCAAAAAATTATACACAAAATTATTGCTGAATTATTTGGTCCAAAATTTTGTATTTTTAGAATAAAATCGATTTTTTAAACATGATAATCATAGTTGATTTTTTAAAAAGTTCTCAAAAAAACTATCATAAATTTGACAAATTTTAAGCCTAGTCCCGTTATGGGCACGAGATTGTTTCTACTTAAAAAAATTAATGAAAATAATTTTTCCATTTCGTGGGCGTGACGTGGCCATTTTACACCACGTTTTCGGGGCGTAGAATGGTCATTTCACGACCCATGTATTAGAACACAAATCATGCTTAATTATCATTTTTACAAATAGCCGTTTCACACCCCTGAATCAAAGAATATTGTTTGCATGAAGGGGGTATATTTAAGCCTCGGATGGTGATGGCCCTACCTTCGTCGTTTAAGATTTCTTTTGCAAATTTTAATTTTATGTTGTGATAATTATAAAATCATATGTAATTTTATCTAAACGGTTTACTCCATTTGAGTAAATATTTAACAAAAGAAATTCTTTTTTCTTTTTTATCTTTATATAAAACAATCAAGTAATGGAGACAAAGCTTAATTAAAATTCGTCATTATAAATAATACTCTTATTATATTGTATTTGATTATCGTCGTTGACGTTTGATTATTTTAAGAAAATTACATTCATTTGATCGTGAAAATCGTTTAACTATTAAGGTACCATTTCCATCTGGTATAACGCAATGTATTTTGTTTGTACCCTCTAATGGCATCGCTTTTATGTATCGTTGTAATTTTTCCATCGCATTAACGTAGGCCTCTTGAGTGGATAAGTAAACTGTAATGTTTGGTAAATTGTCAGGTTTTGATACCTATTCAAACAACTCATTTGGAGTTTTAATTTGTTCATCGACTGGTAATTGAAGACTCGCTCTTGCCGGCATTCTCTTTATTGTACCACCGATTCCCACGCAAGATCCTTTTCCATGCGCTGTTTCCAAAGTGCCATTCAGCAGCTATTCCAAAATCATCTTTATGGTAATGAATATTTACGAAATTTTTAAAATTTGGAAATGTTGTGGCGCTCCATCAGAGATGAATTAGGCAATCTGATACAATAACTATGCTTCTGTGAGACAGTTGATTGTGCAATTTATAATATATTACAACAGGATATACTGTAGCTCGGCTATTGTTCCAATGGAATCCAGACGCTGCATTTTGGTCGATAAGTGCGTAATTTTGAGCAAAATCACAAATGATAATGAATTCGTTATATTTTAATAATTATTTTACTTCCTCCATAAAAGTTGTTTGCTCTTTTGCAATGAATGCATGCGGCAAAAGCTCCTTTATATTGTCACAAAAAATCGACAAATTCGTTTGAATTTTTCGAAAAAGTTTCCAGACTAGTTCGTGGTTTTGCAACCCAATTTATGTCATCAATGTCATTCTCATTCAGTGCTTCTGTCAATATTTCATTAAAAAGTAAGATTTGGACGAAGAATTTTTACAAATTAAAATTTCGAGGCAGTCACTATAATGGATTAATGGTCAGATGTTTAGTTAAATTTTGACAACTAGGGGAGAAGAAAATTGTGTAATGATTAAAGGACCATAAATGTGTACTCTATACCATAAATAGTAAACAAAGATGTACTAAAATGAATAAATTCAATGAAAACAACGATAAATTAAATTAATTTGTTTAAATTTTAAGTGATGTAGCTAATATAGAAATTGTATTTTATTTCAGTTGGAATCTAAAATATTAAGGTCCGACATGATTTTAAAACAAGAACTGTGTGCAATTGAAAGAACTCAATACTTTTTCATTCTTTTTCAGTTATTGGGTACATGTTTTTAGGAAGTACATAATGTACAAATAAACAAATAATAAATACAAAAATTAATAAAAACAAACAAAGCGTGGGTACAAAAATGAGATATTCATTAATAACACAGGCCCGCAAAAAAAGTGTACTGATCTGGGGTTCCAACTACATTATTCCTATGTATTTTGGCCCCCTGAACTCGAATCTGCAATAAAAAATAGTCGTTTCCCGGCTCGTTTTTGAGAAAATCTTAAAAAAAAGTAAAAAAACGAGTTTTTAGTGATAAAGGCTTAAATACAAGGGAAAAAGCTGGTAAAGAAGAGTATCACTTGTCTCACGTTGAAATCACATTATTCCTATGTATTTTGACCCACTAGACACGAATCTGCATTAAAAAATGGAGGTCGCCTAGTGACGTTAAAGATAACCTGAAAAACCCGTTAAAAATACTCTTTTATAGCGATAATGGCTTCAAAAAGTAGAATATGACTTTTGTCAGGTTAAGATCAATATGAATTTTATTTGTAAACGCACGAACACACTTGCGACAGTCTTCCTTAATGTTTAAACTACAAGGAAACCTGAACATATTATTAGGCTGATGGCGTATCTGGAAATGATTATACATATAGTAGCAAAACCGAGCTTTACAATATAAACACAGTTATCGTGGGAAATATCAGATTTCTAATTAGAAAATTTAATGTGGACGGCATGATGTGAGTAAAATCTGCATTACGGCCGAAATTAAGGTGAACTCATCACGAACTAAATTGGTTTTCGCTTACGTTCGAATTCCTTCAAATCTTGATGAAATCGCTCAGCTTGCTCTTCGCTAAAATCTCCAAGTTTTTCCGGAAATTCATCAAGATGTGAATGAAGAAAGTGAAGCTTCAAATTCATTAGGCCCCCTAAGTTTTTGAAGTTTTCTGACATTTTTTCCACGATGCTCTTGTAGTTTTCATCATCGTTATTTCCCAAAAATGTTATTGCGACATCTTTGAAGCTCAACCAGACCGCTTTCTCTGTATGATTCATATTTTCGACAAACTCTTCGTCTCTAAACATTTTCCGAATTTGAGGTCCATTGAAGATACCTTCCTTCAATTCAACTATGGTTACATCTGTAAAGACATTTTGCAGAAGAGCGCTTTAACAAATTGTTTCATTAATCCAAGTTTGATATGCAACGGAGGGAGAAGAATTTGGCAGGATCTACAAGTGGACGCTTAACGACATTGCCCGAACCAGGGATAAGTGATGACCTGGCTGGCCAAACTTTGATTTTATAATGATTCTCTCTATCTAGGTTATCAAACAGACATAGACAGCATGGATACTTAGTGAAACCTGACTGTTGCCCTAGTATCAAGGACAATATTTTAAGATCCCCACAAATAAACCATTCATGCTCACTATATCTTATTTTGTTTAAGACCAAAGATCAACATCTTAACCTGCCAGAAATCATATTCTACTTTTTAAGAACTTATCGCTAGAAAAGCGAGTTTCTCCGTTTTTTTTTATATTATCTCTGACGTCACTGTGCGAACTCTTTTTTTTATTGCAGATTCGTGTCCAATTGGTCAAAATGCACAGGAATAATGTGATCTCAACGTAAGACAAATGATACTCTTCAGTTCGAGCCTTTATCGTACCTTTTGTGAACCTAACATCATCAGTTTTGTGTTTTGATGCATTGAACATACGCATATAGTATGTGTACCACACGATCTTGCTAATACGCATTCTTTGGGCGTAATAATGCGAATAAAGAAAATCCGATCTTGAAATTTGGGTGGCGCTTTTTGAAAAGTTCATATTATTCTTTGAGATTTGAAAGAATGAGTCGCTTTTGAACCTGATTTCACTTGCCAGTCTCATCCCGGATAGAAAGATAATCTTTAACTCCTGGCATTTCCACACTTGTTTCCTCGTCAACATAAAATTTAAGAACAGCATCTAGTGTATCGTTAGATAATGAATTACCTAACAAAACAAAATAAAAATTTGAGGTAAGAATAATATAATAAAAATTAAAAGTAATTAAAATCTTCTGTACCCCTCTTTAATCCTGGCATCGATAATATTCCTTTCTCTGCCGCAAGACTTTTTGCAACTTGTGCCATGTGTTAAAAAATAAATTAATTAAAAACATTTCATAATTTAAATTTGAAACAATTATTTTACAATGTTTATTTAATCGCAAATAAATTTAAAAAACATATTTGTCCCGGCTTGGGTGCGAACCTGGAACCTTCAACTCTCAAAGCCGTTACCTAACCACTCGGCCAACTTTGATAATGCATACTCGATACAAAATGACAAATACTTTAAACGGAATGCAATCAACTGTTTCAACTATCTGTCATTTTGTAACCAGTAAACAATGTCATAGTTGCCCGAGTGGTTACGTGTTCGCTAAGAGAGTCGAACGGGTCGGAATATAGAAGGCGGGTGAGTTTTTATTTAAGAATAAAACTCTCTATGATAATTAACACGTGCCTAGCGTAGTTACTGCGCATCTCTTCTACGCACCATCGGACCGCTACATCCGTAGTCAATGCTCTGGTGTCGGTAACTAGTGTCTAGTTACTCTCTCGCGAGAGGCAGCACGTCCTGGGTGAAGTACCTGCTCATCCAACAGGAGGAGTCGAACACGCCTTCCCACTCTCAACAGACTACACCAGTGAGTTCGACTGGTCAGGAAGCCGAGTCGCCAGCTACACTTCACTTGCGTCCAGCAAGAGTAGGAAGGCCCTTGACTACGAATAAATGGCTCGTGTATAGAGAACCGCAATCCAAACCAATTTCGGATTTTTTCTTGCGAAGGAAGAGGGCTTGCTCTTCTGAAGTTTCTCCGTCAGCCGCTTTGGTTGATATTCCTCCCAATCGACGCTGTACTGCTTCATCAGTTCCAAAGGAGCCCATTTTAACTACTGGTCAACCCATCTAAAATATGGAAGGTCAATTAAAAGGCATGCAGGATTCCATCATCAAAGCCCTGTCTGCAAAAATTGATGAAAAAGTTGATGCGGCAACAAAATCCAACCTTGATGCCATTTCGGACCTTAGGAACGAGGAACTTAGCGAGGTCACCAAATTGAAGGCCAAAATAGAGGAAAAGGATTCTCAAATTTCGCACTTGACCTCTGAACTGGAGCAGCAAAACAAGCCATTGAAAAACAGAAATATTAGAATTCGTGATCCAACTGCCTGTGTGGAGAAATTTTTAAAAGATGTATTTGACATCTCTAACGTGGTGGACATAGCGTACTCCATACGTACAGTTCCTCCCATAATAATAGAGGAACTTATTTCGAATTGTTCCAAGCTCCACATCATGGCCCAGAAACAACGCCTCCTAGCGGGCAAGAACATCTTTATTCACGCCGACCAAGCGGCCAGGGAACGACGCATTGACTACCACGCCCGGAAACTAATAAAGAAGGCTAGAGCAGACCATAAAAAGATCGAGCGTAAATACCAGAAGATTGGTGTGGATGGTGTTTGGCACACTGGTCGGATGTAGCGGAAACCTTTATACCGGAGGTTTCAACATCATCTTCTGGAATGGAGGTCGATTTCTCATCCTCTCAGACGATCACGTCAGCTCCAAGTGCATCTCGACCACGCGCTAATAGATCACATCTAAAAAAATGCATAGTTGCAGCCCCGTGTACCAGCTTCAGGGGCTGCCGAGCATCTTAACATGCCATGATTCACCGCCTGACTTCTCAATCCTCTACGTCGGTACTACCAGCTCCCCGAACTCTTCTTCCAGTGGAGCCACCTCATCGGCAAGACCTTCCACTTTCTGTTACCTTCTGGAACATTCATGGCCCGCACAACTACTCCACGGCTACGAAATACCAAAAACATGGGATAATAAATTATAGTGAGACATGGTGTAGTGAGCCATCTGCACGTCCAGGGACCCAAGATGTAGTGAACTTTTTTATCCCGGCATCGCGTGAAGGTTCCAGAGAAAGATTCAGCGGCGGCTTGTCAACTTTTACTCCGTCATCGGAATCACCGGTGCTGATTGAAATTTTCTCGCACTGGCTTTTTGTACTAATAGGAACTCATCCGCTTCCGTTATTTCAAGGCTCGTTTTATTTTCCGCCAAATTCTGATCTTACTTGTTATTTTCTCTTCAGCTTGTCCGAGACTCCTTATCAAACAAATTTCCGGATAGTGTATTTATTTTAGGAGGAGATTTCAATTCGTGGACCGGTGACCTTGACTTTCAACGCGAAGTCCGGAACTTATTTGAGGAGACTCAATTTGTTGCTTCCAGACAAACTCGCGATAGCCGATACAATGTCCGCGAAAAATTTCTCTATGATTTTATGTTTTACAATAATTTTATACTTTTAAATGATTGCTCGCTCAGCGATTCCTCCGCGCAATTTACGATTTTAGATGTTAATGGGCGAAGCATTGTCAACTTGCTCTGGGTCTCAGCCAATCATTTATATTTGGTGAAAGACCTTTTTATAGACCCTGATGGTGGAGGCTCGGATCATTTTCCGACAGTTGTCTTGTTGTCTCTCTCGTTAATTAATTCTCCGTCCGTGTCCCATTTTTCGTACAGCGTAGCACCAAGGTATGTAACGTCGTGGTTACCCGAGGGGGAGGTAAACTAGTTAAACACTTCCGCGAAGTTGACCCCTACGCACTGTTTTACGATCATGCCGAGCAAAGCCCGCCTTTCGACTCTTTCGGTTCGAGTCTTCTCAGTCTTCTCATTCAGGAGGGTTTAGTGAAATCCTCTGGTTCTTTCCGGGGTCCAAGCACTTTAAAGCGTTTCTCACCTCACTGGTTCGATGCGTCCTGTAAGTCTGCAAAAATAGTCATGAACAGAGGCCTTCACCTACTTCGGTCGAATAAATATGAGAACTCTTACGAACTAGCTTACATTGCTGCCAAGACAAAATTTAAACAATCAACGGTAGTAGCTAAAAAACTCCATACTTCGCGTATACCAGATGCCTTCGCTGGGGTGAGAGATGCCAAGAGTTTCTGGTCGGAGGTTTGTAGGCTCAGGCGGGCTCCACCGTGTACTTCGCCGGTGTCCCTGGAGGCTTGGACCGGTCACTTGTGGCTCATCTACCCTTCGAGGCCAACGACGTCTTTAACTTTCTATGGGGCTCTTGATGAAGATCTTGACGTCCCTATTCTACCCCAGGAGCTGCGGGAGATAATGAAGAGATTAAAGTCGGGTGAAGCTGTAGGTTCGGACGGCATCCCAGCAGAATCGTGGAAACTACTCACGGGAGAGTGGTTTTCATATGTTTTGGACCTTTTTAATTTCATTCTAGTCAACGAGCTGCCACCCGAGGGGTGCATGGTGGTTGATCTCTTCATGCTCTTCAAAAAGGGTGACCGTTCTGATCCTGAGAATTACCGTGCTATAGCCATAGCTAATGCTTTAATGAAGTTATTTATGCAGGTGCTTGCGGCGCGACTGGAGAACTGACTCTCCCAGCACAATATACTCCCGGAAGAACAAGCAGGATTTAGGAGAGGGTGCTCTACGGAAGACAACATTTTTACATTAAATGCAGTAGTTGAGATCCAGCTTAGGAAAAAAGCCTCAAAGTGTTATGCCCTTTTTGTTGACTTCCGCAGAGCGTTCGATTCGATCACTCACACAAAAGTCAGGCACGAGTTGTATAATACAGGGATTAGCGCCAAAATGGTTAGGGTGCTTAAGGTATTTCACGCTTCAGCCAAATCGTCGATTGTATGTGCGGGTGGCTCTACTGACCGAGTCAGGGTGACTGAGGGGTCCTGCAGGGAGAAATTTTGAGCGTAATCGCGACCTTAAACGCTGCTTCGAACCGGATTCGATCCAGCTGTCTATAGATAATTCTCCGACGGACTGGCTTCTCTTGCTCTAGAACGTTGCCAACTATCCCACTTGCGCCTAAAAATACATTTGAGAACAGCCACTATACTCTCGCGTTCGTTTTGTGTCGGTAGTACGTTCTATGCGTACAACCCGAACGAGCCATGCTCTATTTGCAACACGGGTGAAAGGGAGACTTTAATTCACGTCCTGTGCAACTGTCCCCTTTCTAGCCCTCCAAGATGAGACTCCGTCGCAGTAGCATTTTGGCGAACTGTTCCGATGAGAGTATGGTGGCCTTTCTGCTACCCTCCGTCGACCCTCGTGTGCTGAAAATCCTTTTTGGCTTTGTCAGCTCGTGTGTCGCTAGGAGACAATTTCTCCTGGAATTTTAGTCTCTCTCTCTCTCTTGTACATTATGGCAGTCCCAGTCCAGTCTTTTTTCTAATAATAGGCGTAGTTTATATCTTTGTTTTTAAATTGTATAGTCACATTCGTCTGTTATTGTAATGTAATTGTAATTGCGTGCGATTTTTTATAAGTGTCAGTATATCGTAAGCGTTGTGTACCATTTTTGTTCTTGTTATGTTATTTTTTGGTGCACTCCTCCCTTAAGAATTTTATTGTAATTCATTTATGGGTAAATAAACTTATACTACTACTGCTACTAAATAAAGACTCAAACTCCATTTCTTTTGCATCGGCCCAGACGGTACCCGTAAACCTGCCTTCGGGCAATGATTTTCTATTAGAAACGGATTGCAACACCGTCCGAAACCTGCCATTATATGAGATAAAAAATATTAGCAAAAATACGTAACGATCAGTTATGAAATTTAGGAGGACACGCGAGCATGCGCAGAACTGTTTTGCCGTTCACTGGCAGGCAGAATTGGCGCGAACGTGCTGCAGTTCAAACCAGGATAAGAAAATAGCATAGTCGCCGCAACGTTAAATTAGTTTCGCAGATGGCGAAAAGACGTGTAGGTGGCGCTGCAACTGCACGAATGCGTAGGAGTGGGAAATTTGACCCGGAAAAATTACCGAATAACCCGCAGGAGGGCCGGAACCCAGATACAGTCGACCATCGCTAATATTCCCTTCGCTAAAATTGCCTCCCAATTTTCGTTAAGGGCATGTCGTAGTCAAAGACGAACGTTGATGCGCCATAAGCGCCACTCGCTTTGACGGCAATGTAGAGCATATAGAGAGCCAAAAATTTTCCCAACATTTTGCAAATGACATGATCGAAATGAAATTTGTAGAAAATGTATCGCATTCTTAGTATCACCATGAATCATTTTCACATAATCGAAAATAACGGTACATGACGAACGGAAAAAAATGTTTTCCTACGACGATTTTTGACGGTCAGTTTAATTTCAAAGACTGATTACGCCTGCTTTTGTTCTATCGGCATTTCTATCGCGAATGGCGGGAAACTATTTTCTAACGAAATAAAAGTCCGGGATCTTTATAACAAATGTATGCATGTCGGTATTTCTTTATTTTTTTAAGAACCGCCATCGGGTGCTTCATGTGGTCTCAGTCGGTAATACAGAACGATACGGTATGCTCTTAATATTGATTCTTACTGCAAGAAATGCGCATGCCCACCGGCAAAGTGGGAGGCAATATTAGCAAATTTGTCCAGACTCGACAATTTTGGCAAGATTAGTATCCTAATATATGGATAAAAAAATTACCATTTTCCCCCCCGAAAGCAAGGCGTAAAATGGCTACTTTACGCCCCCTGAATGGAAAAATTATTTTCATTAATTCTTTATAAGTAGAACGAATCCCGTGCCCACAACGGGACTAGGCTTAAATTTTATAAAATTTACGATAGTTTTTTAAAGAATTTTTTCAAAAAAATCTGTTATGATTATCATATTTAAAAAATCGATTTTATTCTAAGAATACAAAATTTTGGACCAAATAATTCAACAATAACTTTGTGTATAATTTTATAAGAAACTTCATGAAAAACTGCAAAAATGGCTCTTCGAACGTTTCTTTATCTATTTTTGTTACTGGCTTATAGCCAATTGAAATTTATTTTGATGTTTTTCTTTTCAAAAATTCATAACTCGTGTATATGACAAGATAAAAATCTGAAAAAATTCAAGACCGTTTCTTTCATTGCACACTACTGGAAAAAAAATGACGATAAGAAATAAGAGGGTGAGGCATTTTCATTGCCGATTTTACATGGAACTATTACATACGTTCTATACATATATGGACTTTTGTACTTGCAAGTACATGGTGAAATGTGACAAGAAGGAGCTCCATGAAACAGAAATCATGTTACGTACCGGTGGTACGTAGCGTCCGACCCGCCCATATTGTATCATTTATTTCAATAAATAAACTTACTACCATTTATCCAACGTGAGAATATGCATGAGGTGCATCCTCACACGGTGAAGTCGAGCGAAGGAAATGCACCCTCAGCATAATTCCACGGTTGGAAAGAAATCCGACAACGAACTCCGCTGCGCTCTCGTTTCGAGATCTTAATTAAATAAAAATCCTAACCACCACTCGCGCTGTTGCGACCATCGGGTCGTAACAGATTAAAATTGGTGTCAGAAGTGGCCCTCCGCGCGCGATTTTTTCGCTTTGCGGTGTCGATCCCCTTAACGCGGAGTGATAGAACACCCTCTCACTACGAGGGGTTCTTTTTAAATCGGGATACGCGAAGATGTTAATTTTAAAATCGCGCGCGTCGCGTACCTTTCTGTGCGGGTATCCCGAGGAGGACGTTTTATCCCTGCCAAAGAATTTTCAAGAAAATATTCCAATCTTGAGAATTACGCGAGTGAGTTGTTGAATGGTGTGTTTGTCGTATCCAGTAATGATGAAAATGGACTTTTGGATTTGCAGTAGGCTCATGTCGACCATGCAGCAGGGTCGGCACGAGAGCGTTGCAGACTACATAGAACGCGTGGTCGATTTGCATGAACATGGGATAACAGCGCTTGAGTTGGAAGAATACTATACGGAACTCAAGAACTACTTTAGGCGAAATTGATCGCAATACAATGGCTTATTCTATAGCGGGGTTGAGAGATGAAGAAATGGAAATTAGAGTGCTACGAGTCAATCCACAGACCGTGTCTGATGCCATGATTACCATAAAGAACTTCGCTCGGGTGGATACAAAGAAATTTGACTTTGCAAGAAAATCGCGACGACAGACACAAGTTCCGTTGCGAAGAAATAAACAGGCTAGGGTCGAAACTAATTTTGACACGCTAAAGACTCTCCAGACGGGCACAGAACCCAGGAGCAGGCGGTCACATAAATGCTACAAGAAAACCCTTCCTGTAATCTTACCGATTTCACATGAAATCTGGTCAACTGCGGAGAATATCGCCAGATACCATCTATCTACATCCGTTATGTCACACAAATCTCATACATATTTGCCAACCGACCGTAAGTCCAAAATGCCGGTAACTCAGTACAAGAAATATCAAGAACCAAAATCACATGTACAAGAGGTATATTGCATACACACCAACAATTTTGGGGACGAAAATATCGTGTATGACGAAGTGTCCGAAATTTCAGAATGGAAACTTCCTGAAATTGCAGATGCTCGGGTTACTGTTGAGAATGATGAAGAATCAAGACTCATTCCAAATACGTATGAAGTTTTAGTGCCAAAGTATCCTAAAAAATTATGACTGGAGATGTGCTATCTCGTCACCCGTGCCATGCAGCCAAAGGCTAACCGACTATCGAGGATCATCTTCTCACACCCTGCGATAGCGGCGAAGTACAAAATGCTTCACCCCCTGAACTTCCTAAAAATCTCCGATTTTCAACATTCATCGCGAGATGGTAAATGTAAAGAGTCTAGTGAAAAGGGCGAGAAGAAAGGAAAGAATACAAAGTTCCCAAACATGCTGAACTCTCTGGAAAATCTGGTTTTGAAATCAATGAAGAATAACATTTTAGAGAAGAATCATCAACGAACCAGGCAAACATTGAATATTACTTCGAAGCACTTGTTGCGACGGGCAAAATCCGCGAATCACATCCAAAACGAAAGATGGAAGAGAACCAGCATCAATCGAAAATGCGTCCTTCCGTTTTGTAGTACACATTCTTCTACAAAAGTTAATAAGGTGCCACGAAATGCGGAAAATCTGAATCAAAGGAATCAAATAGTGACATTTTTTAGTGAATTTTTGAGGCCTCCGCCCGAGCCAGATGAGCGGGGTGAGGAGAGGAAGAGGAAGTAATAGCCTCTCCTCTTTGTGCGATTCTTCGCACCGGACCGCGACATCTGCGGAGCTGCGCACCACCCACACCCATATACGCTCTCTGCTTACACACACGGTACAGGCAAGAACGTGCGCTTCTGGAATAAAGGCAGCATTAGGTGAAGCGTAGAAAAAGCTAGAGAAGTGCACATTACGGATGATCAAATATAACTGAGGCTCCGAGGTACCCCCTCCAGACCAGACCAGCTCAGACCAACTCCACAGAGTCATGTCTCCGTATAATGATAGATAACAGTGAAAAGTCTATTGGTGAATAGTGGAAGTGTCAAGTGTTATGTTTATAAAAACAAAGAATAAAAAGGACAATAAAGTAGAGTCTATAAGTTACACATAGTGTACTACTGTTATAGTTTCAATTATTGTAAACATATTGCAATAACTTTATGAAAAATTTGCAATCTTTGTAAAATTGTTTGCGCATCTGCGAGAACGCCGATTTCATTCTTTTGGCGGTATATGTACTACCCCTATCCTGTCCATCGGCAAGGAGCCCGATTTTTCGAAGCGGGTAGGTGGTACGAAAGAAATTAAAATTTTTTGTACATCGGCGAGGACGCCGATTTTTCATGTTAGGGAGGTGTTACGTACCGGTGGTAACGTCCGTCCCACCCATATTGTATCATTTATTTCAATAAATAAACGTACTGTTACGAACGAAAGACGTCCGCAACGAGTCCTTGGTGGATCAGGTCAGGTTCTGTCTGACACCAGCCCAGTCGGATGTGGGTCGAGGATATTTGGAAAAGGTGATAGATGTACGATCACCAGTTTAGGTGATGAAGGGGCGTTTATTAACCGCACCTGAAAAATCCCTTTGCCGTGCGGACCAACACCTGTACAGAGGCAACGGCGCGCTATATCGAACGCACGGGGCGCGCACTTATATTTCCCGACGTTCCTGACTCGCGACGGATTTCGCGAGCAGCTACGAGCTCTGGTCAAGCGCGACCGAGGAAAACTCTCTAGAACGATCGAGCGCTCGACGTTGCTGGAGCACGTACTACTCGATCTCGGTAGATCGTGCGTTAAGTTCGTATGTCCAGCCAAGACTGTCCTTCTTTGAGATCCGCCTCGACGAAGTCGACGGATCGTTCCGACGTTCCCGTATACGTCTGCAGTTTTCGCCCATGGGAACCTGCTAAGCTTTTAATTTTGCTTCCGAGCACGGGCCTTTGCTGCCATGTATTGGGACCTTGAATTGATAATGAGCGTTTTTTTTTTCGAAATTTACGGATTTATTTTAAAAGAAATCTTTACAAATGTATTAATCAAAGTATTTTCCATCACTGGCCACTACTTTTTCCCATCTTTCTGGCAATTTTCGGATACCAGCACGAAAAAACGACTCGTCTTTTGAGGCAATCCAATCATCGACCCATTTTTTGCATTCTTCATGTGAAGTGAACTTCTGCTGGGACAGACCATTTGTCATCGACCGGAACAAGTAATAGTCCGAAGGAGCAATGTCTGGAGAATACGGCGGATGGGGTGGACTTCCCATTTCAATGTTTCTAGGTAGGTTTTGACCGGTTTTGCTATATGTGGCCGAGCGTTGTCATAAAGCAAAATCACTTTGTCGTGCCTTGTGCAAGTTCCCTTGCTTTTGTATCAACCCCATGGCTTTTAGGCGTTTGCTGACTGTCGATTCATCCACGCCCAAAGATTCCGACAACTCCTGAAGCGTTTGGCATTGGTCTACATTGAGTAGTGATTTCAATTCTTCGTCTTCAAACTTTCTGGGTTGACCAGGCCTTTCCTTGTCTTCGAGCTCAAAATCACCACTTTTAAAGCGACCAAACCATCTCCGACACGATTGTTCAGATGGAGCATGCTCGCTGTAAACCTCCACTAAGATTCGATGACTCTCGGCCGCAGTTATCTTCATATTAAAATAATGAAGAAGAACTCCCCGCAAAAACACTTTATCTGGTACGAAATTGGACATGTTCGAAACAATATTTCGTACTGTTGTTTACGTTGCAACCAAATGACACACGGTGTTTAAGACGACCATAGACTGTAGGTTTTAGCGGGAAAACATTGCAAACTGGAATATTGCAACATACCCGAGTGGCGCCATCTTGTGCGAAACGCTCATTATTAATTCAAGTACCCAATAACTTGTCGAAGCCTGCAGGTTCCCAGCCGAAAAGTGCTTACACTTTCCTGGAACGTTCGTGTAGAATTAATGCAACTTCAACTCGGATTGCGCACCTGGTCTCACAGCTGAAACACGAGACTGGATGCACGGTATTTCGTTGCACTGTAACGCTAGACAGCCTATATTATTTCCTACATCTTAATTTAGTATAATAATTATCGTTTTGTCGTTTAATCCTAATCGATCAAATATATATCCAACGTGAAAATATGCATGAGGTGCATCCTCGCACGGTGAAGCGGTGGCAGGAAAGAAATCCGACGACGAACTCCGCTGCGCTCTCGTTTCGAGACGGCGTACAAATAATAAACGTCACGGATATTAATTAAAAATCCTAATCCACAACTCGCGCTGTTACGACCATCGTAACAAATCATTTCATAGGTTCATTTATTATAACATAAATGAATTATATTTTCTATTATAAGAAGGGCACAGTTTTGTATTATTTTTAAAATGACTCATTACAATTTCACTTTCCTCGACAAAGGACCCCGCACAAAAGAACGTTAAATTGGTTCTAGGTGGAACTTCCTGCAATTGAAGTATATTGTAACTCATTCAATACTGAACACATTTTTCCTTTGCGGAAATGCCAAAAAATGTATAATTTATTTGCTGCGAGCATTTCAACTTGCGATTTGGACAGGGTGACATCCATAACCTGGACGTTCGATTTAATGTCAAATTTACGCGGCGGAATGTGTTGGAATTGAAGGATTACTTAAAAATGTTTAAAAATACTATAGTACATTTAAATAAATATGTATTAATAGACTTCCTCGAACATACTCAGACTTTACTAGACTGGCAATAGAAGGAAGAAATATCGAATCGGTTTGCATTTCTCCTATAGCAGAATGGGGTATAATCTACCACCGTCGGTACTGCTGCTAATATACAGTGTTGGGAAAAAGTTCCGGAACGGTTAAATATCTCAGCGGGAGTAAATTTTTGGGAAAAAATTTTCAGACAAAAGTTCGACGATTTTTCACTGGCGATTTAATTGTACCAGTGAATTTGATCTTGTTCACGACCTTGAAGGTCATTTCAAGTTCAAGTTCAATTTTTCAAATGGGGAACCACTATTTTTTACCGTGAATTTGAAAAGTGGGAAAAATTCTACGTTCAGGACATAACCTTGAATTTACGTTGAAGTTAGAGTTAAGGGCATTTCAAGGTGAATGTTCGATAATTGCAGGTATAGCAATAGTAACATAGCGAGGATTTAACTGCAATTACAAACATCCCACAATATGTATGTATTCAGTCTTTTCTAATAATATCGCCGGCACTAGCATTACCCGAGATGTACCACGTGGAGGTTACACGATCGGGTTCACACATCATCGGGGTGTTTTGTTCAGGTGGTCGTGTGTGTGTGTGTGTGTGTGTGTGTGTGTGTGTGTGTGTGTGTGTGTGTGTGTGTGTGTGTGTGTGTGTGTGTGTGCGCGTGTGTGCGCGCGCGTGTGTGTGTGTATTTTTATTTTTAAATTTAGCTTTGCTTGTTTTTTGAGAGGTGCAGGTCGAAATCAATTTGGAAATTTTGTGTATAAACCCAAATTGAGTAGGTAAATACCACATTATTTGTGCAAATAAGAAATGTTGGTCTCTTATGCTTCAAATAGTTTTTGAGTATCTTCTTAGTGTCAGTACGTTGGAAAAATCATTTCATACAATTATTCATTGTTGCATGGTAAGTTTATGGTTGTTTTTTATCGGTTATATCAAATATGTATTTGACTGATACACAGCGAATTCATGTTCTTATAATGCGAGGCTGTGGTGATAAAATTAGATCATATGAAGAAGTTGCCATGCTTTTTAATAACACATTTCCAAATCGTAATCATATTTCAAAATCTACAGCATATCACACTGTTTCACGATTCGAGAGAACTGGTTCAATTCATGACGAACCAAGATCGGGTAGACAAAAAGCAGCTACTAACGATGACGTGTCTATGCAGGTTCTGCAAACATTATTGAAAACCCGCACAATCCTCCTTCGAGAATAGCACAGGAATATGGTATTGACCGTACATCCGTTACATACATTTTTAAGTCACACGGTTACCACCCATATAAAATACGAATCGTCCAAGAACTCTCTGAGGATGACTATGATAGAAGAGTAGAGTTTTGCGATGAAATGATGAGGGGGTATGACGATAACAATCAATTCTTTAGTTGGATTTGTTTCTTCGACGAAGCTACATTTGAATTGAGTGGATGTGTCAATCGTCAGAACATGCGATATTGGGCGGATGTTAATCCTCATTGAATGAGAGATTCGCATACACAACATCCACAAAAACTCAATGTTTGGGCAGGAATTATTGGACAACATATTATTGGGCCGTATTTTATCGCAGGGAATATAAATGCTGAGAATTACCTGCATCTATTACGAACGCAAGTAGTCCCAGGTATCCAAGAAATTCTTGGACTTGCTTTTGAACAAGTATGATTTCAGCAAGACGGAGCCCCAGCTCACTATGCGGTAGTTACTCGAGATTACCTAAATGAACTTTTCCTAATAAATGGATTGGTAGAAGAGGATCGATTGAATGGCCGCCCAGATCTACTTTTATTGGGGATACTTGAAGAGATTTAAAAATGTAACGAATATTAGAAGCAATTTCGAAAATGCGAAATTATACCCCGTTCTGCCAGGAGAGATGGAAAATTCAAAATCCACATATGGAGCTCTTACAGGCGTGACATTGAAAAATATCACACTAGATCATTTATTTCAGAAATCTAGTCAATATTAGAAGCATTTCCGAACGTTGTAGATTATACCCCATTCACTTAGGGGTAATGCAAAAATCAAAATGGACATATAAATCCCATAGGGGTGTGACATTGAAAAATATCACAATAGATCATTTATTTTAAAATTCGAATGAATATTACAACCTTCGAACCTTCAAAATTATTCGCCATTCGGCTAGGAGTGATGCAAAATTCAAAATCTATGTATGGATCACATAGGGTCGTAACATTGAAAGGTATCGGACAGATCATTTATTTAAACAATCTAACGGATATTACAGGCAGTGTGGAACCTGTAAAATTATAATCCATTCTGCAAGGAGTAATACAAAATTCAAAATCCACATATGGAGCATTGGGGCGTGACATTGAAAAGTATCAGACTATATCATTTATTTGAAAAATCAAACGATTATTCGAAGCAGTTCCGACCATAATAAATTATACCCCATTCTGCTGGAAGAAATGCAAACCGATTCGATATTTGTTCCTCCTATTGTCAGTTTAGTAAAGTCTCAGTATGTTTGAGGATGCATATTAATACATATTTATTATAAAAATGTACTATAATATTTTTAAACATTTTAAAAGTAATCCTTCAATACCCCGTATAATTAAATTTCTGTTCATTCTCTTCATTGTGCTGATCTAGTAGAATTCAAGTATCTTCGTGTATACCTTTTAAATAACATATTGGAGGACAAAATGTTCTGAAATTACTACATTTTGCTTTAAACAAGCTGTTTTCTTATGGATCGATGCCGCGCATAAAAATGACCATTTTGATACTTTATCCCGTCCTTTTCAAAATGTGTCAAATTCTCAGTATTTTCATTCATAGACGTTATGTGGCACTATTTAAAAAAAGTGTACTGTAATTACGGGGTTTGAACCCTGCGCAACGCTATGTTAATATAATGAATATCATAATTACTAACATAGATGTGTAATGTTACTGTTATTTTAATATAGTTGTTCGCGCAATGAGAGGAAAAACGAAGGTTCCTGGCGAACGTAGTGTTTGTGGGTCCGGATCAATCGGGAGAGGAGAGAAAATGTAATTCCACTTGTATTTTTAAGGGTTTTTACTTTGAAGATGTGTTGTACACAATACTTAGACAGGATTAACTTTATCTATGTCGCCACGGGAGCCGATGCGCGCGAGAGCTCGAACGAGAGGCGAGTGTGTGCTGTGAAGCCACGGCGCGGACGCGGTAACATTAATAGATGGCGCTACGGAGCGCAGCGGCGGGCGGTAAGTGAACCGACTCGTTCGCTACTACGTTACGCGTGGGCGTAACATACCGCCCCCCGTGAGCCAGTGGGGCTCGCAACTTAACCTAAGATAACAAAGAAATCGAAGTAAAACAACAAAGCTGTCGTACAGAGTTATAGGTATAAAGAATACAAATATCAAATACAAAAATATCTTAATCACTCTAAATCGACCGGCAACAACGCAAGTTGCGTAATCGGTCGCTTCAAAACGGTAGAAGCAGTCCGCACTGTCACTACGCGAGTGAGTCCGTCGGTTCCCGGATAACACTCTAAAATGCGTCCGATTGGCCACTTCGTGGGCGGTAGATTCGCTCGCTTAACCAAGACTAATTGACCTTCTCGGAGAGGCCTTTCCGCAATACGCCATTTCGACCGTTGCTGCAAAGAGAGCAGGTAGTCGGCCGACCACAGCTGCCAGAATCGCTGATACATTTTCTGGAAAGCCTGCCACCTAGTCAACCGGTTGATCGGTACTGAGAACAAAGGTTCGTCTGGAACGGCATGTAACGTTCCTCCCGTTAAGAAATGCGCGGGAGTTAATATCGATAAGTCGTCAATATCGTCTGTCAGCTGACTTAGTGGGCGAGAATTTAGCGTGGCCTCGATTTGGCAGAGGAGTGTGACCAACTCCTCGAAGGTAGGCGTGTGATCGCCGAGGATACGTTTAAGGTGGAACTTGACACTTTTAACGCCTGCCTCCCAGAGCCCACCAAAATGTGGGGCTGCAGGAGGAAGGAAGTGCCAGATGGTTCCGTCTTTAGACAATAAATTTGTGAACGAAGGGTCACGTATAGCTGTGTCAAATGCACGAGACAGCTCGGATTGAGCTCGGATTGCGGACGCGGTAACATTAATAGATGGCGCTACGGAGCGCAGCGGCGGGCGGTAAGTGAACCGACTCGTTCGCTACTACGTTACGCGTGGGCGTAACAATAGTGTAAATATATTTTTGGTGCATTTTCAAAAATACAACGTCGTTACTTGCTGGATAAGCATTATGCAATACATGAAATATTATTTTATGCTAGCATTATGACCAAACACGCATCCTTTAGATATTTAACAATATTTTCATATCGTCATACTTGGAGGTCTGTACACCTACATTTCGTCGTCAATCGTGGAGTACTTAATTATTTCATATATTATTTGCAAAGGCAATCAGAACTTCTTTCTATTTTTAAGAGATTTAGAGGCTGGCATAATTCGAACCCATTCCGCCGCGTGAATTTGATGTCTAATCGAACGTCCATGTTATGGATGTCACCGCGTCCAAATCGCATTTTGAAATGTTCGCAGCAAATAAATTATACATTTTTGGACATTTCCGCAAAGGAAAAATGTGTTCATAAATGAATGATCTACAATATACACTTCGGCAATCGGGTATGTTTGCTTCGATTAATAGTTTGGCGATCCCGATTCTTGCGTTGTCCATATTATTTTCTGTGAACTTGACTAATTTTTTATTGGCGATAATATAGGCCCAGACGCATATGTGGGTGCCGCAGTTTCCTCCAGATGACTTACCATTGCACTGGTTAGGAATGTCGATCGGTGCATAAATGGTCCATTGCTGCCAACTTAGATTTTAATGGATGCAATCGATAAATGAGAAGATTCGCATTATTATGTGGTTTGGTGGTGATTTGTGGAGAGGATCAAGATATAAAATAAATTGTCTTTTGAAATCAACCACTAAAAGAACCCAGTGGTTTCTCAAGTGTAACGGTATAAGCCAAATCTTAGCTTCGTTGATATTTTGTCTCGCAAACCATTTTCTAAAGCCTGGACTAATCTGTCCCTCCAATATTTTCCCTATAAGTAGCGTTTCAAAACATGTTATTTCAAAGTTTTGTGTTGATGCATTAGTAGCCGCAATCATAAAAAACGCATTTATAATATTGTCATCTATCCAGGAACATGGTTGTAATGATCGGAAAAGGCTTTCATTGAGGTATAATCCCCCTATATTCTTGGAAATGGCAGGAACGCGGTCAGGATAATCAGTTGTAAAATAACACGTCATTCTCTGGTGTTTGTATCGATGGTGATATACTTCTGGATGATTGTTTGCCCCTTTTTGTAATAAATTTTGACTCTTTAAAAAAAATATTTGGCCTCTTCCGTTGACCTCGAGATTAAATTTCTTCGGCGGTATCGGTGTCAAATCTATCGTCTTCGACATTTGTCTGTTTCTTTTCTTTTTTAGGTAGTGAGAAATGGTCCATACTGCTGTTTTGTTAAACGTCCTTGAAGTAGGCTTTCTTGCAATTGCACGTATCTCGGAGCAGGGATTTTTTCTCGCTTTCGAGTATTTCGCGCTTCAATGCTTTATGGTAGTTTTCAATTGAAGCATTAGAGCCTCGACGAACTCCAAATTTTTTTACTTCTATTGCCGACCAAAGAGGAAAGTAGGGTATAATCACATTCAACAGATGCTGTAGAATAACAGTAAAACTCATTTTGTCGCCAGGTAATGAATTTGTGAATAAATGAATCTGGATTGGGCTTAACGGATTCGGAAACATCAAAGAAAACCATATAAAACATAGATTGTTCTCTTTGTGATGTTGATTTATCATCGTCATGTAACGTGTATGTTGTATCATTAAGTAAATCTTCGACATCATCTGGTTCTACAATCATCTCAATCTCATCCACTTCATTTAAATGTCTTTCAAATTCTACATTCTTTCTGGGTAATCCAAATAGTTCCACAGCAATTCGAAAGTATTCGTATGAATTCTTCAGATCTTCGCAATGTAATAATTTCGTGATTACTCTTCCGATTAGATACTGTTGTTTCACAGATAAACAACACTTTTTTCCTTTTCTTAAAAAGTTGATGAGGTGATTTACGAATACGTAATTTATATACTGTATCAATGTTCGGAACCGCATGCGATACAGATTCTGCGAATGGGAAAGCTGCTGAAGATTTCTTTCCTGGGACTATCAACGTGTAAACATAAACTTGTTTGCAATCCTCAGAGGGACGATCAACAATAGTTCCCGTAGCATCAACTTCCCCAAGATCATCGACTAAACTGGTTAAGGCAACTTTCAATTGCTCTTGTGAAAAACTTGTGACGGATCATTCGCCACATGACTCGGCGCTCCTTAGTAGGCGAACCGTTCGCTGCCGCAAGCTTCGATTTCCCGATGGCCAAAGAATTAAATTGCGTGCGACTGACAAATGCGTTTTCGAATGTTTGTTTCAGCGACTATGTTTTCGACCGAACGAGAGAGACCGCCCGGGAAATAGGCGATAGCGGCGGCCGATGATGAGAGGGGCGCGGAAGAGTGTCGGAGCGTCACGTGCGATCCGCGAAAAGTCTCGCGGAAATTTCGGCACTTCGTTGCGGACCATCGAGCGTCTATATTATTATAAAGAAAATTGTTTTTTTTTGGTTTACCTAAATTTGCTCGACTATCTATTATTATCTTTAGTTTTTAAAAAAAAAATTTCATTGTGCGTCGCTACGACCGATATATTAGAGAGTCCCGAAGTATTGTACATGAAAGAAGGCGGTAAGTCCGAATCGCCTGTCAGTTTTATTGAGTGTCAGTTTTCTCCGGTTTCGGTCTCGCAAGTCGATACTCATCAATATTGTTTAATTAGTTAAATATAATAAGTGTTCCAAACTAAGTGAAGTGTATTTATTTAATTTTAATTCATATCCCTAACTGATAAAAATAAATTAAGTGAGGAAAAAGAAAAACCCCTCGCAAAATTGGCGTCCCAACTAAAGGGCCGAATGAAGAATAATTAATTGGAAATTATTTAGTTTAAAAATAATAATTAAAAAGACATATATTTCGAGTACCGACTTCGCAACGGACGGCATGGTGTTGTGTTGTGTTCGTTCAAAACAAGGAAGGTCGTAACGGAACGATTTTAAATAAGGTAGGACGTGTCATGAAAATTAATTTTGAAGGAAAGTTATTTGAAAATTAAAAACAGGTAAATTTATTTTGTCGTGTAAATTTAAAATAAATTGTTTGCAAGAAAAGAAAGTTAATTTTAAAAATTATAGTAATAATAGAATGAAAAGTGATTAATTAAATTGGAAAGAGAATTTTAACGATTAATTTATGAAGTAATAACAGATATTGTTTAGAAATTTCATTGATACAGCAGTAAGGAAAAATAGTGCTAGAAGAGAAATTTGTGTTTAAGAAAGTAAAAGTCGTTGGCAAGAGAGATTCAGTTTTGAAGTTAATTAAATTTAGAATAAATTTTTGATAATATTTACAAGTAAAATATTTTGAAAGTGAAAGCTAAAAGTTAGTTGTGATAGTAATGAAATTTAGTACGAAAACTAAATTTTGAAAAATAGTGAAAAACGAAAACTAAAGAATAATAAGCTGGAAAATAATCCGTTAAAATAATTAATGAATTCGGAAATAGAAATTGAATTTTTTTTTCGTTGACAGTTATGATGATTTTGAATTTTGAAGACCTGTTTGTGTTTGTGTAACTGTGTTGTATTGTCATTTATATTGAGAGTCTCTTACAATTTCAAAATCAACGGTTCGAATGGAAATAATAATTCAAAGAATAACTAACGAAATTAAAAATTTTCTAGAAGATTGAAAGTTGAACTTGTCTGAGACTGAGTTAATATTTTAATTTTAAGAATTATTGGATATTTATGTTTCCGAGAGTCTTTAATGATGAAAAATGTGTTGTAATAAAATTTAACGAAGATAGAAAATAATTGTGCGAATTTATGACAGTTGTAACTAAGTTTTGAACTTAGGTGAAATTAAATAATAAATGGTTGAAATAATGAATTTGGAATAATATAATGTTGATAATTGTTTTGATTTTTAAGATGATTGAATTATATTTTTTATTACCTTTATTTGAATATTCTATTGGAAAGTTGTACGAATTAAAATTTATTGATTGAGAGATTTTGAACGGTTAAACTGAATTTATGAGAGATTTTAAATTGTAATAAGAAGTTGATTTCGTTTAAATTAGTGAAATATTGGAAATTAATTGAGTTTTTATTTATTTTTTTTTATTTTTTTTTCATTATTATTTTATGCAATTTTTGAATTTTCCAATATTGAGTGAACTCGATATTAAAGCGAGGAAAGCATACGTTTGTAACGGTTAAGTTATAAATAAAGAGAAATTGTGAATATTTTTGAGAGTCAGTTTATCTGAAGGAGAATCTTATGTGTTATTGTGTTGTCCTTTGGTTTAATTTGATATTTGAATTTTCGGTTGATGAATAGGAAAATTTAATTAAGATTTTGAAAGATGGAATTTTATGTCTGAATTTTAGAGTATAAATAAATTGATTAATATTTTACGTAGTGCGTGCAAGTTCGGGAAGAAGTAAATTCTATATGTTTGATTTAATTAATATCGGATTTACTTAAATGTGGAAGAATATTTGGGATTCTCACCTGAGCTTCTGTACTCGATACGATTATAGCGAATAATCATAATTTAGTCAAATTTAGCTAGTCAGAAGGTCCGCTCGAAGTCATATTGCTAGCGATTATTAATTTTTATTGTAAATTAATTTTGTAAATTACTTAAAATAGATAGTTGGGATTTCGGATAGTAGTAAAACTGCATCCACTGGAGAGTGGGATGTTCAGGAAGACGTTCGAAAAATTAAACAGGAGATAGCTAATCTTTCAGTCAGTAGAGTTGTGCGAGAATTAGTTAGTGAAAATTTAAATGAGGATGGAAATGTTAAGGATTTACGCGATAGATTAACGCGATTTAAAATATTAGAAAAATTTCCCACTGCACCGGTTAATTGGGATCAGATTAGAGATGAAAATGTTAGCGTAAATCGAACATCATTAGGAGATATGTCTCATTCACTGGATACGGATGGACGAAAATTCATCGGAACTGAAGAGAGAAGATTTTCGTCGCAACCTACGGTTACTGTGGTAAATACTACAGTCCCTTTACAACTTTAACCATGACGAGCACTGTTAGTATTACTACGATAGCAAATCAAGAGAGTGCCACTCGTGTTAAATGGAGTCAAGCTGGTTTAAGAGGGTCTACTTTAAATACACAAGCTGGAATGCTTTATCCTGCAAGACCATCACTTTTCGAGGGTCCGAGAGCCATCGGACCTAGATTCTCTAATGTGGGATGTTAGTACATGCCACCAACTTGGGAGAGCTCAAGAATAGGCGTAACAGGGCCTGTCGTTCGTGGATTAAATCAACGAGTTTCTGGCAATAACAGAAGTATGGAGTCTAATCGTGCATATTTGTCATCATCAAACTGGACCGCTTTCCCATCGGGAAGTTTAGACTCAGATACACCTAATGAGAGACCCCAACGACACCAGTCTCAGTTACCAAGAGAACGTGGTAGAAGACATCATAACAGAAACATAGAAGAAGATTCGATTTCGAATTTATCCGAGGAAGAAAGACTTCCCCAAGTTCGAGCTGGAGTGCGGAGAGTAAATAGAGTTCGTACATCTAGAAATCGAAGATCACCCGAGAGACATGAAGATATATTGAGGAAGGTTCGGAACTGGAATATCAAATTCTCTGGAGAAGATTCGATGACTGGGGAGGATTTCCTCTTAGATCTTCGAGATTGTAAGGAAAGTCTAAACTTATCGGATGAAGAAATCTTAAGATGTCTTCCAGCTCTATTGAGTGGAATTGCTCGTCAATGGTATAGAGTAGAACGTTCTTCATTGCAAATCTGGCGTCGATTCGAGAGAAGTTTTCGAGAAAATTTTGTAGAAGACGACGATGAAGATGATTTGAGAGACAAAATTCAACGTCGGATACAATTACCCACGGAATCAATTATACGATTTTTGTCGGAATTCCGAACGCTTCTAAATCGATTAAAACAGCCGCTTCGAGAAAGTAAGCAAGTGCAGATGGCTTATAAAAATTTGCGCCCGGATTATCGACGATTTATCGGGTCCCGACCTTTTACTGATTTTTCGGAGTTGAGGAAGTTAGGAAAGCAGTACGAAAAAGAGAAGAAATGGGACCAGGACTATAAGAGAGCCACTGGATCGAATGTTGTTCGAGAGTGGGGAAAGCCAGTGAAATATTCAACTAAAATTGCAGCGATAGAATCGTCGGTATCAGAGGAATCTACGCCGAAGAGAAGTAAAAAGAAAAAGGCGACGAAGAAACGCAAAAGTCCACAAAGAATCGTAGCAGTTATGCAAGAAGAACAAAAACGGTCAGGAATCTCTCAAGTTCAGAAGAAATCTTCACCAGCTCGTAATAATCGTCTAAATGTATTAACTAGTCAAGTTCCTAGATCCGAGAGTCAAGTTGGAAATACCCGAATATTCTCAAGGTCTTACGAATCAGTGGCAGGACCTTCCTGGAGAAAAGAGACCAGATGGCAACCAACGTCCAGTCCTCCAGCGAGAATGGTTAATACTCCTAACCCACAACCTAAGGATAATAGTAGGTTGAATGGAATTACGATAGTCTGTTACAATTGTCAACAGCCTGGACATACCTTCCGAGTATGCCTAGAGCCATTACGTTGTTTAGGTTGTGGACTCGTTGGATTCCAGAGGAACAGATGTCCTAATTGTCAGCAGTCCAAAATTGTGGATCAGGGAAACGGTCAGAACGGGCCGTGGCAGGGTTTTCCTCGGTCCGAAGCAGTACCCAAAACCCAGTGACGATAATTCCGAACGACCGAGCTCTTCATAACCAATGCCAGGAGCCGGAGCTCCAAGAAGAATTGGTGAAGGAGGCGGTACGTCATTTCGTGACTACTAGATGGAATCCAAGATCGGGAAATGTAGAAGTCCCAATAAGTTCTGAAAATGGGACAAGAGATGAAGAAGTTAGACATTCATCTGAGCCAGTAGAACCAGAAGAAGGAGTTCGATTGGATAGGGACCCTAGACTATATTTTTCACTAGAGATAGAAGGTCGTCCGATTAGAGCACTCTGTGACCCGGGAGCTAGTAGGTCTTATTTTGGTCCGCATACGAAAGATAGTCTTCCAAAATGGATTCAGCCAGGACATGGTTATATTCGAGGTGCCACCGGATATCAGGAAGAAATTGGAGGTCTGGTCCGCATTTGTATGGAGGTGGATGACCAAATAAAATGTCTACATGTCCGGATAGCCGATTGTCTGGAATATGATGCTATCCTAGGAATGGATTTTCTGCAACTATTCCACATCAAAGTAGATTTTCTTAATCGAAAATGGCAAGTTGGCACGAGTCCATGGAAATCCTTTGAAGACAGCAGTAATTCTAAAATCTATGCAGAATGTGCAGCGATATCAGAAGTTTCTTCAGTCCAGCAAGAAAGGTTAACTCAGTTGTTGAATCGAGTTATTCCTACTGATGACAGAACGATAGGATTGACGACTTTGACATTTCATCATATTGATGTCCAGGGTGCAGCACCAATTAAGCAGCGATTCCGGAGGGTATCTCCCGCTGTCCTCCAGGTAGCCCATAACGAAGTAGATCGGATGTTATCCGAAGGAGTCATCGAGCCATCCGTAAGTGCGTGGTCTAGCACACCGGTCATCGTTAAGAAGCAAGATGGTAAATATCGATTCTGTGTCGACTACCGTGACGTGAATTCTGTCACTAAGAAGGACGCGTATCCTGCACCAATTCTGGATAGTATTCTAGATAAAATAAGAAAGGCCAGATACATTTCGAAGTTGGATCTGAGTCAGGCTTATTTCCAGATACCGTTATCAGAAGAGAGTAAGGAAATTACAGCATTTTCAGTCCCTGGGATAGGACTATTTCAGTTTCGAAGAATGCCTTTCGGACTAACCAACGCGCCTGCTACCTTCCAACGATTGATGGACGCTTTATTTGGACCAGAGTTCGAACCCCATGTTTTTGTCTATTTAGATGACATTATCATTGTGTCAGAAAGCTTTGATGATCATCTAAAATGGTTAGAGAGAGTCCTAAAGAAAATTATAGATGCGGGACTACAACTCAACCGAGACAAAAGTGAGTTTTGTTGTTCAGAGGCTCGATATTTGGGATTTCTCGTGGACCGGAATGGATTGAGACCAGATCCAGAGAAAATAGAACCTGTACTATCGTATCCGCCGCCTACGAACCTATCGGAATTAAGAAGATTTCTAGGCATGATTGGATGGTACGCGCGGTTTATCCCAGATTTGGCCCAGAAGAGGATTCCCCTAACGAAATTAACGAGAAAAGATGCGGAGTGGGAATGGACCAGTGAGCATGAGGAAGCTTTTGAAACGCTAAAGCAAGACCTGTGTCAGGCTCCCGTCCTAGGAAGACCTGATTTTTCTCGTTCATTTTGTCTTCAGACAGACGCAAGTAATTATGCGTTGGGTGCAGTATTAACGCAGGAGCAGGAAGATGGAGAACACCCAATCGTATTTTTAAGTCGGACTTTAAATTCTGCCGAGAGAAATTATAGCACGACGGAGAAGGAATGTCTTGCTGTGGTCTGGGGAATTAAGAAATTACGTCCTTACCTAGAAGGTTATAAGTTTGATATTATAACCGACCATAGTAGTCTCCGTTGGCTTAAGAATTTAAAAGACCCAAGAGGACGTCTGGCGAGATGGGCGTTAGAATTACAAGGCTGGGATTATATAATTAAGCATAGGAAAGGTGCTTTTCATCGAGTCCCAGATGCGTTATCTCGATTGAGAGGAGATATCGAAACCATTTTGCTGATAGAAGAGACTCAGGATGGTTGGTATCAGCGACAGTACGAAAGTGTGGAAAAATATCCATGGCGATTTCCAGATTGGAAGATCGAGGGAAATCTGCTGTATTTTCGTCGGGAAGATCCACTGTTAGATCCTATTAATGAAGGAGAGGATCAATGGAAGTTAGTCCTTAATCAAGAACTTCGTGATCAAGTAATGAATGGAGCACATCGCGAAGCACAAGCTGGTCATTATGGAAGAGAGAAAACTTACCATCGAGTTGCCTTAGAATATTATTGGCCCGGTATGAGGTACGACATTTCGAATTACATACGCGCTTGTCCCGAATGTCAACGATACCAAGTCTCGCAACAAGGACCAGTAGGATTAATGGGCGAACGCATAGTGGACCGGCCATGGATAATCGTTTCCGCCGATATAATGGGACCTTTACCGCCAAGCAAGAATCAATATCGATATATTTTGGTTTTCCAAGACCTCTTCACACGTTGGGTAGAAATAAAACCGTTAAGGAGAGTCGAAGGGAAAATTATTGCTGAGGCCTTTGAAGATTTAGTCCTATTTAGGTGGGAAACCCCCTATTATTTATTGACTGACAATGGCAAGGAATTTGCTAACCATGCTCTAAAGCAAGTCTTAGAAGAACATGGAGTCCAGTGGTTACCAATTCCGCCATATCATCCACAATTCAATCCTGTCGAGAGAACGAATCGCATCATAAAAACGATGATTTCTACGTTTGTCAAGCAAGATCATCGAGATTGGGATCGTCATTTATCGGAGTTTAGAAGTGCCATAAATACTGCTGTTCAAGAGAGTACTAAAGTATCTCCAGCATTTTTGAATTTTGGAAGGAATCTTAGACCAGTAAAGAGTTTGAGAAGGACAGTGGAACCAAGTCCTACAATATTGAGAGTTGATGTTGAAACCTGGATTGATCGTGTCAAGCGGTTAAGTGCCATCCAAGATTTGGTAGTAAGACATATCGATAGAGCTAGGCAGCGTCAAAAGCATTATTACGATAGAGGTAGACGCACTATATTATATAATGTAGGTGACTTAGTTTTAAAACGAAATAGAGTCCTTTCATGTGCGGCTGAAAATTTTGCGGCGAAGTTAGCACCTCGTTATGACGGTCCATACGAGGTTACTAGAGTCCTATCTCCTGTCGTGTATGAGGTTCGAGGAGGTAGTCCTCAGCGAATTAGTAAAGCCCATGTGAGTGATCTCAAACGATTCGTTCCAACGCGTCAATGTACCAGAAGGTTAGATGATTGAGCAATGTGTTATTTATAGGAAAATGTATCGACGTGGATTTTCTCGTGGGAATCTGCGTGGACGACGAGTTTTGTCCACAGTCAGTGTGTTAGACACACGTTCAGAGGTCCCTGAAGTCCCGGAGGTAGTTCCTGACATTCTGGAGGAAGAGACGGCACTTGAATGTGATCCGTCAGTCAGCGAAGAGGTAGTCTCAGGACCTACCACTCCAGAGAGTCCAAAATCAGTAGTTGAAGTCTGCATCATTGGGGAGGTCCCGCGTCCGATTCCCGGGGAGCGTTTGCGACAGCTGCGACCTATCCGAGTATGGGGACCGTTCGATAGAGACCGAATGTTTCATCGAGGGGTCGCCTTCGGAAACCTGAATACGATCCCCAGTGACCGAACAGTGGACCCTCCTGCTGGAGGCTGTTTCAATTGTTGCAGGAAGGACCACAAAGCGCTCGAGTGTCCGGAACCGCGGGTAGAAACGAATTGTTTCAATTGTGGCCGGCTGAACGTAAAGGTGTACGATTGTCCGAGATGTCGGGATGCATACCTGGAATGGAGGCGAAGTGGTCCGCCAACTCCTGCCGCGTCCATCTCCACAGGATCCGGATCTCGGCAACGTATACCGGAACCTCAGCCGGGACCATCAAGAAAAACGTCGGAGAAAGTGGTTCCTTCATCCACAATTGTGGTGACCTCGGCCGAAGGGTCTGCTTCGAGAGGGCAGCCGGAAAATGCACCTAAGGTGTTAGGCCATAAGCATATTGATATGTTATTGGCACTGACACCTGAGGCGCATAAATTCGTGCAGGAATTGATCCAACGAAGGGATTCGCGAACCGTCGGTTGGATCGAACGGTTGTCAAAAATGGAACCGTGTGCCCAGCAGACCGCCCTAATGATCGCGAGGAGTATAGATTGCTATCGAGAGTCATAAATAGGTAATTGTTTGGTATAGCATGTGGTGATGGGATGTTATCATAATATAGCTAGTGAGTTGTCAGCCGAGATCGGGGAATTGTGATTCTCTTTAGAATGATAGAGATTCGGAAAGCTGATGGCTTCCCGGCTAAGGAGGGGGGAGTTTGTGACGGATCATTCGCCACATGACTCGGCGCTCCTTAGTAGGCGAACCGTTCGCTGCCGCAAGCTTCGATTTCCCGATGGCCGAAGAATTAAATTGCGTGCGACTGACAAATGCGTTTTCGAATGTTTGTCCATCCTTTTTTCATTTGGCGAGTTTCTGTCCAGCATTTTGTCCAAAAAGATGGAGATATCAAAATACTCTCATCCTCTATCCATCCAGATAAATAACACGGATTCCTATTGTTTAGATATTGCATCACGGAATCAGGGTCTTTTTCATCTTCCTCTTCAATAATATTTTGTGAATGGGATTTATTCATAGGGTCGCAGATAGCAGTATTTGCACTCAGAGAAATTTCCTATCGCAGCGCCAGGAGAGCGCGTCGCGGCGCAGAGTTCTGGTCGGGGGAGAGGTGCAGCGCCTCGTAATTAGAGGTGCAGCGACGGGATTCAGAACCATGTCGCTACTTCTCGATTCTCCCACCGCAGAGGTAGGAGAGCCCGACGCACGTGACCGATGTGAGAGTTCGATGCGATCCGGACGGATCGGCAACAAACTGTCGAATTTATTTTTATTCTACTTCGCAATTTAATGTCAATACATGTCATAATTAATACTAATAGGGGTAAGGCTTCCTGAAGTTGGCCAACGATTTTTGAACAGTATTCCAATTTTAATCGAACTTCATATTTTAGTAGTAAATAGTGATGTAAACAATACCCATAAATATTTTTTGTAAAAAATTCCTGTATGAAAAGTTATTAACAATTACAGTTATTAACACCTTTTTTGAAAAAAATTAATTATTAAAAAACTAATCGATAGAATTTTATAAAAATGTGTGTACTTACTTAAAAACAAATGTTTTCCAAAAACCATAAACTGGTTTTAATTTATCAAGTAATTTGTTTAAATAATCAGAAATTTTTATAAACAAATGAAAATTTATCTAACATTATACGAAACAAAAAATTGTTTGGGCCCGCAATTTATTAACAAAATATAGTAATTTATGTAAATTGTGATTCGTGCAAACGAGCTATAAACAAAAAATCTGTAAACGAGTTACATATATCAGTGCCGGAGAAAGTCGTTGCAATTAGCATGGATTCTGAAAACTCTAGTGACAAAGATGTAGTTCCCGATGATGAAGATGCAACATATAAATGTATAGATAAGGATTTAGCTATTGAGAAAATAAATAACGTACTGTCAGAATATGGAGAACCAACAATTAAAAGACGACGATTCTCTTCAAAAGTTCAGAAGGCAGATCTAACTAATGCTCTAAGTAAAATAAAAAGTAGTGACGACGAAAAGTGATAATGATACTGCTAAAACTGACAGATTGCAATTTGCAATTGCAAATTTAATTTAATTAGCATATGTTAAAATGCCATAGTTTGGAAAGGGCATAGGGGGTTAACTATACAAAAAATGCCCCCACAGCTCTGTCACCCGAACTGGGTCCATATATTGCTACTCCGATGACTATAAATTTCTGAAAGTATGCACTCAAAATTCGCTTTTTCGAAAAAGTTATGGAGGGGGAAAGAAAAATAAAAAAACTAATTTTTCTCGAAAACTACTGGATCGATTTTAATGAACTTGAATTATGTTAGAAACGTAGGTAAGACAATTTGAGAGAAACAATATGAATTTTTTTTTTTTAATAAGTAAAAAACTGTTTTGAAATTTTCGAAATTTTTTTTGGGCATAATTTTTTATGTGACCACCTTCATCTTTTTTCTTGAGGTACCTTACAATGTCCCCTTTCATATATATTTTTTTTTAATTTTTAAAAAATATAGTTTTTGAATAAAAAATCGTAAACCATGGTCGTCCTGCTTGACTTGCGCATTCGCAGACGCGCTCGCGCGCACGCATGCGTACATATATATATACAGGGTGTCCCATTTTAAATAACGGATTAGAATATCTCGGATGGTAAGCATTTTGGACGAAATTTGTTTAAACAAAAGTTGAAGGGTACAGACAGGGCTAACTTATGGTGACCTTGACATTGACCTTGACGATAGCCTTCAAGGTCATTTCAATATCAAGTCAATTTTTTCAAATGGAACCCTTTATTTTTTAACCCGGAAATGGAAATAGCGGAAGATTTTACGTCAGAATGTGACCTTGACCTTCGCCGCTACCTTGAAGGTCATTTCAATATCAAGTCGATTTTTTTAATGGAAGCACTCATTTTTTGCTATGGAAATGAAAACAGAGGACAACTTCACGCCCGCATGTGACGTTGACATTGACATTGACCTCAACCTTCAAGACCATTTGAAGGTCAAGTCGTTTTTTTTAACGGAACTCCTTATTTCTATCCCGGAAGTGGAAAGCGTGGACCTTAATAGAAATGATCGATCCGTCATCCATCCAGATGGGGAAAGATGGTGAAAACACACAGCCAGTTAATCGGTCCTCCTTGTATTTTCGCTGTGCCTCGCTTGTCTGTGCCACTTTAAGGCACACGCTCCATGGCGTAGTGCTATAGTTTTTTTTCGGTTTGTATCCGTTAGTTTGGACCTCCCTGCTGGCCAGCATTCAGCATGGTGGAACCTTAGCTGATAGAGCCCGAGCAGATCGTAAGCCACAACACCCCCACCACGAGAAGGTGGACACATGGGGGCACCCAGCCAATCAAGGCAAGGTCGTAAGAATCCCAGCCACTTAAGGCAAGGTACGCGATGACCCAGCCAGTCAAGGCAAGATCGAGAATGACCCAGCCAATCAAGGCAAGGTCGTAAGAATCCCAACCTTTTTTTTATCTTTCACGATCTTTTTCGATCTTTTACGATCTTTTACGATCTTTTACGATCTTTTACGATCTTTTACGATCTTTCACGATCTTTTACGATCTTTTACGATCTTTTCCGATCTTTTTGGATCTTGTACGATATTCCTCGATTTTTTCCGATCTTTTTGGATCTTTTACGATCTTCCTCGATCTTTTACGATCTTCCTCGTTTTTTTTTATCTTCCTCGATCTTTTTCGATCTTTGTCGAACTTTTCGATCTTTTCCGATCTTGTACGATCTATTTCGATCTTTTACGATCTTTTTCGATCTTTGTCGATATTTTTCAATCATATCGATCATTTTCGATCACATCGATAATTTTCTCTCATTTTCGACCCTTTTCGATCTTCTTCGATCTTTCTCAATCTTTTTCGATCATTTTGACCATTTCCGTGGTAAAGGTGAGGGGTTCCATTAAAGGAATCGACTTGATATTAAAATGACCTTGAAAATAGCTGTGAAAGTCAAGTCTAGGTCAAGGTCATATACGAACGTAAAATCTTCCGCGCTGTGTTCCAGGGTAAAAAATAAAGGGTTCCGTTAAAAAAAACGACTTGACCTTCAAATGATCTTGAAGGTTGAGGTCAAGGCCAATGTCCACGTCACATGCGGGCGTGAAGTTGTCCTCTGTTTCCATTTCCATAGCAAAAAATGAGTCCTTCCATTAACAAAAATCGACTTGATATTGAAATGACCTTCAAGGTAGCGGCGAAGGTCAAGGTCAAGGTCACATTATGACGTAAAATCTTCCACTCTTTCCATTTCCGGGTTAAAAAATAAAGGGTTCCATTTGAAAAAATTGACTTGATATTGAAATGACCTTGAAGGCCATCGTCAAGGTCAATGTCAAGATCACCATAAGTTAGCCCTGCCTGTACCCTTTAACTTTTGTTTAAACAAATTTCCTCCAAAATGCTTACTCCGAGATATTCTAATCCGTTATTTAAAATGGGACACCCTGTATATATATATGTATAATACAGGGTACACAATTTAAAACTGCCACCCGGAAATCTGAGAATGAATGCTGTTTAGAAAAAAAAAGTTTAAATAGAAAAGTTTTTGGATTCCGAGGGGGACATCCAATAGTGACCTTGACGTTGACCTTTAAGGTCATTTCAGTATGAAGCCTCTTTTTAATGAGACCCCTTATTTTTTCACTCCGGAAATGGAAAAAGCGGAATTTACGTCCGAATACGATCTTGTCTTAGGACCCAGGTCCCATGGTGGGGTTCTATAATTTTTTTCTTTATGTCCGTTAGTTTGGACCTCCCCGTTGGCCAGCATTCAGCATGGTTGAACCTGATCTGATATAGCCCGAGCGGATCGTTAGCCGTAACACCCCCACCACGTGAAGGTGGACAAATGAGGGCACCCAGCCAATTAAGGCAAGATAGACGAGTCACCCAGCCATTTAAGGCAAGATGGAGGAGTCACCCAGCCAGTTAAGGCAAGATGGAGGAATCACCCAGCCAGTTAAGGCAAGATGGAGGAGTCACCCAGCCATTTAAGGCAAGATGGAGGAGTCACCCAGCCAGTTAAGGCAAGCTAGAGGAGTCACCCAGCCAGTTAAGGCAAGCTAGAGGAGTCACCCAGCCATTTAAGGCAAGATGGAGGAGTCACCCAGCCAGTTAAGGCAAGATGGAGGAATCACCCAGCCAGTTAAGGCAAGATGGAGGAATCACCCAGCCAGTTAAGGCAAGATGGAAGAATCACCCAGCCAGTTAAGGCAAGATGGAGGAGTCACCCAGCCATTTAAGGCAAGATGGAGGAGTCACCCAGCCAGTTAAGGCAAGCTAGAGGAGTCACCCACCCATTTAAGGCAAGATGGAGGAGTCACCCAGCCAGTTAAGGCAGATGGAGTTGTTACCCATACAATTAAAGCAAGATATATTATCTTGCCTCTCGCTCACTGATGCTACAATTGTTCAGTCTTCATCGCTATCAGATTCGATTACTGGTACAATTTTAGTTGTGGTGAATATGTCAGTTAATATCTCAGCTGGTTTGAAAATTCTTGATAAATAATATATAACAGCCGCAATGTGGGGACAACAGCCAACAGTTCTATTTCCATTAGCACATTCACATGTGTATTCTGTAATTCCAGAATGTCCAATAGTGTCAGGTTCGTATTTAATAAAACACCTATAGGTTTGACGAGAAATGTGACGGAACTCTAATTTTTAAAGTCGTTGAATCATCTTTAACAAATTCCATTTTTGGATTGCCATCTTTGTCAAGTATTTCTGCTAAATAGGAAACAGCCTGAGCAAGTTGATAGGTACCAGTGAATAAAATTTTCAAATCATTTGTTGTTAATTCCGGAAAATCATTAAGATCATCTGAGGAGATAGTTCCAAACGGAAGTTTACGACGTAGCCATCCTGCTTCTTCTACTTTATCAGCCAAAGAAAACTTCACATTTTTCTGAGTTTGCATCTTTTGAAGAATATCATCGAAGTTATCTACATCAGAATGTAATCTTTTTCCGAAAATATTATTAAGAAAACATGCGATTCTGAAGTATGATCCAACTTTTGGTAATAACTTATTATCGATTTTATGATTAAGAAGAAGATATTTTTGCTTGATGATACCGTGAACGGATTCTACAGCCCACCGAATTTTCGTAACAAAGCGAGAATTATTTGATTCTTCTGCAGTTAATTGTTTCCTTTTTCCTTTTAAGGCAGGCATCAAAACTCGAAATTTTTTTTCTTCCAACTTTTCTTTTACGTCACGAAATCCACGGTCAAGAACAAAAAATCACCTTCATTAACCAGCTTAGATAAACCTTCAGGATTTTCGAGAATTGTTTCCAAATCCATCATTTTGATTCGCAAGAAAAGGTCCAGCAATGTCTACAACATACCCGTCAGTTGTGCAGATGGTAAACGGTTTACAAAGGCGAACTTTCTTTTGGCCAGAGTACGATTTCCTTTGGTAATCATTATTAGAACTTTTTTGATGTCTAGCGTATGTGCCGACGCATATCAAAAAAAGTTTATCGTTAGAATCGAATAAATGTTTTGCCATTTTAGTGGTATGGTTTAGAATGAGTTCATTCCGACTACAAGCATTCACTCCAAAACGAAGTGGCAAAACATCATCTTCAAATGATTTCATTACACTGGCCGAATAGTCCGAGACATCGTGTTCATTTTGCAATTGCAAAATTGACGCGATCATTGCATTCGAATTACCCGACCGTAATTTGAACAAAAAGACAACAATAGCTTGAATGACGGAACGGGAATGACTATTTCGCAATGAAGTTAACATGTCTTTCAGTTCATTTAATTGTTCCCAATTTAAGCCTGTGAAAATTTTGAGTTGTTTCTCAGAAATATTGTATTCCCCTATTTTATCAAGCAATGTCGAGTCACATCTAATAGAAAGAGTTTCCATTAGTTTTGATAACTCAGATGCCGTAAGGCTTGTAGTATTAGAATAGGCTTTCAGTTGGATAAGATCTTCTTCGTATATTCTATCGTTTATCAAGTGCATACGACAACATCGATTCCCAGATGGAATGTAGATTTGAGTTTTGATATAAGTTTTTATTCGTGTTTCCTCAGGAATGACACGTAAATGTTTTGTGCCGCCACAAAAGCAACATGATTTATGCGTTGCAATAGTTCTCCGAATAAAAACTTCCATACGTTCAACCTCAGAAACCGATGCTTTTGATTCAACTATTTCAAACGTGAGATCATTATCTACCGAATCAGGCACAACATCATTTACGACATTTACTTCAGATTTCTCTGCAGATATATTTTTTCTATAAACAGACATTCTACATTTTTGACAAATAATGTCATTTACATTTATTGCTTGCTGCAAAGAAGTGGAGTAAATATTCGCTTCCTGTTGATTTGTTACTATTTTTTTTTCGGCCTGTAGTATTTATTAAAAAAATATTGCAACCAGGGCACATTTGTCTTAGCAATACGGTCTTATTCATCTTGAAAATCATGAAGAAATAAGAATGTCAGATGTAAACAAAAGAATGTAAAAAGTAAAATTCTCCAGAATCACAGAGATATAACTCCGAAAAAAATACTAAATATAAACCTGCACTCAGCTATACCGATTTACATAGACTATATGAATCAAAGCACAATATCATATACAAGTGTCAGGTCGTACCGTCCGGATTCCTAATCTACTAAAAAAAGGATGGATTTCGATAACGAGAATGAAATGGCTATCGAATAAAAGGAACGATGCCTACCATAGAAGAAGTCACCTATTGCCTCGCAGTTCTTCTATATAGGAGTCTCGTGTCAACAATCACGCCGACATCACACCGGATAATAAAATATCTCATTGACATCGGTTAAGGTCGACCTATACTATATACACTCAGCACCGGTTTTTGTTTTGGTCCAATTTAACTTCGTACATTTCAACACTGTGCATTAAACACGAAAAAACATTTGAATATTTATATTGGCTACACAAGTCTCAACTGTATATAACATAGTATTTTTAGTCAGTGCGTACGTGCGTGAGTGCACAGGTGTGTGCGAATGCGCAAGTCAAGCAGGACGACCATGGTTTACGATTTTTTATTCAAAAACTATATTTTTTAAAAATTTGAAAAAAAATATATATGAAAGGGGACATTGTAAGGTACCCAAGAAAAAAGATGAAGGTGGTCACATCCAAAATTATGCCAAAAAAAAAATTTGAAAATTTTAAATCAGTTTTTTACTTATTAAAAAAAAAAAATTCATATTGTTTCTCTCAAAGTGTCTTACCTACGTTTCTAACATATTTCAAGTTCATTAAAATCGATCCAGTAGTTTTCGAGAAAAATTAGTTTTTTTATTTTTCTTTCCCCCTCCATAACTTTTTCGAAAAAGCGAATTTTGAGTTCATACTTTCAGAAATTTGTAGTCATCGGGGTAGCAATATATGGACCCAGTTCGGGTGACAGAGCTGTGGGGGCATTTTTTGTATAGTTAACCCCCTATGCCCTTTCATAAACATTTCAAACACCTTCCGTCGTAATCGCTCGGATTCACAAACGTTTAGGCCTTGTCGAAATATTTGTAATCTCAACTAGTAATTAAATTAACAACGAAAAAAGGAAAGATAAAAATTATATTCAATAACTATAAAGTTGATACAATTTTGATTTTTTTTGCACGTCTATATAAAAATTGTTTTTTGTTTACACATTATATATTGTTATATTAATTGTCTTTCTTTCTTTTGATTTATTATAATGCATGCTAACAAATCATATTCACATACCACTCCTAGTAACTGTCAAATCGAAATTGTATGAACTTAGTTATTGAATATAATCTTTCCTTTTTTCCTATTACCTTTTTTCGTTGTTAATGTCATTACTAGTTGAGATTTTAAATATTTTGACAAGGCCTATACGTTTGTGAATCTGAGCGATTACGACGGAAGGTGTTTGAAATGTTTATGAAATTTCCAAACTATGGCATTTTAACATCGAATGCAATTGGTAGGTTTAAGCCGTTAATTATTTTATTTTAATTACTAATATTAATATTCCATATAATAAACATTAATATAATGGGAATTCACTTTCTTTACCTGGATGGCTAAAAGATGAGAGTATTTTGAAGCCTGCATCATTTCTGTTGCAACACTGGACAGAAACTCGTAAAATGAGGAAGGGAAGGATAGGTCTTATATGTAACATACTGCAAATATACCATTCCCTAATGACTAATGTGCATTTTTTTCAAAAATAACGGCATGATTTCGTTTTGAAAAATCAAAATGGCCGCAGCCCCGTCTAAAACCTTTTTAACCAGTCTGGGATATCCTAGGAAACATACCTGAAAAATTTGGAGTCGATTATCAATTTCTGAATACCACTAATCTGCATTTTTTTTTTAAATAATGGCATGATTTCCTTTTGAAAAATCAAAATGGCTGCGGCCCCGTCTAAAACCTCTTTTAACCAGTCTGGCATACCCTAGGAAATGTACCTGAAAAATTGGGAGCTGATTATCGATTTCTGCAAATGACTAATGTGCATTTTTTTCAAAAATTGTAGACTAATAATTTTTTTAAAAATCAAAATGGCCGCGGTCCCATCTAACACATTTAGAGTCGTTTCGGGAGACCCTAAGAAGCTCTCAGAAAAAAATTTGAGTCGATTAGCCGTTTCTAAATATGTGGGGTCACGACCCCCTATCCGCCCCTGATCTCATGCTATCTAGTCATGCTAACTTCAGCCTCGTCTTTTTCCTCTCGTATTTTCTAAATCGATTTATATTTTTGTTTATATAAAACTCTCATACATATCCGAAATTTTGAGAATTAAAACGAAAATTCCAATTTTATTTTGGCAGTATGAGCAATACTCATCACTTAATCATAACGAAACTTTGATTTCAATTCCCGTCATATAATAAAATAAAAACTCAAAATCTTCTTCTCTCGATTCACACCCTTTTTATAACGTCAAAATTTCTTGTGTTAAAAAAAAATATTTTGTGAGCAGTTCCTGAATACCTCAACGTAACATGTAACTGCCTACATGCTGCGAAACAAGACTTACCATAAGGTATTCCTCACATATCTAAACTGTAACCTTTCCCGTTGTCGTCATCTGAGCAGACGGACTGGCGCGTATTCAAGGTTTAAAGTAATAAATTCCATAGCAATCAGAACCCGAGTTAGGAGATGTAATAAGAACAAATATTATACTAAAGATATGTACTATATAATGTGTACTTTAACAATATTCTAGAATTGTAAAATTCACACATGGAAGATATTTTATAAAAACCACGAAATAGAACTTTTCCGAAGAGCTCTAAAAACTATAAAATAATTAACAATTTTACCCTGTGATGAAATTAAATTAATTATACCTTTTTTTCAAACTCCAATATGCACACTAGGTATCTTCTCAGGACATATAATGGTACCGAAATGTTGTTCTGTATGGAACATGAAGTCGCGTCAAGTTTCATAAGTAAAATATTGAATTCTATTACGTCATGAAATTGCATAATTTTCAATGATAAATAAAAAACTCGCGCATAAAATAATTAGTTTTGTAAAAAAATCGACCATGTATGAACCTTAGATATTGAATACATATTTAACACATTCCTATATAAATGTATATATACATATATGAATACATATAATAAACATTCCAAGTACACTACTGCTCTTCATACTTTCTGTGCCAATTTCAAATACTATTACTACTACTATAAATAATAATAAGAATAATAACGCACTAGGCAATAAGGAAAGCTAGTAAGCTTTTAACATCAGTTCAGATAATATAATTAAATGTCAGACAAGGGCGTTACTCGCAATCTCACAAAAAATTTAGAAATTAATGAGAAAAATAAAATACTAGGAGAAGCCTTAATAAGCGAAAGGCAAATTAAGAATGCCGTACAACGTCCTCCCGTGCAAGAAACACATACAGAAATCGACGAAGAAAATAACCTAAGTACCGAACAGATACATAATTAACATAACCCTTCCACGGAACAAAAATCTAACGATGGAAGAATCGAGAATACAGACCCATCAATTGAATATAGGGAAATCAAGAAACATTACAGATACAGCCGAAACTGATGCCATAGCCGAAGACGTAATTAAATGCCATGTAAGCCGGAGTTAGAAACAACCAGAGTGAATCCGAAAACGAGTTTGACAAAATCGAGAGCGACGGAAACAAAAACAAATTTGAGGAAAACAGGGACCAAGACAGCAGAAACAGTGTCATATTTGAGGAAAAGGTAAACCTTCGGAAAGACTTGGCCACTCCGAAAAAAAAAATAAAATATGGTTTCTTATGTATTTTTGCCCCCTGATTACGAATATAACAATAAAAATTGGCGGTCGAGCAAATTAAAGCAGCTATTTTGAAAAAACTGTAAAAAATTGCGATTTTTTCCAGTTTTTCGCATTTATCTCAACAAGGACGAGGCGGATGAAAAAATGTTTCGAACACAAAGTGAAGAGCGGAAAATTCTACGCAAAAAAGGTTGTATACATTTTTTCCGTAATCTTAACGGTACGCCCGTAAAAGAAGGATGAACATGAGAATAATCGGCACTGAGCCTGTAATACAGTTTCATGACCGCTAGGAGGCATATCGTTACTGTCGTAGCTGTTTAGCGTTCCCTTTAAAGAAGTGGATTTTCGATTTGTATATTAGGAGACTTGCCAAGGCGTGTTTTTAAAGCATATTACTAGGTGAAGTCGTGAACATGGAGTTTACACATACCGACTTTGTAATAAAATCTAGTAGTGAAAGATGGTGCGTTGAATTTTTATTGGAAAAAGAGATTTTTGAAAGGAGTATAGCATGTCCAAGTTGTGAAAATATAGTATCCCTAAATATTGAAAAACAAGTGTTTTGGTGCTATCGCCGGAAACTTGTGAAATGCAATAAAAAAAAGAAATGCAGTAAAAAATGCAATACTTTCATTTCAGCAAAGACAAATACGTGGTTTCAATTTTGCCACATACCGTTGTCGACTGCTTTTACATTTATTGCACATTTTTTGTGGATACCTGCTCCCCGATATTCTTTTATATCGAACGACTTGTCCTTGTCATCTGAGACAATAGCAAATTGGAATAGTTATTGTCGGGAAATATGTGCATACTGGTGCAAAACCCATTCGAAAAAATTAGGCGGTCCCGGAGTAATAGTAGAGATTGACGAGGCCAAATTTGGCAAACGAAAGTACAATCGAGGCCGTCTAATTGATGGAAAATGGGTTTTCGGGGGTATGAGCGGGGTAGCAAAAACATATTTTTGTTGCCCGTTCCAAATCGAACAGCTGATACACTGCTGGGTTGTATCAAAGACTGGATACTTCCTGAGACAACAATTATGTCAGATTGCTGGAAATCATACGATTGTTTGTCGCAGGAAGGATTCCAGCATTTGAAAGTAAATCATTCCCTAAATTTTGTTGATCCGGACACTGGTGCTCATACACAAGGTATTGAACGTACATGGAGAGAGGTACGGGCTAAAATTTCACGATATGGTGTACCAGAAGAACAAATGGAATCGCATCTTACAGAATATTTATTTAAACGCGCCCATCTTCCAAAGACACGTATTACTGCATTTTTCGATGCAGTAAAAGAATTTCAAACTATAGCGATGTCAAGAAATTTGCCCGAATGCGAGTCTTCTTGAAAAGTCACTTATGTAGTCACACACCCATATGTTGCAAGGAGGGTTTGGAGTCGTTGTAAATACCGTAGAATTGACGAACTACGGGGTCCTTATCCTTGCAACACACACACACACACGCGCGCGCACACACACACACACACACACACACACACACACACACACACACACACACACACACACGCGCGCGCGCGCGCGCGCGCGCGCTCACAAGACAAACAGCCCTTTTCAGGGCTACATGATGTGCAAAACCCGACCGAGCAACCTCCCCGCGGTGCACATCGGGTAACGCTAATGCCGGCGGTACGCGCCGTCCTTATCTCTTTATTTTTTCCATTTCAACACTATCGATAGATATATAGGTTATAGTTCCATTATTGACCTCCATCGAATAAACGAAATTACTATATTTAATAATAAAATTAACTTCAATGCTTTATAAATCCACACCCACATACGTATACAATCTTTATCAGGTCCCACATCGGTGTGGTTAGAGGTTAGGCTAGTATAAAAAAGGGGGGTCTGGGGGGCGGAGCCCCCCAGCACGCAAGCACCCCTTAGATTCACGCATTGTCTTTATAATTTGTAATTGATTATGTCTTTTAGTTAAAAACGCAATGGGTGGGCCTAAGGGGTGCTTGCGTGCTGGGGGGCTCCGCCCCCCAGACCCCCCTTTTTTATACTAGCCTAACCTCTAACCACAAAATAACATATACTATATATATCAAACTATGTAATATATAATATCTTTATGTAAATATCGCAACGTACATAAATAACGTGAAACACGGTGACACGGAACACTAAATTGACTATTTTCATGTTCATCCTTGTTTTACGGGCTTACCGTTAAGATTACGGAAAAAATGTTTAGAACCTTTTTTGCGTAGAATTTTCCGCTCTTCATTTTTTGTTGGAAACATTTTTGCATCCGCCTCGTACTTTTTGAGATAAATGCAAAAATTTGGAAAAAATCACATTTTTTTGCAGTTTTTTTCAAAATATTGGCTTTAATTTGCTCGACCGCCAATTTTTATTACTATATTCGTAATCGGAAGGCAAAAATACATAAGAAATCATATTTTATTTTTTTTTTAGGGGTGGCCAAGTCTTTCCGAAGTTTTACCGAGGAAAATAACACTGCTATACAGGAAGTAAAATCGGGCCAAAAAAATAAAGAATACAGAAGAAAGCATACTTACATAACACCAGACCATGGTATAAACAGGTTTTGTCTCTAATAATATTAACAAGTAGTACTCCAATAAGTACAACAAAGAGAGACATCCGACGCTTTCTTTTCGTCAGCAAAGGACGACTACCACAGCTTGAACCAGGATAACAAGGATATTATACAATCATTTCCGGCAACAATGGAGGAATTAGATCAAGCAAATGAGCCGAGGGTGCTCCATGGACAAAATATTGCACTCAAAGACGCCTTTAGGGGTCAGTTCACTTTGTAACTTTGGAATTTTTAATTTTTTTGCATGATTGAAAAGAATATTTATCTAGAAATATTATGGGAAAATTTTAAGAGAATCCGAGCATCCTAACTATATTTTTTTGACCTAAACATCACCTTTTTTATCTGCCTGCGAATATATTGCGCTCCGTCGAGCCGACTGCCTCCAATACCCTCTGAGGTTATTGTTTGTGAAACAGCTGCTTCGCATCATAAATTGTAGAGGCTTCATATATTTCGAAGTGTATTTCGTCTTTCTTGAAGTGAAACTATAATTGAAGGTAACATTTTAGAGCGAAGGAGAACGTTGAAATGGCTGTATCGTTATTTGAGCGTCAGTATTCGTTGTAACTGTGCTCGAATAGCATCGGTCGGAATCATGGGGGAAAAACAAGCGTTCATCTAAGTCGGAGTAAAAAACGAAAATTTACTGGAAATCAACACACGAGTGAAGTTGAAACTCCTCAATCAACTAGCGAATCAGCCGAGAAACTGAAAAAAGCGGACGGTCAAAGTTTCGACGTGCACACCGATGTAGCTAATAGTTACTGTATTTTAAGTTTTCTCCTTATATTTTCAACTTTATCGAATTATGTATAGTGTAAAGTTTGCAACGGAGAATTATTGTTTTCAAAATATGGAGAGCTCGGCTTAGGTTTTAAGTTGTGTGTGAGTTGTACGTGTGGTGAAAAGTACATTGACTCGTGTCTGATGACCAATGCCGTCTATAAAGTGAATCGGCGCCGAAACACAAGTTTAATGTGAAGAAGATCGTAGAAATTGCTTGCAAAGTTTCGGCCAGCATATTTAACGAAGGATTTCGCCCCATTTTAAAATTAATGGAAACGATGGGCATCAAAATCTGTCAGACCGCCATGAACTTCACTGATGCGCGCGATGACGCGCGGATAAAAAATGCGAACCGCCGCAGTTCTGACTGCTCAAAAGAATGCAGGATGAAGAGAAAGCAAGCAAGGATGGAAGAAATACAGGATTATGAGCAAGAAGAAGGCATTTTGTACACTGCAGGAATTACAGATTGACTTGAAGTGGAATTTTTCCCCAATTTTTCATTTAAACAAACTTTAAACGCATTTTTTCTGAAAACAATGTTCTCAAAATCTAGCTCCATCGTATCTGGAAAACTAATTAACCAATCTTCTTAAAATTTTAACCATATATTCTATATTTTTTATTGCAAAAATGGGCGAAAAAAAGTATTTTTTTTCAAATTTTCTATTTCTACCCGCCATTTTTTTCTATTCACCGAAACTTGATACCTGAGGGTCATTCTGTAGCCAATGTCGTACTGAATCTAAAGCACTTTGTTTTTTTTGTTTCTGACAAGCCGTTGTCGACCTATGAAGGAGCTGCCTCGCCAACCCATTTTTGAGGCGTTACACGACACTAGTGATATTTTTACCAAAATGTCAATAAAAATGAAAAAAATTTTTTTTTTTAATTTTAAGATTTTATTTATAAAACCAAATAACTTTTGTTTTATAAATAAAGTCTTATTATTGTTCTAAACAGTTGTCTCAAAAAAAAATTGTGAAAATAGCTATTTTCTCGCATGTCTAAAGTGGACCGACCCCTTAAATGTCATACCAACATTCGACGGTGAGCCTAATAAACTATATGCATTTATAGACGGATGCGAGGAGGCACGCGATATGATACCAGATGCAGAAACAAATTTGGTAAAACTAATAAATGCAAATTACAAGGAGAAGCACGTCGCTCAGTTAAAACCGAAACATTTACAACAATTCAGAATTTAATTAATACTTCCAGTGAGAACTATGCTCCCGTTGTGTCCATCGGCGATGCTGAATACGAATTGAGAGGAATATTTCAGTTAGGAGTTGAGAGCGTTACATCCTACGTAAACAGAGTACGGGAAATAGGCGATAAAATTATCGAAACGTATAAAGCTGTCAACGAAAATGGTACAGTAAACAATGCAGATAGAGAACGGGCTGAATTTAAAAAAAAAAAAAAAACATTCTTATGAGGTCTAAAAAGTGAAATAAATATTTGAATGGGAAGTGAAGATTTTGCAAATCTCAGCGCAGCAGTGCAACGAGCAATCTAAATAGAAAGGAAACTTAAAACCACAGAAACATTACGAGGAACTGAAGTTAATAAACAATCCAACCATAAAGTAAGGACAATATATACAGAATTGGTCTGTCAAATATGTAATAAAACAGGCAATAACCTAGTCCAGTAGATTTACAAAATACAATAATCATCAACAACGGAACCCCTCGAGGTAATTACGGAAACCCTCATCACAATATGCAATATAATAACCGAAATCCTAACTACAATGCACTTTAATATTCAAATTGGCATAAAAATACGACCCACAATACCAGAAGCCCGAATAAAATTCCACAACAGAACTACCCAAATCAACTTCACTCAACTTGACAGCAATAGTTATGCAAATACCAATCCTATATGTTTTCGACAAAACAACACCAACCAACAAAACAATTAAACGCCAGCAAGAATATAATACAGATATTATAGAAAAACAGGACAGGACACAAATAATGGCATGGAACTAATAGCTGAGTCAAAATTTCTCAAACGTGCCATCTATAAATCGTGAAATATTATTTTAATCGAAAGTGTGATTTTCTTATAGTGTTTCAACTCAAAAGAAAATTTACCAAAGGATTTTGCAAAAAAATGATACTGTTATTTAAAAAATTAATTTTTCAAAAACTAATAGATTGAAAAACTCAAAAATGGGATCGATTCGTCATAAAATAAACTTGAAGTGAGACAAACAAAAAATATTTAAATAATGTTTGTTTATAAAAAGTTAACAACAAACAATGCTCTCAATCGAATTAAAATGTGGGAAAAAACCGTACATTCTTTATACATTTCTAAAAATTATGGTGGTGAGAAAAAAAATGTCACGCATTTGTAAATCAATTTATTTGAACATTTCTAGAGCGGCATTGGGCCGCGCCGCGTCACGTCATCGATTCGCTAAGCGCATATATAATACAACATGAGCAGCATCAATGTGCTGTATAAGGAACAACAAATAATCGTTTACTCAGTATAAAGTAGGTATTATGACCTTTAAATGTCGAGTATAATTGTTTATTAATTTATATTACATATAAGTTATTTTTCGATTGCATATAGTGTAAATGATGACATAGATGAAATACTTTTACATTGAATATGTTTCCTACTCGAGGCAGATTTAAATGAATGGGATTGACGCGTATTTTTTATGGTAATTGCTTTTTCATAACGGTATGTTAAGGTTTCTTGTTCTTTATCATGATCCGAATTAGTACGAAAATGAAATGATGACGCTTGTTCATCTTCGAGAAGAGTAATGTCATTTTCGAGAGGACTAATATCTATAACTTTCTCCGTCATTTGACGAGAATCAAACGATGATATCAAATGTCTAAATGAGTCGAATATATGAGCAAATCCTCAAAACTTTCAAAATTTGCTATTCAAAAAAAGAAATTTTTGTTTAAAGGCATAGTATCAAAAACATGTTTTTCTGGCATACTTAACCTTGAATAGTAATAAAAAGTACGGGCTCATGATTTTTTCGAAAACTTTTTTTTGTAAACCAGCATATTTGACCTGAATTTAAAATTTATTTGAATAAAATTATTCTGATAAGTTAAGATCATTAGATATTGAAAGGCAGTATATCAAGTCATTTTCAATAATAATTAAATTATATTTATTTTTCAAATATCATTAATAATAGTATAACCTTTATAAGTTATCATATCAATAGTTCTAACAAATACAATAATTAATAACAGTAACAATATTAAAGGTGAAAATTTTCAATTAGTTATCTTTCGTCTTGCTTTTTGCTTTGGCTTTATTATCTGTTTTGATTTAGAATCAACTAGGTTCCAATTAGTCGGCTTAAGTGGAAAATGATTACAAGGAAGCTTGGTGAGACATAGATACACGAGAGATAATTAAGGAAAAGTACATTTTTATTATCTCCATTCCACAATAACTGCAAAATTTTATTAGAATTTGGGGCTGATTTTAATGTGGATTGAAAAACTTTGTTAACAACCTCTATATCGTCAAGTCTAATTTAAAAATTTTTATGTTTAGTCGACTTATTACAGCATTAATTACACCTTCAGCAGACGTAATATAATTTCCAGCTAAAACATAATTATCACACAATTTTTTAACTGTACCGCACGGTGGGCAGGAAAGACCGATAGGTTACACAAAAATGACGAGGAAAACGGAAAACGGGGTTGTTTTTGGCGTTGATTATAGATGAAAAATCACTTTAAATCGAAATCGTAGCTGCTCCTGTTCAGTAGATATTGTCATTTTACCTATGGGTCAAACATTGTTTTACATAATCATACAATGTATACATCTAGTTATATCAATGTTTAAAAGGTTCTTGACATTTATCAACAAATTTAGTGTTGGTTTAATGTAGATTCGAACATAAATTACGTACACTGTGGAACTATCGGTAAAAATCGCTATGCATGATACGAAAATTTAAAACAAAGAGCACCAAGCATTTTATTAGTTGTTTACTTTTTTGTTTATTTATGTGAATAACCAACAGCACATGTCTATACATTATAAACAATAAGAAATATAAAGAATTTTATAAGTGCCGACATCTTAGCGGTCAAGATTCACGATTTTAGAATTTCATAAAAGCTGTTCCGAACAGAAATATGTAAAATGCCAATATCTACTGAACAGGGGCAAAGTTCGTTTTAAAGTGATTTTTCATCTATAATCAACGCCAAAAACAACCCCGTTTTCCGATTTTGTCGTCATTTTCGTGTAACCTATCGGTCCTTCCTGCCCATCGTGACCGCCAGTTGCGTCTGCACTACTTTTTCCATGTCTTGGAGTAGAAAAGTTCCATGAGGCATTTTCCAACTGCAATACATCACAATGATGTCTAAATAAGTGGAAATTGGTTTTGTTTTTGTACAGTGTCGTGGGGCCGTCACTTGGTACATGAATTGCTTCAAAGTCAGGTACAATTGACTTGATCAGCTGGAATATTGGACTTAAATGGGCCGAAATAGCAGCAGCATCATGCCTTAAATTTTCCAACACAGTACAAAAAGAAACGCACTCCGGTTCATGGTGTACAGTTTTTTTGTAGTAAAAAACTCCCGTGTGGAGGCTTAGCTGTTTTTTAGAAGCTCCGAAGTGTATAGCTTGGATTTCTTCTGCGTATTTACATACGTAGTTTTCTGAGAAATCACAGATCATCTGAACTTCACTTAATTTTAAATTACATTTATTATTGTGAAAAAAATACAACTGGTGGTTTGTATCATAAGAATGTTTAAAAAATGATGTTATTGGTGAATTTAATTCTTGAATCATGTGTGAAATAGTACAACAAATTTTAGATTTAGTGACAGTAACGTCAAAAACGTTATTATTTTGGCCAATTCGACGTTCCTTTGAAGTCACCCACTTAATAATATGTTTTCATGATCATCGCCTTCGGCTCGGGCTGCAACACGCATATTCGTAGAAGAAACTTTTAGCTCTTGTATCGTAATGTACTATTAGTAATTGTTTTATGGATTCAAGGATATGTAAATTTCATGTTTATAATACTCTTACTTACTGTACATTTGAAAGTCGTTCCTGCCTTAATTTTTCATTGTATTCATGAAGTTTCATTTTACTCTTTTGCAACACTTTCCTTTCCTCCTATCTCTCTTCTAGCTTTTATTTTTTCACATTTCAACACTTTCTTTTTCTCTGCTTCACTTGGCATATTCATTTTAAAGTTCAAACTGGGAAAAACGAGCTATACTGACGCTTAATACCTTACTGCCCGAGAGCTAGGACGAGACTACATTGTCTGTTCGACTTCTTATGTTTGTTTACATTGTTCAGTACACGCACTGCTTACTCGATCTATTTACAAACAAAGAATAAGTTGTATGCGTATCAATAGGCACATGTGGACATCTATTCGCTGTATTATATTGATATTAAATTATTGCAATTTTTCAAATTGCGTTTAACTAGTCAACGAAATGAATATGCAATTTAAGCACCGGTTAAAACATTAACAAATAGAGTATATACAAATGGGCTTGGGGTTATAGATCAATCGGAAAGGTATTTTTAGTGTGCCAGCGAAAAAGGACAATTTTTAACGCGAGGGGCCCAGCGACTATTATGATTTCAAAAGCTTATAACTTAGAGTATTTACGAGGCACAGTCATGAAAAAAAATGGATTAGATTGGTATTTTGGAGTAGAATGTATGCTATTTTTTCAAATACGGTTGCAGAAAACTTTTTTCTGAAAAAAAATAAACTTGATGAAGGTTTCAATTTTTTAAAAAGTGAGTCACACTTCTACTTGAATTTTTTACTTTTTTTCTTAAGGAAGCCCACTCTTGAAACTTTTTTAATTCGATAATGTATATCAAAAAGTACCTGAAAATAAATTTTGAAGTGATTTGCTTAAGACTTTCTTTTTTTATAACGCTAAGAGCCTAATTTTGATAGCGAGTCATAACGTGAATATTTAATAAAATCGTACATTTTTGAGTTATAGCTTTATAACTATAATCGATAGCCTAAAAAGATCTAATAGAGTACCTATATTTTTCATCATTTTTCACACAGAAAACAGTTTTAAAGTAAACATTTCCACTTACCGTAGCCCGATTATTAAGAAGTAACTAGAGTTTCAAAAGTTTTGGGGATTTGCTCATATATTTGCAAATTTACTTCTTAAAACAATTACTCCAATTACTATTTAATAATTTCACGTGTTTGTGTACGCACTTGTGATTTTCCTTATTCCACGGATTACAGAATAAAATTGCGTGTGGAATTTCGTAAAAAATACAATTATTTACACACGCGATTTTCAATTGGGTACATTGACAAAATTCGTTGAACACCAGAGATTATCGCACAAAAACACAAGTAAAAATTTGAAATCAAACTCCTCCAAACTAAAAAAATTTGTAGTTATTCTAGACATTCAAAAGTAGTATTCCACTAAGTTTAATCAAAATTAAATCATTTTTCGAGAAATTAAAAATAAAAAACCGAAAACTTGATTTTTTGCATTTAACGAAATTTTTAGGTCATTTAAAAAAGTGCCCTCTACAAAAGTTATAGATTTTTTCAAGACCTTACAACTCCTGTATTTAACATTTTTTGATAAGATGTCAACTTTTACCAGAAATCGCCAAAAAGCATTTTTACCCCCTTTCAACCCCCCTAGTAAACAGGTTACCTCACGGCTCCTTGGACATTAATTTTTTTTCTCATCCTTATAATTTTTTTTCTCATCCTTGACCACCCTCAATAGTCGGATTTCGGATAAATTTGTTTTCCTTTTTTCATTTAAACTGAGCTAATTTGCCTGGTCTAAAACGGAAAAGCATATTTACTAATATACAATACTACAGAAAAGGATAAAATTATCACAGTACCGACATTAGAACTACAAGATTTTAACACCAACTACATAGAAGTGCAAAACATTCATGAAGTACACAATACAATCAAGACGACGCCAAAATCCAATACAAAGGCTCCAGATATGTGTAAAAATGAGTGTAGTGAGAAACACGAAACTCTACAATTTAAAAAGAAACGACGATAACAATAAAAATCATGAGGTACAAGTATCTCATGAAACTAATGAACATAGGAATCATAAGCTTTGCGAAAACAGTGAAAATTATGAGGCACGAGTATCTCATGGAACCAATGAATTTAAGGAATTCAAAACACTACGCAAACTTTACGAAAATAATACAAATAAATTACTTTAGCATCTCAAGACGGTAATGAATTATACGAGTCTGAATTAGACAAATTATACGAAAGTAAAAATAATTCATTTCATGAACACGAAGAAAATAATAAATTTGATGAAAATGATGTATTTTATGAAGCAAATGAAAAAGATATATTTTATGAAGCAAATGAAAACGATATATTTTATGAAGCAAATGAAAACGATATATTTTGCGAAACAAATAAAAACTACGAATTTTATGAAGCAAATGAAAACGACGAATTTTATGAAGCAAGTGAAAATTATGAATTTTATGAAGCAAGTGAAAACGATGAATTTTATAAAGATGCAAATTATGAAGATGAAAATTATACTTCAAAATGGAATAAATATAATAAACCAGATCAAGTTAAATCCTCTGAATCCAGTAAAAGTAAACAGAATCAAGATTTACCCTCTGAATTTATTAAACAAGGAATTATCAATGAAAACGAAATAATAATTGAAAGTATGAATAAATATAACAAACCAGATCAAGTTAAATCCGTCGAATCCAGTAAAAATAAACAGGATCTGATCTAAGGTAAAGTAACAGATAAGATTAGGATTATCTGTTTCTGCACAGCGACTACATAACTACCCAACTTCACAACCTTCTTTACACTCGAGACGTTTTAAAATACTATTTTTCGAGTACATACAGTACGCGTTGGCTTGGTGGGAGTGTACAAGAGGGATAAGTGAATGGTAACACAAGGGAAAAAGAAATGATAATGAAAACGCAGCGGAAATGATAGAAATGGTAACGGTAGGGCCTACTTTACGGAAGTTTTTCATGTGACTATACTGTACTTCACAACCACAAGAATTCATTGGGAACTACTACGCCAGTAAATATTACTATATGACATCTGGATGCAGACGAGGTACATTTACGATAAATTTATGCAAATTGCTGTCATGCATATAATCAAATTACAAAGCGTAAAACTATTTACTTCTTATAACAATTTTGAATTTAATTTAGAATTAATGCATGAAAATGTATATTATATTGTTTTATTGTATGACAGAATGAATACATTTAATAAATTGAATTGAATACTTAACGACATTAAAATATGTAGCACTCGTCGCCTCACAGTAGTGTCTTCAGAACTTCTATTTTCACCAGCACAAACACGAAAACAAACAAGATCTCATAGGAAAATAAACTGTCAATAAACCCAGTATGTATATACACTACAAGAACAATATCAAATATACATATGTACAGTGAGTGCTTGGCAACCAACCATAAATTATAAAGGACAAGGACAAAGGACAGGTAATTATCCCCCGCGTTAATGATAATTATTAGTCTATTTGCGGGTCGGCTCTCGGGTGGAGAGATACAGGACAAAGACAGAACGGTACATGACAGAACTAGGCAGATACACAACACAACACCCACCCAGAGCCAGTCCTCCCTACCCCAATATCGGTATCACCAGCAGATTCGGCGGTCTGTGCCGTAGCGAGTACGACGCGGGGCTTATCCTATCTTTATCCGAGATAAGACCCACGACGGACGTACCGACCGCGCGTCAGACGCTGATGGTACCGATAACTGCGGACGGGGGTCGGCAGCGGTCCCAAATACGTACCTTTGCCCAGTAAGGTTCCCCGGTTATTCCACACTGGACATAAGTAGAGAAAATTGTAGACGGTGATTCGAACTCGGGACCTTCGCGACGTTCAGTTCGGGCGGACTAAGACTGACGCCTTAGTTACTAGGTTGCTAGGTACTATTTTAGCCACTCGCGCTGGTGAAAAATCCTAAATAAGCAATGTATAGAATATATAACAGTGGACTGAGGATCTCTCCATGAACGCATTCCAATACTTCCACAGATTCAGTTGTGCCCTCACAGATAGGCAAATGCAACTTTACTTGATAATAAAGTGATTTTAACAAACGCGTCCTTTAAATCTAGAAAAAAAGGGCATAGAGCTTGCCACCCCTTCGCCTAAAGCATAATTTGTGCAGCTGCGTATAATACAAAAATATTATCGAGAATGCCACGGCCTTTCCAAAAACAGGACAGATCTTCAGGACGAGTTGCATCTGTAAGTATCTCATCAAGTGGCGCCCTCGTTCTACCGGAACAAATCAACATAGCAAATTTTTAATATCCTATTTGAGTTCGTTTTTGAATCTAATGCGCTTTTCGTAAGATATCTCGAACTTTGAACATTATTCCTTCTCCCGTACATGTTTATTTAGGATCCATAGAGATATTTGTCTCATATTTCAGTCAGGGGACGAGCCGAGGTTCGGTGTCTGGATCCCATAAAATGCATTAATTTATAATTTATACGTTTGGGGAGAGGTATACATCTCAATCTGGCACACGACTGATTTTCCTTATAAAATTCGAAACATAACGAATTTTCAAGAAAATGTGGCAGTTTAGTCATGAGACGAGCACTGGTACGTACCAGGGTCCTATAAAATGCACTAATTTATACTTTAGATGTTTGGGAAGGAGGCCACCTACGTTTCAATCCGGCAAATGACAGGGTTCCCTTCAAGAGAGGGTTTGAGTGCTCCGGAGGCAAGCATACCCTCTTATATGGAGAACCTACATTTGATAGTAGGTCGTAGCCTAATGTTGCTTGTGATGCGAATCCGGGCTGAGTGTGTTTACCCGGAATAATGTAAATAGTGTATTCGGTTCTACAGATTGCGCTGTAATGATGCTATTGCGAAGATCCCTCATATACCGGGTCTTTCAGACCACCAGTCCCACCCTTTTAAAACGTAGGGATGAATTTATACGAAAAAATGGGTCAGACAAAATTTGCATGGTTTAGAGGGAACTATCTGGTGGTGACCTTGAATGTGACTTTGAGGTGGACCTTGGGCATAAATCGAGGTCAAAGTAGTGTTTTTCAAACGTAAACCTGTATTTATGAGTTCAGACATTTTCACATTCGAATACGTTATTAAGTCAAGGTAAAAAATATTCTCAAAGGTCGTGAGGAGGTCAAGTTTTCCGGACTATCCGTCCCACCCTTTTAAAACGTAGGGATGCATTTGTACGAAAAAAGGGGTCAGACAAAATTTGCATGGTTTCGAGGGAACTACCTGGTGGTGACCTTGAATTTGACCTTGAGGTCGACACCTTGGGCATAAATCGAGGTCAAAGTAGTGTTTTTCAAATTTGTAACTGAAATAATCAGAGCCGCCTGTATTCGTGTTACCCAAGATGTACCACGAGGAGGTTACAAGGTCGGACTTACACCTCGTCGGGTGCTTTCTTAAGGTGATTCCAGGGCGCGGTATCTCTGTGGGAGCAATGTACCTATACTGCTTATTCGTTAGTTCCACTTATTTCGAGTAGCCGAGAGAGTGCTAGCGTCGCTATTTATTCATTTTTAGGTATATATCTTTATTTATTTATCTTGCGTTTTTTGAGTGTATGCACGCGATGATGATCACGATGATCATGACGTTTAAGATCATCATTGTCATAATCACCGTCGTGATCATAATCATATGATCATCGCCGTTATGATCACCGTCACGATCATCAGCATCATGATCGTCGTCATGATCATAATCATATGATCATCAACATCATGATCGTCATCATGATCATCATCTTCATGATAATCATCATGATCATAATCTCATGATCAAGGGTGATTCCCCTTACCGTCACCTTTGTTCATACGCCTGTTATTCAGTTTCGATGTTCGACGACATTACGATCTTAAAACCGCTTACGACCACCTTACGATTGCTTACGACTATCTTACGATTACCCTACAAGCAACGTACGACCGCTCACGACTAACTTACGACCACACTGCTACCGCTTACAACCAACTTACGACCGTTTATTACAATCATACAACCACTTTGTGGATGTTGACGACTGGCTTACAACTGTCGTACGATAACTTTGTGACCTGTTTACAGCCGTGTTGCTTATAAAAAATGGAAATTGTGACGAGTTGCGTAATATTATAAATTCTAAGCTTTAACTTTTAGGAAGGGTATGTAAAGGTGCTTTTTCGTGACAATTACTCTGTGTTTGCGTTATAGGTACAGAACGAATTTTTACATGACCTACGTGAAATTAATCATTTAACAACGAAAATTTGAAAGGTTGTGCGTTGTACCTCGGTACTCGAGTAGTTAGGCATAATAGTTAGAAGATTATTATTCATTTGTAAGTATCTCTTACTCGAATGAAGAAGCTGCGTTAATGTTGTCGGTGTTGGGTATAGCTGGAAGTTTTCGAGCAGCTGAAAGAATGAGGCAAAATAAATATCCCGATCGCACACCACATTCGAGCAGTTTTCAGTCCTTTACAACGTCCAATTATTCTAAAAGCTATTGTTCAGCCGGACCACAATGAGGGAAGGCAAATTCATCGACCAGTTCGTTCAGTAAGAGCACCTGCTATAATTGCGTCTGCCCTTGTAAATCCGCACGATTCTCTGATGCGTCGAGAAAGAAATAGTGGTGTAAGTATTTCCACGATAAGTCGAATTTTTCGAGAACATTCATTCCACCCATATCGGATGTCACTTCACCAGGCCATGACATTGAACGATCATAGAGAAAGACGGATATTCTGTAATTGGATTACTGAACAGTTACCTAATTTCCAGAGAAGTATGATATTTTCTGATGAGTGCACCTTTAAAAGTAACGGTGAAGTGAACACACGTAATGGTCGTTATTGGGTACAAGAGAATCCACATTGGTATGGAGAATTGGATCATCATCATCTCTGGAGAGTGAATGTTTGGTGCGGAATTATTGATACGCATATCGTCGGACCATTTTTCTTTCAAGAGAACTTGAACTAGTTTTCTATACGTCGATTTACTCGAATACGAACTTTCACATTTACTTGAAGATGTTCCACTTCAATTACATGTAAATGTGTGGTTCCAACAGGATGTCCCGCCCACATGTCTGTCATTGCTCGTCATCAGCTGAATCGTACATTTCCCGGTCGATGTATAGGCAAATACGGTCCACATAATTGGCCACCGCGATCACCGGATCTTACTATTTTAGACTGTTATTTATGGGGAAGAATAAAAGACCTCGTATACCGTGAACGACCGACCACTGCAGAAGACATGGCGAACAGAATACGACGAGCTATTCAGTCTCTAGATACTGCCGAAATTCGTCGGGCGACGGATGATTTCCAACGCAGGATAACAGCCTGTATTGATGCCGGTGGACACTTCGAACATCGAGACTGAATAACATGCGTATGCACAAAGGTGACGGCAAGGGGACTCACCTGAAAGAAGCACCCCGACGAGGTGACGGCAAGGGTTACCGCCTTAAAAAAACACCCCGACGAGGTGACGCAAGGGGAACCACCTTAAAAAAGCACCCTGACGAGATGACGGCAAGGGGAACCACCTTCAAAAAAGCACCCCGACGAGGTGACGGCAAGGGGAACCACCTTAAAAAAAAGCACCCCGACGAGATTTAAGTCCGACTTTGTAATATCCTCGTGGTACACCTTGGGTAACGCCAACGTAAGCGGCTCTGATTATGGCATTTAGAAATTTGAAAAACACTTCTTTGACCTAGATTTATGCCCAAAGTCGACCTCAAGGTCAAATTCAAGGTCACCACCAGATAGTTCCCTCGAAACCATGCAAATTTCGTCTGACCCATTTTTCGTACAAATGCATCTCTACGTTTTAAAATGGTGGGATGGGTGGTCTGAAAGACTCGGTATACACGTGTCTTGGTATTATAGCAAAAAACTACCGATATATATAAAAGGTTGTTATATTTTGATCTGTCGGTGACAGTAACTTCAAGAGGGTCGGTTCAATCAAAAAATTTTTCTCACAAAAGTTGCAGGGATTGAAGGAGGGTCATCGAACCTTAAAGTCAAATTTGAAGGTTATTTCAGGATCAGCTCTCGATTTTTAAATGGAAACCCTTTTTTTCTGTTTCGCATATCGAAAAGTGGAAAATTTTTCGTTTTAATTTGTTATTGACCTTGAACTTTAGGTTAAATTTGAAGGTTATTTCAGTATCAAATCGCAATAATAAAATGAAAACCCTAATTTTGTTACTTCGGATATGGAAAATGCGGATAATTTCACGTTCCATTGTGTCCTTGATTTTGAACTTCAAAGAAGTCAAATGCGAAGGTTACTTCAGGATCAAATCGTGAGCCTGAAACTGGTCGCCAGAGTAGGCAGCCGAACTCATAAATCCGAGGGCTTAAAACGTCCTGGGGTTCCACTAACAAATTTTTGTTTTATCTTCGCCAATGAGCGAGAAGGCGTTCTTAATCTTTGTAGATCGTTTTCTGTAGGCTTTTTGGTATCCGCAAAAAATACTGAAATAGTCTGCAGGATACGCCGCGGCTATACTTAAATTCTAAACTTCAATTACGCATTCTTTTTCAAGTAAGTCCTTAATTGAAGTAACAGGAAATTGCTAATCGGTTCAACGATTTTTTCTGGAGACTATTTGGGATTCCCAAATAAAGGTTAAAAGGGTTAACACAACGAATAGCAGCCATGATTATGATTTCGAAGATCACCATCATGATCATCGTCATAATCAACGTCATGGCATAATCGTCATGATCATCGTGATCATCATCGCCCGTAGAGATACCTCCCTCTGTGCGTATGTAGTAACTTTCTAACATTTTTTGTTTCAATTATGGGTAGATCCGATTTCTTTATCAATTCACTTACTTCTTCAATTATTATCATCATTAGTGATATTGATTATTCGACATTAGCATTTGTTTTTTTGAAGGTGGAGTGTTTTTTTTTTGGGTTATTTCGTCTCTCAGTAGCTCATAACAATGAATGGCTAGGCACCGACCGAAATAGTGGACATGCTTGCAGTTCTAGGGGAACAATTATACCTTCGCTAAATTCTAAAAGATTTCCTCAAAAGCGTCATCTTACTAGGGCGATGATACGCACTCTTTGCGAGAGGTAGGCAAGGTAATTTAAGAAGGGTGCATTCAACAGCGGTCCCTAGCAAAGGTGTAGCAATTGCTGTTGTGACCAGCCAGATCGAAAGGCACACAGAATTCCAAAGTCGACAGCGTACCGTACCCTAAAAACGAATTGCTCCCACCGTATAATCCTCGTACATAAACTCGAACAAGTCGATTTTCCTCACCATATACAGTTTTGCAACTGGATACAAAATCGGATTCAGGCGAATCCAGCGTTTCTCGAATAAATACTTCTCACTAATGAAGCAACCTTCGGAAACAGAGGAGACCTTAATAGACATAATTGTCACTATTAACTCTTATTTCAATCCTCATTGGACTCGACATCAAGAGCAGAGACAATTGTCTAACAATGTGTGGGTCTGTATTATTCTGTGATTACATTGTTGGGCCATTTTTCTTCGATAACCAACTAAATGGAGAAAACTATTGGTATTTTCTGCAGAACTATTATCCGTTGTTGTCAGAAAATGTAGGTACCTCTGAATATTTATAAAAAACTGTGGTTTCGACAAGACGGAGCGCTTGTTCATCGATCACAAGTTATTTAAATGTACGATTCCCGAACATGTGCATAGGCCTTGGAAGCCAAATACAATACGCTTAGACTTCTTTCTTTGGGGATACGTGAAAAAAAAAACAGTTTACGCAGAAGAACCTACGACAGTTGAAGATATGAAAACCCGTATTCAGGATGCATGTACTTCTATAATCTCTGGCATTCTTCGCAGAGTAAGCGAATCGTTTCTAACAGAATCCCGAAATGTATTGAGATCAATGAGCAATCAATTGAGCCCGTAAAGTAGCTGCCGGAGAGTTGATCGCGTCATGATCAATATCTTGACTTGATCGGCCGGGAAGGGTACACGCACACACTCACACGCACACACACATACACACACAGGTTACGGCGAGGAGAACCACCTGAACAAACCACCCCGAAAAGATGTCCGACCGTGCAACCGCATACGGTACATCTTGGGTAATGCTAAAGCCGGCGGACGGTGGCTTGTAAAACAGTGAACAACTGTTATACGGTAGATATAAACGCATCAGATGTAGAGAAGAAAAAGGCAAATATAAATAAAACAATAGCGTTTCAAGAATTCAAAATAGCCGCGTCGAAGTCTGGAAATATTTTAAATCGATATTTGTACTCGAAACTTACATAAAATTTAAGCGTAATTGCATTTTTGAATTTCAATATAACCTCGCCGCACCCTGCAAACTATTTCAGTATTTTCTGAGGATACCAACAAGCCCTCAGAGAAAGATCTACAACGATTAATAAGACCTTCTCTTCTATTGGCGCAGATAAAACAAACATTTTTTAGAGGGACCTCTATTCTGGGGGCCAATTTCAAGCTCGTGGTTTCCACTTCGAGATCATGATTTGATTTTGAAGTAGCCTTTAAATTTGACCTCAAGTTCAACATCATGGACACATTGTTGTGAAATTTTCTGCTTCTTCGACGTATGAAATAAAAAAATAGGGTTTCCATTTAAAAGTGGTGATCTGATTCTGAAATAACCTTCAAATTTGACATCAAGGTCAAACTCAAGGTCATCGTTCGATGACCTCCTTCCAACGTTTGTCTGTAACGTTTTTTATTAAACTACCTCCCTTGAAGTTACTGGAACCAATAGATTTAAATGGGACACCCTGTATATATGACGAAATTAAAATCAAGTGAAGTAGTGCACATTTAATATCATATATAATATTTATTAATAGTATAAACACATAACGTGTGCGAGTAATGCTTTACGAGTTAATATTTACTTTAAACTGAGAAACGAACAGTGTAAACTTAGGACAGGTTCTTTGGAAAGGAAATTCATAGCACAGTGAATTTAAACAAAAATGATATCCCTATTTCTATCCGTTATATATATTAATATATCAATGTAGACTTAAGAAAAATTAAATTGTACAGTATTCTAGCTTCCAAATGTTTTGAAAAAATGTTATTTTACAGAATACCAGACAATGTATAAAGTCAAACGAAAACCAGTCCTTGATACTGGGCAATCCAGTGTCCTAAGTTAAGATTTAGCTTTGACAATTTCGTTAGAAGCTCATCATTTTTTGGCAACAATACGCTTGTATGTTATTTCTAATAGTGTTAGAGAATACACTCGTTCTATTCCACTTGTTCAAATACTGTGTAACTACTTCTACATTTGAATTTTAATGCATTTAAAAAAGTAAGCTTCTATATGGAAATATGAGTACATGGAAATTCTTAAATATATCGTATAAAGTTGTAATTTCGATACTAACCGATCTAAAATAATGCAAAATTTATGTTATTTTAGAAGGTATTCGTTCAACGGTTTCGATAATGTAGAAAAATAAATTTAAGAACGTGTTACATGATGATTACTAACCTTTCTTGTAAACGGTTTTGAGCAAACGTTGCAACAATGTGATGAATCTCCTGTATGTTGCCGAAGATGATTATTTAGATGTTCTTTTCTGGTAAAAGTTCTCTGACAAAACTCACATCTATGCGGTGACTCGCCGGTGTGGATGCGCACGTGATTTGTCAAATGTTCCTTACGTGTAAATGACTTGGAACAAAAGTGACAACGATGTGGTGACTCCCCTGTATGTTGACGTACATGATTTGTCAAATGTTCCTTTCGAGTAAATGATTTGGTGCAATACTGGCACTTATGCGGTGATTCACCCGTATGCTGCCGAACGTGGTTTACCAGATGGTCCTTTCGTGTAAAAGCCTTTGGGCAATATTGACATCGGAAGGGCGTCTCTCCTGCACATTTACAATTACAATCAACCAAATTGTACTGACATTATCACTCACGTATCATCATATGATGCGAATAGTTTGCTCAATTAAACTTAGGTTTGAGTAATATATTTCTAATATATTATTATTACTAATTCATACACCTAATTGTTCGACTAATAAATTTTATTGTACCACTTGTGCTCACATATCATGTTGATATGGGATTCAAGAAACTTTTGTTCAACGCTTTGTTCAATTATTAATACTACCTTTATATTTTCACTCTTTAACTCCCGCGTCAGGACATATAATTATTACGAGGGCTGTTCTACAAAAGAGGAAATTTTGAGCGGCTGAACGAATTTTTTATTAGTTTTCAAAATGTTATTCATCAAGAAAATTGTAAACCTAAATCGGTTCTATTATATCACCGAAAATTATTCGATTTCAACATATTTTACATTAAAAAAATACGCAGAATATTGATAATTTCTCATTGATCTGAAACGTTCCTTTGTAAAAATTAAAACACTGAATAAATGCTACAATCAAAACCATAGAAAATAAATTAACATTACTTTTCACACATGGAATGGGAAATTTACGTTATCGTGGCAAATTTTTAATAGTTTGACCTTTCATCCGTGTAAATCAACGCGACCTCACGTAATATTTTATTTTAACATATCTGATTTTTTTATACATACCGGTAGACAGACAATTGGTTATACGCATTGTAACGTGAGTCGATATATATGTACATTCACATTCCTGTGATACATGTTTACTTTTATATAACGTTCTTCTCTTTTGAACTAAGTTTCGACTCTTGCCAGTTCTGCGACTTGTTTAATATAACCATAAACTATATTCACAGGAAATGTAATTGAGATTTTGTTTAATATTTTCCATGGACTCTCGTTGCGATTCTCCTTTTGACCGTAGTATTTAAAACACACGGCATCATAAATTATAACCGGAGAGGCCTCCCACTGAATTGGTAGACTAGGCCCCGGCTAAAGATTCTTTGCTGCATGATGCTGTATGATGATAAGTGAATTTGTAATTTTAACTCTTTTAATTCTTGTGAATTAAAAATTCAATATATTATTAGATGCAGGTGTTTGTTAGTTTAAATTTTAATCAGTCCATTCGAACCGTATATCTTATTCTGTCTGAAATAAGGATTTTTTATTTTTAGGTAATATAGAAATTATAACCATATTAAATAAGGGAAGATAAATTGCACCGCATTGCAATTATCAAAAACTGTTATTGTTAATCATGTGCTAGTACGTAAGTTGCGTTGCAATAATTCTTGCGTTAGAGACTTATGGAACACCCCGTTCTTTCGGCGGACCAATCAGGCCCGTCCTTTCGTGCAGAAGGGTCCGAGAGCTTAGCGCTATCCATGTCGCTCAACGTGAATTCCGAAAGCTCTTCTTCTTTCCTTTCCTTATCACGCAGAACTGGATTGGTCGAGCTTCTAAGGCTTTTCTAAACAGCGGCTTACTCCCCCTTCTTACATTTTGGAGGCGAGCTCATTGCAGCACTCGTCCCCAACATTAGTTCAGTTCACTCTTTCAATCTCTACATTCCATAATTAGTTCTCTTCAGCTGCGGCGTGAAAACCAAAATACAGTTGAAGTATAAAATTTTCTCCATGCAGAATATACTAAATATTTAATAGAAAATGACAGAGGGAATTAGATTTAGGCATTGCCGATTGCAACTAAGTGCAGGGAAACCGAGACCACTTAAAGCAGCATAAACTAGGGTTGTCAGATTGGACATCTTTTCCTCTAAAACCTCTAATCGAAAGTTAAATAAAACTGTTGAAAGTTAAACAACTGTTTTACATGTTTTCTTTGTAATTGTTTAATTATATATTTTAAAATCTCGATAGTGAAAAATAAATTAATTAATGGACAAAGTATTATCTCTCGCTTTAATGACGAATAACGGCCCGCTTGGAATAACAGCCCAGGTGGAACAGTTCGGACATCACAGACAACACAAGGACGTTTACAAGGCACAAGTCTACCCATGGCCTGCCCCCCTGCTCCAATATCGATACCACACTGAGAGAAATTTCCTCACGTGGCGTTCGGATCATATGTCCCCACTCGACGCTTTGGTTATACCCGCAGCGCAGCAGTTAAGGCATTCAAACGACACGTTGTGATACGAACTCGAAGCGCAGCGTCTCGAGCATCCCAGCGTTGCGTTGGAATAATCTCGACGCCACACACGGAAACAACTTAAAAGCCGCGCCGACAACACATCGACAAGCCTCAGCGGCGGTGGTCTGCCATCGAGATGTAAAATAGCGATTAAAATTCGAATATGTAAAAAATAATTCTTTTTTTATATATCCACTATTGACATATCGTAAAGAATATAGCACATTTTTAAACTATGTTGTTTTTAAGATTAAAAAATCCGCATTTTTTCATTTCAAGACTGCCGTGTCGAATACAGTGCAAGATACACTAACAATCCACTGAACCTTTTTTTGTACAGCACAAAATTTCGTACAAATAAGTCAGCGATAGCCCTAATCTAAAGTGAATAGTTTAACCATCAATAGGGCTGGAATTTTATCTTACAAGTTAACCAAGCTTGTTCAAAAATCTTAATAATATCTAATACAACTGTTCACGTTGTTTTTAGCTAAACTTTTCACATTAGACTACGGTTGTCACTGAATTTTTTGTAGGAAATTCGGTGCCGATAGGCCCTTCGACTTTCACCTTAGAGCTAAGAAAATTGTAATTCTTTGATTACATCGTGTTGCATCAGTATTATTATGTCTACAAAAAATGACTGTACGGTTAGGAGCTATTAATATATAAGTGCATATCTCTGTCTGTCATATTTAATGTAACTATATACAGTAAAAGAGATATAATCAACCTGCAGGAAAGTTATTTTAAAAATTCAAAATAAAGGCATTCATTAAGAAACTTTTTTCAACCAAAGGATATTTGTTCTGTTATAAATATATAAAAAATATAAAAAAATTAATGTGGCATTGAATGTACAAACATTTTTTTTATTATGTAAATTAGGGTTACTAATTGTATTATAAAGTAATTAAATTAATTAATTAATAATTTAAAAAAAAAGAAATTACTCTGTGGGAAAAATTCAGCATTGGGTCGAGTGGGGGCTCATTTGAAAGGCCTTTTCGAGACGAATTCAAAACACTAGTCATAGATGGTGCTGCGATCAATTTTTAGCGGTCATAATCGACTTTTAAAACTTTTAATCTAGTAACTTTTAAACAAATAAGGGTTTTGACAATTGCCGAATTAAGCGAAACCATTTTTCAAAAATATCTATTTTTACCTGTTTTTGAGGTTAGAAAAAATGTAAGGTGATGAGTGGATTCGTGTTTGGGAGGTCAGAATACGTCGGATAGCATAAAACGCACTATAAACATGCACCAAATTTTTATTTTAGGCAAGTCTTAAAATTTTGTCCAAAAAATTAAGAGCTTCCGGTCGCCATATTGAAGATGCCATTTTTGGATTTTGCAAATGCGCACTCGGCATTCGAAAGTATAGACCTTAAGCTGTAAAATGAGCCCTCATTCTTATTTTTTTGTTGTTTTTAATTGTGGACAGAGCAGTGTTCGGTTGACGTGGAATGTATACATACATTTCATTCATTTATACGGCTGAAATAAAATGTCGGATCATTTTTCTGAAATGTACTCGGATTTGAATGCAATTCGTTAGTTGCAGACTTGAAATAGACAATACCGTTGTTGAAACTTGTAGTGGCGTCCTTTGCCTTTGACTATTTCAAAGTTTCCCGATTCTGACCGCTAGGACGTGGACGATTTTGAAAATCTTTTCTTTTTATTTTATTTAAACATATTTTGTTAACCTTTTTTTACGTTTAAATACACATAATTCGGCATTTTAATTTCGCTTCATTGAAAAAGCCATGGAATTACGGAATCTAGAAGTAATGATTTTTATTTTTTTAGGTTTAATATTTCTAGTATTGTATTAAACTTGTGCCAACTACTGAATGTGATGTTCAAATTGATGTCCTTCAGCGACTTGATAATATTCTAATCGTGCATAGAAGTTATCATTTACTTTTTGCAGTTTAGATATCGAATTAGAACATTGAATTATTCTTTCCTTTAACTCATCAATGTCTAGAGGCTTTATTTCGTACACCTTGTTCTTCGAAAAACCCCAGTAAAAATAATCCGGAGGAGTGAGATCCGGTGACCTTGGTGGCCACTCAATCGAACCTCTCCTGCTGATCCAACGCCCAGGGAAAATGTTCAATCGATTGCGTACAATCAAACCAAAATGACACGGAGCACCATCCTGTTGACATTGTCGAATGCTGTACCAGTAATATTTTGGATTGCTGGTATAATATAGGTATTCAATAAATTTAAGTACGGTCCAACAATGATTGCACAAAATTCCAGCCCAAACATTGATTTTCTGTGGATGTTGTGTTTGGGATTTTCGTCTGACCAATATCGCATATTGTATTTATTAACTTCTCCACTCAATTGAAACGTAGCTTCATCGGAGAAGCATATCCTGAACTTAAAAGAAAGAAAAAAATGTCGAAAATCGCTGAAACACGTGGTACAATAGCAAGGACAAAATGTAAAAAAAATCAGAAATCTGCCATTGATAGTCCCAAACCCGTGTTAAAGAGGAGGGTGCTAAGAATTTTGTGTGCTATGTTGGATCCGAATATTGGGTTCTGAGATTAAAGATTTCAAACCACGAATACTTCCGCGACAAGTGGACGCAACGGCATCTATGCCTAGTGTTTTGAATTCGACTCGAAATGAGCCCCCACTCGATCGATGTTGCGATTTAAGATATTCATCCCCCCTCGTGCCCCACGCCACCCTTGGGCAGGTGGAGGGGGGTGGGGCGCAGAAAAAATAGATTTTTTGAAAAATCGTTTCACGTGCTTCAGCGATTTTAGAAATATCTTTTCTTTGGAAAGTTACAGGACCGTTTCCATACTCCAGAACGGCAGCTTTTCGGGTCCGATGGTTACCGGCGACGCCCTCTCGGGTTCTTGTAGGACCTCGTTAATGGCCTTCATACGAAGCCGTCTCTCGCCCATGGTCCGTAATGGTCAAGCTTGACGCGACCATCAGCAACCACAAAATCAGATCAACTGATCGAGTCAAATCGAGTCGTCTTGAACCAAGCCGTAAAATTCGTGAATTCGTCCCAGGCGGCGTACAAAAATAGTATGTAGCCGATACGAATTTCATGTGACTGAGTGGGGGCCCTTCGTTATGCTACACTCGGGTGATTTCGGCACGAAGTTGCTACGATCATAGACGCGCCTTCGTAACTTCTTCCGTGCCGAGACTTTAATACGACGAACCTACCCAACAGCGGACGATTCCGATAGAGCGAACACATGATTATCGTGGCGCTGCCGGCGATACGTCTGACGCTCCGATAGGTACCTACGATTATAGCGTCTATGCTCTTTCAGTGCAGGAAGGACCGATAGGTTACACGACAATGACGACAAAATCGGAAAACGGGGTTGTTTTTGGCCTTGATTATAGATGAAAAATCACTTTAAAACGAAATCGTAGCTGCTCCTGTTCAGTAGATAATGGCATTTTACATATTTCGGAACAGTTTTTGTGAAATTCTAAAAGCGTGAATCTTGACCGCTAAAATGTCGGCATTTATAAAATTCTTTATATTTCTTATTGTTTATAATCTATAGACATATGCTGTTGGTTATTTACATAAATAAACAAAAAAGTAAACAACTAATAAAATGCTTGGTGCTCTTTCTTTTAAATTTTCGTATCATGCATAGCGATTTTTAACGATATTACCACAGTGTACGTAATTTATGTTCGAATCTACATTAGACCAACACTAAATTTGTTGATAATTCACAATAGTTCATAACACACGTACCAGAGACCTCGGCGACTTAGCAAATTTCGCACTATTTACCTTTCGCTGACCTGCGTAAATACGAGGGTATTGTAACTTAGGGATAAACGGCCGTTGGAGACAGTGGGAAATGATACCTTCCCTATAATACGGTCCCGCGCATAGTGCATTATTTTGACCAAACAATCGGTGCAATCCGGGTGACCTCGATCCCCGACAAATAGATATCACGAGAGATTACATCTTGCTGGTAGTGTGACAACGCACGTAGCGAGTTATTTTGACCGGACTTCCGTCACAGTCCTGGTGACATCCAGCTACGCACGTCATCGGCGTACCAGGAGATTGCATCTTCCTGTTAGTGTGACCACGTACGCAGCGAGTTATTTTGACCGGACTTCCGACGCAGGCCTGGTGACATCAAGCTACATATCATCGACGTACCTGGAGATTACATTTTACTGGCAGTGTAACCACGCGCGCAGCGAGTTATTTTGACCGGACTTCCGACCGAGTCCTGGTGATATCAAGCTATACATCATCGACGAACCAGGAGGTTACATTTTCCTGACAGTGCGACCACGCGCACGGCGAGTTATTGTGACCGGACTCCCGACGCAGTCCTGGTGACACCGATCTATGAATCACAGATGCACGGAAAGGTGATATCTTCCCGCCAACGCAGTAGAAGCTGCCGAGACCCTTTAGGAACATTGAATCTCCAACGACTGGGTTGTAATCAAGGATTATTTCGACTCCAATTAAATCTAATAGTAATAAAATACGACCACCCTGTACTCTGCTTTTATTATGCAATAAATCTTTATTATCACGACAGGATTGAGTTACTAGCCTGCAGAATTCCTTACATTTGGTGCCCAACGTGAGGCCTTAAAGAGGAAAAACTTTAAGGTTCAATATGGTCAAAATAACGTGGGTAAATTCCCTCAAAAAGGAAGAAGTTCAAGAATATCTGGCGGAATTTAACGTACAAAATAACGAGTTATTGGAGGAGGTACGCAAACGGTTGATTTCATTTATCCAACAATATCCGGAACGAAGCCAAGTGGAGAGCCGATTACAGGAATTAGCGCAACAGCATGAATCGTCAAAAGTCCCTACTTGCGTGATGATCAGTCCGGGGGAACCCTGACATCTCCGCAATCACAAGAGTTGGAGAATCGAGGAGATGATGGTCTAGGATTTTTCCACACAATAGTTGCTTCGTCCGTTTCGTGATTATTGTGTATTAATTGCAAAGGTACCAGAGAAGCATAAAAAATGCTTTCATCAGATTTTCCATCCTCAGTAAAGGACCCCGCACAAAACATATGAAAAATAGATCCCAGTCAATTTGGCTGAAATTTGAATATGATGTAGATAAAATGGTCCTGGTCAAAAGTTCTCATAGGCTGAAAGACCAATGATGGCTAGTTTCCGAGATATTCGAATCGAAAGAATAGAATAATGGGTAATTAATTAGGTTTATACATTTGATAAGGCTTTAATTTTTGACCGATTTATAAATTTTATAAAGTCTTTCAGCCTATGAGAACATTTGATCAGGACCATTTTATCTACATCATATTCACATTTCAGCCAAATCGACTGGGATCTATTTTCCATATGTTTTGCGCGGGGTCCTTTGTGTTTATAAACACTTTGACCGCTGCGTTCATCACATCCCCATTTACAGTGAAGTACTAATTTTTGCAGAATTTCCGGATTTAGAGTATCGATGATATCAGCCTGAAGTTGTGTAATTCTATATGTGGTATGATAAAGTAAAGCCTGTAGTTTAATTTGTGAGCACGACTCACCAACAGTTGTGTACAGAACTGATGGATAACAAAGATTGTTTGCTTTTTACTTCATGGTGTGATGGGTATAATTTGCATTTATGTGCTCTAGCTGCATTTCTTAATAGTTGATAAGAGCGTTTTGATTCGCCTTTCTCGTTGTTAAAGAAAGTACTTCGTCTGGGGTTAAAGGTACTTCATTTTATGAACGAACGGCAGATATATATTTTGAGGCTCTTGTTCGGCTTGTTGACGTGGCATCTTTAAGAACTTCAGCAGCATACGCCAATTCTTCTGCAAATAAAGTAGAACGTACTTCTTGAGTCTTTCGCCTCTGTGATCTATCGCTGGATGAAGCAAAAGATTGCGAAGGTCGCCCACATGTTCCTTTTTTTGTCATTCCTCACAATCTTCTCAGATATTGATGTTGTACATTCAGTTTTGGATAATTTTGGAGATTGTTCGGTGCCCTTCAACCATTCTTGATTTTTTTTTCAGAAACTATTCTTGACCTCTATGTGCTGCTCTCCATCTTGATCTAAAATTTGCAAATATCAGTCCTAATGACTTTTCATCCTTGTCTACTTGTATCACATGTTGGTTTTTTTTTTAAATTGCATCTTTCAAAACGTCAATGACGAATTTCTGTTCATTTTTTAAACTGTCTTTGAACATAAAGAAAACATCTTTTCTTGAGAATTCCAAATTCGAAGATTTGGAAGACTCTGTAAAATACCAATATAAACATATACACAATTGAATGACATTATTCAGAAATTATTATTTTTTTGAAAAATCGATTTGGTCCTTTTTAATTATCACTTGTATTCCTAATGTATCAGCTGACGAACGTAGAAGCCCGTTAAGATAGGGTAGTAAGTTACATTAAGAAATGTAAATTCAAAATTACTGTATCGATTTTTCAAAATTCGATTTCCGTACAAGTGATTCTAATTACTGTAGAAATTATTAATTAAAATGTTTAGTGTAGATTACTGCTTTATCGTGTTGTGACTTAAGACCCACCTTAAGACGGTTCTAAGGTCGTCAGCCGATAAAGTAGGAATTTCACCAGAGGGGGTTTTAAAGTCGCCAGCTGATAAAATAGGAATTTTCACCAAAAATTATAAATTAAAACTAACTGAACAAATTATTTCAAAAGTTAGCTTCCTACAAGTAATTCTAATAACTTTATATGATACATAAGAAGTTAATAAAAAATTGCCGTGTATTTTCGAGAGATGATTTTTACTTCTTACCGTAAATACTTGTAAATTCTAAATTAATTTGGTATCCTGGTAGGTCAGAAACCCGGTTTAAAACCAATTTAATTTTGTTAATTTACAAACAAACGCCTATCATAATAATTTAATTTTATATTATTGGTAAATTTTAATTTAATTTCTTTTATATTTTTCTGAAGAAGATATAAATCGATTACAACTACTTGTACGGAAGCCGAATGTTGGAAACGAATAGTGCTTTTATTCTTACCATAGTGGATCTAGTATTATTGAAAAGGACATGTTCTAGGGTGAATTCAACAATGAATTGAGTCAAAATTTATGAACTGGTCCATATTTCACCCACATTCATGAATATTAACAATTGATCTATATTCATACAGTATTAGACATTAGAATTAAAATACAAGAAATTTTAAAAATTGATTAAAATAAAAAAGTTATGAACAATTTAAGTTTTATTTAAAATTTCTTTTTTAAATTTGCAGTTTTAAAAGATTATTATATTATAAACGATGTCTAATATCGGGATTTTGTTAAAAAATCTCTGCAGTTTTAAATACTATATAATGGTTTTAAAAACTACATTCTTTAATGCATAATTCGACATTTTTTATTAACAAATATAGTTATTTTATTGTTCCAAATCGCAAAATAAATTTTTTCGTTTATATTACTATTCCGTATACATTCAAGATGAAATACGAAACAAAAAATCAGTATTCTTCAATGTTAAGTATGTAATAGATAGTTTTTCTCGCGCGCTACACGTCATGAAACTGTGTTCTGCCCGCGCCGCGTCGCACAAAAGTCGGAAATTAAAAAAAGCTGACCAAGCCTACTTTTAACATTTTTTATTTCTTATGCATATATTACATATATGTGGCGAAATGACTTATTAAACGCAATTATTAACAAAAATTATTTCGCAGCTGTGGAACCCATTAAATTTGATAGAAAAACAACGAAAATTCATTACTAACGATCATTAATCTAAATGTACTTAACTAGAAAATATTCATGTAACGATTTTTTTGTAGACTCTGTAAGTATTAAGCATGTCAAATTTATACACATAAAAAAATAAATATGAAAAGAAGTTAAAGAAAGAATTAAATGTATAAAGTATAAAATGTAAAATTATATATATTTATTACAGTAGAACCTACGTCTAGTGAAACCCATCTTTAGTGGAGCGTTCGAATCTATGACTAGTGGAGTTGAAGCTCTCCCTCCTACTTACACCTCTTCACAGTGCGAATCATATGTATTTGTGTGCTGTATAGGTGCACCTTGCCTTTAAAAGCCGGCAAAGGAGTCGTAGGCTTGGAGAGGGTAAAATTCTTCCACTCGTTTGTCCACTGTACATGGGTAACAACAAACTTGCCTGTCGCAACGTCTCCACTATACGTAGGTTCTAATGTATATATAGTAAATTTCGTTTCCATATTCATAAATACGAGTCATATATATATCTCTTTCGTGAGGGTGAGTGATTCAAGATATTTCCCATGATACATTTCATATAATAATAGCATAAAATATAAGACAGTATGTTTAATAAGAGGAACACTATACTTTAAAGTCGGTTTTATATCATTTAAACATACAAAAAGTTCCAAATCCGTTAAATACAGCTGCTATAGTAGTGTTATAACTTTTTTAAGTCATTGAATGAAGACCTGACAATTTTTTACAGCTTCCCTACTACCTAAATAATACAGGAATACACAGTATTTATGCGTGCCGATAAACAAGAAACAATAAGAATACACTAAACAATGAAAAATGATTTTATCGAAAATACAACCTTTATAACTATTTGTGCTATAATTTTTTAAAGTTTTGATTTAGCTAAAATACCGAAGGCTGGTCTTATTCTACACATAAAACTCTACAAAATGGCGCTTAGTATTTGACCGTGCTCTTTCAGGAAAAGTTTTTATAACACTTTGAATTTTCGATATAAAGCGCCACTCTTATAAAAAAATTACCTTTCGATCTAGCACACTTTGCTATGTACTTAAAATGTTTCGCGAACCATTTTTCCTGGTAATTTACATCTCAAACGATATGTAAGCAATTTTCCCATGCTGATATTCCTATTTAAGAATTTAAACAGTGATGTTGACTTTTAAGTTTTTACCAGTGATTTTATTTTTTAGGTTTATAATAGTGCTTTATTCACATTAAATCGCCTTCACGTAATTTAATGTCAATCATTTCACGAAATATTGTATATTAAAGGTAGGGGTGGAAATAACAGTAAATATAAATATAAATATAAATACAAACTGGAAATACAAGCAGCAAATATTTTCCTTGTTAATGATTCGTTGTTCAATGAACTTCCATCTTCTGTTTATTATACATTCCTATGCTGTTAATTGTGGGCACGAGTCTCGCGATCTGATATAATGGTTTTGTTGAATTATAAATTTATTAGTAAGTCTTTTTATTAAAAATTAATTTTGATCTTCATTAAAAATTATACAGTAGAGTCCCGGTATAATTGAGTCTAGCTATATTTACGTCCCAGCATATTTTCTCGGTTCCGTTTCGTTATATTTAAGAGTGGCCGTCCTCTTTTTTCCCCACCTTGCGGGCTGGGGCCTTCAGAAGTGACAGCTATGATGTCACAAATATATCGCAACTGTGGAGAGTGGGAGAAGCGACGATCTCCTTCTTTTGGTAAATATAACGAGACGGGAGGGGAAGGCGAGGGACCGAGCAGGGTAAATATACCGGGAATCTATTATACGCTTACACTGATAAGGGGAACCTATAGTCAGGGTTCTAGATCATTGGCTGAAAATTTGGATATGGATTCTACGATAAAAATAGAAATATGCGTGACTGAGCGTTTAATACAATATTTGATTTTGTTGAAGCACCATTTTAACTTTTTTTGCAAAGAAGCTTTGTAACGAAAAATTAATTTTCTAAACGAGAGTTTATCTACGGAATTTTAACCACCGGACCACCGCGATTAACCGATCGTTGGAAGACGAAAAACCTTCGGCGAATCTTAAAATTTACGTTCACCGACTAACTCCTCCGTCGGCGAGAAAGGACGGGTCTCGTTATAAATAAACTAGTCGGAATTAATAACCAACAAAACCGGTTTATTACCAAAATAAAACTCAACGGTTCACAAATGATATAAATCCGGCCACGATATCCGGTACAAAATCAAAACGCAATTCCGGCCGTTACAAAATGGAATCGCAGGAATATTTTAAGGTCGAACCGAGCGAGAGGGAAAGAGAGAGGACCATAGGGACACTTGCCCAAATTACGGCCGAGCCGGTACTTACAAATCTTCCGATACACTGCCGGTCCTCCTCTATTTTACCGCCGAGTTGTCCACCAAGTCCTGGTTACAGGACACTCGTACACTGGACACAATAATCCACAGTGTCGCTGTAGAACACCCGAAAAGTGACACGAACTCGCGTTATGCAAAACGCACGCACGGAAAAGTGCCGAGATTCGGAGATCGATGCGATCCTGCATCGATCAACGACAAGGCAAATCTAATAGAGTTCGGAGACATACCGTGTTCCTCGCGGCCCTTCGTGTACCATCGCGAAACCCACGAACGCGGGCTCTCTCACTCTCTCTCTCTGTTTGTTTCTTGCACCTGCAAGAACAATACATTTAACTTACATACTAAATACTTATAATTATTCGGTATTAACCAATGAAGACGGTTCGCCGTAACGAGAGATTCCGGCACCCCGGTGCTCTCGTTACAGCTTCCACAAAAATGAGTGGCGCAGAATTTTTCTTACGTTTTATAGGTGTAAAAACATTGTCGCGTTATGCGTGAAGTTTCATAGGAGGACCTTCGGTGATCGTCACTTGCTTTTCTAGTTCGTCGCGATCTTGGATTTCGGCGATGAGTCCGCGTGGAAGAGAAGGAGTCCGCTCGGGACAACGGTCCGAGGATTCGGTAAATTTCGTTCCTTTTCGATTTCGTTCCAACCTCGGTGAGACGAACTTCGCGCGGTATTAAAATACAAGCTTTCTTCGGGTTTATTTGTAATGAGAAAACGTGTGGAAAAATAAATAGTAATATTGTGAAAGACGCAGTAAATACCAGGAAATAACATAAACTTTTTTACCAATTAAACAAAAAAATTTTAAAAACAATTTTTACTTTACACGTATAATTCATTCTATAACTTCTTTTCATAATTATTTTTATATGTGTATAAATTTCACAAATTAACAGTTACAGAATTTACAAAAAAATCGTTGCATGAATATTTTCTAGTTAAGTACATTTAGACTAATGATCGTTAGTAAGAATTTTCGTTCAAAATTGTCGTTGTTTTTCTGTCACATTTGATGGGTTCCACAGCAGCAAAATAATTTGTTGTAATAAGTCATATCGCCACATATATGTAATTGATTCATGATTGTATTGCATAAAAAATAAAAAATTTTAAAAGTATGCTTGTCGTGACGAATCTACATTATATTATAATGTGCCGTATATAGTTTTTTTACGGATTTTTCCCGTAGCAACGATTGGTCGGGTTATTTTTTGGCTAAAAGTATTTCTTAATGGTTTAAACGAGAAAAAAACGACATAAAACAACATAAAACGAGAAAAAAACGACATAAAACAAATTTGAATTCGATTTATTGTGTTAATATGTAGGAAGAAAATAAGCGTGGTCTGATCTGCGACTATTTGCAACACTCTTAGATATCGACAGAAATGTAAAGGTGATCCTATATAGGCTTGGTAGTACATTATGATATCGATGCAGAAGTTTTGACGGAATATGTGATGTCTGCCAACAGGAGTCACATCCACATTCTCTGAGAAAACTTTTCCACACGTATATCAAACAATAGCTTATATAACGGGTGAGAAAGAAAAACGCGAACTAGCGGATTTTACTTCTTAGTTATGCGAAGATCAGTCTAGTTTTGGTTTCTGCGGGTATGTATACATACCTTTACTGCATTATACATGGCCTCTCTTTCATTATAAAATATATAAGTACACATTATATATTCGGAAAAAAGAACTGTAATAGGTAATAATAATAATATAATAATAACAATAATTCGAAAATTTTTCAATACAATAATATCACCTTTATTTCATACAATTGCTGTCTGTTAATTAGAAAATTCCAAAGTGACCAAAAACAATGGAAAGTTTAATGTCATGTTTTTAATTATACAAGGCATTTCATAAAATTCTTTTAAAGGGGATTATTTTTATATGTTGGACGCTGTCATGGGAAGATCTCAAACATAAAATAGTACATTACTCGCTTCGCTCGGGTGACAAACTGCGCTCGTGTGGGAAATATCTACTTTGCGCACTCGTATCGTATACTATTTATCCTATTAAGTGCGCAAAGTTCGACACCTATATACAACATTTAAAGTGGCGGTACATGGGCGGTGGAGAAGGGGGGGGTTCGGGGGGCATAGCCCCCCGACCGAAAACAGTATTTGTAAATGCTTTTGTAATAAATAGACTAAATTTATAAATATCTATGTAATACATTATTTATTATCGTTATTACTGTTAATTGTTATTAATATTTTATATAAATTTTAATGAATTTAAATATTCATTCGCATTTGCGTTTTCGGGTACATTTTCAATTACATTACTATTTTAGATAGAATTAATCTATACCAATCGTTTTCCGTACTGAAGAACTGCGATTCAAAAGTAAAACAAATGAAAGTTTTGACAGGTCTGTTCTACATGTCTGTATACCTATAGCGCTACTTTACCGCACGCAAAACTTCATTACCGCACGCAAATTTTCTTTACCGCACGCTAAATTATAAGATCAGTAAAGTGTGAGAAAGTGGCACTTTAGACACGCAAATACGTGCGCAAAATCGAACTTTGCGCACTATAATAGGAAAAAGTTGATTATTTCATAAGATGTCTTACATTTTCCTTGATATAAACGTTACTTAATGTCGGACAATTATATTTGGCTTTCCGTGAATGCCCAAATTAGTCATAAGTACATATATTATTCACTTACCTTTCTGATCCATTAGCACTTACAACACTTACAGCACTTACTTCACCAATTACATTTAGACCAATAATCGCAATTAACGAAAGGCGGAATTGTAAGTAAACTGCAATCCAATATTCATCTCACCTCGTGTTCGTCTTTGACCGTGCACATAATAATAATGCACCGCGGCTGCAGACTGCGTGGTCCCAGGATCTTGTTTTAGGAGTTTTAATTAGAACACACAGGGTTTTCACAATAATCACAATTTGTATTGCACAAAAGTTTACACGTATTTGCACTTAAAATTAACTCGCAACCGATCAGTTTTCGTCTCGCGGTGTGGAGAATTTCAATCCACACGTGTGCAAAATTATAAAGAAATAATAATAAAAAAAACTTGTTTAATTTTACGTGGATCTGAAGAGATCCAGTAAGACGGATGCAGTGAATTTGGAGATCTGCGATACGATTTGCCTCGGAGCAAATATCTCAGATTCCTAGGCGTGTAACGGGTGTTACTATGGCGGAGACCGAATCGAATCTGTCTTTTCGGAACTCGAGTTCCGAGAAGACGAGGAAAAGCGGAAGTAACTCTCGCTCATCGGACGGCGAAAGAGTTAAATTGAACGGGTTAAGAGGCGCGAGATTTAAATGAATTACGCGCGCAAATCAAAGTAGAGCGGTGACGGTATCGACTCGATGGAGCTCAGGCGCGAACTCCAGAGATGGCGCTGCGATGTCGCTTCGGCCGCTTATCGGCGGCTGCGACTTTTACATATGTCAACACCTCGTTATGTTTGTAAACAACATGGAATGTTTATGACAACTTACAATCGTAAACCAAAATATTTTGCGTAATAAAAAAAAAAATATTATGTTTTGTTCGATTATCCCGTAAAATATTCTGCTTACGAAAAAGGTTTCATAAACAAAACACTTAGACCTTTAAATTATGTATAAGAAAGATTTAATGTACTTTTTTCCTTATGCCAGAAGATATAATATGAAAAAAACGCTATTAAAGTATGATAATATATCGAACAAAAATTTATGTTGACATATATTGCGCGCAATTGTGTGAATCAATCGTTAAATGTTTCAATTGGGAGTATACAATGAAGCGGCAATAATATATTCTATTATATTTATAATATATTGTTATATATTTCGTATATTTTTCCTTATATACAATAACAAAACCAGTTTGTTCACGCACAAGATTTTTATAGGTCACTTTTAAATTTTCTAATTAACAGACAGCAATTGTATGAAATAAAGGTGATATTATTGTATGGAAAAATTTTCAAATTATTGTTATTATTATAATATTATTATTACATATTACAGTTCCTTTTTTTTCGAATATATAATGTGTACTTATATATTTTATAATGAAAGAGGTCATGTATAATGAAGTAAAGGTATGTATACATACCCACAGAAATCAAAACTAGACTAATCTTTACATAACTAAGAAGTAAAAACGACTAGTTCGCGTTTTTCTTTCTCACCCGTTATATAGGCTATTGTTTGATATACGTGTGGGAAAGTTTTCTCAGAGAATGTGGATGTGACTCCTGTTGGCAGACATCACATATTCCGTCAAAACTTCTGCATCGATATCATAATGTACTACCAAGCCTATATATGATCATCTTTACATTTCTGTCGATATCTAAGAGTGTTGCAAATAGTCGCAGATCAGACCACGCTTATTTTCTTCCTACATATTAACACAATAAATCGAATTCAAATTTGAAGTAATGCCGAGTAATGCTTTTGTTTTATGTCGTTTTTTTCTCGTTTAAACCATTATGAAATACTTTTAGCCAAAAAATAACCCCACCAATCGATTCTACGGGAAAAATCCGTAAAAAAACTATATACGGCACATTATAATATAATGTAGATTCGTCACGATGAGCGAGTAAATCCAATGCGCGCGTATTACGCCGTTCTGCCACAATGTGCGACGCGGCGCGGGCGGAACACAGTTTCGTGACGTGTAGCGCGCGACAAAAACGATTTATTAAGTACTTAACATTGAAGAATAATGATTTTTTGTTTCGTACGTCATCTTGAATGTATACGGAATAGTAATGAGTAAAAATTCCTGAAGTGTGACATCAAATTTTTGAATTTAATGAATTCATTCGAAAAAGGGTAAAATGAAACGTAATCATGAATTAATTAAATGGGCCAAAGGATTTTTCAACAAAATTAAATTTCCCGGAGGTATGCACAATTGAAATGTTTGACAATATTTTAGTAAACAATTAGTATCTTCGGATTGAATGATTCGATCTTTATGAAATTGACTGGAAGTGAACATGGAACATTGTACTTTTCATTGAAATAGTAAAAACTTTTAATTGTTGATATTTACTTATTGTTATTACAAAATTAACTTTCAATTTGTAAAATAAACAAGGTTCTCCACGTATGTGGAAGTCCATTTATAGTTTACTGTGAAGCATATTTTATAACGAATCGATACCCGTTTTTAAATTTTGTAGATCGCAATTACAAATTCAGTACTTACGTTTTTTCTGACGCGCGGTACGTCTTTCTACCGCACGGTATGCCTGCCGCCAGTGCATAGCCGCGTAATGCGTTTTTCCTTTTCCTATTTGCCTTAGTAACATACTATCATTATATTACTACTATAATACACTACAATAAAACAGTAAACTCCACAGACACGGAGAACCTTGTTTATTTCACAAATTGAAAGTTAATTTTGTAATAACAATAAGTAAATATCAATAATTAAAAGTTTTTATTATTTCAATCAAAAGTACAATATTTCATGTTCACTTCCAGTAAATTTCATAAAGATCGAATCATTCAATCCGAAGATACTAATTTTTTACTAAAATATTGTCAAACATTTCAATTGTGCATACCTCCGGGAAATTTAATTTTGTTGAAAAATCCTTTGGCCCATTTAATTAATTCATGATTATGTTTCATTTTACCCATTTTCGAATGAATTCATTAATTTCGAATATTTGGTGTCACACTTCAAGAATTTTTACTCTGATATAAACGAAAAAATTTATTATGCGATTTGGAACAATAAAATAACTATATTTGTTAATAAAAAAATGTCGAACTATTCATTACAGAATAAAATTTGTAAAACCATTGTATATTATTTCAAAATATAGAGATTTTTTGAGAAAATCCCGATATTAGGCTTCGTTTATAATATAGCTAATATCTTAAAACTGCGAATTTTTTAAAAAAGGTGCATAAAACTTAAATTGTTCATAACTTTTTTATTTTAATAAATTTTATTTGTAATGTCTAATACTATATGAAAATAGATCAATTTTTAATTATCATGAATGTTGGTGAAATAGGAGGCCAGTTCATAAATTCTGACTCATTACTACTTTAAAACACTTTTACCGCAATGAACTATATTATTTATGTAAACAATAAACGAATAAAACCATAAAAAGAGAGAATTCGTAACACTTAAGCGTGGATGTAACAACGAGAACTGTACGTCCACTATACAAATTTATTCTTGCGAATTATTGCTCGTATCGGAATCGATGTCTCTGAAATTTGACGTACACTCGTAAAAAATGCGTAAAAACGTTTTAAACTATATTTGGGCTTGACACTGTATTTACTTTCTGTTTAATTTAAATATTTTAGGTGTGGAACATGATGTTATCGACGGAGTCGGCAGCTCCTTAAAGGTATTCTAAAGTGATCAGCCGGTAAGGTAATAATAATCTTATTGAATAGTATAATTATAATAATATAATAATATAATTTTCTTATTGAATACATGTTCTTTCCTTATTGCAGAAAATTCTCGATCAATTCCCGATAATTCTTCTTCTTTTTAAGGAGTAATTAAAAGTGATGGACATTGCCTTTATGAATCCCGAATTTCGAAAAATCTACTATTAACCTGATTTTCTAAGTTTAAGAATAATCAAGACACTTAATTTATAATTTGGTAACTGAATAAATATTAATTTAACAATAACAATAAAAAATTCTTGATTAAATAATATGAAATGTTTTTAATGAATTGCATCATTTAATATTTAACATTGAACATATGCTTGAAAAATTCGTAGCGATAATAATTATACAAAAATATAAAAATTACAATTATAATATAATTAGGACATGTCCTTTAATTAGCGACAGAGAGGAAGAGAATTTAAATTTTATATAACTTGCGATTTTATAAGTTGATGATGTTGACTGCGAAGTCCGTTGAAGGTTTTGAGGTTGCCATTTTGTTGAGGAGCATCGTTTAAATGCGTCAATTTTATCCGGAATTTCTTGTGGACCGTTGAATAATGATCAGGCCTTCGATGAACGGTCGCCTTGGTCCAGGAAAATATCCACGTGAATAAGAATGATCACTGGAATATTGGACTCAACCATTGAAGACTTCGGATAGAGTGAACAGTGTCCGATGTCGTGTGTCCAAGAGTATGGAAAATGTCGGACTAACTGAAACCAAAGAGACGCGACTGCACGACTTTCTCCATACTGACGCGAGCGCCATCCATCGGTGATTATAGGAACCTCGTTGTTTATAACATTAATGCTCGACGGAAAGACACAAGATTTAGTCGATAAACTTCGAACTATATTACTCTTCCTCTCCCTTACTCTTCATCTCTTTACATTATTTTTCTTTTTGTTTTCAAATTACATTATCTTTTGCGAATAGAACGTCCGTTACATACTCAGTCATTTTTAATTTCCATTTTTCAGCCTAGATTACTACCTTCTCTTGAAAAAATATATATATTTTCTGTTTAAGTTGAATAAAGATCGGTAAAGAATAAATATCGGAAAGCCGAATGTGTTTCGTTGACTGCCTTTAGACAGAGGTCTTAGAATCATTAGCCGATAAAGCAGGAGTTTAAACTACAATATGTAAATTATAACCGTCAAATTCGATTTTTCAAAATTCAATTACAATTCACAAATACTCAATTACAATATCTGACAACACAAATATTGTTGCTATGCTGCAGAAATACAAAAAACAAAGCAAAATTCCTGACATATTGGATTAAGAAACCTTAAGCCAAGATATATCAGGAGCACGTAAAATGTATGTGCACGTAGTAAAAAGACGGAGAAGGATACCTGCACTCCGTAATCGGAGACCCCTATTGCCTAGTGTACGTATATTAGGTCATATGATGAAAAATTACGGAGAGCGACTAACAAAATATCTACAAAAAAAATAATTAATGTATAAATGTCATTACATTATACTACACTTGTACCTTAATTCATCATATTCTACATCTATATATACAGCAAATCTTACTATTTACTAATGTGTAAAAACTTCGTGTAATAGGGCTATTCCGCCCACTAAATAAATAAATAAATAAATAACACTATCAGGGTGTTTAAGAGGTTCCTTAACTATTCTGGGTATACAAGATAACGAATCTTATTTTTATCATTATTTTTTTGTTTTATTTTTCAGCAAATCTTTGTAAAAAATACCTTTTTTTAACTCAGTGCGCGAAGTAACCCATTTGCAAAAAAATAGTATACGATACACGTGCACCGCAGGTGACTTCGCGTACTTGTATCGTAATTTACTATTTTTTAGGGGTATTTTAAGGAGTTTCTTAATTAATTAGGGCCAATCTATTTGAAGGGAATACTTTTATCACATAAACTAAAATTCACAAACAAATTTGTTTCTCAATAAAACTGATCTACAAGAACCAAATTTTGTAAAAATTATTGTAGTTAAGTGTATTTTAAGGGATTTCTTAGTTATTCAATGAGCTAAAAAATTGCGGTGACTTACTTTTATCATAAAAATAAAGAACCATCACACTTTGATTCTAAATAAAAGTCAACGAAAAAATATAGAACTTTGTTAGAGATGGTTTAAGGGCTTAAACAAATTTATAGGCACATGGTTTCATCACAAAAATAAAAAAATCATGAATAAGATTCTGGCTCTAAAATATAAGCATTACAGAAGAAGCGAGTTAAGAGGTTTTAGAAATACTGAGTGTTCTAAAATATTCGCATTGACGTCCTTTAATGGCGTGCTGGTATACTAAACTTCAGAAATGTAGTCTCATATCGACATAGTGAGAAAAAAATAACTTTTCGGTGTACGTTCTCCACGTTATCGTACCCACCATTATGAAATTCCAAATTTTCATATCATATTTTTAATCAATAATTTGAAAAACCCGCGTCGTTGCGTTACCAATGAAATTGAATGTTATCCGAAAGCGTGCGAAAAGAGCGAAATTTGTAATTGTTTCGCGTAGGTTTGGTGTGAATGGGATTCCTAAGGACCGCCGATCGAGATATGTCGATTGTGAGTAATTTGTATTCTGCATATAAGTGTTAAAGAGTTAAATATATTGCTATCCAAAAACGTTAAGTATATTGCTGTCCAAGCGTCGGAATTGATTTGTGGGTAGCAGCAGTATAGCGCAGTATACGCGGCAACGATCTTTGTTGCACGGTGCCACAGCGTTGGACCCTCGAGACGTCGAGGCGCGCTGTGTGCGGGGCTTGGACCACTCTCTGCGCTTCCCTGTCCCGGGCTTTTCTAGGTGAACTTGGCTTGAATCTGCGGTAATTTTAGCACAAGGTTATGATCATTCGTCTTGAATTTGACTTGTATGTATTAAAGTAATGAATTATTTAATTATGTAATAAATTATGTATTATTTCATTTAATAAAAACATTTTCCTTGTTTCGGCTTTTCCCTCTAATTCACGCGGCTTTTTGCACCGAAGCAAGTGGTACATTTTTCCGCGAATATCAAGTGTGTTTTTCATCAATCTAATAATTCATTCAAGCCTTTTAACTTTTTAAACTAAAATATTTCATAACCTAAGATTCTTAAACAATGGGTGTATCTGGCTCCAAGGACAGCTTATTTATCGACAGGTGTATATGCCAGTACTCGGTCCAGTGCAACCGTTATCTGTCGATAGCTAGGTTTGATTACTTGAAGGCGTATGATTTAACATCGCACAAGCTTTTCAGCTTGTTGTCGAAATGCATTCATGTACCCCAAATAAAGCGAGAAGTTCAGAGGATGCCTTTTTGGAAAACGCCGAGTACGCTTCGTAGGTCAAGTAGATGTCATGTTGTATTACTTATGTATCTCATGACATCATGTCCAAGACATGTAGTCTTAGAATGCATAGAACGTCACATTACGGCACTCCGAGCGCTCTACTACCATATTCGAAGCACCTGCGGTATTGAATCCCCGTGCGTTCTTGCTTGAGAAATAAAATACCAGGGAGGACCAAAACCAGATAGTGGAAAGCTACCACAGAAAAATAACCTAACCTAATAACCTAAAACCAAACATGGGAATTCTGAGGAAGGAAACGGCAGGGGAGGGATACCCCAGTAACGATGCCGATAGGGAGTAAGCAAACGGGCTCCCGGACGTAGATATCCGGCGACCGCAGTGACCTGGAGGTGGCTGACTTGGCTCCCCCGTCATTGGAGGGGTAGTTGATTTAAACACCAGTTTCTGAATCGACGAGACGGAGGAAAAGTTGCCATCCGACCTCCGCGAGTGGAGAGAAAATCGCGATAGGGCTCAAGTACGAACGCAAGATTCTCTAGTAAAGTTGCAGAACATTCTCCAATAAATGAAGAATTTCTTCAACTTATACAAGAACACTTTGCAGGTAAGGAGGGTCTCCAGAAAGCGCAAAACGAAACATCGAGACCAAACTGTCAGCCCAAAAGGAGCAAACGGACACGAAGGCCGTTCCGAAAAAAAGAGGGTAGGATTAACTCGATCTTATCTGGAAGTGTTCAGTGGGCACAGGCAGGTTTGCAGAACCAGGTCGGATTGCGGAAAACGCTAAGCTCCCACCGACGAAGCATTTAACAGTTTGCTAACCGTCAACCCTGTCAGTGGATTCTTAGCCATTGCTGTCGTCATCACCGGTGACCGATAGAGGGAAAAGGAAGAGATAGAAACGGAGATGAAAGACCGATTCTGTTTTGACACAGCCGGCAGCCATCAAAGACGTCAAAATAAGGTCAGTCAAATGAACAGCAGTAGGGGCGGTCTTAGTTTAACTATCCGGTAGCCCCAAGAATCGGGGGCGTTTTCGAATGTCCATCGAGAAGACGGTCGGTACCAGAGGAGCCCTTACGGAGCTGGTGCCAAGGAGGACAGTCATTTTCCACGGCATTGTGAACGGCACCGATGAGATGTTTGGTCAGCAGAATGTAGACGTTAACATCACAGTCAACCTGACAAGGAAGAGCATCAGGGGTTGCACTAGTGCATTTGTTGGACTTGATGCAAGCTTTGATGGTAAATTGGAGAAGGCCGGCGGCTTCATTGTCGGTTGCCAGAGATGTAGTTTACACGATAATGTACCGGTGCTGATGTGCTATCTCTGCAAGAGCGAGGGACACATTGCTGCGAAGACACGGGAGGATAGGAGTAAGTGCTGCCGTCGATGTCTGAAACCAGGACATGGAGCGGCTGACTGCCCTACACCTCCGCAGTGTAAATAGCGGGATACCACATCGACAGCAGTCCGGTTTGCTGCACATGCACCTATGAATCCTACCCCCCGAAGTAATGCGAACTCAGTTCCGGGGGGTCTGGTAGGTGAGTAAAGAGGTGATGGTTTAGTGGGTAGGCCTGCGCGAAGGAGGGTCCCACGCACGGAGGCTCCCTCCTTTATGATGCGTAAAGCATTCCCGCACATCTTCGGATAAAAAAAGACATTGAATCGACCCCAGTATTGCCGTACGTCCCCTCTAATATTGAATCCGTAGTCGGGCATGAATCATGTCACACTAAAAAAATGTTTATCAAAAAATTTCTAAAAATAAAGCCTTATTTTTACATATATTAAAAATGATTATTTGTCAACTAAATTTATTCATAAACTCCGATCTCATTAATAATTATTAATTTACTAATTAATTATATGATTATATATTTTTTTTTTATAAAAATATAATAATAATAGTACATTATGTAACATGGAGGCTAAGTTTGTCTTTATACGCCGAGCGGAAGTCTCGTATACGAATCCGCGAGGCGTACAAAGACCTTGCCTCCACGTTGCATACGATACTTTATGTAACAAATATACGATTTCCAAGTTTCCAAAAATTCATTTTAGGGAATGGTTGCAGAGAGGGATGGTAAGGCCAGAGGAGCGGGTTGGGGGGGGGGGGTAGCAGGGGGTTCAGGGGGCGCAGCCCCCCGATGGATAATTTGTAATGATGTGAAATGAAAATGAGCATCTGTTCTCACCCGTACGGGCGCATGCAGACTGTCGGCGAATAACGAAAAGGGTATTTTCCAAGCATTCTCAGATTAACCCTTTGCGGCATACATTTTTCTTTACACGGAAAACAGCTGAAAATTGTTACTCGGGGGTTTTCGGGGTCGCTGATTTCGAATCTGAAGACAGATTTTGAAAATTCAAAATGGCGGATCCAAGATGGCGGACCGAAATATAAAAAGTTGCTTGATTTAAGTGAAATTTGTTACTCGGGGGTTTTCGGGGTCGCTGATTTCGAATCTGAAGTCAGATTTTGAAAATTCAAAATGGCGGACCGAAATATAAAAAGTGGCTCGATCTCAGCGAAATTTGTTACTTGGGGGTTTTCGGGGTCGCTGATTTCGAATCTGACTTCAGATTTGCAAAATTCAAATTGGCGGATCTAGGATGGCGAACGAACGTAAAAATCGAGTGTTGGATTTTCTTGAAAATTGGTACGTTTTCTCGATCACCGATGACAAATCCAGTGTCAGATTTCAACAATTAAATGTGGATGAAATTAAAACAAATTTTGGTCAGCCATCTTGGATCCGCCATTTTGAATTTTCAAAATCTGACTTCAGATTCGTAATCAGCGATCCCGAAAACCCCGGAGTAACAAATTTCGTATAGATCGAGCAACTTTTCATATTTCGGTCCGCCATCTTGGATCCGCCATTTTAATTTTTACAAATCTGACGTCAGATTCGAAATCAGCGACCCAAAAAACATAAAATGCTATAGTTTCATGCAAATATATATAATTGTTCAATCAAAAATGAATTTTTTCTGAAATTATTGATATTTTTCCGTGGTTATTTATTTATAATAATTAAAAATTAACGATAATTGATAATATGTAACTTTTTTTATGATTATATACATCTTATTAACATAATTAACTCAAAAACCCGATTGCTTAGATGAAAACAGCCGAATAATTAATTAAAAACTGAGAGAAAATAGGTGGGATGCTGAGCATCCCACTATGCCGCAAAGGGTTAAATTGGAATTGTCCCATTGAAATTCAATTTTTAAAAATTGAAACAAAACCCATGTATACTACATTCTGTAAAGTTAAATTGGGACGTTCACTTTTTATATATATTCCGGCATTTTCGAACAGGTTAGAACATGCACGCCCTACGTCTGGTATACGTAGGAATGGTCATCGTATCCGACTGTCGTGTACGACTCTTGACGACGAATGGTCGTGTACGCAATACGCATACGCAATCTATACGTCATGTAGACGCATCGTTAGCATACGTTTATTGGAAGCTGTAGCTTGAATAGAGTACGTATACGGGCACTTTATTGTACTAGTACGTTTTAAGGCACTTTATTGTACTCTTTTCATCGTGCATACGATAAAGCGCTACTTTGTGTACGCAAATCGTGCACGATAAAACACGGAAATCGTACGGAGTTACATAAATTTATTAATATATACATTTATTTTTATATACACAGGGTGACCAATTTATCCGAAGACATTGAAATACCTCGAGAACTATGCACAGAATCAAAAAAGTTATCGGATGAAAGTTGTTCGACACGAAGGGGGGCATCCAGTGATAATGAAATTTACCCCCTCCCCCAACCCCTGGAGGTGGAGTGGGGGCAAAAACAATAAAACTTAAATAGGAACCTCCAGTTTTTATTGCAGATTTGGATTCTCCGGAAAAAAGTACACCAATTTGACCTAGGAGCTATTGCATTTTGGTTCACAGGTGGCGCTGTAATCGATAAAAATCCAAATTTATCTGAAGACATTGAAATACCTCGAGAACTATGCACAGAATCAAAAAAGTTGTCGGATGAAAGTTGTTCGACACGAAGGGGGGCATCCAGAGGGCAAATAGGGACAATTTGATCCCTTTATGAAAATTTAATATTAAAAATTCTAATATTAGAATTTTTAATATTAGAATTTAGTAATATCAATTGCGAAAATTGTTATTCTGAATATGAAATTTTAATAATGTCCATTCGAAAAATTTAGATTATGAATAATTGATATTCTTCATATTAAAAATCAAAACTGATTACATAAAAATTGTGCATACAATATGGAAGCAATTTTATAAATAAGTTTTCTACCTTCAATAAAATTACATTTTAGGTTTTAAATTTATTATTTAATAAACAAAAAGAGGACATCACGCAATCCATTAAAAAACGCGTCATGTCCCTTCACTCAGCTCATTCATTCTCTCTCTGTATGTTTTTTTCCGAAATGAGAATAAATAAGCTGAGCATTGACGGTCAAACCAGCTTCTATTAAACAAAACGAAACTCTTACTTCATTTGGGGATTTCGTCGCCATCTACCGGACCCCGAGAGAACTCACGTGGGTTCATACATGTACATCGCTTGCATTTCGGCCATCACCGGCGCCGGTTCTGTTACATAACGCTAGAGGGCGACATAACTCGAAAATAAAGTAGCATATCATTTTATACATAAGTTGAGTCACACGTAACCAGTTCACCTACATTTTTCTCTACTTTCCTGAAGGGAAGTAAATGGATATCGCGACTTTCTAATCCCCATATTAAAATTTAGTATTCACGGTCTCTCAGTGTAAGACTGTTTTTGAAGTCCATTGTATTGGTAGTAATTCGGTCGGAGGTCACTTTGCTTTTAGAATAACAACTTTCCGTTTACTTGACTATTTTTTGTCTACCCTTCATTGCTTAAATCGAATTGCAAGTTAAAAATGAATCCTGCTACAGTTCCCGAAAAAATCGAAGTGATTCTTATTTATGGTGAATGTAAGAGGAATATTGACGATGCTGTTGCGTTGTATGCTGAGCGTTTTCCAGATAATGCTCGCTCGCGTTCTTTTTTTTACAAAGTTGTGAATGCCTTTCACTCTGATGGCAGCGTACAAATGAAAAAAAGGAAGCGAAGATTAACAGTTACAGGAGAAGCTAACGAAGTAGCTGTACTAGCAGCTATTCACCAAAATCCACATGTAAGCACACGACAATTACATCGCGATTCCGGCATTTCCAGAGACAGTATTCAAAGAATATTGCATCGTCATAAGATTCACCCATATCACATTTCACTGCACCTGGAACTAGATGGCGATGATTTTCATAACCGCGTGGTGTTTTGTGAATGGGCATTTCAAAAAATGCAAACGAACCACAATTTCTTTGCTAATGTATTATTTTCAGATGAATCTACATTCACGAACTATGGTGGCGTCAATAGGCATAATATGCATTATTGGAGCGTAGAAAATCCCCATTGGTTACGACAAGTTAATTATCAACGTCCTTGGTCGGTGAACGTTTGGTGTGGAATCATAGGAAATAAACTCATTGGTCCTTATTTCATTGAAGGTAATTTGAATGGAACAAAATATCGAGATTTCCTAGAACAAGAAGTACCATTACTACTTGACGATGTTGCTATGAACGTCCGACGGACAAGGTGGTTTCAGCATGATGGTTGCCCAGCACATTTTTCAAGAGTAGCAAGGGAAATACTAGACCGTGATTACAATGGTAGGTGGATTGGTAGAGGTGTCCCCATTAATTGGCCTGCGAGGTCACCTGATCTAACATCTCTGGATTTCTTCCTATGGGGTTACCTAAAAGGTAAGGTTTATGAACAAGTACCAACGACTCGTGAAAACATGGTGGAACGCATAAGAACTGCTTGCGCAGAAATTTCTGCAGATATGATTCTATCATGTATAAAGTCATTTGAAGAAAGAATAAATAAATGCATTGAAGTGGAAGGTCAACATTTCGAACACTTACTCAAGTAAGTGAACAGTGAGACAGTGAGAGGCAAGGGGACTCACGTAAAACAAGCACCCCAAAGGGAACAGAAAAATACTACGTCCACGTCGTTGTTCCTGGGTAACGCTAAATGTATTTTTTCCCGGCTTTGTTAGAATGACCGTATTCCATATCCGCTACGCGGGCGAAAATTGTCAATATTGGAGAATCCAAATCTGCAATAAAAACTGGAGGTTCCTATTTAAGTTTTATTGTTTTTGCCCCCACTCCACCCCCAGGGGATGGGGGAGGGGGTAAATTTCATTATTACTGGATGCCCCCCTTCGTGTCGAACAACTTTCATCCGACAACTTTTTTGATTCTGTGCATAGTTCTCGAGGTATTTCAATGTCTTCGGATAAATTTGGATTTTTATCGATTACAGCGCCACCTGTGAACCAAAATGCAATAGCTCCTAGGTCAAATTCGTGTACATTTTTTCCGGAGAATCCAAATCTGCAATAAAAAATGGGGGTTCCTATTTAAGTTTTATTGTTTTTGCCCCCACGCCACCTCCAGGGGATGGGGGAGGGGGTAAATTTAATTATCACTGGATGCCCCCCTTCGTGTCGAACAACTTTCATCCGACAACTTTTTTGATTCTGTGCATAGTTCTCGAGATATTTCGATGTCTTCAGATAAATCGGCCACCCTGTATATATATCTGTTAATATTATAAATATTTATATAATATCAGTCAAATTATGACTAATTACTTATAAATAAGTTTTTAAAGAATCACCAATTATTTATATATTAACCCTTTCGCAGTGTCGGACTAAAATCAGAAAGTGAACTCATAGTGCGGAATGGGATCCAGGCAACGAAATTTAATGGCTAAACGTAAACGACTGTTTTCGGGGTCACTGAGGTCGTATTTTTGAAATTTAAAATGGCGAATCCATTATGACAGCCGAAAATGCGAATTTTAATTCTTATGCGTTGAAATTAGCCATGTCTTCTATAGAAGACATCGACAGCGAAGGGGTTAATAATAGATATATACTGAAAATGACTGAATAGTTATTATGCGGAACTTTGGTAATCGGAGAATTCTGTTTTAACGCTTTTAAGCATCCGCTTTTCGTTAACCGCAAAAACTGCATGGTCTCGATAGCGCCAATGGGCCGGTTAGGTTCCCGCTTTTTCTGCGGTGTTGCCGACCTTATCACAGCCGTATTCCATACGGGGTACGTTCGCGTGGGGCCGTATGGCGGAATTTGGGAAACTTATGTTTCCGTGTAAAGGAGTCCAGCACATGGGTCGTTATCCGACGTCACCTATCGCTTATGGTAACATTAGTAGTAGATGATAGAAGTAATCGTATAAATAACATTGTGAGAAATGCTTAAAAACAAAATCCCACATTTATGTTGATATTTGATGTAACGCAGATGTTCGTTGCATTCCGCTCTGGAAGGAAGTTTGTTTTAGAGTCGTAAATTTCATTCGCTTTTCTTTGTCACCCGACTCTTTCCCATTATCATATTTTTTTTCCAGAATGTTAAGAGGGGTGGGTAAAATGAATATGGGCTACATATACAAAAGACTCCATGAACAAGGAACCCATATTACAACATATTTGTAACATCTTTACATAAAACAACGACTTTTAATTCCAGGAGTGGTAAACTACTTTTTAACCATTTCATACATCTTGTATCAGTGACAGACGTTACAGGTTTGTGGCGCCCGACCGTAGTACTAGCACGCTATGTGTACATTGTGTGCATGCTATATTTTGTTTGCGGTTAGCAGCTCCGCGTATAATGTCGCATCCGCATCGTGCTTTATGTATACGTAGATACATTATTTTGGTATGTGCACTGTAAAAAGTCAGACTTCCCCATCAGCTATCCCGTATTAATTCGATAACATATCATTTTTAAAAATATACACAGATATACTGACAAATTGGTGAACTTCGTGGTCCTTAGCCTTATATTTCGCGATCGTTAGTCGCAAGGAGGGTGTGGAATATAATAATACTGAGGAAGTGACGAAGCCGCTTTTCACTTACTCTAAAATATATAAAAAAATGAACCTAACGAATTCTGGTCAAGGATTCGAATTTAGGAGCCCAAAATCAATAATAATCGTCCAGACGCGTTCCAAAGTCAAACAAAAAATTTCGTATGATCCTGTGTTACCGACCTTCATAGTCTTTAATCAGAATAAACCCCATTGATTTATTATTAACTAATCTAAAATTTCTCAACCTCATAGAAATAAAAGATAGGGACTTTCGGTTTAACGTGAGTATGTAAACACGTATAGAGTTGAAATCTTTCAATAATTTCTAATTATCAGATTATCGCTTAAACGAATTAATAGAAATAATAAGGGACGCGATAAAGGAAGAAAATAAAGAATTCTGAAAACAATTTAAAGATGATAATGAGAGACACAGGAAACAACTGAAAGATAATGATAAATACAAGAATGATATAAAGAATGAAATAGATAACACGAAGTTAGAATTTGAGAGCAAAGAGAGAAAATGTAAAGAAGAGAACGATGCACTAAACAAGAAACTAAACCAAATGGAGAAGAGAGAAGAAAGCGAATATTATAATAAAGGGGGTGGAGGATAGGGAGGGGACCGCATTGGGGATTGCGAAAGAGGTTGTTACAAAGACTGCAGGAGAGGAAATTGAAGCAGAAACAGAAGAAGCATACAACATAGGAAGAAACGGAGAATATAATCTTAGTGAAAATGAAGAAATATGAAAGTAAAAAGAAAGTGATTTCAAAAAGAAGCCATTTAAGGGCTACAAGAATATTTATTGATGATGATATGACTAACAACGATGAAGTCATTCAAAAAATGGTTAGAAAATTCGTGAAAGAAGAGAGAGAGGGAGAGTGGCAAAAGAGTGAAAGTAGTGTTAGAAAAATGCTATGTAGCAGGAGCTATGAATGGAATGATGAGAAAAAGGGAATGATAAGGGGATTTCATGAATATCGCAGGGGTTGGGGGAAAGAGAAAGAAGGGGAAGAACGTGAGTAATAAAGGTAGTATGGAAAGTATGAATGAAAGAGTACGAGAGAAGAATGAAAGGAGTAAATGGAGAATTAATGTGGGAGGGATAGCGGTAATGGACATTTTCTTCATGTTCTGCATATCCCAAGAATCATATTACGCTTGCAACGTGGACACATGTTCCAACAGTTCGAGCACCAGACTTGCAAGTGCAATAATAACCTTGTGTACGATTTTCATTATCTTCTTCAGCGTCCGTTTATTCATTTTCCTCAGCAGTTCATATATATGCTATCCAAAGCTGATGTGTAGTAGCGTTACGAAACTTGATATATACCAAATGTGATGTCTTTTAAATCGTGAATCGATAAAATTGGGAAATCCTGTATTAGGCAGCATCCAGATGCACCCATCTTTGTGCATTTCTTGTGTGGAGATTCTCATATTCTAATAGTGCCTGAACAACATTCGGTTCCTTGGTTCGTTCCAGTAGTTGTTCAGCCAGTTCAGCTTTGGCTACTTCGATTAAAATAAGAGGACGGTATCTATTTATAATAGCATCAGCTATCCGATACAAGTCTCCAATATACGGAATCTGCTGAATTTGTACAGTGTTTTGGAAGATTTTAAATATTGATCTAAGGTGTCCGTTTCTGGCTTCTACTATCCACCTTGATTTTGTAACAAGCCGCGACTCGTTTGCATCTTCCTTGCTGAGCTGCCGCATGTTCCGATTCAAAAGTGCTGGCATTTTCCAAGTAATGCCCAATTGTTCAAACAGTGGAATGGCATCTCGGTACCCTCTGTCAACAATAATAATGTCATCATCCTGGAACCACCTTCTCTTTCTATTCTCATCCTGCTGAAATTCATTTTGCAAAACGGCCGCATCATTGTTCCAGAAAAGTACAGTCCTTGAATGTTCAGAATCCAGCCATTAGCTGCAACTATTAATACCGGTTTGACCAAATGACGTCCTTTGTGAAGAGAATAAGACTGTCGAAGTGTTCTAAAGTTGATACTTTTTGGCATGTACGTGTATGTGGCATCAATAGTAGCAATTACCCTAGGAGTACAGGGATCTGGGTTATACCAATTATTTTAAAATTCAGTTACGTGTCTGGCTATATAATTTTCTCGGGTAATTGCGTCAAATCCAATATTGGAAGGCACAAATCCCTGCATCAGAGATTGTCTTACAATAGCGATAGTTGAACTTGTTGTTTGTCTATTTGAATACTGAAACATAGCACAGAGAAATTTATCTGAACGCCCTTGTCATATTTTACATAAAAGTCTTTTTTGCCAACATACCTATAACCACCTTCAGAAGGAACTGGACTGTAGTAATGAAATAGTTCTCTGAATTGATCTTTTGTTATAGGGCAGAAACATTCGAATTCCTCATCTGTTCTCGTCATCAATTCGTGTCGTACTTATTGTTACATTGCGCAGAGCTTTTAAAAATACTTGGAGTTCCGGCCCTTTGATCACATACGATCTATTAATAAATTGCAAACCAAGTAACAGCGGTGATAGCAAAAAACCTCGATCATCCAATTTATGTTGACATGATTTAACATTCTGAAGAATGTATATGTTTTTGTAGATAAAAACATTATCTTTTGACAATCGATGGAGGTCACCTTCGGAGTTACATATGATGCACGAACCGTTCCTAGTTTGTGTTAAAACATTCGACCCTGAGCGATTTGGATCTTCTTCAAAAACTTGTATTTCTTCACGAACCGACCGGTTGCAATTTATACATATTCGTGTCACATATGTCATATCCAGGGGAGGCCTATTAAAGGCGTCAAGTCTCTGAATAGATATATCCAATTTAGCAGCATTTCCCTCTCCATCAATACGAGACATTGTGCTAGCTAGAAATCGGCCACCCCAAATGTAACAGTGAAGAAAGTTTCTAGTGGCCATTTTCGATTACAGGTTCTCTAATGCATATGTTAAGATATAACAATTTAATATCTTTTGATTTAGATGTTTTCAGATATAATTATAAAGGCTAGTATAGACTGTATTTATAAAGGCTAAAGTATACGGGGAAACTTTTTGTAACAGCTATTTCACTGTTAGAATTCAGAGACAAACGAGGGTTTATATCAAATACTTGTTTGATACAAAGCCTCAATAACGGTTTATAACATTTACAAATCTGCCATACGAATGTAAACTGTGAGAAAAAATAGTAGCAATGAATTTTAAAGATTACAAAAACTGTCGCAGTGTTTAATATTTAAAAGAACCAAAAAATTGAAAAAAAATATGAGAAAAATTGATACAGTCGAATAGGTACAATTTGTAAAATAACGGATGTTTTTTTTAATTATGAAATCTGTCTATTTTAAACTTCACTACTTCTGTCGAATACAATCATTTTTAATTAAATGGGAGTCTCTAACTGCATAGTAAAAGTAATAAATAAAATCATACATTGAAAATCGTACTATGGCGTATGCTCCGTTGTGGTGAAGACTTAACTCCTTTACCGTCTGTATTTCGCAGACTTTTTATGTTATTACAGGGTCGACGATTACAGGGTTTAGGCAGTGCGCGCCATAGTTTTTTATGTTATTACTTCAAATACGTGCACTAGGTATTCTTGGTCGACTATTACGGGCTTTAAGTATTCTCCGTAGTTTTTTGTTATTAGCTACAATTAAAAATAAACGTGAGCCGAAAATATACGTTCGCCCAAAACCAGGGTGGGTATTTTCATATGACAATCCTACCCCGTCTCTGTATTCATTCGAGTTCACGATATTCCAAACGAATGCACATCTCGATTCTTCGCTCGACACTTTTTGTCCGAGAACATATAAGTTAACGGTCTCCGGCATGCTATTATTAATCATTTAAAAATGTAAAGCAATAGCATCGTCGTAAATCTTTTATCTCTTAAAATATTATGAAATTTACGATTAACTATTTCAATTACTTTTATTTTTGACTGTAGAAATTATGAAGTAAATAAAAATTTGTATTCTAGAAACATGAATCTTCTTGTTATACTATATTATATAGTCTTGTTCTCATATGTGCTAAAAATGTAGATTTTTAATCAGTGGGATCTGATAATCTCAATTGTATATAGACGTGTTTTTCAAAAACATTATGTAAAACGTACAAAATAGCTTAGGCTTAAAAGGGTTGATCATCCCAGAGCATTGCAATATTTTGAAAGTTTCATTAGAAATAATGTTTGCTTCTATAGAGGTACGTTAAAAAATATTCAAATGCAGCTAAACAAATTTTTTTGTCGCACTACTGAATAGATCATTTGTCTCACTTCGAAAACACTTGCTCAGTGAAAGGGCCAATAATTGTTTTCTATATGAATCATCTCTAAGCCAAAAGAAGGGGTTATTTCATTTTAGCGTAATGATAGCTAATTCATCGAAACAACGCTACATATTAAAAACGCAATCTTTTAGAATACCAATTTTAACCACCAATTGATTATTATTTAGAACGGAGGATCGAAGTTATTAATCTTAATAATTCCACTTGGACTTACATGCAAAATGGATAAGATTAATGTTCTTGTCAAGATATATTCCATTTTAACTTATTTTACTTATAGATTTATAAACAATTATCATTACGGATTATTTTATAAAGATTTGTTGAGTGACTTAAAAAATTACTATCATAAGATAAAAAAATATTAGTAATCGTTGTTCTTGAAGTGAACATCTGCCAACCGCACTCACCTGTGTGTTGGCGGATGTGGTTAACAAGGTGTTCCTTCCTGGTGAACGATTTGGAGCAGAAGCCGCACCGATGTGGGGACTCACCAGTGTGCTGACGAACGTGGTTTAGCAGATGTTCCTTTCGAGTAAATGTCTTCGAGCAAAAGTCACAGCGATGTGGTGTTTCGCCGGTATGCCACATTATGTGGTTCGTGAAGTGCTCCTTCCTTGTAAACGATTTACCTATATTTATAACACACAAACAAAGATAAACGATAAATCACGATATCCTGAAATTATAGTGAATATAATATTTTTTAAAAATCACAAGAATTAAAATTTATAAAGGTATAGTGTTTCATAAATTTTACTGCTCTTAAATTTGTTGTAGTGCATAGAACAATTGATTATTAATTAAATACTTTTTTCAGATGTTTCATTCATTTAACTGATAGTTTCAAAATATATTGCTAAATAAATAATAGACAAACTATGATTGTTTTTTTTTTATCCAGAGGAGCGGAAGCTCATCGCGCCAAGTTTTTATCAAACGCCCTAATCCCGTATGCACTATATATAAAGAGCGTGCGGCGACAGCTACTCCTTTACAGCTCACTTAGCCTTAGTGCATGTGCACTCAATGTACTTTTCTCAGCGAAATTTCCAAGTTTTTGCTATAACCAATGTTTTTTATTTTTGTATCTTTAATTTAAGCCTAGTCCGATTAAAATCTGTTCAGTAGGTACTGAGATATGAATTATCAATTTCATCGATTCCCAAGATATCGCGATCGAAAATTCTTCTTCATTGGACGCTACACTAATCATGCGATAGCACCTGCAACGTGTCCACGGAAAGATGAGAGAGGTATACGATGCCGATTAGAATGAGTGCCATATGCACCAACGCATCGCAATGCTTGCGACAGAAGAAAGTTAGGTGTTCAAAGAAAAAAGAATGTCGTTCAGCACGAGTACGACAAAGATTGACAACTTTGCGACCGTGATTCGATTCTCGAATTTCGATTGAACCTGCATATGGTGGTCTACATATTAGCTGTCACCTGTCAGATAATCAATAGAAGCAAAAATTCCCATGTGCCGTCCATATTCGTTGACATCTGTTTCATATCATGGTAATTTTAGAATATAAAACCTAAGTAATTTGTGTATTAATTGCCTATTAGATATTAAAATGAAATAGAAAAAGTAAATAAATTAGTACAGTACTCCTTCCCTTATTCTAATTTCCCTTATTCCAATGTCTTCCCTTATTCTAATTTTTTCTCTTCTTCTATTCGAATATTTCCCCTCACGCGTTCTCCCCACTGGAGGGTATTGATGTGTGGATTTTCTAAATACAAAGAACGGCGCATGCGCAACAAAAGAAAAAGAGACAAAAGTTATACTACAAATCTAAGTAGTGGAGGAGAGGAGAAAAGTAGAATAAGGGAAGAAGGCGGTCATCTTGCCTGACTGGACAAATTAGAATAAGGGAAGGGCTACTGTATTTCTTGATTGTCGGAATATCAGAATTGAGTGGCTTAATTCCCATATAACTCGCGCAACGCTCGAACGACCGTTTTGTCCAACGGGGAAAAAACCTGCAATTTTTTAAAGTTGATATTTTGATTTAAGAAAAATATGTGCATGTAGACAATGGCAAACCGAACAAATTTTCTCTGAGAATTTTTTAAATATAAGGAATAGTTTCCGGTTTAAAAAATAAAAACAAACTAATTTATGATCGTAAAATCAATGACATTTTAACCCTTTGCGGCATACTGGTACATACGTTGTACCACATCGATTTATTCACATTTCCTCATTTTTCTCGCAGGATATGAAATATACGGGGACGAGATCTTTTTTCATTTCCTATATAGAACCAATATAACTGTAAAAAAAATAATTTTATCGTTTATTATTATTATATTTGTTCTTAACAAATAAAATTGAAAAAACGGTGTTTTTTTTTCGAATAAATTCATTTTTGCAAACTGCACAAGGTTTTTTTTTATTATAGATTTATTTATAAAGGTTTTTAGGGTCGCTGATTACGTCTCCGATATGTTAGGTTTACCGAATTAAAAATGGCGGATCCAATATGTCGGCTAACAAAATTTTAAAATGCCGCATTGTCAACAAAATTTGTTACTTGGAGGTTTTGAGAGTCGCTGATTACGAATCAGTTGTTAGTTTCATAAAATTCAAAATAGCGGATCCAATGTGTCGAACAAAAAAAATGTTAAATGTCTCATTTTTAACAAAATTTGTTACTCGAGGGTTTTCGGGATTTCTGATTACGAATCCAACGTTAATTTTGCCAAATCCATTGAATCCGGAATTTTATAACATTATCCTCGGATTCGTAATCAGCGTTCCTGAAAACCCTCCAATATAAGATTTTCTTCAAATGAAGTCGTTTGTAAAATGTTTGTCCGGCATGTTTGATCTGCCATTTTTAACTTGGTAAAAATAATAACGGGTAACGTGAAGACATTTTCAAAATTTTTGGCTGATAAAATCGATTTGCCATTTTTAATTTATTAAAACTAACGTCTGATTCGCAATTAGTTACCCCAAAAACCCCCGAGTAACAAATTTCAAGCTAATCCGATGAATTGTGAAACATTTATCCACCATATTGAATCTACCAGTTTGAATTTTCTAACCCTGACTTCAAATTCGTAATCAGGGATCCCAAAAACCTCCGAATAATAAATTTCAGTTATTTTCTGTGTAAAAAAAAATGTATGCCGCAAAGAGTTACAACATAAATCCTCATATCCCTGACAATTATTGATCAAATTGTATGTATACCCTGACTTTATGAAACGAATATAGGCATGTCTCTGGAACTTTTAACCTTTGGGGTACCATGAGTTTTAAGACATTAGGAAGTAGATATTTAATAGTTTTTATAAGAAGTTCTTTCAATTATCTACTACTTGTGATAGTCACGTACATAAAATAATTATTCAATGCTTAAAAACAAATTTGAGGTAAAATAATGTTCTAATAATTGCAAGTTGCTGAGGAGTACCAAGTACACTTTTTTTTTCATTCTCATTACATAAAATGTTGAGCGCGTATTGCAGGGTCCCGATTTTTTTTTTACATATATTTGGGACTGTGTCGAACATGAAAATGTACCATAACAAGGTGTGCCTCATTTATAAATACGCAAGAAAAATTCATCAATTCGGGTATCTGCTATTTTTGAGAAAAAACATTTTCAGTCATTTTGTCCTTTTATTTTTTGAGCGCTTATCTTCATAAAAATTTATAGCATGGAAATGTTTCTATAGAACATAACAATTTCAAGAAATCTTGATTTTTGGATGTGCCTCATTTATAACAAATTTCACACGTATTTTAATATTGACGTTTTCAGCGTCACTCGTTTTAAAAAACTATATTATCAGGTGGCACATTTACAAATTAATTGATGACCCAGTTTATGGCCGCGTTAACGGTTTATTCAATTGTCTTAAAGATTTATCCAGATCGCTCAATAAATCTGTAACGAAATATAGGAGATAGCTCGGGAGATAGGTACAGATTATCTTTAATAAGAATGAGAAGTACGTGTTTCATGCCAATTTACGTTCCGTAGGCCACAATAAAATATAAAATTGCTGTTGGAATACTAAATAGAAGGATAGAAGAACATTTTTGCAGAGAAATGTTATCGTTTAACCCTTTCCGACACGGTGGCTACCGGAATTCAGTTGAAAATTTAAGTTTTAAACACAAAATAATGTTTTGCGCCCCTTTTTTTCAATCCAATTTAAGCGGGAGTTAAAGAAGTGTTTAACATTGTATTTAAGTCAATATTTATTTAATATAACATTTTATAAACAAATTAACAACTAAAAATCATCATTTTTATAGAAAAAATGCCTTCGCCGGCAAATGTTCAATTGGTTTGAGATGAAACGGGGTATTCGGGGTTTTTTGGGGTCGTTGATTCCGAACCTGAATTCCGATTTTGAAAATTTAAAATGGCGGCTTCAATATGGCCGATCAAAAATGTTAAAAATTACCTGAACGAGATGAGACTGGATACTCGGGGGTTTTCGGGGTCACTGATTACGAATCTGAACTCAGATTTCAGATGAAAAATGGTTCATCGGAAAAATGTGTGCCGGAAAGGGTTAAAATTATAGTTTATCAAATTTGTTAAAATAACAGAGACCAACGAGAGTTGGAATTCCGAAACAAGAATATTAATTTCTGACGTATTTTTTTATGCTCAATCCGAAACTGGCTACAGAATTAACCTACCACGTTAGGATTTTGAAATATCCTAGTGCAAAAGTTTAAAAACGGAAAATTATTTTTCTTTAACCATTTCAGTTAATTTTTCCAAACTTCCAATTATCGATTTTTTATTAAATTTGATATATTAGTGTTTTTCTGGTCGCTGATTGCGAATCAGTTATCGAAATTTTAAAATTCAAAATGGCGGATCCAATATGGCCGATTAAAAATTATACCAAATTTCAGAAAAAATCACTATTTATTCAAAATGTTGGTCCGAAATATCTTATATTTTAATTCTCTTTCATGCACGGATTCCAAATGCATTTCCAATCCACCATGTCAACATTTCTCTCTTTACGATGAAGGTTGGTCTCTAAAATCTTCTGACCTCGCGAAGAAAACAAATATGAAAAAGAGAAATCAAGAAAAGATTCCTAGAGTAAACCCAACAAGTGAAAAAATTGTTCGTTGCTCTGCTCGGATTAAAATTTATCGTAGTTATTAGCCTGTATTCTTGTACATTTGTCCTAGTTCCTAAGGTTTATATTTGTAAATTGTAAGAATAATCATTGTAATTGTAATTAAATATCAACAAACAAATTATAAATTTATTATGTTTTGATTGATCAAATTGAATCCATCGTTCGAGGTCAAATTCTTAATTTTCAATCGCATTATTCGCCCCCTCCCCCTACTCTTATGCCAATTTTCATGAACATTTACCAATTTTGCAAGTTTCGATTCGGCATATTGAATCCGCCATTTTGAATTTCGTACATTTGACAAGTGATTCGTGATCAGCGACCTCGAAATCCACCAAGTATCGAGTTTCATCTAAATCAAGCAAGGATTCGGATTTTGATCCGCCATACAGGATCCGCCATTTTGAATTTCGAAAATCTGACAACGGATTCGTAATCAGCGATGCCGAAACCCCCCGTAGCCCCCGAGTACCAAATTTGGAGTCAATCACGTGAAAGGAAAAATTCCTGACAAACTATTTGTGTAATTATTTATTTAATTAGTCAAGCATTTACAACAATTTAATGACACGAACTTTTTTCATCGTTTTATATACCAACAAAACAAAAAATAATTTGAAAAAGATTGTGCTTCTAAAAATATTTAATTTTTTGTTTAAACTGATAAGTTAAAAGTTCCAGAGATATTCCTATATACCTTACATTGCATTTTTCCATCAGATGGAAAAAAGTAACCTTCCTGCCCTTTTTCTATTTAAGATGAAATATGATTCGTTTATGTAAAACCGGCTCATAATATTGCTGCGATATTTTAAATGTTTATCTCTGCAGTTTCATATAATTTTGGTCAACGGAATTTTGAAAGAGCCTTCAGCTTAAGAGAAATATGTCACTTCAATGATAACCTTCCTGTTTCCATTTAAACTGTACTTTGTATTTATATTAATTGCACTACACGTAGATACACGACTATAATTTCTGTTTTCACCTTCAAAATATGTTTAATAAGGACAGCCAAGCTTTGGACAAGTTAATTAGAGGGATGCTTGGAATAAGGGCGATACGAAGGGAATACGATATTGTATACATTTTTAAACTTCATAAAGTAAGATTTGGTGTAATAATATTTTTTCATTAAATCTTATTTTTCTGGAAGAAATGAGTACGATTATTTTGTACTAATTGTTTTGAATTTTCATTACTTTTTAAAAAGATTTGGTGGAATTAACAATGTACAGAAAATTTGTTTAGCGTTTGGTTAATTGTAAGCGCTCGAAACCAGTAATATCAGTCAGGAGTCAGACAAATAACATCGACTTCGAAAAATCGAATTGAAAAAAATAACACCATATAGAGAATTTCAAACTAAACAATGTTTACATTTAACATTTTTTAATTCGACTTTTTGAGGAAATAATTAAAAATTGAAAAATTTCACGGGCCGCTAATTCACAACTTTTGACTTATATATCACGACATCTCGTGAACTATCAAACGAAACGACTTGCAATTTTAACAACACATACAATATAGTAATACAAAAACGAATAGAAAGTTAAAAAATTTTAACACCTTTTATTTTTTAATGCAGGCATATTTAAACACGATGCAACGGTATTTATTTTTAAACACTCGGGGAATCGAGCAAAGTTATTGAAAAAGAAAAACTGAAATTGTGGCATTGTAGAGAAAGAGTTGAGGAAGTTTTCTGCGTCAACAGAATTTGGAAAAATTGACACAGTTAAAAGTTACGAATATTAATGTAGCACTAGAATTTTCGACAGCACGCGCCTTTATTCTTAAAGTGTTTTTTGGGATATTAATGATTTAACGGGCGGAATCGACCTTTTAAACACATTTTTTTAAACTTATGAATCGTAAGATTTGCGAGAGCTGCGAGTCGACTTCCTAGATGGCGCCATACTTCACACTTGTGTATGAAATGTAGGAACTCCAGAAACCTACGACCAGTACAGCAGCGGTCATGAGTCAATTTCCACCGAACAAACAACATTTTCGAAATGTAAACAAACAACGCGACTTTTTTGTACGAACAGCAAACTGCTATTGAAAACGAAGTCGAAAAATTGTTCACCAGGCGGGCATCGAACTCAGGACCTACAACTTCGTAGTCCAATGCGTTACCACCTGAGCCACGAAACCGAACTTTTGCATAGAATAAAATTTCATAAAAAGCTACAGACATTCATTCACAACTTCCAGGTATGAACTTTTCTTAAAACACAGACACGAAACAGATGCGTAAAAAAAGACCCCAATTTTCAATTATTTAGAAGTCCAAGTGCTTTGCATTAAACAAAAATTTGTTGTGCCACATTTTATTTTGTCGTAAACTATCTGGAGATAAAAATGATGCCGTTTAAAAGGGGAATCTCCACAAAACATTTGTATTTTACCCGTTTTTTTATTGCTTAGAAAATTTATTTATTATCCAAAGAATAAGCCTGTCAGAGTGTCCTTCTGAAGAGTCCATCGCAGGCGTCTGGGACGAAATGTATGTTTCTTTTTATAAAAATAGGCATTTTGCATTTATTTACGCTATCTTTGAGGAACACTGAAATTCTCGAATATGAAATACATTTTTCTACAGTATATAAACAATAGATTTATAAAATTTCAGTGGATGATAGCAATCACATTTTTCCCGGTTGTTTACCTCAATTGTTTTGATTATTCGAACCCAATCTCGGTTCAATTTTATTTATTTAGTATTTATATTTGTTTCGTCAAAGGACCGTTTATAACCAAGAAATATTATGTTTTAAAATGTTATCATAATGATAATCGGTCGAGAATTTTAATTTTGCACATTTGTGCACAATATTGAAAGGCCTGTCAATTTTGAAAGTCCAAAAAAAATTCATAGGGTCGCTAAGAACCTATTGAACGCATGGTACGAAAAGTAGGCATACGGACGCACGCGCGCGCTTACAGGCATATCCCTTTCGGTTTATCGCGCAAAAATGTAACAGCTTGCTTTTTCAGCAGTAGATGTACGGGGCGGATGATGTGGCAAACTTTCGTCCTAATTGACCACGTCGTCGGCGATTCAGAGGAAATCAGTTTTCTAGTGGAGAACGCATGGAAGTCGACGAGGCGGTCGAGGCAGTAAGCGAGGAATGTAGCAAAGAAATTGAAGACGACTTCAGAAAACGTAATCATAAATCCGAGTGTTCGTTATCGAATCATCGAATTTATTAGTGTTTTCTCGGCTCTCGTCGATTTACTTAGTTGTAAAATGTTCAAGCAAAAAGTTAAGTTCGGACAATCAGATGAAAAAGGACTTGGGTTCAAGATTTCCGTGCAGTGTAAATGCGGAGCAGTTCTAATCAAAAAATTATATTTTAAGTTCTAATCCATAAAATAGCTGCAAAATCAGCGACTTCGTCCCAGTCACCCAATGCTTTAAACGCCAAAGATATGGACACATTTCGAAGTTCTGCAAAAACAAAGAAGCAGTCTGTAGAAAAAGTGGAGAAATCGGACACACGGTTAAAGAATGCCAAGAAAAAGAAAGGTGCATTAACTGCACTAAAACAAAGCTACCAAACGGACACAAGTCCAGTAGCAAAACGTGCCAAGCCCGCGAAAGACTCAAAGAAAGAGCAAAAAGCAGAACTGACTACGAAGTCACGCAATAAAAGGATAAATACATAAGGCAAGAAGAAGAAACAATCCGAAATTTTTGTTTTAATTTTTAACTTTAATTAAGCGACATCAGTAATAGCAATAACAAGTGATTCGGATTCCACTTTAAAAACTATAGGTCCTTCAGACACAAACCTTTTAAAATCAAAATTTCCACTCGTGTCGGTTTGATAAGAAATAAACAAGATTAGCAACATAACAATAGTATAGCAATAACGTCTGTAATAATAACTGAAGCCACACATTGGAACAGTTTTTTTTTCTAACCCATAAAATTATATTATGATCTGAGTAGCAAAAATGCTGTAGAAGAAGAAACTTGTAATGATACAAATGCTAAGCCTTTACTGATTTTCAAGCGGCGACGGATCGTGGAAAAAGCTCGGATTTTCCTCTCTTTACGGCGTAACGAATTGCATCGCTTATTATTCGGGAAAAGCTATCGATTTAATCATAAAAAGCAGTTACTGTCAACCGTGTACTTATTTAACGTAATCTAGACAACGAGAAAAGCGCCGAACATCTCGACAATTGTGCCGTAACTCATAAAGGATCGGCAGGAAAAATGGAAGTCGATGCTGTGCTCGAAATGTTTTGTCGTTCTGAAGAGAAATACGGGGTACGCTATACTAATTACGTCGGCGATGGTGATGCAAAAACGTTTAAAGGTATTTTGGATGCTAAGCTGTATGAAGATGTTGATCTGACAAAAAGTGAATGCGTAGGTCACAAACGATCAAGAAGCCATATTAGAAACCAAAAAAAACGCTAAACTTGGTGGAAAAGGAAAGCTTACTGATGAGCTGATTAAAAAATTAACCACTTATTATGGTTTAGCTATTCGAAGGAATGTTCAGTCTATGGAAAATATGAAACAAGCAATAATGGCTTCTTTTTACCACTTATCTTCGACAAAAATTCACGCTATCACTTTTGCCCTACTGGTGCTCACTCATGGTGTATCTATAATGCCGCCAAAACCACGAATAACGTCTTTAAACACCCACAAACCATGCGCGAAGAGGTTCAAAAACATATTATGCCGATTTATGAAGATATGTCGCGAGATGACTTATTGGAACGCTGCATTGGCGGCTTCGTACAAAATGGAAAAGAATATTTTAATACAACTGTATGGCGTTTAGCTCCAAAGCATGTAAACTGCGGATCAAACATTATTCAAATATCTGCATACTTGGCTGGAGGCATATTCAATGATGGATATGTGTTTACACTAAGAGTTATCAACGATTTTAAATTTGAAATCAGCCTGGAGTGCAAAAAAAATGCTGATAATTACGATAAACAACGAATTGAAAGACAAAAAGGACGATCAAAATATGTGTTAAAAGACGCCAGAATTGCTCGAAAGGAGGAAAATGCTGCAGAGTTGGATGCTTTTCTAGAAGAGCAAGGACTACTTTACAGCCTCGGAATCGGAGATTGAGCTGAAGTAGTTATAAGTCACTTTTCAACTTCACTTCAAGATAACGGAAACTTTGATCGCGTTTCTTTCGAAACGCGTTTTTTCCGCACGGAGCAGAATAACTAAAAAACTTATTATCCGATCGACTTGAAATTTTACAAGCATATTTGCTAACTTAAACCATACTTCGTGAACCTGAAACTAAATTAAAATTATTATAATTTTAAAACATTCTCCATTTTTTAGAAATTTTTTCTTCTGATAATTTTAATTTCACGAAGTATAAATAAAATAACTTACTGTAATGGAAAAAATGTGTCAATTTCACGGACTTATGCGTTCCCGGCGCAAAGATGAGGAGCCAAGTTCAATCAGTCCCGCCATTTTGTTTTTTTAACAACAAAAAATTTTTATTGTACCTTTCAATGTTAATTTTACAAAGGTATTTTATCTCTTGATTGAATAAATACTTTCTTTTTTTTTAAAAGAACGCCGAAAAAAGTGCTCTCCAGAGAATATTTCCCTCTTAAGTGAGACTAACACTTTCCTTAACTCATTAACGTCTGAAATGACATTTTACTCTCTTCATTTTCAATCGAGTATTCCGTATCGAAATAAGAGTTGCAAAAAATCAGACGGTACACGTCCTATTGTTTTCGATGTCGCTCTTTTCAATGGTGTTAAAATTTTCATAAATTTGAAATGAATATGTGTTTTGCATAAATATTTAAAAAGTGAGGTTTATCTCGGTATATATTTTTTTAAATTCTTGTTTTTACCCCGAAATCGGATTGCTAATGCGCTAAAACATATCTAAATAGTGGATCCGAAAGCTGTACTAAAAAGTTACCTTCGTGGATTTATTAAATGAAAACGGCGGATCCAATATCGTGGTCTATTTGAAAGAATTTTGTACAGATAATGAAATATTCGAAAAAAATATATTCAAATCTAACAAATGGATTAGTTAAGTACCTTAAATTACGTTTTGGAGTAGCTGATTGCAAATCTGAACTCTGAATTGTGAATTCAAAACGGCGTACGAAAATGCGAAAAATGGCTTCAATTCGAATGAAACTGTTTGCTCGGGAGATTTCGAGGTCGTTCATTTCGAATTTGTACTCGGGATTATAAAATTAATAATGTCGGATCCAATATGGCGGTCTATTCGAATGTATTTCTAATAGGTAATGAAGTATTAAAAAACATATTCAATCCTAGCGAATGGGTTAGTAATGTACCGTAAATCATATTTTCGACTACGCTGAATACAAATCTGAACTCTGAATTGTAAAATTCAATATGGAAGATCCAGTACAGAGGACGAAAATGAGAAAAATGTCTTGGATTCGAATGACATTGTTTACTCCGGGGTGTTCATGGTCGATGATTTAGAATTTGAATATAACCCAACTAAATAATTTAAATAAAAAAACAAAAGTTAATCACAACCTATCAACAAGTCAAAAATACTAACACAATGTATCGACACGTCTCCCAGCAACATTCGGTTTATATATTATAACTGATATGCCGTCTTCTATACAAAAAAGAAATAAAGTTCTCTAACGGGTACAAAAAAAGCGCGGCGCTAGTCACGAATACGACTATCGGCAGCAGGAATAATTACATTGTGTCTATATGAGAACTGTAAGGGCGCGATTACCTTAGACTGCATTTGTACTTGTGAATAAAATTCTAAACAATTCTCTTTGTTCGGATTTCAATGACTTAGTTGTCAAACGTAAAAGAGATTGACAAAAAATTAAGCAATATAAATATACAATATAAATATAAATTTTCTTTTAATAATTTCACTTTGTTTGTTTTTGACGATCATCATGTCAAACAGAGAGCGTGATATAAAAGTTTCCAAGATTCGATAGAAACTACTGAGAGAGATAACTGCATTGAATAATATGTTTCGAATTCAGACTATTCTGTAGAATCTGATGTTGATCATTTTTTGTAACTCCTATTTCGATTCGAAATACTCGATTGAAATTGAACAGATAAAATTAGACAGAATTAAGTAAAAACTTTACCGTTGTGAATCAATTGCATGTTTTGTCCCCCGAAACCCGGGTTGTATCGGACACAGTTCGCACCCAAGGTTTAGGTTTAGGGACAGACAGGATCGACAGTGCGTACGGACTCGGCAAAGATGTAGGACGTTCGAGTTGAGTGTGAGTGGCGTAAAGCGATGACCATCTTTTGAATTTCTTAAAATACCTTTCCGAAAATTTGTATTAGACTATGTGGGCAAATCGTCAGAGCTTTTGAATTTTATGAAATATAAGATTCACCATAATTAAACTGTACAGAAATATTTATAAGACATTGCTATTTACTAGTAAGGACATGCTTATCAATGTATAGTCGTTTGTGTTGCATGATAGTTGATTAAAAAACCATAGGAAAGCTGAAAGCTTATCAAGTATCAATAAACATTGCGTGCAAATCGTATTTTCTTTAATATTTGTGCTACAACTTTGGAACGTGTATTCTTTTCATTGCAAAATCGTATGGTTCATTAATTACACTTTATAACAACCAAAAACACTTGAAAAATAGGTGTGCCTATCTCTGAATGAGAATGTCATGTATCCAAAGTCGCGTGCAGTGAATTTATGTCAAAATTCAATTTTCGTTATTTTCTAACTATAACTTTTGAAACAAACAATAATATGACGTCGTATTATTTGGAACTTTTAATTGATGACATAATAAATAACATATTCCATAAATAAGGTGTGCTTGGCCTTATATTAATTCTGTGCCTATTCCCAACTGTAACCTTCCTGTTTAAAAATGTTGTGAAAAATTTATTCTAAAGCTCATAGTTTTCACGAAAATAATTTATTAACCTTGAAATTTAGAAAAGTTTAATAATTTATTTTTATGAAAACTATAAACTTTGGAGAAAATTTCCTAATAACAAAAATGTCTAAGAATTGGTTAAAGAACACTCTCAAATTTTTTCAGATTTTTTAAATGACTTTTTTTAAAATTCCGATTTTTCGAATTTTCGAAAAATCAAAAATTGTATCCATACGTTCCAAAAAAATTTGAGGGTATTTTTTGACTCATTCCGAAGCACTATTGTTCTTAAAAAACTTTCTCTAAAGTCTATAATTTTCAAGAAAAAAATTTGTTAAGTTTTAAAAAGAATTTTTAGCTACTAGGCGCCATTTTGGAAACCACAATCTTGAGTGACGAATCTAAACATGGTACATTTTAATCCTGAGGGTCCATGGACGCGATATTTACACCTTAGATATGTTTCCCAACGCCAGTTCGTGGTGAAAGTAATGTTTTATTGAAAAAGGAAATGTAAAAAACCATGATTTTTTCTAAAAAAACTTTTATAACTTTTTTGCGGTTTATTTTAGCCAAATTTTATTGAAAGATTCTGAAAGAGTAGAAAATTTTGCGTTAGAATCAGTGGAGCTAAAATTTTTCCAAAGGCATACATATTTATATACGAATTATCGATGTTCAAACTGATGCTGAAAACTCGTCCGTCTGGGCCATGGATTAACAGTATTGTTCAATAATTTAAATATCCATAATGAGCCAAAATCAGTTATTCATACAAAAAAAGGGACTTTACCTGTGCGGTCTTTGTATGTGACATTTCACCCAGAGGCTTGTGATTTAATTGTCAAATTCAATTTTCTTTCATAATTTCTTTTTAGCAAATTCAATTTAGTAAAATTTAATTAGTTGTGAATTGGTAGTTAGTTGGATGTATAATTTTCACTGGAAAATAATTCCACCGAACGAATGTCCAGACAGCGAAGCGGAAAATACGGTAATTCATATTATTATTAATTTTGCATAATTTGATTAAACTTGAATTAATTGAAATTTTAATACTGACATCAGGCTTGAAATAATGTGTATTTATTAAAAAAATTTCAACGTTCTTAAAAAAATAGGTAAAATCTGCAAAGAGTAGGCCGAAATACGTGCCTTTTTTTTGTAAAAAAACCGTTTTCGAGCTCCAAACATGAAGATACCTTATTTATGTTTTTTTGAAATGAAAGGATTTTAGAGTAAAATTATACGTATGATTTTTTGTGTGAATAATGTTTCCCGAAATAAAATTGAATTGAAAAATTACATGCAAAAAACTCTAGAGATTGGTTCTCCGGAAGTAATAAAGCTAGTTTAATACAAGGTGACATCTAGTAAGTTACTGAAACATATCAAAAATCGGGGAAAATCCGAAATATTTTGTTTCTAATACTAGACAATTAATCATAATTTGCCTAAATTGCGCATTGTTACAGCACAGAACAAAATTTTAAAACGATTTATTAATATTATAATTTTCACTGACTGTAATTCCATTCAATTTTTTTTAAAACCTCCTTTTATTTAGCCTTTAATTTGTTGTCATATCTTTGGTATTTCATTTTATTCGTATACTTGAGAGGACTGACGAATTATGCTCGTAATCCGGATAAAAGTACTTTCTGATTATTTAAAAAACTGAACAAAATCTTTTGAAAAGGAAAAAAAGATGCATCTTACTACTCTGTATAAATCCATGTTTTCTGATTTTAAATCTGAGTACTTTTTAAAAACTGTCATTCGATCAAAACTTATCCGATTTCGTGCGTAATCCCGAATTATATCCAATCCTTTAATTTTAAATCTTTAAGTTTTATTTTCTCTTTAAAAAATGTACAAAATATTTTCCAGGGTTTCGAAACGTATGAAACGTTATTTCCTACATGTATACCGGACCTGTAAAATAATCATTTTTTGATTCATTACTAATTCGAATTACAAGTTTTAATATTCCTTTCGAAATCGAAAGCCAGTGGCATGTTAGTCATTCGAATCTGATCGATATTTTTGAGGTTGTTTAGAACGTCACGCTGCTTCGCCAGAAAACAAATGCGCGGTCTATCGACGATATGCATTTTCTTCGTATTTATTCTCGACATTCACCGACAATGCTACCATTGCGATAATCGCAAAGCTCTTCCTGTAGGTTAATGTCAATGCTGAATAACTTGAAAACGATAGTTTGAAACATTTTCGGCAAAGTAACTTTCGTTTCAGAATTTTAGGCTCTTTCTGCTGGTAAGCGGGGTTTAATAGGTTGCGAATCGTGCAACCTCCACGCGGTACATCTCGGGTAATGCTAATGCCGACGGTATTGTTAGAAAAGACTGAATACATACATATTTTAGGAATAAATTGCAGTTAAAACCTCGCTATGTTATTAATCCTATACTTGAAATTTTCGAACATTCAAAAAACTTTTCAAATTCGTTGTAAAAAATAGTGGTTCTCATTTAAAAAATTGAACTTGACCTTGAAATGACCTTCAAGGTCATGAACAAGGTCAAATTCACTGCTACAATTAAATAGCCAGGGAAAAATTCTCAAACTTTTGTCTGAAACATTTTCCCCGAAAATGTACTCCCGGTGAGATATTTCGCCGTTCCGGGACTTTTAAGTTTCACCTTGAAACGACCTTGACCAAAAAATCGGTCATATCATATTCGGACGTAAAATTTCCCGCTCATTCCGAATCCATGAACAAAAATAGGCGTTCCCATAAGAAAAAACGAACATGATCTTCAAATGACCTTGAAAATGGTAGTCAAGGTCAAAATCGAAGTCACCATCATTTGGCCCCCTTTCAACCATATAACTTTTATCTGAAACATTTTTTCGGGCAACGCTTACGTTTTGTGACATTTTACTGTCTAAGTTAAAATTGGTCACCCTGTATATAAGACCATAATGATACAGACAGTAATTAGTAAAACACAGTAAACATGTAATATGCATCGAATAGTCTATTACAATACAAGTGCATGAAGTAAGTGTTTAGCAACTTTTATTTATTAATACTTCGGCTGGCTTGTTGTCGGGGTCGAAGTTTTGAAAATGCTCATTTTCAATTTTCATACATATAGGATACACTATATTGTTGTAACATATCTATAGAAGCCACTTGGGCCTAAATATGATTGGACCCCCAAATATCAATATAATTTCATAATATAATTGAAAGCTGTTAGTAAACAAACGAGTATTAAGGAATAACCGACTCTCCACTGGGTCGAAGTTTCTGAGCGAGCGAGGCACCATGCCAACACTAGTTCTGGAATTGAAATTTGGTATACATATATGGGTTAACAATGCTTTTTGAAAAATCAATATCAGTTTTATTATTTATATTAGTTGATTCATAAATGTTGTTCCATAAAATTGTTAATCTTCTGTAAATTGTTTTATTAATGAACTCCGAGATATATCCATATAATATAAAAAATTGTTTAATATAAACTAAATTTTTCATAAAAAAATTTAATAAAAACTTTCTTCCCGAAAGCAAAATCGCTTTATCCACTAATCCGGATATAATAGCACTTTTCATATGTATAGGATGATTCGAATTAAAGTTCAAATATCTACCACTACACGTGGGTTTTCTATACCAGTCTGTTATTTAGTTGGTATCCTCTCTAATAAACCTCATATCTAAAAATGGTAGACAATTATTTACTTCAATTTCAGACGTAAACTTTAATTCCTCGTTATGTTTATTAAAAGAATTCACTAAACATTCAATGATATTTTCAGGACAAATAGTGAAAACATCATCAACGTATCTTCTATATAATAGCGCTGTAAAATGTAACCCATTTAAAACGTAAGTTTCAAGATCAATCATCACCAAATCCGCTATGTGGGAGATAGCGGGGACCCCATAGGGGTGCCACTATTTTGTTGGTATATCTGTTTATTGAAAATAAAAATAGTGGATTTTGAAATATAGTCCACAGGGATTTTGCTGACATTTATTATCTCTTCCCTCCGCTTAAATAGACTATTATTTATAAGACAATGAGGTATGCTTGTTAATAAACTGGCAATATCCAAAGAAATCAGTCGGTGGTTTAACCCGATAACGCCGGGAGCAGCACAAATTGCCACAGTTTTTCACGTCTATAGTTCTTGAGTGTGTTCTTTCGAATCCGACCTTCATTTTCTCATAAATTTAGCCACTTTTTCAATATGGCGTCTTAAATTGGACAAAACTCCAAAAATTTTCATAGAATTTTACGAAATTTTGCATAAGAGTGTTTTTGGGATCACAGATTACGAATCCGTTGTCCTATTTTCAAAATTCATAATGTTAGACGGTATTTTAAAATTATCCATCGATTTTATGAAATGTGGTATTAGATTGATTTGGGATTGTAAATCATGAATTGCTTGAGTTAGAATTTTTTAATCCATATAGCCTAAGTTCTTCATGTATTCAAAATGGGGTGCAATATATTTTAAATTGAACGTGAAGAAATAATATACCGTCCGTTGGCCGGCATTTTTTTGCACATTTCCGACCCTCACCACGAGGAGGTCGACGGTAGAGGAGGGTCATTTTTTTGTATTTTTTAAAATTATTATAAATGTTTTTGTATTTTCTAATATTTTAAGCTTTTTTTGTATTTTTAGTTTTAAAATTTTTTTGTTGTTGTATTTTTAATTTTTGTGTTCCATTTTTTACGTATTTCACACATGTTAAATTTGTTTATGATCTCTTGTGTATTTTAGCAAAACATGCTTTGCATAGAAATACGTTACAGTCTACGAAAAATTTTGTTGTTCTCAATTGGCATTTCTCGTATGTTCTTCTTTTTGTGTCAATTTCTGTGAGATGACAAATCACCAAATTTATTCCTTTTTAATAACGTCTCGCTTATTGCATTTGCAAAATCTTTTGTGGTCATACGTTCTCGTTCTGCACGTACCATATTCCACAGCACTGAAGAATTAGTTATAGCAACCTGTACAATTCGGATGAATACTACCCACGTCCATTTTTTTGCTCTAATGCTGGGTAAAACTCATTTGAAGTTACATTTGAAGTCATGCAAATCAACGTCACCCATGAATTTGTTATATATGCGAATGACGTTCGGGAAAGAAAGTGGAATTTTTTGTTTCGCATCTTTTGAGTACCTTTGTAAAGACGTCAACGGTGCTACGCCAGCTGCTGTTGATAGCATGGATACTTGCTTGGAGTCCATAACAAAAACGTAGTTCATGCCAGAATTTTTGTCATGATGTGCTAGGTACGTACCACCTCTGGCTGCTGATTTGCCAATGTGATGCTTTACGTCTTTTGGAACTCGATCTTGTCGGATAGTTCGAGTAGATTGTAAGCCACCTTTTTTAAATGAAGTACTAAATCCGCACTAGTCAAAAAATTATCAAAATACAAATGATATTTAGACAGTTTTATTTTTTGGAACATTAAACAGTAGCCGATCTGCCATTTTCATGACAACTTTTGATCCGAGGGCACAAGATTTTAATTTGTCATCATTTCCACCGTCTTTTCCGCAGTAAATATCCAGACCGAAGATAAATCCAAGTGGCGAATAGAGTGCCTACGATTTGATCCCAAACCTCGTTGGTTTATTTCTAATGAATTGTTTTAATGATGTCCGTCCAAAAAATTTCAACATCTTTTCACCTACAGATAACGCAGTTTCAAAAAATCCAAATTGTAGTGTGTTTTCTCTAAATAAATTCAGAATAGTGCGATCTCTCCATACTTTATCTGAATTATTTTCATTACACTTTTGTGAATATTTAATTTTTTATTTAATTATCTCAAATCGATCGCGATGCATTGCGGCACTAACGCTGTCACATTTGAGTAATGGATTTTGAGACCAGTAATGTCGTTGGTAAGTTTGTGCGTTATAAGACGAGAGTATTAGTATCCCGATTGTTGACGAAAAAAAGAGTTCAAATAATTGAACTGGAGTAAATTGCAATATTTGTTCTTTCACATTTTATTTTAAAAGTATTTCGTCATTCAATTGATCACAATAAATCTTTTCTCCTTCTTTCCAATCATATACGTAATCATTCTCTAATTTTTCTGCTGTTCCGTATAATTATCATAAACCTTTTGATAGGAAATGCCTGGAAAATCGTAACCAGTGGACTCAGAGTCATCGGAATCGTTCTCGTCTATTTCGGCTTCCTAATATGAAGGTTATGTGTCATCAGGATTAGGAATGAGGACAGAGTCATCTGAACCTTCATTTTCAATGTGTTCATATAATGTGTCGCTTTTCAAAGAGCGTTTGAATTGCATATCGTTGATTGACAACGATCTTTTTCTGCGTGGCATTATATACAGAGTGATTCTCCATTGAATGACTTCCGGTTAACGGTAGATTCTGTGATAAATTCTAAGAACATTTTTCCTTTAAAAAAAATTTGTGCGATGTATAGTTTTCAAATTATTTAGCATTAAAGTCAGCCAATAGGAACAGGAGTTGCTTGATTGTCGCGACGATTTCGATGTTCGCTGACAATGCATTCGTCGCGACAATCAAGCAACTCCTGTTCCTAATGGCTAAATTTAATGCTAAATAATTTGAAAACTATACATCGCACAAATTTCTTTCAAAGGAAAAAGTGTCCTTAGAATTTATCACAGAATCTACTGTTAACCGGAAGTCATTCAATGGAGAATCACCCTGTATATTGTTATAAAAATGTGTCGAGTATTTTATAAGCAATATCTGAACAAGTGGAATATGAAAAAAATATTGGTGATGGTAATAGCAATGCAATTATAAAACAAAAAATAGAATTTCGGAAATTTGAATGAAAGGTATCAGGGTGAGCGTCAAAATATTAAACAGCTCGAAAAAAAGTCAATTTAAGATTTTTCGCATAGTCCTCATAACTACAAGAGGAGGAACCTTTTTATTACGAGAAAACGAAGTCGTTCGATTTTGCGCTGTATCGCCACGGTGTGGCATTAACGGAAACAAAAGGTTCGCGACAAAAGGTTAACGTTTGCAGCTAACTATCTGCAGTTTCAGCCGTTTTGGTGTATCATGCACAAAAGAGTTTGCAATTGCAATAAGTGAAGTATTATTAAAACGAAATAAATTTGGTAATTTGTCATCTCACAAAACTAATACAAAACAAAGAACTTCTTGTTCATATGTAAACAAATTTAACAATATGTGTGAAATAAGTAAAAAATATATATATAATAAAAGTATGATATAAAATTTCATAAAAATCGAAGAAAATTTGCAAAATTTAGTCCGCCATTTTGCATTTTTAAATTTGACAACAGATTCGGAAATTGCGACCCAAAAAGACCCCCTACACTGATTTTCATAAAAAATTATTCATTTACAAAGGCGTTACGTACAGAAAGGAAAAATTTTCTGTCATGATGGCTCCGTATTGCAGCCGCCATTTTCAATTTTTAATCGGTCGGCACGTCTTCATAATGTACAAGTCATTATGCCACAGGATCCAGAAGCGCAATTCGATTGGATAACGCCTTCATATCGAAAAATAACTTGTTTAAAAAAGATTTTACGTTTTTTCCGAGTTTTGTCCAATTCAAGACGCCATATTGAAAAAATGGCTAAATTTATAAGAAAATGAAGGTCAGATTCGAAAAGAACACACTCAAGATCTATAGGATGTGAGGTGCCGTGCAATTTCATTGACTCTTTGTATGAAAACTATCGACATGAAAAACTGTGACAATTTGTGCCGCTCCCGGCATTATCGGGTTAACCCTTTAACGCTCATATGGCCACAATTTTAACGTCAACTTCAAGCTCGTGCCTTTCAATTATAATTCGTGTGAAAAAAATATTGGGATACATATTCTTGTGTAAAAAAGTCTCATCTTTCGAATGGCATAGCCAAATTTATCAATAAATGACCGCAAAATGTTTTTTTTAACAATAAACAAAAAAAAACGCTGATTTTCGATTTGTGTTTTTTTTAAAGGAATTTTTTTAACTATGTTGCCGGCACTTAACAACATTCCAACTCATCAGGATGCGGGACCCGAAAGTTGTACTTCCAAAATATATTTTTAGATACTTTGATTTTTATTGTTAACCGATCCAAAATGGCGCCCGAATACCCGAAATTATTGCAAAATCCCAATAATATGCACTTTTGAGGTTCAATCTAAGTTTTAGCAAGCAAAATAACTTTTGTCAATTTTATGCCAACAGATTGGATGCATATTAGCAAAATTAGCTCATACAATTGATTTTCAAGATGGCGGCCGTGATGAGTCAGCTAAAATAACGTATTCACACAGCTTTATAGCCACTGTATAGTCTTCAAACCTATTTATTCAATAGTTTTATGAACTCTCAGGATTAATTCATTATTAGCTTATCAAAATTCAAAATAGCGGATCCAATATGGCGGACCGCAAACTCAAAAATAGCGATTCATGAAAAATAAAAAATACTACCGTATTCTACGTGAAATTTGGAATAAAAATACTTGTATTCATTTTCTCGCTCAGAGTAGCCGTTCCCAAGTAAAAAATTATAAAAACATCAAAATCGAAAATTCACCTCCAAACTTTGCAATCACGCTTTTAGACGAATGTACAATGGCTTTTCGATGGCGATCACGCGTTCTTTGCCTCTGATTTATTCGTGTTCACCAGAGTTGCCCGATTCTCACCACGGGGAGGTGAACGCTTTAGAAAATCTTATTTTTTTTGTATTTTTTGTATATTTTGTTTGTGTTTTTGTATTTTTTTTTAGTTTTGGTATTGTTTTGTATTTTTTGTATTTGTTTGTATCTTTTTTATTTTATAAATTTGGTTTAGGTTTTCTAATTGTTAGTTTCTTATCTTCCTTCCATTTAAGGATGAGCCGTCTTGAAGCATGTACCACAATAATACATAGAAAACGGGTGAAAACATGCATTGTAAGCATCGGGCGATGATTGATTTCCTTTTGCTCGGACCACTAACGCCCTCGCTGCAATGCCTTTGTTTCCGCCCTAGATACGTAATATACTATTTGACATGAGAACGACGGCTCTGAATGAGGAAGTGAATAAGTATTATTGTGGTACATGCTACAAGACGGCTCATCCTCGAATAGAAGCACTAAAAATTAGAAAACCTAAGAAAATATTTTTTAATAAAAAATATTTTTTTTTTAGAAATACAAAAACCCACAAAAACAATACAAACAATACAAAACAATATAAAAAATATGATTCTCAAAAGCGTTCACCTCCCCGTGGTGAGAATCGGGCAACTCTGGTGAACACGAATAAATCAGAGGCAAAGAACGCGTGATCGCCATCGAAAAGCCATTGTACATTCGTCTAAAAGCGTGATTGCAAAGTTTGGAGGTGAATTTTCGATTTTGATGTTTTGATAATTTTTTACTTGGGAATGGCTGCTCTGAGCGAGAAAATGAATACAAGTATTTTTATTCCAAATTTCACGTAGAATACGGTAGTATTTTTTATTTTTCATGAATCGCTATTTTTGAGTTTGCGGTCCGCCATATTGGATCCGCCATTTTGAATTTTGATAAGCTAATAATGAATTAATCCTGAGAGTTCATAAAACTATTGAACAAAGAGGTTTGAAGACTATACAGTGGCTATAAAGCTGTGTAAATACGTTATTTTAGCCTACTCATCACGGCCGCCATCTTGAAAATCAATTGTATGAGCTAATTTTGCTAATATGCATCCAATCTGTTGGCATAAAATTGACAAAAGTTATTTTGCTTGCTAAAACTTAGATTAGACCTCAAAAGTGCATATTATTGTGATTTTGCAATAATTTCGGGTATTCGGTCGCCATTTTGGATCGGTTAACAATAAAAATCAAAGTATCTAAAAATATATTTTGGAAGTACAACTTTCGGGTCCCGCATCCTGATGGGTTAGAATGTTCTTAAGTGCCGGCAACATAGTTAAAAAAATTCCTTTAAAAAAAACACAAATCGTTTTCAAAAAAAAAAAAACATTTTGCGGTCATTTATTGATAAATTTGGCTATGCCATTCGAAAGATGAGACTTTTTTACACAAGATTAGGTATCCCAATATTTTTTTCACACGGGTTATAATTGAAAGGCACGAGCTTGAAGTTGACGTTAAAATTGTGGCCATATGAGCGTTAAAGGGTTAAGGGAACTGTAATACCAGTAGTTTCTTTTACTAAATTGACATAATTCTTTGTTCTGTTTGATTCATTGCTATATATTATCTGTATAAGATGTTATGTAAAAACTAACTAATATTATAAATTGGACGATCTATTGCTGATACTATATTACAGATGAATCAAGACTATATAAGACATATTTTTATAAAATGTAACATTTCGATTATCAATAGAAGGGTTACGCTCCTGAAAATATATTTAGAGCAAAAATTGACAAGCTACAACATTAAATAGATCAAACGTTATATACGAGATGGATTGTAATGTTTAAAAAAAATAAAAAAGATATATAAAGAAACGGTTATATGAGCACAAAAATGGGTGAAAAAAATAGATGGGACACACTGCCCTGAGTAAACATGCGTTAAATACAGAACATCTTTTCAATTTTTCAGAATTCAAAATTCTTGATTATGAATCTCATTGGAAGAGTAGAAATATCAAGGCACTGATTTATATTAAAAAAGAGAAACATAGTATTAATTACAGGACTGAATATACAAAATTCAAGTTCTTTTTATAATATTTTAATTAACCGGATTAAATTGTCTTTTGACTAGTACTTTTGAATGGCACGTAGTATATTATGATGTTTCTCTATGTATACATAATGTAATGACGTTGTCTATGTAAGCGTGATTAATGAATGAAATTATATTTGTTTCGTGGTTTTAGTCATTCGTTAACATTTGTGACTTTCCTTACAGTGCGTTGAAATTGTAAAAACGGATTAATGTCGTATATATTTTTTTCTGATTTTTTATGAATTTTTATACATTTTTGTTAATTTGTTTAATTTTATAATATTAATTTTGATAGATGCCCTTAAAGAGGACCCAAATTAAGGATCGAAACGTTGGGTTGTAATCTGTTCCATTAATGAACTGTAATGGCCATTGAATTGTAGTTCCCAGCGTGACCCAAGGTCCAAGACGTGGACTCGACAACTAGTGGACATTTTTAAGATTATTTTTGTATTTTTTGTATTTTTTGCGTTTTGCCTTTTTTTTTAAAATAACTTCGGTTTCTTACCCACCCGTTCGGTTTTTAAATCTCATTAACAAAGTTAAGTATTAATGTCAACATTTTTACTTGCAATCTGCTTTACAATACAACTGTGCAGTAATTAGGACCCATGAAATATATTAAGGGGGGAAGGGAGGGGGGTAACCGGTTCAGAAAATCGCATTTTTAGTTAATTTTTTATCTGAAAGTACAACTTCTTAGAAATCTTGTCCTAAAATCCCAGGTCAATTCCAGTTAAACTTGAATCAATCAGATAGTCTAAACTATAAGTGCGTTTTTCTGAAATCCACTTTCTTGAAGTCGGTGCCCGCGATAACTCAAAAACTTCTGCACCGTTCGGGTTGAAATTTTACATACTTCTTTAATATATATTTGTCTACAGGACAACGGTCCCTTTTTCTTTACTTTTTGCTTTTGATCGATTGCATGAAATCCGCATTAAAAAAAACGCATTTTTTACTTCAACCGGCCGTAAAAAATAAAAAATAAATTTTTTTTTTTTAATAAACAGGGACCGTTTGTCAGGAGTTATACTTCTAAACGACTAATTTTTTCGAATCTCATGTGTTTCAGATAATTCTACGATTTGTTATCCGGGACACCGCAAAACCATCTATTTTCGACATGGCCCACATCAATGCAGCATAACTCGGATATTTTTTAATATTTTTCAATGAAACAATTACTGGCGACACTTCAGATACTACACAATAATATGCAAATAAATTATTTCCGTTAATTTTAGTAGTTTCGTAAAAAAAATCGTAAAAAAAGTGTTTTAGTTGTTTAAAAAAATAGATTTTCCCGTTTTTTAACCACCATAAAGAAAAAAAAAATTACATGAAAATATAAATAAATAATAAAGTTGTAACGAGAGCCGTAAACAGGATCTTCACCTAGCGGTGACACTGCGAACGTATCGGCGTAAGCAATGTTGTATCGTGACGGCAAATCGGCTCATATAGCAAAAAGAAATTAATTTTCATGACGAGAGCCGTAAGTACAATCGTCACTTAGTGGTGACACTACGAACGTAACAAATGTGGCGATGTAAAATATGAAAACCCGAAACGGCTAAAACATTTTATAGATACAGGGTAAAGTCACGAATGTTGCTCATTTTAGGCACAATATCATTCAAACTTCAACCAGTTTGCGGATGCAGAAGATATTAACCGATTGGGCTGAAATTTTCATGATTTGTTATTGATGTATACTCGCAACTTTTCCGCTTTAAGGGGTTTTGACCTGCCAATTTTTTATTTTTTCGACCCACCCATATATACAACAGTCAACAAACGTAAGAAATGGGAAAGGCAAATATAAATTGGCAGCCGGTTTTCACATTCATAAATGATCAAACGGAGATATAAAAGTGAATAAATCACCAAGTAAATTCGATAGATCTTGTATTGCTTCGATATAAGCAGAAAGTTCTTTCGTGCGTGTATTCGATAGGTATCAAGCGTCTCGCCGCACCTGTACTACCGTTCATGAATTAAGAAAAGAGGCACTGATTTCGCAGACTTCGATTTTTTTTATTACTGGTAAAAAGTCGTGCACGTCTTACGATCGAATCGCAAATGGAAAAGAACTTTATTATCCTGAAAGTAGACATTAAAATTTCTAAAAATAAATTTTTTTTATTAAACTGAGATTAAATTTTTATAATCCCTGATTGCTTTTTCATTGAGAGCTTACACAAGGAATTCACCCTGAAAAATATTGTTCTGCCGGTGTTTGAAAACGTATCAAATTTCAACTTTAACCGACAATCCTTAAGCAGGATAAAAAGAAAAATCTTTTTTTTTTCTCTGAAAACGAATATATGAACTTTTAACTTTTCTTGTGAAACAGGAAAAACTAAGTTTTTGAAAGGTAACAAGTTTTTATTTCTTTTCTTCCACTCGAGATTACTGCCCAATTTCAAGAATTCTGGAATAAAACAAAATGGAGGTTACAGGTTACACGATACTGAAAGTATATTAGTGAAAAAGACGTTAATATTTTTATTAAAAGAAATATTAGTCTTTGTTCTGCGAGAACAATGTAACAGTTATATTTTGCACACTTCGAAAGCTTCATGCAGTGAGAATATAGAATATAGAATATAGAATATAGAATATACAATATAGAATAATTCCGGTGAGATTTTAAAATACAGAAAAGTTTTTCCTGGAAAGTTGTATAATATATCGGACTAATTTATAAAAATTTGTTGATTTTTTTCAATTTGTGGTGCGAATGACATGCAGTTTCAATAAAACCAAGCACACTCTGTCTGTTAGTTGTTTGATTCGCGCCAAACATTTTAGACATCCACAATTTTTTAGCCTATTATTTCGGTTCATTTTTATAAACTTCTGAAAAAACTTCTTTGTATCGTAATGAACAAGAATCTCACAGAAATTCGTTAGATAAACGAAGAGTTTAAAATTTGCAGTACACAATTTTTCCATCGCCTTAGAAACAATTAGTGTTTTCGACCAGGGGGAAAATGGAGATGGTACTTAAATGCACAACTGTATGCATTTTCAAACGGCAGGATACAATTGACCTAGGTAGTGGTAAACAAATTTATTAAAACAGCAGTCGGAATTAAGCTTTAATAATATTTTTATTTATAAAAATATTAACTTTGCTTTTTTCCATTAATTTTCGTAACCGCCTAATCCGTAATCTCCTTAATTGTTTCTGGAAATTGGGCAAATGACAACGGGTTAATGTAAAATATATTGTAACATTTTGGGCTTATATACCACGTTAACTAAATTAAAAGAATCAAAATTCTGCCAGAATGGCAAATTGACGAGCTCAAAAAGATATTAGCGCTGGCCTGCGTCAGTACACAGATAAAAGTTCTCGCGACCGCGGAGAGGGATCGGGATCACGACGAAAGCCATCCGGCAAAAAAATACTCGAATAATTGATAAAATTAAGATGTATTTTGAAAAGTAATACAGAAAATAACTGCAGATGAAACAAATATACGCGATTATTAAATATATCACAGTCGAACAAGGCGCGAGACGAATTTTGCGGAAGAGAGAGGGAGTAAGTCGGAGCCAGTACTTAGATGTTTGTCGTTCGCTCGAATTAATAAAAAAAACGTAATTCAGATTTTGGCGTAGCCTCGCACACACACGCACCACCAATCTCGCTATAAAAGCTATAGCACCCACAATAAATTGCTATCGAAGCAAAATCGCCAATCAAGGCTACGATCGTGGCGAGGAAAAATAACGCAATGTATGCTAACTATGACGTAGTTCGTCTCCCCGCCAATTTGGAGATCGACCGCGAAGGGCTTTTCCGCGGACCTCGTGACCTCGGTCACCAATTAGTAGGCCCGCTGTCTGTCTCTCTACTTAGACATTGTGGTGCCTCGCTGCTCTCGATGCTGAAAACATTCTTCATTAACACATTAATTTTGAATTGTCAACATTGACGAAACTGCCCGAAGGAGGCCTGTAAGGTTCTCAGGAACGGAACAGCTCCCCTCCCCCCGATGCTGGGTATCTTAAGCGTACCAGCTCTCCTAACTCTCTCAATTAAAAAAAAAAATGATCAGGAAAAACAAAATAAGAAATAATATCTGCAACATAAATTGTGTATGACATCCTAAAAGATAAGTCTAACAGAAATAAAAGATAGTAGTTAAAAGGTAGATATTAGTAGATAATGCTCTTCGACTCTGGGCTCGTGTCCTACCTGTCATGATTTTATAGGGATTAGACGGATTAGGTTTAGCCCTCGACCCTGTTGGTCTTCCACGTTTCCCAACTTCACGAAATGACTCATCTGGACGAACGTTTCGTTTTTGGTTCTCGCTCCGGTGTCGTTTCACGACGAACACACACGCGCGTAGTGCGAGGTCGCCCGCGCTTACTATTCGCGTTAACATTTAATTCTGACGCAATACGCATTTTAAGCTCACGGAGGATTGGGCCAACGATTGGCAAAACTTCCTCTTCTCTCGACGACTCGTTACTTAATGACGACGATTCTTCGGCTTTTGAAGCCTCTTCTGGCATAGGTCGAATGCCATCTGGATCTTCCGCCATTTCTTCATAGAGCTTGAGATCCCCAGCATGCATGGGCCCACATGGCTGACCTTTGGCGTCCTCTAAATCATTAATGTTAGCGTCGAGTCGGCTAATAAATGTGTAAGGCCCACTATACTTTGGAGCCAGTTTGTCAGGAATACCTTGAGCAGTTGAGGACAAGATACGGTTTCTTTTCCAAACTCGTGTACCAATCTTATACTGCACATCAAGATGCTTTGCATTATAATATTTGGCTTGTAGTTGATGTGCCTCTTGGACATTCCTAGCTACTTGCTCATACAAAGTAGGTAACTACATCAATACCGCTGCCTGCGGTTCTTCAGCTGTAGCTGACAACTCTTCTTATGGTCTTTTTAGCCTACGTGGCGGAAATTGACGACCACAGGTCAACACGGCCGGACATAACCCTGTTGATTCGTTGATAGCTGCATTAAAAGCAAAAGTGAATTCACCCAACAAAACATCCCGTTTACGATGATTCACTTCGGTAAAGGCCATAATCATTGTTTTTATTGTGCGATTGACCCTTTCAACAGGATTAGCTTGTGGATGATATAGTGGCGTATTTTCCTGGATTACTCTCGCGTCGTGTAGAAATTTGTCCATCACTTTATTTTTAAACTCACACCCACGATCTGGTAGTTTTTGGGGCACACAGAATTCGCTTCCTATATGCCTTTTTAATAGTAGGACTATCTGCCCAACGAATAGCTACACACTCCAGCTTTTTTATTAGTCCAGCCAGTGAGCAAATCTTGGAATATTAAAATATATTCGTAGCCTCTTGCAGTTCTCGCCAGCGGTCCCGCTTTGTTGGCAAATTTTGAAATTCTTGACGATACGTCGAACATCACGCCGCATTGAAGGCCAATAATAATAAAGTTGGATAGGTTCTCGTGTTTTAAATTGACCCACATGTCCTGCCGTTGGCTCTTCATGACATTCTGCCTACACAACTCGTCGTTGCTCGTTAGGCAGCACCAGCTTCCAGCCATCTTCGTCCGACCGAACTTCCTCAATTCGCATATCCGGACGATCAATATAAGGACGATAATTCACAATTTTCCAATCATAGTATTCATACGGTCAATGAAACACTTTCTGCCGTTGGGCTAAATACCATGCATCTTGAGTTACTTCTGCCACTTCTAAGGCTGTCAGCGCTGCACTTTCAGCGTCTTAATGAATGGGAGATAAAGCATCTGGCACGCTGTGCAAAGAACCTTTAGGATGCTCAAAATAATAATTATATCCTTGAAATTTGAGTGCCCAACGCTCAAGACGCCCCGTCGCAGAGAGGTTTACGGACTCAGTCTCGCGGACATTTATTTCAATCGATCACCCCAGGGCGAATTTTTAAACCAATTTAAATGAATTTTATTTGAAAATACTCGGGAGGAGTTGTGGAATCATTGTAGATTGCACATTTTTCATATCTTTGTTTTTCGATTCACAGTGCGTTCCTAAAGTCACCAATATTTACTGCTGTAAATAATTCATCGAAGTATGCAGTTTATTTACCGCAGTGTGCTTAGATTCGCTTAAGATTTGCTGCTCGGAGTTTTGTTGGGTCTACGGATGCTAATCACATACCTGATTTTCAAATTCAAATTCGCGGATCCAACCTGACAAACGAATTTTCAAAAAATGTTTACATTTGCTTGAAATTTTTTACTCGGAGTTTGTTTGAGTCGTTGAACGCGAATCTTACATCAGATTTTCAAAATTCCAAATGGCGGATTCAACATGGCGGAAAAATTGTTTAAAAATGTTAAGATTCGCTTAAATTTGTTACTCGGGCTTCTTTGGGTCGCTGAATACGAATCTCACAGCGGATTTTCAAAATTCAAAATGGCGGATTTTCAAACAATGATTAGATTCTCTCGAAATTTGTTACACGGGTTTTTTTTTTGGGTTGCTGAATCCGAATTTGGTATCAGTTATTCAACATTCAAAATGGAAGACCAAATATGGCTACGAATTTTCAAAAAATGCTCAGGTACGCTTCAAATTTGTTAATCTCTTTATTTGTTGCTATTATTGGCCGATCTAGAACTCACTTACATTACTCCGCTTTACTGGTAATTTGTTAACCTGATGTTTATTATGTTTGTAACGAATCTGTACACACATAACTACAAAACTGTAGTTCAGTTTCAATTATCATTATAGAGTTGTAGCCAATTCTGTCTTGTACTTACTAATAGAAGACGAAGAAACAATCTCAAGAAAATTATAACGAATAAAGTAAATCTTACACGCAGTTCGTAAGTTCCAGCCATTATATATTCTCTCATAAATCTGAAATATATAATTATCTTCTGGGGGGGTTTACCCCGAACCAGTATGGCTTGCAGAAAGGGAGATCCACTATTAATGTCGTCAGGGATGTGGTCAGCATCGCTGAAGCAGTAGGCATTCGTCACCACGTGATTTGATGACCGAGCCTTACCTGCCGCAAGGCTTCAAGGCTCGGGCCCAGCAGGCAGGAACAAGGGACGATGCGCCACTTTTGTGTGGTAGTCTCGGTGGATGTCCGGAATGGGCGGACATCTTGACGGCACTACGATCGCGGTCAGGGATACCTGCGCAACATCGTAGGGAGTTACCTGTCTGAAAGAGTGGCTCTGTATGACGGAGAGAATGGAGCTGTAAGTAGCGGACAGATCGCGGCAGATTAATCACTCAAATAGAGGATTGGTGCACAATGAGGCATGGAGCCGTAGGCTACCACCTGACGCAAATCCTGACCGGGCATGGAGCATTCCAAGCATACGTCATGAGGATTGGTAAGGTAGAAAGCAGCCAATGTGTGCACTGTAGGGTGGACAAGGATAACGCCGAGTACACATTTTTAGATGCCCGGCATGGGCGGAGGAGAAAGACAAAATGGGATAGGCAATTCAGGTGGAACTGACTGCGGATAATTTTGGAAACGTGTTACTCAGCAGAGAGGCCGCGTGGAGAGCGGAAAATGAGTACGCGACTAACATTATCGCGAAAAAGAGGAGGCACAGAAGCAGCGAACGCAGAAAGGAGGAACTAGACTGAGAGAAGGCTTAGCCAGTCATCACCCTGAAGTAATGCATTATGCAGTTCCCGGGGTGATCAGTCGCCTGGCGGTTGGAGGGGGTTTTAGTCGGTGCGAGTCCGACTCCCGGAGGAAGATGCCCACTGCGACTCTAACTCTGGGGGTCCATAATGGTTTTCCACCTCGTGAAAAAAAGGTTAGGTTAGATTAGAACTAAGTATACGATGTTTATGTGTATCGGATCAAAACATTATTAAGGAGAGGTAATATTATATATACTCCGTTAATGGTTAGGTTAGTTCATGCTACGCGGCGGTTAAGTTAAGCTGGGTTAGGTACGAACTATTTATATTTATTCTTGTCATGTAATGTTCGATAATTTTATATTTTATATTATTTGTATTATTTGTTGATTTAGCTAACTGGTAAATTTGAAACTGTTGAGTTTGAAAATGATGAATTTGTATGTTGAGTTTGTTTTGTGTTGATTAGACATGTAACCGTTCTGGGAACTATCCATCTCCCAAACCGTCTTAAAATTCTCTCTTTACAACTGATTAAAAGATTTTCCTAATATAAATTCTGTTCGTGCACGTTCTACAATTTATCACGCGGAGAAGTCGGAGATAAATAGAAATTTCTCATTTTTACCTTCCCTTATTTTGTTTTACCAACATTCTTTGCAATAAAGAAATTGACTTTCCCATTCATAAAAATTCATTCAATTTCAATTATATCCGTAAAAAATAGTACATTGATACCTTTCAAATTATTCAAGAAAATAACTTATAATTATATTTAAATTATTTATAATATATTTAAATTAACTTAAAATAAGTACAAATTTGTCGCAATTTTTATTTTATTCCTAACCTAAAAAATGTAAATCGAATTTGATAGTTTCATTGTTATTGCATGAGCGTCGATGAATGTATTTTTTATTTGTAGAGAACCGGGCTACCTATTTTCCGCATTATTTATGAAATGCAGCAGTCGTTTTCTAATTTGAACGTCTTATTGAATAAAAATCTGCGCATTCCTTCCCTATTTTTTGTGTTACCTGAGAAAATGCATGAGTAAAGGTACAACTTCGCTCACATTTTCACTACATGAAATCAAATTTTACAAAGTCAGTATTTATATAAGTCGTATATCGAAATAATAGTTATCCTAAGTAGTACGCAAAATGAGATTTTGAATACTGAAATGCGTACGGAAATGTAAGAAATTGAAATTTTTCGAACTCAAAAAAAAGGACAAAGGACAGGAAATTTTCCCCCACTTAAATGACGAATATGTCTATTTGCGGGTCGGCTCTCGGGTGGAGAGGTACAGGACAGAGACAGACAGTACATGACAGAACTATAGGCAAATACACACACAACACCCACCCAGAGCCAGTCCCCCTACCCTAATATCGGTACCACCAGCAGATTCGGCCGTCTGTGCCTTAGCGAGTACGACGCGGGGCTTATCCCATCTTTATCCGAGATAAGACCTACGTCGTACCGACCGCGGATAATACGCTGACGGTACCGATAACTGCCGACGGGAGTCGGCAGCGGTCCCAAATTCGTACCTTCGCCCAGCAAGGTTCCCCGGTTATTCCACACTGGTCATAAGCAAAGAAAATTGCACGGACGGGGATTCGAACTCGGGACCTTCGCGACGTTCAGTTCGGGCGGACTAAGACTGCCTTAGCCCGCACGACCATCACGCCGACATTTTTCGAACTCGTTATGACAAATGAACTTTCGTTACAAATGGATGTAAAGTGAAGATGACAATTGAATAATGCGTAAAGTCGAACTTTAGGCACCATGTATTAAAAACGATTATTTTGCCCGTCTTTAGTGTATGTGGGTTATTCCACGTCAGATTTACGACTGAAATTTGTTTGAATGAAATATTATTTTTCGTGTTCTACACACAAAAATAAAATTTACGTGTTTTTTTATTTTACTATGACATTTAAAATTTTCAAGTTATGATTTTTTATGCTTTCAGACGTTATAAGGAACACACTATTTTAGGGGAGAGTGAGGAGTTTTGAAGCCCAATAGAGAATTTTCCCCAAAAAATTAAATTTTTAGTCCTGCTTCACAACACCGCATGATTTTTGAAAACCCCCAAAAAACAGTTTTCTGGGCAAACAGACAAAAATTGCTGATGATTGTGAATTTTATGCTAATCCTTCAACCAGGAAGTGTATTTTAAGAAGTTCTAGAGATTCGATTCCATTAAATGTGAAACAAATTATTTTCAGGTATTTTTGACTCCCAAACAAAGCGTGCTACAAACCCTCCCCCCCCACTCTCTCTCTTATATTTTATTGTTTTGTGTGTAGATCACAAAAAATAACATTCCATTAAACAACAAATTTAGAGTTGCAAATCTGACGTGGAATTTTCCACACGATAAAATTACATACATCAAGTAAAAATAATAGTGCGCAGTGCAAGTAAATGTTTACTTCACTAAAAAGAGGTATCAAATATTTTGCGCTGTATTTTTGGTTGTCTAAACATTTTGGTCTGGTAATCTTTAACACAAACGTGAACGCGACGTTCGTTGTAAATAAGGAGAGGGAGTTAGGGAGTGAGGAGAACTAAAATCGGGAAGACAAACGAATCTACCCGAGGATTGGCGACATGACGGTCCGTCATGACCAAAAGGTGGCGGATAGCGCGGAATTTAAATGTGACGGGCGGGCTGTCAGTATGAAATGAACGAATGACATTTGAGAAACTGACAGTTCCGCCCGGTTTTCCAAGTAAAGATTTTGAAAAGTTGGATGAAACCGGAAATTGACCGGTCTATAAATAGGGGTCCCGGGGATGGACTCGTCCTCTTTTTCGCCACTTCCTCGGACACGACGGACACGCTCCCTGACATTCGTGGCTGACCACGGGGGCTAATATCCACATTAATCCGGTGTTCGAGTATGAATATAAAATACACGTGGTGTTCTTCATCGACTTCGACCAACCGGTTGAAGTCACAAGGTAAGCGCAATCCACTCCTTACATCTTCTAAAATACCATTCGAGAAAAATATTGAGCCGTCCGCTTCTCCGTTCGAGATTCGCGAAGTTGCAGTAAGCAGGGACGGCTTCATTAAGGGTACCCAATGCAGGCGCTCACCAATTCAACATCGACTTATACCGGCGGATTTTTACAAGAATTGACCATGACATTCAGCATCGATGAAGGGCACAAAGATGGATCCATCGAACAAGGCGAGAAAAGAAGATAGATCGTCACTCCTTCTCTCCCAAAATCTACGTAAAGTATCTTTTCGTGTAATTATGATTTTTTATCCGCGTAATTTATTGCGTCTTGTTTGTATGTCTTTTTTATGTCTTATTGTATCCGCGTAATTTATTGGCGTATATGTTTTTATTATTTGACGAACCTTTTACCCGCGTAACTTATTTCGTGCGACATGACTTAAGTTTTTATCCGCGTAAATTATTTTCGTCTATATGTTTTCTATTGACATGCATAATCTTCCTCGTTTTATAATGTTGACAAACGGTAGTTTTCTGTCTATGTGCGCGTCCTAAAATTGACGAATGGAACAACGGTTGAATTATAAATATAAATGTATGTAATGAATAATGTTATATAAACTGAAAATAAATCCATGCAATGACCATACATAAAAAATATTCACTTTATCAATGTAGATGTATATAAATATTAATATGTTTGTAACAAAAAACACAAAAATGTTACAAACGATAAGAAAATGTTTCAATGTTACCAACGTCCAGTGTAACTAAATGAGAGCCAAAGAATTTTGAATATAGTGAAAGGCATAAAGACGAAAAGTTTCGATTCTACAAGAGGAAAACCACCTACAAGCGCTACTTTCTGCCACAGCTAGAGCTTTGCGATTGTCCGGCAATGAATCCGTTGCAAAAAGCGTTCAGGAATTGAGCAAATCTCGGGAATAAGATAAAATATTTAATTTATGGCAGGAGGCAGAAAGACACGTTAGTTCGAGTAAGTACACGGCGGATGAGGCATTATGTATGATGTTATCTAACAATCTAACGAAAAATGCGTACAATCAGTTACGTAACGGTGCTCTACAACGCAACCACAATCTATATCCATAGTACTATATGTTGTATATACAGGGTCATCGAAAAGTATCGGACCCCCCTAATATCTTCAGTTAGAATGCACTTAGGAGAAAATGTCCAATAGCAAAGTTATATGGTTTCAAGCGGGGAGTAAGATGATGACCTTGACTTTGACCTTGACCATGTCCTTCAAGGTCATTTCAAGGTCAATCTAATTTTTTTAAATAGAACCCCCTACATTTTATTGCATATTCTTATAGCTTATCTCGAGAGCTTTCCAAAAAACTATAATAAACTATTTTTTTATTCAGTACTTTTTGAGTTATAAAGGTTTGAAGTTAACAATTTTTTGACACAAAATGTAGAATATCTTGTAAAATATTATTTAGTTTTCAGTAATCATAACCTTAATACTTTTGTGCGCGGAATAATGAGACCAATTAATTGGTTTAAAGAAAATACATTAAACGGATCCCCCTAATATTTTCAGTAAGAATGCTTAACTTGTTAACTTCAAACCTTTATAACTCAAAAAGTACTTAATAAAAAAATATTTTATTGTTGTGTTTTGGAAAGCTCTCGAGATAAGCTATAAGAATATGCAATAAAATGTAGGGGGTTCTATTTAAATAAATAAGATTGACCTTGAAATGACCTTGAAGGACATGGTCAAGGTCAAAGTCAAGGTCATCATCTTACTCCCCGCTTGAAACCAGACAACTTTGCTATTGGACATTTTCTCCTAAGTGCATTCTAACTGAAGATATTAGGGGGGTCCGATACTTTTCGATGACCCTGCATATTGTGATGTGGTATTTTAGACACCCTGTAATCGCAGCTTCTGTCTATTTCATCGGGTCTCGCGTAACACCTACCAAGTCGAGAATCGACGAGGAAAAGCGCTAGCGTCGGATTAGTATGGAAGTATGAATGGGAAATTATGTTGAATGTTGTGTATGTAGTGGTGCAAGTCTCGACCGTCGGTAAGGTAGGTCACCCGTTGTATGGTTCTTCAAGATCTGGAGGTCATCTAGAATATCGAGGTAAGACGAACGGCTGTTGGCTACGGTATCTTACCTGTTAGGGCACCGTCATATTTTCACATCTCGACGACTTTCAACCGCAATGGAGTCTCGGTATCTACAACAATCGGTTCCGCGTTCGCCGTCTTGGAAACGCTAACACCTCAACAAGTTAACAGTCTCGCTGTCGCTTAGTCTCGTCCGTCCGGGCGAGAGAAATGGATAAAATCGGATTGGACGACGCCGATCAAGTCACTTCGCCGGAGGTTTCGTCGACGATTGCCACGGCTAACCGGCCTCACCGCCGCCGACGCCGTCGCCGTTTCGCCAATGCCTTGCGCTTCTACCCCCTCTTCTTCATCGCCGACAACGACTTCGCTTCTGCGGAACTACCGGACATTCTCGTTTCTTTGACGGGAATTCTGGCCACACGCAATTTAAGCAAAAATGGACGGAAGAAAATGAAGGCGATGATAATTTCTTTTTGACGTCAGTCGTTCCTCTAAAAATGGTTAACTCCGTTATAAATTTTATTCCGCACTGAATAAACGCTGAACTATGAAAGGCTAGTTTGTTTAAATATCAGAAAAATGTATGTGGAAGATCATATATTCCTTTAACGTATTCAATTTTGTTCCTAGGAAATACCAGGAAATGGATATTACCGCACAGTTTTGAATTCAATGGTAATGGATAATTTTCCGTACAATTTTCCTTGAGATAAGCGAGCACTTTCCGCACAATGTTTGAAAAAATATATTACTTCATCGTTTTAATCGATACTAAAATTTTCAGCGCTTTTATGTAACTAAATTTTGCGATCTGGTTGAAACCATTTCTCAATCATTATTGGCCAATTATCTACCGTATACTGGGATCCGTTAGATAATTGGAACAATCAGTAGCTACTGGGCTAATTTTCTTAAGGAACCTAATTCAAAATGTGTGCTTTCAGAATATTACTCAGACATTGCAACTTTACAATATATTTGGAAATTATGTATTTAGAAATTACATATTTAGAAAATTTTAGCAAACTCTACCTCTATTATTCAAGGTAACGGATTGTCCATTATTATTTGTCGAAGGGAGTAACATTAGTCTGGAGATCAAAATTATTCGTACAACTTGCGATTGGCCGACCTGCAATTACTCACTCGTAAAAACTGATTTTCTGTTAAGAATATTGTTCTTTGTTCGTATCGATTTTGATGGATCTATTTCAGAATTATGTAAGTCTTATTTACATTTGACAGGTAAGTAAAAAAAAAAGAAACGTATGACATTATGATTGAGCAAAAGCGGCAAATTCAAGAGAGATTTGTAAAGGAGATGGAGTTAAGGATCGATTTCCCAAAACCAGGCTTTGGCACAAGTAATGATGGGAATACTGGGTGCAGATTTTTTTAAAATGTTTCACAAACATCGCAAATTACCAGTGAGATTATATACATACCAAAAACCTCTGTTTTCTTGAATGTAATTCATGTTTCATACCACCAACCGCAATTGCCCTGTGGTCGGCGCGACTCGCAGTCGCTCTTTCAGGTAAAGCATCCTGATTGGGAATGCATACTTGGAAGGTTGACAGTTAAAATTAAAAAAACCGAGCGTTGCGCCCGCTACGGCAAAGATAACAGGCCGATTGCTGAGTGGGAGACAAACCTGCCTTACCATCAGAGGGTATCCTCTGACGATAAAGTAGTTCGTCGACTGTATCTGTCTGGGTTTTCCGTTGTTTTCCCAGACATCGTGCAAATGCGATACAGAGGGGTCAAAGTCGCTCTACGGGGCGCAGTAATGGGGGGACTGGCTCTGGGTGGGTGTTGCCTTGTATTTGTCTATTTATTGTCTTGTATGATATGTTCGATTGTATGTCCGACCTATCCACCCAAGAGCCGACCCGCGAATAGGCTAAAATGTCATTAAAGCGGGGGATAATTCCTTTCCTTTATCCTTCATGTTTCATACGTTATTTCCTTTACAATAATGTTGTGGAGGATTGTCACTTCATGGCATTTGGGACGTAATCTGTGATAAATAATATGTACCGTCCAAAATATTAGGATCTGACTAATCCCTACTTAAACGCCTGAACAAGCAGTTGTGTTCGCGTCGAATTTGCACTATGTGACAATTGGTATTAGTAGCGATATCTAACAACAATTTTAAGTATTGCGTAAACGCCCAAAATCGTAACCGACCGTCACTGGTAACAGCTATTGTTTATTACATTTAAATTTAAATTACGCACAATTACTATTAACTATTTTCGCTGCCACTAGTGGCAGTATAATTGACCCATGTTTCGGGACACGCTTCCGAGTCCGTAGTCATCCGATTCTGAAACTGAACAGACGCCATGGATGTAGAATTCTAAAACCGCTTTCGCCGCAATTAAATACATAAAAGTATTTTTGAAACTGCACACACACTTGCATCGCGACGCGAAATTCTTTCAAAGTGCTCACAGCTCTATATTTCGTATTGAGCTATTGTTGGGAGAGGCCAGGTTGGAACGACAAATATTCACTTTTAATGAACAAAAAAAGAATATTCACTATTTATGTAAACGGTACACTTAATGAATTTGATTAAGAAAAAGTAAGGCGCACAGAGATGAACGCAAGCGCGTCGCAGAAACGAGTGTAGAACGAAGTTCAAATATTTCCGGCACGTGTCACGCGAGAACACCTAGTGGCGCTTTAACGAACTAAAAATAATCATATTTAAACCGCAATGGAAAAGTACGTAGAGTATATAAATGTATACATACATATCTCAACAATACATATCTCAACACCCCCACTACTTGAGTACTTTTCATGAATCTATAACTTCTCTTATATTAAGATTTTGTCGCATAACATTAAACGTATCGTAACGTAAAGGCTTTGTGAACATATCTGCATATTGGTCGTTGGTATTCACATACAATGTGTCAATCTCGCCATTTCGTAGTTTTTCTCAAATAAATTGGTACCTGACGTCGATATGTTTCGATCTACGGTGAAATTCAGGGTTTTTTGTTAGCCTGATGGCGCTTTGATTGTCAACGTGTATAAGAGTAGGATCAACGCATGGATGTTCGATGTCAGTTAACAATTTTCTCAACCAAAGTACTTCTTTTGTTGCTTCGCTAGCAGCAATGAACTCAGCTTCGGTTGTACTTAATGATACAGTTGATTGACGCTTCGAAGCCCATGCAATACATCCGCCGTTCATGGTAAATACGTAGCCCGTAGTGGATCGACGCGTGTCAAGGTCTCCGGCGTAATCGGAGTCTGAATAACCCTTGAGGACATCATTTCCACATTCGGTAAAAAAGGATATGCCATAATTACGCGTGGATTTTAGGTAGCGGAAAATTCTTTTTACCGCGCACCAATGCGAGTCATCGTGGTTGTCCAAGTATCTACTGACTATACCGACAGCATATGCGATATCTGGTCGGGAAATAATCGAAAGGAATAAGAGCAAACCGACTACTTCGCGGTACGGCATATTTTTGTTTTCGTATTGATTTGGTTTTGACCGTAATTGGACATTTGGGTCAGCGGGAGTTTTCATGGCGTTAGCATCATTCATTTTAAATTTCTTTAATATTTTGTCAACATAGTTTTTTTGACTTATGATGATACAACTAGGTTGTTGTTCTATTTCCATACCCACAAAACATTTCAAATTATCAATTGTAATATGAAACTCCGTTTTCAATAAATTTGCGAGTTTTCTTAAAATGCCGTAACACGATGCAAGCATCATTCCGTCGTCAACATAAAGTGCTAAATAAATCTTTTCTCCGTCGAGTTTGGCTGTATATACGCATTTATCAGCATTGCTCTGCGTGAAACCTAGTTTTTTAATAAAACCGTCGAATTTTTCGTTCCAGCATCTACCCGACTGCTTTAACCCGTAAATCGCTTTTTTTAATTTGAGAACCTTTCCCGAATTTCCGGAGTTGTCTATTTCAAGACCAGCAGGTATGCGCATGTAAGTTGATTCGCGAAGATCACTGTTCAAGTAAGCTGTGCTTACATCGAACTGGATTGATTTTAAATTCCATCTAGCGGCTAACGCGAGAAGGACTCTTACTGATTCGTAGCGTACAACGGGAGAAAAAATCTCTCCGTAATCCACATTCGCCTGCTGTGAGCGCATAAGCGTGCTTTGTATCGACGCTTATTTTCATCGTTAGGGTTTTTAATTTTAAATACCCATTTAAAGCCAATAGCTTTACGCCCGCTCGGTAGATTTTCAATTTCCCATGTTTTATTTGCATCATGAGCATCGAGCTCTTCACGAATTGCGCGTTTCCATAAAACTGAGTCTAGACATTTAACCGCTTCTTCGTAGTCTTTGGAAGTGTTATAAATCGAAGCGATTGCAGTACATGCGACATACCTATCCGGAGGGATTATCTTTTCACGGTCACGTAAATTATAACGGGGTGCATCTAAATTTGGTTCCGATTGAGTATCGTTTTCGCGAACCGCTTGATATCCCTGGTTTTCGTCGTCGCATTCGTTTTTAGTCGAGATCCAAAATCCGGTTTCCTCTGTATTTGTTTTCACATTTTCGTTAAAAATCACGTTTCGCGAGACCGAAATTTTTCCCGTTTCTTCATTTAGAAGCCTGTAATTATTCGACTCTTTTTCGTACCCGAGGAGTTTCATTTTTTTAGATTTCGGTTCCATTTTTTTCTGAGAACGTCCGGCACCTGAACATAAGCGTCGCATCCGAACGTACGGATATGCGATAGGTCTGATTTTTTACCTGTCCATTTTTCATACGGCGTAATACTGTTCGAACGAGACGGTAAAGTTCTATTTAGCACGTAAACTGCTGTGCTTACAGCTTCAGCCCAATAGCGTTTAGGTAAACCGGATGATAGTAGCATAGTTCGCGCACTCCCCACGATGGTTCGCATTTCGCGTTCTGCACGACCGTTTTGTTCGGGTGTGAAGGGAGCCGACGTTAAATTGCGAGTACCTCGGTGCTTTAAACAATTATTAATTATAGCGTTTAAGTATTCTTTGCCATTATCCGACCGTAGAATTTTGATCTCTTTACCGAACTGAGTTTTCACCATATTAACGAATTCTATTATGTATTCGGAAGCGTCGCTCTTGTGTTTAAGAAAATATACTGTCCTATAGTTTGAACTTTCGTCTTTGAGAAGAAGAAAGTATTTTGCTCCTCCGGCGGATGTTGTTTGCATAGGGCCGCAAAGGTCGGTATGAAAGATATCTCCTACGTCGATTTCGATATCTTTCTCTATGTCTTTAAAAGGTAACTTACTTTGTTTACCTGACGGGCAATAGTTACAAAAGAAACTCGTTTCATTCGTGAAATCAACACCTGTCACCGCGTTATCTTTGATCATCATTTTTAGCGATTTACAATTTACATGGCCTAAACGCTCGTGCCACACTTTCAATGGGGCACACGAGGTAACATTCAATTGGTGATGATTTTCGAATTTGATTAACATTCTTATCAAATTATTTTGTTGTTTTATTCCTTGTGCAATTATAACGTTATCTTTGGAAAATATATTCGCATGATTACCGCTAAAATGAAAGGATTGACCGTTTGTCATACATACGCCAGTGGAAAACAAATTTTTCTTTAAAGAGAGGACATATAAAACATCGTCTATAATACCGTCGAGCCACTTTCCGTTTACTAGTCTCTTAATATTAATTTTACCGCGACGTTCTACTTTAACATTGGTACCATCGCCCAAGTAAACAACATCGTTATTCAAAATTGCGAATTCCGAGAACCATTCTCTATGACAACATATGTGGCGAGAAGCGCCGCTATCTAATAGCCATACATATTTTTCGTCGAGTTTGAGAACATTACATACGTCCGGATTGTGTAAATAAACATACCTGTTCTCTGTTTTTACACGATTAATATGTTTATCAACAATGAAAGCGCTTACGTTTGCCGAACTTTGGTAACTTTTAGCGTTTTTCTCGTTATCGCTATCTTTATTGTTTTTATTTTTGGACTTAATATTTTTCTTTTTTAAAAAACAATATTTCGTAAGATGACCTGGTTTTTTGCAAAAATTACAAAACAGATTTTTATTTTTACCGTTATTTTCGCTTCGTTGATGATCATGCTTCCATCGTTGTTGGGGGAAGCTTGTTGTCGATAATGCATTTGTAATTTCGTCGATGGACGTCATTCGGGCTTCTTCGCGTATTAATCTCTCACGTAGATTTGCTAAAGTCTGGTTCGCCGCTGGTACACTGTCCCATGCAACTTCGTCATTAATGCCAATTTATTAGTAGCACTTTTTTGCTCATGGATTGCTGAAAGTGTTTCCCACATTTCAGAAGAACTCGTGCAGGTAATTAGATATTCGAGTTGAGGATGTTCCATGGCTGACGATAGAATAAACATTGCGCGAGCGTCCTTTTTTATCCATGCTTTTTGTGCATCTCCTTCGTCCTCTGGTTTTGCCGTGGTGCCGTCGACTACTTCCAAAAGCTCCTGCGAGATTAAAATGGTCTTAATCTGGAACTTCCAGATTTGAAAGTTCTGTCCATTGAATTTTACGGCACTCATTTTTAGATCCATCTCATCCGTCATTTTCTCGATGACACGTGTACACAATTTTAGTGAAATGGCGTCGGTTCCGGTTAAACGAAAAGCACTAATAGTTTATCGTCCTGGGCCCATAACCTGTTGGGAGAGGCCAGGTTGGAACGACAAATATTCACTTTTAATGAACAAAAAAAGAATATTCACTATTTATTTAAACGGTACACTTAATGAATTTGATTAAGAAAAAGTAAGGCGCACAGAGATGAACGCAAGCGCGTCGCAGAAACGAGTGTAGAACGAAGTTCAAATATTTCCGGCACGTGTCACGCGAGAACACCTAGTGGCGCTTTAACGAACTAAAAATAATCATATTTAAACCGCAATGGAAAAGTACGTAGAGTATATAAATGGATACATACATATCTCAACAGCTATAAATTAACGAGTTTAACAGAAACACGTTGTATAGTGTCAGAACACGTGCGGTTGCGAATCGTAGTATCGCCGCAGGTACTTGTTATCTCCTTTATTATTTATTTAGCTAAAAAAATTGGGATTTAAGTTAATTGTAAGAAGAAAATTGGTGCATCGTCTATTTGACCATACTGCAGTCCTGAACCCGCACCCGCAGACCGAAAGTCCTGTGAGCGACATTGCTGACCTTAGGAGTCGGAGTGAAGAAGCTGGTCAGGGCCCCTTCAAAAAAGAAGTAACTGATCCTGGTTATGAATCTGGTCAAGATAACTGTCTACACATTCATTCATATGTCGAGTATGAATTATATATATTAGAAATTTTATTCTCATTTTTTTTGTGGTTGTCCAATTTATAGTACCGAAATTTTATGTTCACAACATATATCCAATATACATACTTTCATTGTAATTTCTTTTCAGTGATATAGGAGAGAGTGGGGTAAGATCGTGTAGGCGGGTAAAACTAGGTACCTTTCCATTTCAATGAAAGGTACTACCAACTGTATCAAAGTTCATATATAGCTTTTGTATTGTAGGTAGGTAGGTTGGTGGGTAATGTAAAAATAGTTGTGAAAATACCTCGAATATTTTTTTATTTCCTTTTTTCAAAGCAATTTTGAAATTTTACGTCAGCTAAATATAAAAATTAATAGGAAATAAACTACTTTTTGTGATGTTTCATTATTTTTGACACGTACCACATTTTCTTAGCATGTGTTCGAAAGTATTTCTACTATTTCTGGTTGTTAAATCATTACCAATAACTATGAATGTTAGACTGTGATTTCATGCAGAGTGAGCAAAAATCAGGTAGTATGCCGCTGATGTGAGTTACTCAAATATGTTATATATTTTTTAAGCAAGGAATAATTATGATATTGAAGTTTTAAGCGCTCGATCGAGGGATTTAAACAAAATCTGTCGCGGCCCTCTGTTGGATTTAGAAGAGCTTCCTGAACGCGGTTGACCCGGCGCAGATGCGCGATCGCCATTGAAGAACTCGGACGGACCTCGGTCCTTCGGCCAATCAGCTTGATGCGACGATTGAGCAACATCTGATCGGGGTTTCCATAATTCCGCGTTTTTCCGGTGCCATTCTTCTAAATGCTCCGAAACCGTTGTGTCGCGGTATCGATGACAGTGTAGAGTTTTTGACTCCAGGATCTGGTGGAATTTGGATGAGGCTCGTAGTGAAATAAATCCTCTTCTGATTTTGGTTTCTGTACACTAAATATATTTTGCCACTACACACAGTACAATAATCCAAAATGAATGAATGCACACACGCCGATATATCGTTCGAAAAAGAAGAAGCGTTGCATCCGAAAATACAGCGTGATTGTTAAAACTAATAATCTTTGCCCGTTCTGGGAAAGTCGTGTAGCTCGATCAACCGGTTTGAAAAGAATGATGCACGTACGGAAAATCGGACGTGTGCAAAATGAAAAGAGGGCGCTCGAATCACCGAAAGCACCCTGCGTCGCGAAGCGAGAAACATATACATATAATAATATAGACAAGTTATATATAGCGTTCTGAATACATATTATCTGAACGCATACTCAAACACGTTACTTTCACTATATCCGCTATATTCTTAGAAGTAAGTGTTGTAGCGACGCTAGCGACTGATATTGTTTTCGTAGATTTAGCTGGTTTGGCTGCTTGTTTCTTAGCTGCTGTGGTTGCCAATGCGGCTACCTGGGGCTTTCTTGCAGTTGGCTGCGTCCTTAGTGGCTTGTACGCCACTTCAGGCATCAGGCTATTTTCCACAGGTGGTGGGGGCTGGTACCTTTGCCTCATTTCGGTAAGTGTCTTCTGTCTTCAATATTTTCAGCAAACATATGACATAATCACGCACCGCCAGGACCTTGCGTTCTTTCTTCAGCTTCCTGCCGTAATCGCTGTTGAAAATTAGGATCGACTCCATAACAACGACGTGCTGACACGCCGAAATCCTACCAAGTACGCCAATCTGGCTGAGATAAACGGCACCATTGCAGCGCTGCGCCGCACATTAAATGCGGCATCGCTAGCAGAATTTCTTTCTCACTAAGGTTAGCAAATGCGCGACATTCTTCAAAGCGTATAAGAAATTCCTTGAATATTAGCCCTTCGACTTTTATGCGCAATTTCGCATTTCGCATTTAGTTGCGAATTATTTGCCAATCGGCTTTGTTCTTTTAATTGAACGATTTTCCGACGGCGTTCCTCGAGGGCTTTTTCTAACATTTTGTTCCGCAATTCGGCTTTATTTAAGGCTGCTAATACTTCCACGAGCATTTCATTTTGACCTTGGTCGATTTCAATAGGCGAATTATATTCAGAAATATAATTCAGATTATTTGTGTTTTGTTGCGTAGGTGCCGTGGGTGTCGTCGACGTGGCAAACGTTGTCGACGTTGTCGCGGTTGTCGTACGAATCGAACTTGAAATTGTTCCGGAGATCTTTCCGAACATTCGAACGTGAATTGCGAATTATCGTTATCTTCGTCAATACCCATCCATTGTTCTTCGTCGTTTTCATTCCTCATCAGACCCGTACGATTAAAAAAATTGTCCGTAATGTATCGCGAAGGTTCCGCAATATGTAAGGATTTTCCGACGTTATATGTGGCCCAAAATCTGATTCAGAATAGGATCTGATTCAAATTGCTGATATAGCCTTTCCATCATAATAAATAGAGTGACGGACGTATTTAATTGCAACTCATTGAGGGCCAAATCCAGGCTACGTTCTGTAAGTCCGTAAGTTCTGTAAGTAAGAAATATACAACCCTCTAAAGGACGCAACAATTCGTTAGTCGTGTTTGCCGGAAGAGCCATTTTACATAACTAATACGTAATTATACAATACACCGTTAATAAATAATCAAATATAAATAAATATGCGATGACACTTATACAGAATATGGCGATACCTAGATAACAAACATTAATTTTGTACTTTAACTAATTTTCATTGCCCAATTTCCGCTTAAAACAGAACTAAATAAAAAAAAAATCACTAAAAGAAATCTGCATCACCTTGTGTAAAAATGTATATTATAAAAATAAGAAAATGTTTTAAATAAATTAAAATAAATTTGTTAATAATAATAAAATTAATAAATTAAATAACAGCAATCGAATAAATAAATAATCTCCAACTAAATAACTACCATGTAAAATTAGATTAGATTAGATTTAGATTTATTTAACCCCTTACATAAATATACATAAATTCTTTAGGGTTGAGTGCACACATAATTCAAGTCGCAATACAAATATATAAATACAATGAAGCAGAAAATCAGTAAATCAAAACAGTATGATTACACAACAAAACAACAGCAACGTTTAAGACGGCCAGATAACTGCCTATATATAACAATACATAACCACAGAGATTTAAGATTCAAGCATGAACTGCCTTATACGAAAGCACGATTTCGCAAAAAAATAGTTTCTTGAGTGCATATAATTCATTAGAGGCAAGTAGAAAGGCTACACACGAAGTGATATGACAGCTTTTAAAGATATGACTCTGTTGTAATCTTGATCTCGAGGGACGTGACATCGGACAATTACAAAAAATATGAATTGAGGTTTCCTATTCACCTAAATTACATAACGTGCAAATTGAGGTCGGGTTATACATATATGTGGGGATAGTTGCCAATAACCAACGCTCGCGAGTGATTAGTAGCAGTTCGCAATCTAATTATCAGGCTTAAAAACGGATAAGGACAACGCGTAGCATACAAACTGGCGAGGCCATCGGAAAGCTGCCTAAAAATCGGTAACTGTACACAGTCAGAATTAAAGTAGCGCTGTAAATCATGCGTATACAATAAAAGATGCGTTGTTCATAAGCAAAGGCGGCACAAATCGCCTCCAGCCGCGCCTCCCAATTTTTTGGAGAAAAGTCAGACCAAAGGTCATCATGGGCGTGTGAACCCAAAATAGTCCCCAGCTGGCAAATCCAGTTTATGGTCCGATCGCTTGGACCCTCCAAGCTGATCGCAAGCAATCTCAGAAGGCCCATGCGCGGCAAGCTGGAAGAAACCTGTTTGAGAAGCTTTATTACGAGTAGAAGCGACCTGCGTGTGATCTCAACAGCTATATGATAAAGGGCTAGTTCAAGGCGCAACAGATATGAAGGCACCGACCTAGGAAGCTGAAGCTAATTTTTGAAAAAATCAATTTGCGCTGATTCTGAAAGGTATAGGTGGCCGCGTATAATAATGTTGAAATAATGATTGCTTTATATAGCTTAATGGCCGCTTCGCACGAGTCGCCTTTCACTCAAGCCAATATAATCAGAATAGAAGCCGTAGCTTGTCTAGTCTTGACTGTAGCGTTTTCAGTGGTCTTCAGGCCTCTAGCCGACGATGAGACGTCTGTACCCATATACAGGTAAGATGACACAACCTCTACCAGCTGACTATTAAAGTAAAAATTCCTGGAGTAGGAATCTAACTATCGTTTTAGAAAAAAGTACTTAAAAGCTAAACCTAACTAAGAGTCTCGCTCACCAAATGGTGGGTTCTACATGTGTAACAAAATAAAAAATAGAAGTTCCTAAACTAGCCTAAATTAACCTAAATTAAGAATGGATTAACGAAATTACTATAAAAGATGCACTTTGAGTTCGGTTAAGAGGTGCTACACACGCGTACATAAGCATAGAGAAAAGTATTATGTAAACCCGGATACCTTAGACACGATTCAAAGGTTAAAGAGTATGTAACTAAAATAAAGTATCACTAAAATAAGCTAAAATGGATTCTCGCATTGCCGCAAATACTGTAAAAGCGCTGTTTTAAAGGCCCCTTGTGACGGAGCGTTACGAAGCTCAATAGGTAATAGATTCTATGACTTACTAGCTGAGATCCAATAGGAATTAGAGAAAAAGTTTATGCGACAGATGGGTACGTGAATCGAATTGAAATTTAGACGCGATGATTGACGCGGGGAGATGACCGCCCCAATGAAGTTGTCACGAATGTAAGTGGGTAATGAAGTGTTTAAGACTTGGTAGGTGAGAGTGTAACAAAAATATTTAAGTCGATTTTGTATGGTAAACCAGTTTGTCTAATTTTTAGAGAAAAAGTTTGTGCGACAGATGGGTACGTGAATCGAATTGAAATTTAGACGCGATGATTGACGCGGGGAGATGACCGCCCCAATGAAGTTGTCACGAATGTAAGTGGGTAATGAAGTGTTTAAGACTTGGTAGGTGAGAGTGTAACAAAAATATTTAAGTCGATTTTGTATGGTAAACCAGTTTGCTTTAGTCGAGTAAGGAGCTAATGTTTGATCGCGTCGCAATTGGTAGACAAAACGAAGAGCAGCGTTTAATAGTCTACGCAATGTCGTGATTAGCTAAGCGGAGACATCCGAAAAAACGAGGCAGGCAAAGTCCAAGTGGGTAACAATTAAGGCATTTCCTAGAAATAATTTTACAGATGATGGAAGACTAGAACCACGTAAGCGTAAAATATACAATGTGTAGTGGACTTTGGAGCTAATGGCAGCTATGTGACGATTCCAGGTGAGGTCAGCGGAAAGATAAACTCCGAGATTCCGAACCTCTGTGACATATGGCACTATATGATTGTTTATCATAATTGGTGACAGCACCATAGAATGCAATACTTCGAGATTATGTCTTGATCCGAAAATGATGGATTTTGTTTTGTTTTCGTTGAGCCTAAAATCAGATTGCTGAATCCAGCTATGGAAGGTTTCAATTTCTCTATGTAGGCAGCAGATAGTTTGGCTGAGAAGACTAATGGGTGTTGATAAATAGAATTGCGTGTCATCTGCAAAGACTATTTTTGTGTCGCGACAGTAAGGTAAATGCCTGAATACAGTATTGAATACAATGGAAAACAGTATTGGTCCCAAACTTGATCCTTATGGGACTCCACTTGTCGTTGACTAGCGTTGTGAGAAGTTACCATCCAAGCCTTTAATAAACTGTGATCTACCCGTTAAATAAGAGGCCATCCACGCTAAAGATAGATCGTCAAACCCTAGCTGTCGAAGGCAACGTAATATGAGTGGATGATCCAACGAATCAAAGGCTTTGGAGATGTCAAATATAACCAAGATAGTTGTAAACCCTTTCTCCATTCTGCGGCGTATATCGTCCGTAAGCTTCAGGAGGGCCGTGTGGATGCTGTGACACTTCCAAAACCCAAACTGTTCTAGGATGGAGAAGGTGATTGGACTCAAGATAAGAAACTATTATCCGAGTGACAAGAGCATCAAGCAGCTTAGCGATGTGTGCGGGGTTCGCTATCGGACGCGTATCGCCAGGAGTGGCTGGATTGGTGACCTTTTTCGGCGGGATAATGTATGATATTTTCCACGTAGCTGGGTAGACCCGCGTAGCAAGAGAGATATTAAACAAAGATGTAAATGGTTCAATGATAATGGACACAATCCTTTGAAGATGAATAAGCTGGATACCATCCGGACTGAGACCCTTTGATTTAGAAAAAGACAAAGAGATGATATTTTGGACTTCCTCCGGTCGAATTATCGGATACGCGAAACTTGGTGAATTTGAAGGTGGTGGCAACAGGAGAATCTGGTGAAGTTGTGGATCAGTACAGACGGGATGAGAAGAGGCTATTGCAGTGTAGTGGTTATTTAGATTTTCAGGCGAAAAGTGTTGAAGAGCGGATTGTGAAGATGCCGAAGTACAAATTTCCGAAGAATTGCCCAGGTCTTAGTCGGATTAGATTGATTTATTAATAAGTTTCGCAAGTATACGTTTTTGGCCATTTTAGAGAAGACTTTATGGTCTTTCTCAACTCGCGATATTGCAACAAAATCATCCCGCTGCCGACACGCTTGGCTTGCTTGAATAGTTGCTCACGACGCTTATAAGTCATTTGTGATCATCAGTAAGCCACGGAGCAGTATTGGTCTTGAGGTTTCTTGTGACGATGGGGGCGTGCTTATCAAGGGACACATATATACAGGCGTAGAAGCGCGAGAGTAGATCGGAAATTGACAGTGCGCGTAGCTCGTCCGAATTGTGTAGATCCGGAATATCTTGGCGCAGTGCAGTGTATAAGTCATGTACAAGTGCCTCAGAGTTACAATTCTTACACTCACAGTAAGAAACTGTTTTTTGCTGATGCGAGAATGTAGACTAGGTATTCAATACTGATTATATCATGCCCAGCAGCGAAAGGGCTAATACTCTTATCATAATTCGCAAATTTTTCCTGTGCATCAACTAAGAATACATTAATGTGCGTATGCGTGTTCGTGTGAAGAGTATTGTGGGTAGGACCGTAGGGTACTGAATTCAACGAGAGATCCCGTATGAAATCTCCTAAGCAGGTGGCATAATAATCAGAGCCTAATAAATCACAATTTATATCTCCAGTTACCACGATATTTTTGTACGTAGGTAGATAGATACTAAGTTTGAATTTAAATTCAGCAAGCATTGAACCATTGAACCATCTACGATACATGACGGCAAACATTAAACATTCATTTTGAGGCAGCTCAACACATAATAATATATTCGAGCTCATTTAAATGCGTACTTTGCGAGCATTCCAAAACGGAATAAGTCAGCTAGTCATGAAGGTAACAGGCTGCGCCACCACCTAAAATATATCTGTCCTTCTCCGTAGAAAAAATTTCACGCTCATTGCGCACCAGGTTATACGAGGGGATGGAAAGTGTGTCAGACGTAATGTTGGGATTTAGCCATGTTTCGGTAAGCGCTAAAATATGAATATTGGAACCCTGCATAAGTGACTCTACATGCTGCATGTGTTCTCTCGTGATTTTCCTAATTTTCCGTTTTTTCAATAATCAAGTTCCGCAGATCAACACAAAGACACCTAACAATAACGGAGAACGACGCCGGCGAATTAGTATCAGATATACGGGTTCTCTAAGTATAACTTTCCAGCTACTTGTAATAAATAAATTTGAGTCCTAGTGACTTAGTGCGAGTTTCTTAAGAATACGACTCACAATATCCTCCATCGATAACTCGCACGAAGACGGAAGACCCGTGAAAATGAATTCTTTAGTTGGCTGTCCATAAAACCACAGGCCCTTTAGATCACTTATTTCGCGCTTATTTTCTTGTTTGGCTAGTGAGTTGCTACTTATATTATTTACTATAAAATCCAATCGTGGGGCTTTGTTGAGCGATTGCTGCATAAGTAGAGTCATACGCTGATCCGTACCAAGAGAGTCCCAGGCCGCCGACATCGGTGCCACAGACAAACTGACATTCGTTGCATTCAGGGACAAACTTGCAAGAGGTGGTAACACATGATTTGTGCTATTCGGAGCAATATTTGTGTTCTTTGCACTTTGATTAATCATTCCGAACGTAAACAGCTGTCTGTCAAGCGAGCGAGAGGAATCGGTAGGGAAAGTCACTGGAGGGGCGAGAGAGGGACCGAGATCTCCTGTGGGAGGTGATGGTGCACCGAGGATATTACTAGGTTTAGGCAGGTCAACAGGTTGGGTGAAAAAGCCGGGGACGGCGTTCGAGGGCCCGGCAGAGGGGAAAATGCTTTCTGGAAGGGATACGTCACATTTGTCCAGAAGTAAATAATGAAAAGTCCGCATGCAGCAAGAATTTACTCATTTCGTTCGACTTTACGATATACCGCACGAGCGATGAAATGTCGAATCGCAGATTTCACCCGAATATTTTGGTCGAACGGGTCCACGACACTTTTTGCGCTTAAGCACAAGTTCACTGCGCTTATTCGGCGACAATTGCCTAGGGGCGAATTTTCTAGGATGTCTCGTTCACAAATCAAACGATTCCAATTTTCAACATTTTTCTCCGTTTTTTTACACGTTGGGCTCCATTGTAACGTTTTGAGCTTATTTACCACGTTAACTAAATTAAAAGAATCAAAATTCTGCCAGAATGGCAAACTGACGAGCTCAAAAAGATATTAGCCCTGACCGCCGCCAGTACGCAGATAAAAGAACTCGCGACTGCCGAGAGGGGTCGGGATCACGACGATAGCCGCCAGGCAATAATATACTCGAATTGATAAAAATATACAAAAAAATAAACAAAAAAAACTCGATTGATAAAATTAAGATGTATTTTGAAAAGTAATACGGAAAATAAATAATAACAAAAAAAGGAACTTCTAATTTCACTGCAGACGTGCTAACTGCAGATAAAGCAAATATGTGCGATGATTAAATATATCGCCGGTAGCACGAGGCACGAGTCGAATTTCGCGAGAGAGAGAGAGAGAGAGAGAGAGAGAGAGAGAGAGAGAGAGAGAGAGAGAGAGCACAAAAAATAGTAATTCAGATTTTGGCGTAACCTAGCGCACACACATTCACCACCAATCTCGCTATAAAAGCTGAAACGTAGCACCAACAGATAAATTGCTATCGAAGCGGAACCGCCAACCAAGGCTACGATCGCGACGTGGAAAAATAAGGCAACGTATGCCAACAACGACGTAGCTCGTCTCCCGACCAATTTGGAGATCGACCGTGAATTAGTGGGCCCGCTGTCCGTCTCTCTCCCTAGACATTGTGGTGCCTCGCTGCTCTCGATGCCGAAAACATTCTTCATTAAAACATTAATTTTAATTGTCAACATTCACGAAACTGCTTGAAGGAGGACTTTAAGATTTTTAGGGACGTTACAATATAGGAAATGTTTACTTGTCAAATAGAACTCAACGAGTAATAATTAAGAACACTATTTCAACGCCCTGCGGAATTCCATCCCGTATGCCCCAATGATCTCACTTAGGTCCAATTCTCTTTAATCTTTATATAAACGAGATTGGTAAATTGATAAAATACTCAAAGTTCTAGATTTTTGCTGATGTCGTCAAACTTTTTTCTAATATTGCATTTCTTAAAAACTTCAGGTGGACTTGGAAACGATTGGAATGTGGTCTGAGCGTAATGCGCTAAATTTAAATATTAACAAATGTAAATGCATAAGTTTTAGTCGGCGTCCACAGAAATTTGAATTTGCAAATAAGTTAACTAACCAGCATTTAACAAGAGTGGACAAACATGTTGATCTCGGGGTAATTGTTCGGGATAACCTCTCTTTTACGGATCACGTAATAAATTCGTGTTCAAGGGCGCTTTCGAACTTGTGTGTGCCATCGGGTGCCACGAAAATAAAAAAAGATAAAGCAGGAACAATGTTAAAAATGAAGGCATTAAACCTCTGTGCATTTTCCCGGGCTCCGACCAATCCACCACCACATAAGCCGTGCATGGAGAAAGAGGCAAATATCACTTTTTCTCTTTTTGACCACCCCACCAAAGAAACCACACATGTTACCACCCTCAAAAATGACGAATGCGAGGGACAAGAAGTATCGCCTTTCCTCTTCGTGCGGGGCCATTTCAAACTACGACATTGCGTCTGTCTTAGAGAACAACGTAACTTGATGGATATTATGGATATTACTAGAAAAATCTCCTTTTTTTAGAATTGCACGAAGTGTCAGTGGTGGGCATATTTTCAAACTGCGGCAATTTTAGTGCTAAAATCGGTGCTGTTGATGGCATCTGTGATTTTCAACAAATATTCTCTGAATCTTCGGTTGAAAAATGTAGAGAAAATCACACGATGGATTTCATAATAGACGCGGTTTTCTGTTGCTGGATGTTGAGCCGAATATAAATGGCCGAACCACTAGTGAATAGAGGCTTTAGTACAGTAGGTTTACTACATCTTGAATAGGTTTCATAATTTCGCATCCCTTCCATATGTGACTTGAAAGTAGCTGACGATCTATTTGGGTCGGATCAGCTGACAGTGTGAGTAGCATTATATCTTCGCTTCGAATGTTTAAATGTGATGGAGCACACCAATCCACAAGGATCTATTACCAGGAAAAATTTGGACCCAAACGGTCTTATTATATCACGGCATTTACAGATAAATTCGCTTCTGTGCGTTACTCTACTAATTTTGGAGAGTTGTTCACTATTTTCGTAAGGCTACCATCGTCGCCCTGGGGATCTCTTAGGCCTGGTGCGAATATTTTAATAATAAGATGTTTCAATCGGAAATTTTCACGCTTGGCTCGACACAGACAGCTCTTTACATGCTATATAAAAAAGAGCCACGGAAAGACCCAGCAAAGTATAGAATGATAGCCGTTACAAATAGGTACTTAAAGAAGTAAAGCCAAAGTCATCAAACCCAAACCAAACCTGGTGGAACATTTGTTGCTTTTTTGTTGCTAATTTGTTGGACTAATAATGATTTTGTTGCACCTATATTTAAAAAAAAAACCCTACAGTTTGCTGGCTTACGAAAAAGCTAGCCGACCCACGGGAAAAAAGTAATATAGAAGGGATAAAATAAACAACTAAGCGCATAGGAATTTGTTGCTGATTTGCTGTTCCAAGTAAAAGTTAGATCCGAAAGGTACGAGCAATAAATTACTTCAGCAACTAATGATGTTGTATATTATTCTGTGGGCATCTACGAGTAATTTTTATATCATATATTTGGTTTTTATGGCTGGTAATCCGGAAACCTCATTTATATTAATGCAAACAAATGTGATATATTACATTGTAATTGGTGATAATGCTCGAAGTATTTGCATGCACAGACTTTAATATCGTAAATTACCATAAAATTTTATTAACCCCTTCGCTGCGGCGAGAATTTCACAAAAAGTGCCCAAAATGCGGGAAAAAAATTTGGTTAGATTTTACTGTAACTTGGTGTATAGGGGTGTCTTGGGAAGCCGATTACGAATTTGAAGTCAGATTTCGAAAATTTAAAATGGCGGATTCAATATTGCGGGCAAATTTTCTAAATACCAATCATTCCCCTGACACTTGTTACTCAGAGGTTTTCGGGGTCGCTAATTACGAATCTGAAGTTACATTTTTAGAAAATTCAAAATGGCGGATTCAATATGGCGGACGTCATAATCAAAATTCGAACTGATTACTAATCTTATATCAGTTTTTGCATTACAATATTACGGCAATTTGTTATTCATATGTAAATAATGCTGCTCGTGGCAGGTTGGCAATAGAAACACTCTCGTGATTATTTATAGAATATTTATACCGAATTTTGTATTTTTATCAAAAACTTCTTCGATTCTGCAGCTACAAATCTATATTTTTAGTTTTTGTAGATATTTTACAGAGTTTATTATTTATCCAGATTATTCCGTGTAAATTTCAAAATTTTGTTATGTACTCCTGAGTTATCGTGTTACATGTGGGAAAAAACACTGATTTCTAGAGTTCAATATGTTACAGTTTTTATTTTAAAAACAATTTTAAACAAAAATGTATAAAAACAGAAAAAAAATGCACTTTGAAGACCTTTCTCCAACCTCCTCGTAGTAAAATGTGTAAGTACATATTGTATATCGAAGTTAACGGGGAAGGCTAACATTAACTCGCGGTATTGCATCCGCCATTTTGAATTTTCAAAATATATCATCAGATTTGTAATCGGCGACCTCGAAAACCCCTGAGTAGCAAGTTTCATACGATTTCATTAATTTTTAATGCATAAATTGACCTAATACGGCGACATAGCTCATGACAAAGATTTTTACAAAATCGTAAAAACAACATATTTTAAGAGTTTGTAACTTTTTTTTGACAACATGTTTTTGAAAAAGGACAACGGCATGTTGTTCGGTATATCTTAGGCTGGCTTGAAATGTTCAAGTTTTCAAATTGGATATATTATTGACTTCATTAGACTAATTTATGTCATGACAAAGATTTGCGTTTTTGCCGCGGTCAGAGAAAAGTCCTAAATGACCAAGATCTTTGTCATCCGCAACGAAGGGGTTAAACATAAATTGAAAACGAACAGCGATTTTTGTTGTTCCGAATCGTTCGAAATTAATAAATTAATATTGCTTGAATTTTTAATAATGAATTTTTCATTTTGAATGTCGTGCCTAGATTTATTCCAAAATTATCAGAGAGAAGAAAATTCAGGATCGAGTTTACATCCGGAGACACGTATTATATTTATAACAATTATATAAATATAACTTAAATAGCAATTCAGGAAAATGTATCGTAAAAGTAAATGTAAAACATAGTAGAACACGCGTTTTTTCCGATATAATCTCACATTTCATGAAATAAACGTTTTAAACATTTTTGTTTAGCAGTTTTGAAGGTATTGTTTTAACTATTAGCAATAACAATTAACGATATGATTATATTTTTAAAGAATAAATAACTAACTGAAAACAATATAAACCAGTGATAGTTTCGAGACATTCATTTATAATCCTTTTTATTCAAATTTTATGATTTTAATTCAATTTATGCATTTTTCATATTCAATGAAAAAACGTTTACATTAATAACGCCTGGCATTAATTTGATTAATGAAATAGTTTTTAATATATAGTATACTGTCCGGCAAAACTTTATTAGGAGGATTATTGTTAAATCTCCCGTACCGCTTGGTAGCCGAGTGGTCTAAGCGTTGGAAAGTAAAGAATATTTTTGGCGTTCGCGCCCAATATGGGACGCCTTTTTTTTTTTTATTTTCATAATAACGATCATGCATATCAAATTGTTTATTGGACAATTTATTATTACTTTTTTAAAATTTATTTTGGCATATATAATGTTAAAGTAAATACTAAAATACTCTGTTTTGATTCCCACAACATTTATTCCATTCAATATTATTAATTATGGCATTTTTATTCAAATATATTTAAGTTGCAATCCTAATTAAAAGAATTATTATTATTATTATTATAAAAACAGTTTCGTTGTATTCAATACATTATCTATTGTTATTGATTAGCGAAAATTTCCGCATTAAAATCACAAATAATAAAATTTTGATTTTTTTGATATGGAAAATTTATAAATTGAACTTAAATCATAAAAATTGAATAAAAAGAATTATTAATTAACTTCTGAAATCTGAATTTAGAATTCTTTGGTTCGATGTATATGGCTTAATCTCATTTTATAGATTTTCAATATTAAAAACACTGTAATTGGTTAAAATATATTAACCATTGATATAGGATTGCATGAATAAATTTAATACATTGCTTTTATATGTCTCCTTAAAAGAAGTAAAGTTTCTTTGATATAATAATTACGAAATTAAGAATTTCGGACATATCAATAAGTTAAAAATATTTGTGAAAAATAAATTATTAAAATAATGATTCTTTTAGTTAGGGTTAAAACTGATATAGTTTTATAAAAATAATTCAAAGCTATAATTAATAATATCCAATCGAATAAATATTGGGGGAAATAAATTAAGGTATTTTTTAATTTGCTTTAATGTTACATTTGTCAAAATAAATGAAGAAAACATAAACATATATTAAATTGGCTGATAACTAATTTTTATATGCACAATCTTTATTATGCAAATAAATAAGAAAAAAAAATCGTCCCGTACTGGGCGCGAACACCAAAAAACAGCGCAACATTCCAGCACTTTAACCACTAGGCTATCAAGCATTACGAAAATACATATGTAGTAATGTTGTATATGAACATCGGCAGAAGAAATTTGTTTAATGAAAAAATAATTAACATTAACAAGAAAAATAAAGAAAGCAATCACTATGCAATATTGAAAATTATATAATTTTATCGCAAATATATAAATGCTGCATTATTTTAGTATTACGTAATATAATAATAATTCAGAAATAATTAATTTATTCAATACTTATTTTTCAAATTAAATAAAAAATTATTTAGGATAGTTGAAACTTGGCTAGCATATTTTTGAATTGAATTTACATTTAAAAATAATTCATTTTGATTAAAACAACCTGATTAATAAAAGTAGGAATTTTCCTGATAAACAACAACAATTAATTGTATCTTCATTTTGAATTTCGCGCCTAGATTTATTCCAAAATCCTAAGAGAAAAGAAAGTTCAATTTATAGTATCGGAATTCGCGGAAGGATACGTCCGTCAAATTTCCTTCTAACAGCGTCAGTAGAGCTCACACAGACACGCCGACTTTGATAGTGTGAGTGCGGTGGGGATATCACACGGGCGCGTCGACTTTGGTAGTGTGAGTGCGGAGGAGAAATCACACGGATGAGCCGCGTTTGCAGGTGGTGTGGATTCTCCGCGGGAAGCATGGAAGGGGACGAAAATCTCCGTGGCCGGAACGCGGTGGGGATGGGAATTCTCCGCGGATCGGCAACTCTGCAACAGACCCTTCCTAAGGCCCCAGCTCGCAAGGTGGGGGAAGAAGAGAGCGGCTACACGTAAATATAACGAGACGGAACCGAGAGATTATGCTGGGACATAAACCTAACGAGGCGTAATTATACCGGGACTCATCTGTATAATTTTTAATGAAGGTCAAAATTAATTTTTAATAAAAAGACTGACAAATAAATTTATAATTCAACAAAACCTTTATATCAGATCGCGCGACTCGTGCGCGCAATTCACTTCGCAGGAGTATATAATAAACCGCAGATGGAAGTTCATTGAACTGTTAATCATTAACAATGAAAATGTTTACTGATTGTATTTCATGCGATTTAATATGAATATATCATTATTATAAATCTAAGAATTAAAATCACTATTAAAAACTTAAAAGTCAAAAGTCTGTTTAAAACTTAAATATGAATACCAGCAAGCAAGAAAATGCTTACATAATGTTTGAGATGTAAATTACCAGGAGCAATAGTGAGCGAAACATTCTAAGTACATCGTAAAGTGTGCCAGATCGAAAAGTCATTATTTTAAACGAGTGGCGCTAATTAAATTTCAAAATTCAAAGTGTTATAAAAACTTTTCTTGAAGGGGTCAAATACTAAGCGCCATTTTGTAGAGCTTGACGCTTATTATAAGACCAGCCTTCCGTAGTTTAGCTAAAGCAAAACTTAAAAAAATTATAGCATAAATAGTTATAAAGCTTGTATTTTCGAAATAATAATGTTACATAGTTTAGTGCATTCTAACTCTTTCTTATTTATCGGCACGCATCAATACTGAGTGATCCAGTATTATTTAGGCCGTAGGGAAGCTGTAAAAAAAATTTCAGGTCATTATTTAATTACTTAAAAAAATTATAGCGGTTTAATTGAAAACAAATTTGATAGCTTCACTACAATAGCAGCAATATTTGACGGATTTAGAACTTTTTGTAAGTTTAAACGATATAAAACCGATTTTAAAGTATGCTGTTCCTCTAATTAAACATACTTTCTTATATTTTATGCTCTTACTGTATGAAATATATCGTGGGAAAGGTCTTGAACCACTCACCCTCACGAAAGTTAAAAGTGCTAGGGATATGCCCATATCTGGTTTTGATAGCTAGCAACCGGATGTAAAATCCTAAATTCGAAAAATACGTGAAATTTAGTGCATGGACGCAATCGTTGGTATGAAAGGTACTAGCAACAAATTATTTCATCCACGAATGACATTGTATATTATTCTTTAGTCATTTAAAGAATTAAATACAACATGCAAATATCTACAGATTTTAGATGCTGGCCAGTCGTTGGTACGTGGTCTGAAATAGGTGCAATGGGGTTTAGATCAACTTTTTCATGGCGCAACAAATGAGCAACAATAAAAACAAACGATAGTATAATCTATTTCATAAATTTGAAAGCCGATTTGTTTATTGTATAGTAGCTATACCATTACTAACATTCATTTGAAGTTGACGAGACTCAAAATACTGTATTCAACAAAATTTGGCAGAAAATAATTCGCATCATTTATGTCCATGTTGTAACGTGCCGAACAGAAATGGATCTAAATTTATCATAAATATTTTTCCCACAAGTTAAACAGCTGCAATCTCGTAATCTTAAGGCATAATTATATACACACTACCAGATGAAAATCATAAACGATATCTCAAATTTCTAACCGACGCGGACACTTTGGCGCCCAACAAAATTTTGTCTTAGTCTGTCTCGGCTCGTTGCATTTTTCCCATGTATTAATATAACTTTTTATAAATTGTAATTATAATTAAATCACAAACCCTTTATTTACATATGAAAGAAACGAATTATGTTTAATGAAAGCAGTAGTTATTTATGCGATGTGATGCGAATTATTTAATGATGCTGAAACTGGCAGCAAATTCGCAGCAGCGGATTCGGAAATTCCCGAGATTGAAAAGATGTTCCGGGCTGAAATTTGGTTGAGATTATCTCAATACTATTAGAAAACGATCTCGCGCAGCCAAAAAAAATTCTGAGTATTATTTATTACTATATAATCGTGGGTGTAAGTGAGAGGCGGCATGATATTGATACATTTCTTCATATCTCAAGGTAGAAAAATCTTGATCGTTCTCGTTGAAAAGTCAGTGCTGTCGATTCAAATTTTTACTTGTGTTTTTGTGCAATAATCTTTGGTGTTCAACTAATTCTATCAATGTACCCAATTAAAAATCGAATGTGAAAAGAATTTTTTATGAAATGCCGCGCGCGATTTCGTACTGCCATCCGTGCAACAAGAACGATCACAAGTACATATATAAAAACGTGAAATTAGTAAATAACAATTGGAGTAATGGGTTTTCAAAGTTAATTGGCAAACACTACTCCTCTCGAAAATGACATTACTCCTCTCGAAGATGAACAAGTGTCATCAAGCAGAGATTTCAGCTCAGGTGATGAATGGGAAGGTGCATCTTTAGATGTAAAAAAACGAAGTTTTAATAATGTCACCGATGAAATCGTGAGAAACGCAGAAAGTCGAAAGACAACTTCTGATGAGTGGCTCAGTGAAGTAAAGACTGCTTTGTCAAAAGTTCGATCAAATCTGGATAAAATAAGGATTTTTCCACAATCCCTCAAGATTGGAGTATTTGTGGCTTAATATTAAAGACGTGCACAAACACTTCGTAACAGAATTTCCTGAATTGAAAATCACTTTATCCATATTTTCAAAACTTCGCCTCGGTGCTGTATTCTGGTTGGGAAAAATGGTTCTCACAATGTATGCGTTTGTCAAGTGCATGAAAACATGAAACTAAAATTTAGCGGACTCAATGACGCGTCGTGGCGCGGAGAAACGCCGCTCTAGAAGAGCTGCACGGTCTTCTGTCAAAACGGAAGAAAATCGAAGAACTCCTCAAAACACGTTTGAACCTGCATAATATGTAGTGACTTTCTCTTCTGGGTCCTTTCTCTGACGAAACTGATAAAATGTGAATGTCTAGTTATTGTCTATCAGTTTTGAAGGAAGTTTGGCATTAAACTTGTGTCTGTTAAAATTAAAGTTGTCGACTAAAAATTTACCAAAGATTAAACACAAGTTTCACAATCAACGTTCAAAAAATTCAGCTAAACATGGAAAATTCAGAAACGTTAGTGGAAGCCAATCCAAACTTTTCTGAGGTCGAGGAAAACGTGGAGGAAAATGGTTCTTCAGGAGTACCGGAATGTGCCGTTTGTCTACAACTTTACATTCAACGTAGGTGTGCGTGAGAGGCGGCATGACATTGACACATTTCATCACATCCCGAATAAAAAAACATCTGTTCTAACTCGATATGACGAAAAGTATCGATACTATGCCGTCTCTTACGTACACCCACCATTATACAGTAATAAACAGTAGTCAGCATTTTTTTTAATGATCTTTGCAGCGTGGGATCATTTTCCAATAGCATTAAGATATTCTAAACCACATTTCAGCCCCGAACATATGTTCTAACTCGAGATATGAAGAAATGTATCAATGCCATGCCGCCTCTCACGTGCACCCACGATTATATAGTAATAAATAATACTCAGAATTCTTTTTGCTGCGCGAGATCGTTTTCTAATAGTATTGAGATAATCTCAACCAGATTTCAGCCCCGAACCTCTTTTCAATCTCGGGATATCCGTGAAATTACACTGCTCGTTCATTAATGGAATACAGCGATGTTTAAACGTTATTGGCTTTTTTACTCTGGGGATATTTAGACAAAGAGTTGTATCATTTGTGGGTGTTCTGCCCCTGTATTATACGATTTAATAAGCGAAAAACCTTTAATTGAATTACAGATGTCTTACAGTTAGTTTGCATAATGATAATGTTTGCATAAGTATAATGATTAAAGTGTAATAAAACACCAAATGAAAAGTAACAAATATAAAAATATATGAACAAACAGAAGAGAATATCTCGTCCTTATAAGCATTCGATCGCATTTATCGCTAAATGTAAATCTAATTATTTATTTAATTTTTATAGTTGACATAAACATTCACATCTCATTGTAGGATATTCGAAACGTCAGCATATTTTCTTATCTTATCCCGGCTTACATCCGGAGAATAAGATAAGTGCGGCCATTATATGTAGTAAATAGCGGAGCATAACTACTCCGAACAGGACGTCAACTTGTTTGTAATGTCAGATAGCCCCTTACATGAATTTAGAGCAACCAGTCGTCTAAACGCGATATGTGCGGTCACCGAAATGTACAGAGGCACCTTTTACACTATAAGAGGTATAACATCTCTCCGGAACTTATTTACATGTACCGCCGAAACATAATTTATAATATATGAATCGAATAAGACTTCAGGCTTATCGCTGCTCAGCATCTGGTTACAACTTATATTTACGCACGCTAAAGTGTAACACTCAAGCAAGAATCTTATATTTAAGAGTGGTATTTCTTGTTATCCTTAATAATCAATGTTATAAAATGAAACTTACCACAAATTTCACAACGGAAAGGCGTGTCGTTAGTGTGAGATCGCATGTGATTAGCTAAGTGTTCCTTTCGGGTATACTTTTTACCGCACACTTGGCAATGATGGGGCGTTTCTCCTGTGTGCCACATTACATGATTCATGAAGTGTTCCTTACGAGTGAAACTCTTTTTGCAAATATCACAGCGATGAGGCGTTTCGCCAGTATGTTTGCGAACGTGATTAACCATATGTTCTTTACGAGTAAAAGTTTTTGCGCAATATTGACACCTGCATGAAATATTATACGGCTTCTTATTGAACGAAAATATATAATTCAAAATCGACTTAATTTTTTTAGAATATAAAGCAGTCTGACCTGTATGGGGTTTCACCTGTATGGCATCTAGTATGGTTGTCGAGATGCTCTTTTCTAGCAAAACTTTTTCCACAAACCGTGCAATTATATGGCTTATCGGTGGCATGTCGTTTCATATGACGTTCAAGAGATGGTGCATTTGCAAATACATGGAAACAAACTGCACATGTAAACATCGATCCTCCAAGATGGCACTTTCCATGACGTGTTAAGTCGTTGGCATTTGAAAATGCTTTTCCACACACCTATTTTTATGGAAAAATAACATTCAAATCATTCCTACATTACTATGGTGTACGATTATGATTTGTAAAAAATGCTGTTATATATTTAAACAGATATACCTGGCAAGTAAATGGTTTTCTTTCCGTGTGATATCTGCGATGGACAATGAGTTGATATCGAAATTGAAATATTTTCCCACACACCTCGCAAGAGTGACTACCAGCAGAAACAGGCGATGCTGCATTTGGTCCAGATGTGCCTTCTCCGTCATTGCTTTTTATATCAAATTTATTTAACTGCACTTGTTGAACAATTGGCGAACCATTTTGAATTGTTGTCACCGTTTGCGTAGGAATTGTTCCACTAACTAACGTTGTGCCTGCTGCTATTTCACTTTGGAGCTTTCCAAATACCTCATGATATGCCAGAAGATGGTTAATATCCTCCACGTTCACCTGTCAAACACACACAGACATACACTATATATGCTTTTTCAACAAATTGTGTACATTAATAATGGACATTTAACCATTTTTATCAACAGAATCGGAATATGAAATAAAGAATTGGTGGCCTTCGATGTCACGGCAGTCGTATATACCCACCAACAGTGCGCTCATTTTATTTTCTCTTAGTATTTAAAATTGAACTTAGAAGTATAATAATCGCTTACGATTAGCAAACATGTGCTGTTTATAATACATTTTTATTCCCATTATCTTTTTTATTCTATTTTTTGCTAGCGCGTGCGGCTAAATTGGTATTAAAGTGTTTGCGTTGTGTTTGGTTACGGCATTACATAATTTTTTCTGGAATATGATACTGTTTTCACAGAATACTGGGCGATTTATAGATAGATTGATTGATTGATTGATTGATAACCTTTATTATGCATTGGTCGGTTCGACCGTATGCAAATCAAAGAATATATTATAAATTACATGAACAATAAAAAAATACAGAATATTAATATAAAAAAAAACAAAATATTCTCAAAGACAAGTACATAATAATATGATGTAGAAAAAAATAAGACGAGAGCAGTCACCTGACAAAATAAAATAAAACCGAGAAATACATAAATTAAATAGAAAATAACCTAGAAATTTAAAACTGCATGGCATCATCGGTTGTTGGATAAATACGCCTATCGCCTCTCACATAAGCTCAAAATAGAGATAAATTATCGTGTTACGCTCATTTTTTAATTGATGTTATCGTTAGAAAGATATTATTAAAATAACAAATTATTATCATATTTCGAACATTTTTAAAGTCATGGAACACTTCCATATGACACCACAAGGTAAAAATAGTATTATTCCATCTATATGGGCGTGTTCCATGACATTTACATTTTTCAAAGTATGACTATAATTTGTTTTTTACTCCTATCTACCGATATCATAAATAAAATAAAGAGATACACTTCTGAAAAGGATGTTCCGGCGATCTTTAGCGGGCATATGTTTTCTGACGAATTTTGATGTGCTGAATTCGAATATTATAATGAAAATTGGCGCAAATGCGATTATCATGGTGACAACCACAAAAAACTCTTAAAAACCGCTATTTTTAACATTTGTTTGCGTTTATTTCAAAAATTACAAATGTAACAGAAAAATGTTTCAAACAAAAAACATCTTTAATAAAGCCGCTCTTTGTCTTTTGTCAGCATGACAAAGTGCATGTAACAACGAGAGATACTTTTTTTGAGAAGGAAACACGACGTTTTCTCACGAGTACTTGCACTTTCTTCAAAAACTTCTTTACTTGAATGATTTCCAATGTTGTATTCGATAAGGTTTCGTCCGTTTGCCAATAAATTGGGTTTTCGCATACGTCTCGATATGTTCATCTTCATGGTTTACAATGTACTGAAAGACATATATTATGATAATTAGATAAATTTACCCACGTTTCGGTACGTACGCAATTTGCGGTTTATCATCAGGGAGTATACAAGTATGAAATTAGAAATCATCCTGTGTCGATCGCTTAAGATCCATAAGAGGATAACCGTGTACATAAGAAGTTGCATCTCGATAAGCCTCTTGCAAAAACATTGAATTTTCAAAACATACCTGCCGTGCGAGATGCTGAAATTGCGCGCGATCTCGAGGACTTTTAAACAAAACTATATAGTTAGTATTTAAAGAAATTCTCTGGCTGCCCGCGATCCTGATGAAAAATATTCTGTGTTATGAAAATTACACTAACATTTTTGTGATGGCTTCCTTTCGTAAAGAGGTCCATTATTCTGTTATAAGACTATTCTTGCATGACTCGTCGAATATAGTTAACTTTTTACAGTAGTTATCTTTCGAGTAATCTTCGGGATTCGGCAAACCTTCGCGAAACTCGATTCCATGTTGTGCAGCTGGCGATGTTCCGCCTACAATCGTTTTACTTCGATATTCATCTTGCCATTCGGCGTAATAAAAAATGTCACGATTGAAAGAGACATCCAGTAAAGATATCAAGTCTTTTAAGAATCTTTTTACAAAAACCGTTTTACTACAACCAGTTGGTCGGCGGACTAGGCACGTCCACGGACGCATCCAACGCATATCCATGACCAAAATTAATTTTTTTCTACAGTTCTTGAATCTCAACCATTTACCATATATTATCAACATCGACTGATTGTGCAACTAAAGGCGAAAGGTCTTATAAACTTAAGTTACGTAAAAACTACCTTTTTCTCGGTGGTGGCTTATCCCCGCGGCTTCGCAAGTTCATTTCCCGTGGTTTTAAAAAACTTACCTTCAATACCACATAATTAAAGATGTAGTAACTATTTTTTGCTTATTAAAATTTAGTATGGTTTAACTGAGTGTTTCTTAAATTAACAATTTTGAAGCTGTAAAAGATCTAAACCATCTCATTTTTTTCTTTGTGGGTAAGCAGGTTACAAATTGTTGGGACGGAATTCGTAAATATGCAGACGACTACTCAAATGCACTTGAAAGTCACGCGTGTGGGAGAAAGAAAATATTTACTTAAAAATAGGGGAGAGTGGGGAATGGTGGGACGGGTTCAAAAATTAACATCTTCCAATCTTTCACTCAAGGACATGATAGTACATAACCCAGACTATCACAACAAGGCACAAAATGGCGGATGCAATATGTCCAAAAAGCTTTTGAAAAATTGAACGGATTTTAATCTCTTTGATCGCTCGTAAAATATTATTGAAGTCAATAGTTGTCTCAGTATTTTTATAATGGCGTGGCATGGACGTTAATAATTCTCGGATATTTCAAAATATGCTATATCGAAGGAAGAGACAACACTAAAAAACAAAATCACAGGGCTAAACACATTTTACGTCAAATGAATATATGAATTTGTTTAAACAAAAGACGTTTACTGCACCCGTTACAGGTCCAGTAAGTAATTGTTCCGCTCCGCAGTTTTTCGTTGTCCAGGTGTAATGCTCCATAGTTTTCAATGTCTAGGTCTTCCGCGCCGTAGTTTTTTATCGTCCAGGTGTACCGCTTCACGTCTATTAACGTCTAGGTGTACTGATCCATAGTTTTCGGTGTTTACGAGTCCCGCACCGTTTTTGTATTTAGACGCGGAAAATCTAGATACCGAAAACTATGGAGCAGTACACCTAGACAACAAAAGACTAAGGTATGGAACACTTGACCCGCGAAAACAATGGAGCATTACATATGGAATATGAAAAACGACGGCGTGGAACACCTAAACATCGAAAACTCCGGAGCGGCACCCTGGACAACGAAAAAATACGGAGCGGAACACCTGGACATCGAGAATTATACATTGGTACATCTGGACAATGAAAATTAACGGTGCGGAACACCTGGACATAGACAACTATGGAGCGATACATCTTGACAACGAAACACTACGGTGCGGAAACCTGGGCGATGAAAAACTACGTCGTGAAGTGGACTTTGTCAAGGACATATACGAATGAGCCTGTGATAAGATTCGGTGTTGCTGCACACGATTTTTTAATTATTCCAATTGAAAAATGTAAAGACTAATATGTCCCGCAATACCCCACAAAAAATGTCACACAATACCCGATACGCGTCTTTGCTCAATATCGCCCTCTATTAACGACATATTAAATTTTTTTGATAAATCCTTTCGGGAGTCAAAAGGTTGATGGTACTGGGTAAATATCTTTATATATACTTGTAATTTTTGCTCCAAAACTTTAACGAAATCAACGATAGCATTAGCGCTCGGTTTAACTTTAAAAATGATGAATTTTAAAACGTTAATGCAAAAAGTTTTACAATTGATTTCGTCGCGCCAGGTATTATTGAAAACTGAGATTTTAGGGAGATAAAACTATACCAAAATTTTAATACTGCGAACTACACAAATATTTAGAAAAAACGAGGTGCCCCGCAATTCCCCACTCTCCCATACCTTTAAAATTCTTAATAAATGGGTAAGGAGTAAGGGAATAAAGAAATCGAACACTGTAAAACATATATATTATATACATAATATTCTATAAAAATAGTGTATTAGAAACGATTACATGTAGTGTTTTTCTTTTAAATAAGGTTACGATTTGTTTATGTTATTAAACTGTCCATATTAAACTTTTCCCAGGTTTCAGATTATGTTACGAAACACAATCTATGCGAGATTGTTCGCACGGAATCGAAAAAGATCGTTTATTTACCGGCACTTCGGTTTCGGACGAATTGAAGAAATCTATGGAATAGGGTTATCGTATCGTTGAAATATTCGAAATTTGGCAATACAAGATAACACAATACGATACAAAAACGCGTGAAGGTGGTCTCTTGAGTGAATATATTGACACATTCTTGAAATTAAAACAGGAAGCCAGTGGTTAGCCTCGTGAATGTGTTGATGATTCATCGAAAGGAACACTACATATTTAGAAAAACTCGAATGACGGGTATTATATTATGACCCGGATTCGGTGATTTACGTAAGCGACCGAACAAAAGACCAGTATGAATCACCATTAGGTAATCTTCTCGGGGATAAGGTAGACGAATTGTCAACCTACGGTGAAGGATCATTTATTGAAACATTTATATCAGGAGGACCAACATTTTACGCGTATTGTGTCAAAACGCCAAACGGAATTACTGATATATGTAAGGTAGAAGGTATTCGATTTCGAAAACACTCAAAAGAAAAAGTTCAAAACAATACGTGATCTCGTGACGAACGAAACCGACGGTAATAAAAATATATAAGTACAATTCGGGGCAGTGAGACGTATGGAAACGCACAACATTTTTACGTGTGCACAAAGAAAGACATGTCGAGTTGTATTAAAGAAACAGTGACATGTATCGCATCGATACTCGCTTCCGGTCGGGTACAAACATGTATAATATAATAAATAATAATAACGTATAGGTATGTAATCATAAATTATAAATATGTAAATCAGAGTATTAAGTTTGTCATAGTATAATAATAATAATAATAATAATAATAATACCGGCTTCGTGGCTCAGGCGGTTAACGCACTGGACTATGAAGTCGTAGGTCGTGAGTTCGATCCCCGTCTGGTGAACAATTTTTCGATTTCGTTTTCAAGCAGCAGCTCGCTGTTGGTAAGACGAGCCACGTTGTTTATGTTTACGTTTCGAAAGTATTGTTTATCTGGCGGAAATCGACTCATGACCGCTGCTCTACTTGGCGTAGGTTTCTGCAGTCCTACATGTCATACACAAATGTGAAGTATGGCGCCATCTTTCTAAGTCGATCTGCAGCTCTCGCAAAAATGTTACGATTTATAATATGGCAACAATTCAGTAAAAGGGGCGATTCTGCCCGTTAATTAATTAAAAAAATTATAATAATAATAATAATAATAACAGTTTATAAGAAATAAAATATCACCTGGAAAATACTTGATCTTGAAGGGCCCAAAGGGAATGATGCGTAACACAATGCGGCTATGCAAAAAGCTGCATCTTAGCCTATCTTCCCAAATGACCTACTCTCACCTCCACGTGTGCTTATTAAAGCCAGTGGGCCCTGGATTCTCAGCAACCTTGCCAGAGATTGGGTAACCAACCCCAGTGGATTGCGAGGTAAGAGACAAACGAGAGAGGCATAACAACGGTGAGTAAGGCTAACCACCCTACTCCTTGTAAAAGTGCGGTTACTAGAAATAGAACGCGCAGGGCTCCTGACCATCGGGCTGCTTCGGATGCAGCCCAGTCCCGAGGTGGAGGGGCCGAAACGGATGTCGCGGGACAACGACCCGCTAATGTCCACGGACGATTTCAGTGGACGGAGGATCTCAGGCAAGATGTAATGCGCTGCTACGAGCACAGTTGTCCGCAACAGAGAGGCTATATGGCGCGAATGCATAGCCGGTTTGCAGTAATGCACCCCGAACTGGCAGATCGCTTTTCTCAACAACAATTGAGAGATTATGTAACCTATCTGAGGCAGATAGGTTTCGTTGTTCCCAGCTGTCAACCGGTACCGGATGTGCGGGCTATTACAACTGAGCCCGTACGCGGTGCAGGGAGAGATGCTCCACATTGTGAAAGCACGATACTCGTGTTTACGCGAAATCTGACAACAAAAATTGTGCCTAAACAACAAAGAGAAATAGACAGAGCAAATAGCCTAGTTCTGGATGCTCTTCCAGATGACTGCGACCTGTGGCAAGTCAATTGTGCCGTTTACGAGGCTGCGAGTGATCTGGTGACTCCGCGAAATCTGACACATATATCGGGGAGTCGGCAGATTACAAAACGCATGTCTCACTTGAACGGCAAGATTCGACTGACACGGAAACTCGCTTCCCGAATTCAGTGTGTAATCGACTATTTAACATCTGGCCGTTCATTTACGGCTAAAGTCAAGAAGTTTGCATCTGCGAACGTACTATCACACACTGAACAAGCTAAAGTTGCTCAACATCAAGCAACGTTTGGCGGATAAAATTCTGGTTTTGGCAGATGCCAAAACGAGGCTGCAAAGACGGGAGGATAGAATTCGACAAAATGCAAGATTTTGGTAGAATCCGTCAAACCTTTCAAACATCATATCGCAGCCTCTCGCGAGTTTCCGTCTATGGCCCAGTTGAGGAATTCTAGGCGAGTATCTACGAGAAAACATCCAGGCTTAATGCAGACACTCCGGGTATCGAAATCTTTACCGAGTTGTGTGACGAACTCACACAACAAAGTGAAGATTGCCCACCCGTCAGTGCATTAGAGGTGAATAATGCCATCAAAAGAGCGTGGAATTTCTCCTCGCCGGGCTGGGATGGAATTAACAACTATTGGTGGAAGAAGTTTACTTCTGTCCATCAACACCTAGCCCGAATATTCACCTCTTACATAAATGGAGACCAACCCATTCCGCACTGGCTGGTGAAGAGCCGTACGACACTAATCCCAAAGTCAGGAGACTTGTCTGATCCGAGAAACCATAGATCAATCACGTGCCACAATACGCTATACTAATGGTTCACTAACATCTTGAACGAACGTATTGAGAAAGCCGTGAAACCGGTGTGGCAACGGATAGTAGAACAACGAGGCTGCAAAATGGGTGTTTCCGGCTGCAAGGACAACTTGCTTATCGACAGGTGTGTTTGTCAGGACTCACTCCAGTACAAGCGTAACTTGTCGATAGCCTGGCTGGATTACATGAAGGCGAATGACTCAACATCGCACGAGCTTTTAAGCTTGTGGTTCAAACGCCTCCATGTCCACCCAAACATAGTGAGAATTGTAGAAGATCCCGTGCCTCTTTGGAAAACACGCTTTGTCATGACATCGGGCAAGCGTCGGACCATGTCTCGACTGGTTCAATTCCAAAGAGGTGTCTATCCGGGAGATTCTCTGAGTCCTCTGCTCTTCTGCATCTCACTATTGCCTCTATCCGTTGCTCTCCGGAAATCTAAAGGGTACATGTGTGGACCGCCTGGTGAACGTGTACATAAGATCACCCATCTTTTCTATATGGACGATCTTAAATTATACGCATCAGGCGAGGATCAATTACATCGATCTCTGAACATCGCCCTCGCATACTCGAGAGATATCGGCATGGAATTCGGAGTGGACAAGTGTGCAGTCGTTCATTTGCACAGAGGAAGGTCAGGCCCCAATAACAACGATATGGAGCTCCTCAACGTAAATGCCATCCGCCACCTTAGCGCTGAAGAAGCCTACGCATACCTGGGCGTACCTCAAAGGCATGTCCAGGATGTGCAGGCTGCTAAAACAACCATCATTAAGAAATACCGGCGCATTCTCCGTCAGATCTGGTCATCAGAATTGGCCGGCAGAAATACGGTGGCAGCCACGAATATGTTGGCCGTATCACCAGTGCTCTATTCATTTGGACGTTGACGAGCTAAGGGGTCTTGACCGAAGCACAAGGAAGATGATTTGTATGCAACGCAGTTTGCATCCAAGATCTTCCGTGGAACGACTGTATTTGCCTCGAAATATGGGAGGTCGTGGCCTTTTGAGCCTGGAGTGTACGCATGACCGATTGGTTCTCGAGACAGCTTGCGACGTTATTAATCGAACGGAGGATCTCCTGATGATGCTAGTTCGTCAGCATGAAATTCAGGGGAAGGGGGCGTTCTTGTACAACGCGGCGGAACGAGCGGCGCGAAACCTCGGTCTGGTTTTCAACGTGGGAGATAGTGGTGCACAGGAAGCTGAATCAGTCATCAATCTGTGCCCAGTGCGTCTCAGGGCTAACATACGGAAGGAACAACTCCGTATGTTGGAGGGAAGGCATATCGACAAGCCATTGCATGGACAATTCTTTCGAAATGTCCCAGAACTTGGCTGTCAGCCTTAAGATCAGCCGGCTTTAAATCCGAGACAGAGGGTTTTATCTTCGCATGCCAGGATGGGGTCATCAATACCTTAGCGTATCGCCAGACCGTCTTACACCAGGCGGTACAGAGTACGCTTTGTAGATCGTGTAGATGTTATGCTGAGACACTAATTCATCTTTTGGCAGCATGCCCAAGATAAGCAATTTCAGCATACATCGAACGTCACAATGCGGCACTACGAGTGCTGTATTACCATCTTCGAAACACTTATTGCATTGATGCAACCCCAGTTTTACCGTACGTCCCCACTGATATTTAATCCGTAGTCGGGAATGAGTCGTGCCGAATATACTGGAATTACTCACTCCCGATGAGCAGGCACATAACAGCCAATAAGCCTGACATCGTCCTTGTTGACTTCTATGACAAATCCATCTTCGTCATCGAGTTGTCTGCACCAGCAGAGACAAATATAGTCAGCAAAGAGGACGAAAAACGGATGAAATATCAGGAACTCCTGATCGAGATGCGCAAGCTGTATCGAGGATTCAAAATCAAGCTCGTCGTGGTGATAATTGGAGTGCTGGGAGGAATGAGACCAACTTTCCTCGAAAACATCAAAAGCATTCGGGCTTGCCGAGAACATGCAAATTTCATCGCAGGCCGAATGCAGAAAGCAGTGCTGCTGGGATCCTCTCCGTCTACTGAGGTCACACGAGATACTGTAACAACTTACCCAATGGTAGAGGGAGCGGTTACAGTTGCAAAAGAAATGGCCCGGTTCAGTCTGCAGCGGAGGAGATGGATATCGGAGTCACTTTTCTGCTGCAGACTGCACACGTGGATTATGGAGGGCCAATAATAACAGTTTATAAGAAATAAAATAATCACCTGGAAAATACTTGATCTTGTGCTGTACAAGTAGAAGTAGAGAGTGAGGCAGAGTGAGGTAGAGACGCCCTTGGAGGGGGGGGGGGGATAATAACAAACCGTGACCTGCTTTAAGGTCGAGTCACAGACTATGTGGTTCAATGACCTCTGAGGGGGTGGGGCTATCTGGACATGACCTACCGCAACATCAGTAAGATACACGTCGAGTCGCAGGCGGCGTCAGTGACCTTTGTAGGAGAGGCGATTGGCGCTATAGGGGAAGGGAGGGGTATTTGGCCATCGGGCAACCTATTTCGCTTCACATACACGACGCATAGTTGGTGTGCCCCACTTTGGAAAAATATTTAACTTTCTCTTTAGAACTCAACAAATTATAATGTTATTGGAAAATAATAAATCGATTAATTCGCTGCAATCCAGATACAGGAAAAATCATAGCACACAAACAGCACTATTGTACATCATAGATGAAGTAAAGCAAGGTATAAATAATGATACGGTAACGGTTTTAGTGCCGTTTTATTTTAGCAAGCCCTTCAGCTGCGTAAATCGTAAAGTTCTTTTAAAATGTCTTCGAGGTTTGAGTTTTACAAATCGTATGATTAAATTTCTTTCATCACATTTCTCTATTAGATGTCAATCTGTTCCAGATATTAACGTTATACCAACCGAAATGAACAAAAGGTTCCTGCGTAATTGAATGTACAATGTGTCGGAGCAACAAACGGTCAAATATAAGAAGGGACTATAAGTTACCCGGAACATTTGCTTTTCCTTTTAGGTGCAAAGCTTCGGTTTCGCTTTTTATTTGTTGCTCCGAAATATTGGATAATTTAAACAAATAGCCAAGTGAAAATGAGTTGACCGCTTGTTGCCCTGAGCTGTTCCATCACAGAACGTATCGCGCTGCTGGTTGTGCTGGTATGTCTTTGCAGAAAAATACTGAATTGGGCATGTACTAAAAACAATGCTAGCACGAACTGTCACTATCATAAACTTGAGAAAGTACAGCACCTATACCAAAATTAGAAGCATCAGTATCTAATATAAACCACGTCGCTTGCCAGAATTATGGCAAACGTGGGTGGTCCGTTGCCATGCAAGCGGCGGCTGCTCTTGCGTACCGCCGAATCCATTATGCTGTATGGAGCGGAGGTCTGGGCCGACTCGCTGCGGTACGAAATGTACCGCAAACGACTGGCTGCTGTTCAGCGAAGGGGGGCCCTCCGAATTGCCTGCTCCTATCGCACGGTCTCGGAACCCGCAGCGATGGTGGTGGCTGGTGTCATTCCCATCCACTTCCTCGCCCAGGAGCGAATGTTCGTCCACCAGAACAAATCACAGATGGGGTTGTCCTGCGCCAGAGAGACTGCCAGAAGAAGGACCATGGAAGCCTGGCAGGATCTCTGGACCCAGGAAACAAGAGGGAGATGGACTGCTCGCCTCATCGGCGAGCTAAAGGATTGGACCGATCGCCAATCAGTTTGGCGAGGTAAGTTATTACTTGACGCAGTTCCTGACCGGACACGGCCTGTTCCGCTCCTACCTTCACAAAATGGGAAAGGTAGCGGACCCTGGCTGTGTGTACTGCGGCTGCATCCGAGACGATGCCCTCCACACGTTCTTTGAATGTGAGCAGTGGAGGGACGCCAGGTGTGGCCTAGAAGAAGAGATTGGACAATTGACGCCGGATAATATCATCCGGCTGATGCTACAAAGCGAAGACACCTGGGAAAGGACTGCCGATTTTGTCGAGGCGATCCTTCGACACAAGAAGACGGACGCGGATGCAGCCGCAGCACGATGAAGAGAAGGTCAGGCAATTAAGAGTCCAACCTATTTATTTATAACAGAAGACGACGCAGCCACTGGGCGCCAGTGGTTGCGGAATACATCGTACTGTGATGTGTGTCTCTGTTTTTTAATGGGATGTACGTATCTGATACTTTGTTGTGATATGTACTTATTTATTTTTTTATCAGCGTGACGCAGCGGTCACTGGGATCCAGTGGTCGCCAAGACGTCAGCTTTTAAATACCGGACGACGAAAGAGATGTAAAGTATTTATTTATTTTTTTACTGGAAGGACGCGGCAGTTACTGGGATCCAGTATCTGCCCAATAACCGATGCCACCGCGAAGTATTGTTATTAGTTCCGCGGTGGTCACTTGAACGTCGGTCGGATAAGAAGGTTAGGGTTTAGTGGGTATGCCTGTGTCGGATAACAGGTGAGTCCCACACACGGGGGAGTCTCGCACGACTCCCTTACGGTGCTTAACGCATTCCCCCCTTCTTCGGATAAAAAAAAAAAGAGGTATCTAATATAAAAGATTTATCAAATCTTGGAAATTGAATATGAGGAGGTGAACTCAATGCTTTTTTTAGTCGATCAAAACTTAATTGGGCTGAATCGGCCCATAAAAATTGTGCCTTTTCTCCTGATAGAAAATGAAGAGGACTAGCAATAGTCGCAAAATCTTTAATAAACTTTCTATAACAAGAACAAAAACCTAAGAAAGATCGAAGACTTTTTTTATTAGAAGGAATTTGCCAATTAGAAATAGCCGAAACGTTTTTTGGATCTGCTCGAATACCTTGATCTGAAATCAAATGACCTAAATAAACTAATTTATTTTGAAAAAAACAACATTTTTTGAGATTAAGTTTTAAATTAGCCTCTGAAAGTCTAAGAAATACGAGATGTAGGTTTTCAAGAAGTTTTTCAAAAGTTTGACTAAAGATAATAATGTCATCAAGATAAACTAGGCATATTTTTCCTATTAAATCTTTTAATACTAAATTCATTAGACGAGTGAAAGTTGCTGGAGCATTACAAAGACCAAAAGGAGGAACGTTAGTTAATCTGCCAAAGTTCAGAACCTAAGCAAAAAGTTGATTTCTCTCTATCCTCAGGAGCAAAATTAACCTGCCAATATCCACTCTGTAAGTCGAGAGTCGAAAACCATTTGGAACCAGCTAAAGTTTCAAAAATATCTTCAATTGGAGGAAGAGGAATTGCGTCTTTTTTGCAACAGCATTTAATTTTCTATAATCGATACAAAATCTAATCGACCCATCTTTTTTAGGAATCAAAACGACCGGAGAAGCCCAAGGACCTCTAGGCTCAATAATATTAAAATTTTTTATTTTATCCATTTCTTCATCGATTTTATTTCTATAGTTGAAAGGAACACGACGAGGACATTGTTTAATTGGAATATGAGAACCACTGTCTATTTTGTGAGATAATAACTTACAATTTCCTATAACTAGTGAATTTTTTGCAAAAACATTTTGGAAATCAAATAAAAATGTTTTAATTAATAGTTGCTGTGTTTCATTGAAAGATTGAGAAAAAGAATCAAAAACTTGAGATAAAAAATAAGGAAGGGTATTTTGATTATTTTGTGAATTATTATTTAAATGTAAAGAATTTTCAATAATTTTAAACTTATCTTTAACTATTTTTTTAAATGAATTTAATAATCCAGATTTTTGTAACCAGTCTGTACCTAAAATACAATCGTTTTTAATATCTGAATAAACTACATTTAAAAAGAAAAATCAGCTATCGAAATAATTACAGGTTTTATGTATTTGTATAAGATTTCTGATTGATCGGCAGTAAATAAACGAAAATTTGTATTTGAAACCAAATTGGAATTTGAAGTTTTATTTAATAAACGGGAATTTACTATAGTAATATCCGAAGCTGTATCAATTATCATTTTGCATTTTATAAAATCAATAGTACCATCAACTACAATATTCGAACCATTAATTGAATTAGTGAAAATTGATTTAACCTCAAAATTATCTAAAAGGAGGGTATATTGTTTTGAGCTACGTGATTAATTGCTGGCAAAGAATAAAAAAATTCGTCATTTTTATTGTTAAAAATAAAAGTTTCTTTAGAGTTTGCTACATACTCATTATTGGTAAAAAAAGAAAATAATGTAGCCTTTTCAATAACATTTTCATATTTTATATTGCCATTAATAAATAAATCATCAGCTTCACCATTATTATTAATAAATAAATAATTATTTTCACATTTCTCTTGTTCAATATTATTATTAATAAATAAATCGTTATTTTCACTTTTCCCATTTTTATTAATAAATAAATCGTTATTTGCATTTTTCTCTTTTTCATTATTAACATTAATAAATAAACTTTCAGTTGTATCATTCTTATTTCCAATATTATTAATGAATAATTCTTCAGTTTTACCATTGTCAATATTACTAGCATCGTTCACAAATTCACTACGAACTTCATCAGGGAATGGTTCAACCCTAATCTTGTTTCCATTTGATTGAAAAAAATTAAAATTTGTAAATACAGTCTGATTGGGTAGTCTACTTCGTCTCAATTGTCGAACGTTATAATGAGATCTTTGATTTGGTAAATTAAAACTATTGTCAGTCAATTGTTTCCCAAAAAAATTCCACTTCAATAATTACGCACGACAATTCAAAAGTAGGTACATACCGCAACAGCTCCAATCTTCTAAAAATAATTTTAATGTTTCGAGGAACTCTACGTTATTGTTCGGTAGATGGGTGGATTTCGAGGCCCATTGAAATAACTTTTCAGCTGTTGTATCTGTCGCAATATGCGTTAATTGGTTTATGATTATTTCAAATCTTCGCGCGCCGTTTAAATTATGCGCCATGTAGCGAGCATTTCATAAAGAAACGACGTTTGCGGGGTACGTACTTCTCCATCCGCCCTCATCGCGCCCCGCCTCTCGAGTTCTGCGATCCCTTACTAAGGACGAAGATGCCCAGTATCCATATTTCACGGACGGTTACATCGGATACCAGCAGGCATATTTTGACATGATTGGAGATCTCGAAGATGCCATCAGCAACCATTCGACTCCAATGACTTCAAGTCCACTTCATTCGACGGCGGTTCCAGAGGGTTATCATCGGCAGCATCAACAAACGGTTCTTCCAAAAATTTTCATTCCTATATTTGGTGGACATTTTGAAAATTTGAATTTTTTTAGTGACTACTTTTCGTCTCTAGTGATAAATGATGAAGCTCTTGACGACTTGCAGAAATTTCATTATTTGCGAGCATCACTGGCACCTGAGCCAGCTGCTCTAATTAGTCATATTTCTCTAACTCAGTCAGCTTTTGAAGAAGCATGGCAAGTCCTCAAGGCGCGATTTTCATGTCAATTGTCAATTGTAAATTCGCATTTTGATAATCTTTTCTCAATCAGTTCGTTGCAAAAAGAAATTGCTTCTGGCTTACTCCAGATTCATGATCGTTCCGCAGAAGCTGTGGCAGCTTTAAAAACATTGAAATTTCCAGTAGACAGCTGGAGCGCGATACTTGTATATGCAACAGTACAAAAGTTGGACTCTGTTACGCGAAAGGCGAGGGAACTCAGTCTTACGTCAGAAACTGAGAATCCGACATTCGAAAAATTAAAAAGGTTTTTATTAACACACGCTCGTGCACTTGATTCGACTCGCGACGAATCTGTTCGAAAAACAGCGTCCAACTCTCATGGTTCGTTAAATAAATCGAAGTCTCATGTTCAAACCTTTGCTATTGCAACGAACCTACGAAATTGTTTCCTGTGTCAAGGAGAACACGTTTTGCGATTATGTATTAGATTTAAGAATATGTCAGTGTCACAACGATATGATTTCGTTAAACGTCAAAAATTATGCACGAATTGTCTATCTAATCATGCTGCATCTGCATGCACCAGCAAATATTCGTGTTATAAATGTCAAAAGAAACATCATACGTTGCTGCATCGGCCGCAAGATGTGTAACAGAGTCAGACCAAGCCTTCCGAAAAGTCAAGTGTGACAATCAACCCCACTCCTCATCCGGTTGATAGCAATAATGAAGTACAAACTCACTTCATTTCGGGTTCTTTTCGTAAAGTCCAAAAATAATTCTTTCGACGGCTTGGATTCTTTTGCATTCTTCGAGAGGACGAACAGTAAAAGTGCGAGCTCTAATTGATCCAGGGTCAACTGAGTCCTTGGTATCAGAAAAGGTTGTTCATTCGTTACAACCTCAAATTTCTCACGTGAACACGCGAGTTTCAGGAGTCGGCATGGCTTCTGCCGGAATTTCTCGTTACTCCGCATTGCTCACAATTACTCCTATCAGTAGTTCTTCACCGTCACTTGTTACGCAAGCGACTGTGCTGAAAAAACTTACTTCGTATATTCCTCACGCTTCTGTGATGCCTTCGCAATGGGCTCATCTTAGTCATCTAATCTTAGAGATTGTTGAGGATGGTAGCTTTTTATTTTGTTGAGGATCGTGGTGGAAGGCGATTCATTGCGATTACCAGCGTCTAAAATGTTTTGAGATTTTGGCCATAACCTCTCCAGCTTATATACATGTAGCTTTTGATGTTAATATATTCTCGAATTCTTTTCACGTTTCTCGCCAACAATTAATCTGCAACGGATATCTCCAAAAGTATGGGCATATTTGCAAATCCTGTATATATGGGGTGAAGTTATCTTTTTTTTTACCTATATTGAATACGGTCATGTTTAAATTCTAGAATATATCTGTCTTCAGTTTCTTTGAAGAAAGCGTTGCATTCCATTTTCCAACCTTTTGAAAATTAGGGTTTTCTTGGCAGCCAGAATGTATTCAAAATCAAATTAGGCAGTATAAAGCTGCCAATTTCCTCATTCAGCCGATCAGGACAAGTTACAACGTTTTCATAATCAGTAACCATCGTTAAATTACTCATCGTTGCATTATCAAGAGTAACAGTATCGGAGTTATGTCCTGAATTATTTAAAGATGATACATTTTCTCTTAATTTGTCGTACGCCAAAGATTCAACAGATAATTCTTCATCAAATTTTTTCTGATGAACGAATGTGTCATCCGTTTCAGCAACAGCTGGACTATTTGTAAACACTTCTTCGAATGTATTAGTAGCTGAACTATCTTCTGAATCATTTGAACGTACAGTACTTTCACCCTATCAACGGTGCAAGAATATGCAGAAGGACTTTACTTCTAACATTGTCAGTTATTCCAGCAATTTACTTTTAAATAACGTACACACCTTCGATACGTGTTTGTCCACAGAGAACATATCTCCTATATTGTAATTTTTCAAAATACGAAATGTTAGTTCTAACCATATGCTGCGGTACGACTGCTACTTTTCAGAACTTCTATCATCTTCGAATAATCTGTACCGCAACTCAGGAAAATAGCATTTTCTATGCATTCTTATGAAATTTTTATTTTGTGGCAAAGTAGTAATAATTATAAATAAAACGCAAAATTTACAAAAATTAAAATTTATATTTCGTACTTCCCCTCATAATGTAACATAATCCACTAAGTAAAACTATGGAATGTGATTACAATAACACAGTTTCTAACGATTTTTTATATTAATGGATAGATGACGATTGTACATAAAAATGTTATTGCATGCGTAGTTAAATTTTATATATATTTTTGAAACATGGATTGGTGTTTCATCCTAGGTCTACTCACAGACTCGCGAGTTGGGCTGTGAGCAGACCCTACCCAAAACACGACACTAATCATAAATAAACATAATGTATGTATATTTATTTCTCTTATTATGGGAATAATTTACCCGTTGAGAAAGGGGATTCCGTTTCCGGAAATACAAAATATTTACAATATATAATTAATATGTAAGTATCGCATATTCGCTAATTATGTTACAATGAAGGTTTCTTCGCGCAGATTTACTTCCATACAAAACTTATGCAATAACTGGCAGTGCTTACTATGGCCATTCGTTATTAGTTCCCTAGCATAAAATCGCGACGAACAAAACAGGCTTTTGCAAATTTATATAATAAGTATCCTGATTTAACATCGATATTACATAACTCATTGATGAGAGCGGATTCATTGAAATCTATAAACGAAGAATACAAAGGAAAGAAACTATTACTCGTATTATTAAGCATCGGGCACTCAAACAAGACATGATATAAGTTATCTACCGCAGCTAAATTACACATAGAGCAGGTTCGGTTGGGTTATACGCAAATCTGCGCCCGCCTATTAATATGGATCTGGTATGTACAGTTGCAAGCCTAAGTTGCATTTTTGCTCTTAAACAGTCTAGGGACATAAGAGGTGGGTAATGCGTCATATATGTCTCAGAATCCTGACGAAAAATGGGTAGTTGGGCCGAGTCTGATAATAAATAGTGCACGAGATCCGTTTATCTGTTCGCTTCAGCAAATTTACTAACTATAATGGCCCTCTTTTCTTCCCACAACTCCGGATTAAGATTGTCCCACAGGATTGATGTCCCTAGGCTGTTGGAAATCAGTCTCAGGTCAGATACCCAAGGATTTCCATCGCAATCGGGTAAAGACCCAGTTCTAGTCGGATTAAATAGGATGATGTATTCCTAGGGAAATTGAAAATCCTTTTAAAAAAACTAACTTGCGCGGTTTCCAGACTGTCTAGATATCTAATTTGGCTCAGATATAAAGATAAAAACACTGCAAGGTGATCGGAGCCTTGGAGATCATCACCCACCTTCAGATCGTGAACGTACTGAAGATGGGAGGATGAGATCCAGTCTATATCCACCGTGCTAAAACCTCTTGCTCCAAGAAAAGTATAATGAGCCGGATTGTCGCTTTAAGTTCGCCCGTTCAACAAGATAAAGTTATTGGAACACATAAAATCTCGTATTAATGCTCCGCGACTGTTATGTTGGTCATCGTGCGACCTCCTGCGGGCTGAGATATTTGAATTTTCTAATAGATTCTCTAAAAAAGAATTATCATCGAATGCCCCTATCCTCGCATTGAAGTCGCCGCCGATGACGAACATAGCGTCTAAGAATTGGGATCAGAATGCATCGATTATAGATTGGAGATTTAATAATACCTGTGAGACATTTGTACTAGGAGAGAAATACAATGAACCGATTATTAAAGGTATAGGAAGACTTTTGACATGATAAAAGATCCAAAAGGGAGAAATATTTAAGTTCAAAAATCAAAATTGTTCGTGACATTTGTTATGAGGCCACCACTTGGTCGACTCACGTACGACCACGCACCTCCCTTTATTTTCAAGCCAGCAGTCATTGATGCGAAATTGTTTAACAATTCCTAGAGTCACACGCATTTAAAAAAATTTTTGTCATTAGACCCGTTCGACTAAACTGACCAGAAAGAGTAAATGTAGAAATCATGAACCCCGCAACTCCTTTGGTTTTAAGTCAGCAGTAAGTGTTGCAAATTTGTTTACATAATTACCGTGGTAACATGCATTTAAATTTTTTTTTTCATTTGGCCAATAAATTTTATTAAAATTCCTTCGAGAGATGTGCAAATGGTTTTCTATTGACTGAGATGTTAAATTGTCAACACCAAATTATTCTTTAAGTCGAATCAATTAATTATTCTGCATTTGCACGATATGCGTTTCGATTATTCGTGTGTCATTTAAAATTTTGAATTTTTTCGAAATGGTCGAAACATCTTACTATATTCACGCTTAAGAAATACATATTCAAAAACACTTGACTATCGGAAATTCCTTTCCGCGGGAGGCCGTATCGATCCGTGTTTTCAACTGTCATCGAGTCATGCCCTCGGAGGTAAGCAGCTTGTCGACCTTCGTATGTTCTCCAATTGTCTCGTGGAGGCAAACGCCCCAAAATAAACACATTTGCAAATTCAATTTACAAGGTAACCGTACTTTACAGGAAATTATTTCTTGTACCGTTATCCTTAGAAAAAATGGCCTTTCTCGTGATATATATATTCCCTATGCGCCATTGCGCTTACACCCTGTATATATAAAAACAATTGAAAATGTCTACACTTTTTTTCACAAATACATAACTTGGATTAAAGCAACGTTTTCTCAACTTCAATAATCAATTTCGAGAAAACGAAGGAAAACCCATCATTGCTGTGTTTTTGTATTTGTGCGAAAAATGTTCAACTTTAATATACAATAATGAACGTTACGCGAAAAAAATCCCGTATTCATTTAACAATATATTCTTTCCATAATTTTTAAACAACCAAGAAGATGATAAAAAATTGTGAAAAATTTATTTTAGAAACTACCAACATATGTGTTTTCTACAAAAAAATCAACAACGTTATGTTTTTCTTCGTTTTCGAGAAATTGATTATTGCATTTGGTCGAGCACCGCGCCGCCACCCTGGAAACGGCACCCACGTCGAGTATCTAATATATATATATATATTAATTGGTTATAATTTCTCATTAATCAATACTTCTAGTTTTCCAAGAAAAGGATCAACTTGTTGATCAAATTATAACAAATTAATTATCGCTTAATCTTAATCACTTCTCGAACAAACCACTCGCCGAGTCTGTTAAACGACCTCCTGAAGTCTCCGAACTTTTACTAACAACCCAGCCTGCCGTGAGAGGTACCGGTTGAATCATGATAAGGTTCAAATGTTAAAACATGTATCGTCATTTCGGTGTGTATTGCAACAAACCGACCTGTTGTAAAGTTCTCTAGCTATCTGAAGTGTGACCTTGATTTTGCCATTTTAACTAGACATACAAAGGTACACGGCTATAGCACAACACAACATCATTTCGAGGCATCAGAGAATCCATGAATTTGTCTTCGAGAGTTTGACGAAATTCCGACCCTCCGGTCGATCGCGATTCCCGTTACGCCTGGCATATGATAACAGTAAGTCTTCCACCGACTTCCCACTTCGTGCGGAAGCGCTATCGCCCCAATACAGCGAATAATGCGAAATCTTTTTTGTACGCCAAGCATGAACAAATTTTTTTTCAGATAGGCCACACCTATCCCATGTATGTGTATCATATTTCAACGTTTGTAATAAGAATAGCAACTCATGGTAATCTTTCAATCATTGCAACAGAATGAGTAACATATAAAGGGGCATATGTATTCTCACAGTAAAGATACCATTCACGTTTCTTGACGAGTAGTCTATAACAAGACTCCAATGACACCGTCTGTATTCAGTGTCTAATTTCGGAACCGAACTTTCTATACTACTGCAGTAAACCAAATGACTTGTTTTTGTAAAATCTTTCTAAATCGTTTGTCTCTTGAACGGTAATATGCAACGTGCATTTCTGAAGCCAAGCATTTCTTTCTTGAAGTCTCGATGGTAGTAGTTCGGAACTTCCCTTTGAAAGTCCTAAATATCGACAAAGACCACTAAAATCAGCTAGGCATTTTTTTTAGCTTCTATTGCCTTCATCTTCCGAATTTGATGAAACATTGTGTGTTTCTGTTATCTTCTTCAGATGAATACAGGGTTTCATTTAATATTTCTATATATCCTGTTGTATAATCTATACGAGTCAAAACTTTATGTTCCTTTTTGACACACGTATGCGTAAAATTCGATTTTACGGACCGTTTTTAGTGCATAAAATAGCGTTTTTGCGCATACGTGTGCGTAAAATTTTACTAGGCTAATTTCTGCAGTAGACCTGGAAATCGTTTACAAATAAATATTTATCAATATTTCAATTATCTTACATGTTCTTTTATCCATATCATGTAAATAGACTACATTACAATCGCGGTCACTGAACTTACGTTGTATAAACAAACAACAAATCAAGAAATTTTTACATCTAATTCGTACTTGGGTTGTTTATTTACATTTCCGTAAGATTGAACGGTCTATAAACGATTTCCAACATCTATAAAAATACAATCAATTCCTTTCGCGTCATCGAGTGATAAAGGTGTATAGTGTGGATTTAAAAATTCTGAAAATGAGTGATACGGATACGACATCAGATACTATTCCTCCGGAAAAAAAATTAAGATCTAGTTAAAATATGATTGGTGGAGGGGGGATGCACGATAGAAGGTAGTAATAGCTTTAAATCATTATATAGCGAAAAACATATCATCGGGGACTCTCTGCCTCCCGAACCCCCCCCCCCCCCCCCATCCCCTCGCCTTCGCCGCACTCGTTAATTTTACAGAATTTTCCTCATACAGTATCAAAAAATAATGTTCGCAACGCGTGCGTAAAGTTTTTCGCACTCGTGCAATTGCGCCACACTCATGGCCGGCTTCGCCGTAAAACTTCATTTTACGCACATGTTACGAAAAGTACTATTCCTTCTACATGCATACTATTATCATTAGATTCCAAATCAATAAATATAAAAAAATTTACCGATGCTACCCGCGGATAACTGATCTATTTTTAATTATTAACGATTATAATATTATAACCAAGTGGACTAGTTGAACAGACGCAGCAATCACGTATGATTTGATTGCTTTCTCTATTTCCTTGGAGAAGACAGTATCTTTCTATCTGAGATTAAGAATTTATTTTTCGTCATATACTGCCCACAAACAATACAAACGATGCCCGGGTTGTTTTCGCAAGGAAATTCACTTTTAGCATTTGCCTCTACACAAGACCATGTTTCCAACTGCTGTAGAGCGACGATCGCATGATCACGACGCGTGCATGCCCACTTTCCTACCCTAACCAGTCGCAATTACTGGGGTACGTTCTTCCGTCCTCCTCACGCCCGTCGGTATCGTAAGATTCCCGTGTATGGTTGCCTTGACGGCATGAAGACCGCATCCCAGGGACTTCGCCGGATAGTGAACTTCGTTACCCACCGTCGCCACGTGCAGGTGCCCTGGATGCATCCGCAAATTAATTTGTTTTTGAAATGCATTGATATATATATAAAATTTTATAATCTGAATATTTAAAGCTATAAACGTGTCCTCCCAAAACCTTCATCCTGATAGGGTAATATTGCGAAGGAAACCAACCACTTTCCTCCACTTGACCATCGAATGACCTTAAATCTGATCTTGCGGAGTTTAACTGAGTTCAGATTCCGATTTGCAGCCCAAAAAAGATATGTATGAGTTTTTTAAGATGTTTCGAATTGCACCTAACATTTTTATAATAAAAACAATTAAAATAACCTTTAATGAATCTACCGACGTATCCAAAGTGTAATTAAAAGCCGGATTCTGATTCACAGCCTTCAAAAACTTATTCATTAATTTGTTCAGCCCTTACCAGTGGTTTTTTCTCTAATTGACCTTCAAATATCCTAGAATCTGCTCTGATGGAAGTAAACTGATCCTCTCATCTTAATCAGCCATCGCAAAAATCGCACCACACCTTATTGTTTCCGGCGATCTAGTATGTATTAAAGGTTGACTGTTGTTATTACTTTAGAAACCGCATTGATTTTGATGTCTTATTCAATACACAACTATGGGAAAATTCTTTAGAACTAGTACATCTTAAAATCGCTTTAAGAATCTCCAAATACTACAGTCGCTGGAGGCAAAAATACCATTGAACTTCTGAAAATGATCCGACCTGGCTGAAATTTGTTATGAATGTCCAATAGTAGTTCCCACAAAAAAGTTTACCACTGGTACCCCCGGTCTTGGTCATAAATTGCCCCCTAAAGGGAGTAAAAACGGAAAATATTCGATTTCCTAGAAATCTTGCGCATGGGAACAAAGTTTCAAACACAAAAATGTGGCTGACTGAAAACTATAACAGCATCTTTTAATGTGACATAACATTATTTCAACTATAAGTCAAAGAATAAATTATATAATTATACAAGGCACTCTAAAACTATATACTCTAAGTTGAAAATCACTATTGGCAACTGTTCAATAATAACACAGGACCACAACAAACATTTTACGAAAATTTACATTGACCAAACTATGGTGTGTGTGTGTGTGTGTATGCGTGCGTGTGTGTGTGTGGGGGTGTGTGTGTGTGTTCCAAAATTCAAAATGACGGTCAGTGGTTCGCTAACTTTTGTTCTATGGTGGTGACTTTCATGAAAGTACACACATTACCATTTACATGTTCGATGATGAAGATTATGATGTCAGATTGCCAGAATTCATAATGGGTGATTCAAAACGGTGATCAGTGCTTGACTAACTGTTGTTCTGTAGCGGCGATTTGCATGAGATTATACATATAACTATTTGCAATGTCGCTCTAAAAATGATTTCGTTGCTCTCGAACATAAACGTTCACTACTAACTCGGTTATAAATTTTATTCCGCACTGGATAAACGCTGAACTATAAATGATTATTTTGAATAAATGTCAGAAAAACAATATCAGCGGATGCAGTCAATGTTAAAAAAAATGTTTCGTACAAAAGATACGTATTTTTTCTCGGAGAATCCGAATATGAAATAAAAAATATGTGTTTCCATTAAAAAAAAAAACGATCTTAACCTTGATTTGACCTTTAAAATGCGTTTCAATGCCATCGACCGGGTTATTTTTGGATGACCCCATCCAAGTCCTATAACTTCTGTCTGAAACATTTTTCGTGCAATTGCATATCTGAAGAGATATCAGGGGTGGTACATTAAAATGGAACACGTTATATGTTATTATATATAGCAAATTTCGTTACCATATTCATAAATGCCAAAAACATATCATTACTTGATATGATGAGATAGATCAATTATTCCAAGGCTAACTAATGAATATGGATAGATTATTAAGTGAAATATTTGCAAATATTTTCGTAGCAATTAGCCTCAGATTCTGCCAAATGTATATTCAAGATCATATATTCCTTTAACGAATGCTATTTTGTTCGTAGGAAATACCAGGAAATAACAAACTTTTTTACCAATTAAAAAAAAAGATCTTTACGTTTACTACTTTATACATATAATTCTTTCTATAACTTCTTTTCATATTTTTTATGTGTATAAATTTAGCATACTTAACACTTACAGAATCAACAAAAAAATCGTTACATGAATATTTGCTAGTTATGTACATTTAGACTAATGATCGTTAGTAACGAATTTTCGTTGAAAATTTTCTTTGTTTTTCTGTCATATTTGACGGGTTCCACAGCTGCGAAATATTTTTTTTTTTCAAATAATCTCCACATATATATAATTTATTCATGATTGTATTGTATAAAAAATAAAAAATTTTAAAAGTAGTTTTGGTCGGCTTTTTTTGATCTCCGATTTATGTGGGCTGCAATAAGAAAAATACGGTGGCAATGTGGGGGTTCCGAATCTGATTTCTTTTTTAATTAAAAAATAAAATGTCATGAAGGGTCTCTTTATGCGGAGGGCCGAAACTCGTGCATGTTACCGAGACGAAAATGCTAAATGAAGATACGCGGGTGTTGTAAACAAAAAATCTGGAGGGTAGCCCTCCTCTATTGATACGAGCCATTCGAAAACGAACAAGATAAAATGTTTTTTCAAAACCTATAAACAATAGAATCGATCTGAAAAAGAAGATAGTGCAGCAACAGATAGTCACACAGAAGAGGAAGCCAACAAATGTCAAAAAATTGCAGATATACTCTTTCAACTAATGAGATAATGAAGCTGATTTCCGATTTCTAAGGGAAGAATATCCATCATGTACAGGAGCACTGTAAGCCTATATCATAGGCTTATTCTAGGCTTATTACCTACCCCCCCCCCCCTGAATTCATCGAGGTTGTAGCTGAAGAGATAACTAAATAACACCGTAAGGGGGAGTATGTGTTAAAAAATGATGTATTTATATATTTCGTATACAAAAAAAACATGTAAAATAAATAGATATTCAAACATCCATTTCTGAAACTTTCCGTATACAAATGTCACCCATGCAATATTTATTATCGAAAAATTTATGGTCGTACCGGGAAGAATAATATTTTTCAGTAATATTTAAGAACTACTCTTACGGGTTATGCTGTTATTATTTTAAATACTTTATGAAATTCAAATTTGCATATGCATCATTTTTAACATTACTAATGTCTATATAATGATAAATGTAATATTTACTGTTTATTGTTTTTTTTTTAAATTATAAGTTAATGTAAATATATTTACCTTGTACATACTTTGCACCATTTCTACTCCTAAAGACTTTGCAAGATCATGCTCACTTCCGGCACTAATTTTCACCACCGATCCATCTGCTGTTCTGACATCCATCATGTGCCCCCCAAGTTTCAGGTCCGGAACTTGAAACCTAATATTAAATAAATTCTTAAATTTAATTTGTTTATATTAATTAATTATCTATAAGATATTTGTAGTCACAGAACGTACTGGGCTATATTTAATTGGCGTAAATCGTCCTTTTTTTCTGATTTTTCTTGACTGCTATTATTTGTAGAATTATTCCCAACAATATTAATGTTGATTTGTTGTTGCTGGATTAGATTTTGTTGTATATCTTGGGAAGGTTGCATCTGAAGATCGCACTGCACTTGACAATGCATTTGACTTTCACTACATCGTTCTGTTATACAACTACCCCCTTCGTCTTTTATTTTATCTTCTCGGTGCGAATTTTGATTCTGCGAATTCTGAACATCATTTTGAGCATTGTGGTGATCTTGCATTTGATGATGAGATTGATGCTGCGGATGCAACTGACTTTGTTGCTGAGATTGTAGTTGTTGTTGCATCTGAGAATGTGCATTTTGCAATTGACTCATGCTTGTAGAAAGATTTCCATCCAAATTAATGCCACCAATGGAGACTGGGATCTGCGCACATATATAAACCCTCTATCATCTACTATATTGTTTTATATTGTGCCTAATTAGGTTTAATTATGTATACATATTTAATTAATTAATTTTAAATTAACGTGCAATAAAGAATACTTTTTATTTGTGACATATAAATATATTTCTAACTTATCCCAATATTTAATGAGAAAAATAATCAGGAAACTACACTTAAAGCTTATCACCCTTCCAATGCTACAGACACATTACGAAGAACGTGTTACTGAAAAAGATATCCATTATATGGATAAAGGAAGAGGAAAGGAATTATCCCTCGCTTTAATGACATTTTTAGCCTATTCGCGGGCCGGCTCTCGGGTGGATAGGTCGGATAGACAAGCGAAGACATTTACAATACAATACATGACAATACAAGGCAACACCTACCCAGAGACAGTCCCCTATTACTGTGCCCCGTAGAGCGACTTGACCCCTCTGCATTGCAATTGCACGGGGTCGGGGAAAACTACGGAAAACCAAGACGGATACAGTCGACAAACTACTTTATCATCAGAGGATACCATGCCTCCCACTCAGCAATTGGCCTGCTCTCCTTGCCGTAGCGGGTGTAACGCTTTTTTTTTTATTTAACAGTCATCGTCCAAGTATGGATCCCCAATCAGGATGCTTTACTTGAAAGAGCGACTGCGCGTCGCGCCGACCACAGGGTAATTGCTGTCGGTAAAAGATATCTATTAACGTGGGCAGTGGAATGCATGGTATTGTGTTGACTAGCATTTACTGACCCCAGATGCGTTCAGAAGATAAAGATTGTTGCTGAGCACCGAATGTTGAAACCATGTTAATACCTTGAAAGCATGGTTTAAAACATGGTTTAAAACATGGCTACACCTTTTTGTAATTCATTATTTACATATTTAAGGTAATTATTAATTAATTTTGCTGCAATTTTTTGCTTCCTTGCTTCAAGAACATGTTAGAAAACGTAAATAAATCAATATTTTAAATTAATTATCGTGTTATATTATTTAACAAAATTAAACAAAGCGTAATAATGGTGGATTTTTTACGGAAAATTAAAATATGTGTGGGGAAAAACGTCACTCAAATACGACGAGACTGGGTACTCGGGGGGTTTCGGGGTCGCTGATTTCAAATCTGACTTCAGATTTTCAAAATTCAAAATGGCGAATCCAAAATGGCCTACCGAAATGTAAAAACAAGTCCGATTCACTCTCAAACTTCAGAGAAAAGTCCCGAGTACCAAATTTCACATTGATCAAATAAATTTTTGCATTTCGGTTGGTCATATTGGATCCAGTATTTTGAATTTTAAAAATCTGCGGCCAGATTCGTAATCAACGACCCGGACAACTTGAGTAACAAATTTCAGCTTTTTCAGCGTAAAGAAAAATGCATGTTTCAAAGGGTTAAAGTCACTTTAACTTTGACAGGTGACGCTCCGTCGCCACTCCCCTTGTGTGAGCAATTGTGATGGGATTGATAGTGTTAGGACCGCATATTAGCTAATATTATGTAAGTTAAAAAAAGAATAAATCGGGAACATTGGAAAATTCGCCAACGTTGTCGTAACGGATCCCGCGGCGGGCAAAAATCCTTGTCTCTGTGTCGCCCGCTGGTAATTACAGCTGTTGGATGTTCTCTTCGGAACCCCCCACAGCTGTATAACGAAGCCCCGCAGGGGACTTATGAAAGAGAGCGGAGCGGGTAACTCCGTCCGTAAGAAAGAGGGTGGGGTCGAAGCGCCCGAACTCGAAGAGGAGCAATGCTTTTGAAAGATCCGCTTCTCTTAGCAAGTTTTGAGAATTGACGACCTCACGGACCCGATCGTTCGGTTGGTCTGTTACCGTCGAATGCCTGATCGTAAAACGACTGGAGATACCCACCGTACTGGGAGGTATCCCGTGGGGGGGGGGGGGGGGGGTCTTAAACCCGCAAGGGAGGGAAGGCACCTAAAATACTCTACTTTTCAGCTGTATAACGAAGACCGGTCTGTACACGCCCGTCGGGAGAACCCAACAGACAGTGGTTCGGGACTGCTCCCGTCCGGACGCTTACCGACCCCAGGGGACGCCTACCCGCCGGTAGTAGACAGAACGGTCATGGAGACGAGGTACTCAAAACCTAAATTCCTGCGAGTGCGGGCACGTTTAAACCGTGCCGCAAGTGGAAAGGCCGAGGGTTAAGTCGGCTAATAACGAGCTCCCTCTGGCACCGGATGACACCAGTTGAAAGTAGCCTTATCCCGGCAGGGCGGCTCTACCGGGATGGACCGTTTATTTCCGACCCTACTCGTGGGAACAAAATGCAGAACCACCTATCTAATTTTAAAACTAAGAAATCGAATTCGGGATCGGGCGACGGGCAGGAAGGAGACACCACTCCGGATGGCCAATCGTCTAATCCCGACACGAGCGCGAGGAACTCCGAGGTTCCGGTGGGGGCAGTTGCTGACTCAGTGCAGCAAATGTCCCCCGCCGAGAAAATCCAGGATATTCCGTCCGACGAAGAGGACAGGCTCCTTCGGGGTCATGCTCTGAGCGAACGGATACAGCGCAGATGGACGTAGAGGAACCTGATCCTCTGCGAAAATCTCCGTCGCCTGGGGAAGTACCGACAGCCGGAAACAAGGAGGAAAAAACAACAAAGACGAGAACGAAGGAGCAGCTCGACAAGCGACATCTTGAAAGCTCACGGAAATTCTTGATGAAGATGAAGAGAAGAAGCGAGGACCTGCTGACTGAGAGGGACAAAGCCCTGATCAGGAAGCACCAAAGCATCGTGGCCAAGCTTGAGGATTCGCGGATCGTGGACCCGAGAGAACAGGCCTCGGGGTCGGGGGTAAAGGTTAATGCTCCGGTAGGAGGGGAGAAGGACGGAAGGCCGGGAGCCACCGGTGCACGAGGACTCATAGCCTCGGGCACGGGAGGCGCCCAGGTTGGGAGACGGACCCAGCCTGCTGGAGCAGCTCGCGAGAAGAGGGCGGAGTTCGCCAAGAAGAGGGTGCGATCCAAGGAAGACTCCGAGCATAGTCGCGGTAAGAAGCCTCGGAAAGGGTGTAGGCGAACGAAGGGCCGACAGAGCTCGAGATGGCGGTCGTGGACCTGAGTGACCCCAACGGGAAAATGACCCAGAAGAGGTGGCTCATGGTCGAAGCCAGGCTAATGGATGCCCTGGCGGAGCGCTTCTTAACGGAGGAATCGGAGGAGGAGGTAACGTTCCACTGTGATGGATGGCAAGGTGGAGTCGAGACCGTCTCCTGCGATGACGAAAGATCCAGGGACACCTTATGCCGGCTCATAGAAGGCATATGAAAGAATTCTATGGGAGGGCGCGATAATGAAGGTGATCCCTGAGAAGGAACTCCCTCTGAAGCCTACAGCATGGGCGTGGATCCCTCCTCCCGTAAGGGAGAACAAGGTGATCCTCGCACTCATGAAAGGCCAGAACAGGAAACTCCACACTGCGAATTAGAGCGTGATCAAGACCGTCGAGTCCAAAAAGGGTGGAAGGGATTTCCTGCTCGCCATAAGCAGAGAATCCGTTCCAACTCTTGGGGAAACGGGCGGTCTGGCCAAGCTGGGTTTGGGTACGGTGAGACTGAGGCTAAGGGCAAATCGCGATGGGGCGGGTGACTGCACTGAGGGTGGTGCAGATCAACCTGCACCATTGTGAGGCGGTATCGGCTGAGGTCTCATCGTTGCTTGTGGAGAGAAAGGTGGATGTGGCTCTGGTCCAAGAACCATGGCTGTCCTCGGACGGCAAAATTCGAGGACTAAGAGCGAAGTTCAACCTGCTACATCCAATAAGGAAGGGTAAGTTGAGAACCTGCATTGGGGCAAGGAAGGGTATTATTAATATCTTTCTTCTTAATGATTTCAGCGACGATGACGTAACGGCGGTGATATCCGACAGGAAGGGACACGGCAGCCTTCTTCTCGCCTCGGTCTACATGCCGTACGAAGAAGAACCCCCATCGGAGACAGTCCGGATACTGGTGGACATGGCCGCCAGAAAAGGGACAGGTCTGATGCTGGGGTGTAATGCGAACGCGCATCACATTCAATGGGGCAGCTCAACTGTCAACAAAAGAGGTGAGTCACTTTACGAATACCTTCTTAGTACTAACCTAGTTATAAGTTACTTGGGAACACAGCCCACATTTGTAATTAGAAGTAGACAAGAGGTTATGGATATAACGTTAGTATCGGACAGGGGTGACTTAGAAAATAAGAAATGGAGGGTATCGCATAGGAACTCCTTTTCCGATCACCGATGGATTTTATTTGAGATCAATAGTAAACAAGAGGAAAGCAACCCCTATAGAGATCCGAAAAGAAAAACCGACTGGGCCCAATTCTCGGAAACAGCAAAGGCGAAACTCGGGTCGACTCTGACGGCTGAACTTGCCGATGCGAATTCTGTGGAACGTGAGGTCAAGAAGGTTGTGGATGCTCTCTGCTCGACCTTTAAAAAATCGTGTCCTGTTGTATGGGCCCGGGGAAGAAACAAACCACCTTGGTGGACAGCCGACCTAGGAATGCGCAGGGCAGGGGCGTGGAGCTCTACAATAGAGCAAGGTGGAGCGGGGAGCAGTAGGACTAGGATGCTTATAGGATTACCTTTAATGAATATAAAAGTGAATTAGACGCGCGAAAACCCGATCATGATAAGACTACTGTGAGGCGATAGAAAGCACAGCGGAAGCTGCGAGGCTCCGCAAGCTTAATTCTATCTAAGGATCCCAGCGTACCGGGACTCCTGCAAAGATGCGACGGCACGTGAACGAGAGATAGTCAGGAAACCTTAGACTTCCTGATGGATACGCATTTTCCAGGCAGCATGCCGGTGCAAAGCAGGGAGAGAACTCACCACTATACCCCCCCCCCCTATTTAGAAATCAATGAATCTGTAATCGGGGAGATTGTAGACGAGGAAAAGGTGAGGTGGGCACTGGGGTCCTTTAAACCTTATAAATCTCCAGGAGAAGATGGCATATACCCTATTATGCTTCAGAAAACGGTGGAAACGTTAGCACCCCGACTCGTGTCAATCTTTAGGGCTTGCCTAAGACACGGGCTAATACCAGAATGGTGGAGGCAATCGCGGGTTTCTTTTATACCCAAGGCGGGCAAGACGGGACATAGTACGGCCAAAGTCTATAGACCCATCAGCCTGTCCTCGTTCCTCCTGAAAACAATGGAGAGACTCATTGATCTCTATATCAGGGGGATTCTGGGGAAAGAAGGCCTGTCGCCTAATCAGGACGCTTATTTGAGGGAGAAATCGGTGGAAACCGCGCTGCACAGTGTAGTGCATACCACAGACAAATCGCTTCTCTTTAAGGAGTAGACACTGGCGGGTTTTGTGGACATTGAAGGACCCTTCAACAACATGCTGAGGAGCGTGATTACGGGCGCGCTGGGGAAGGCAGGGGTACCGACCTTTATCACCAATTGGATCGACCGTCTGCTCAAGTTGAGACGGTTGGCTCAAAGTTGGGCACCGGGGAGGCCAGGAGGATGGTGGGCAGGGGCACCCCGCAAGGTGGGGTACTTTCACCCCTATTTTGGCTGCTCTCTGACGGCGATATCCTGAGATCCCTTGGCCGAACAGGGGTGAGGGTGGTGGCCTATGCCGATGATATTGTACTCATGACGACGGGAAAGAATCTCCCCATAATCAGTGAGTTGATGGACAGGGCTTTGAAGAAGCTAGAAGCCTGGGCTCGCGAGTGTGGCTTGGTGGTGAATCCATCCAAGACGGAGCTGGTGCTGTTTACGAACAGGAGGAAGATACCGACTTTACTTTGCCGAGGTTAGGCGGTGTCCAACTTCAAACGAAAAGCAACACCAAGTATCTAGGTGTAATACTAGACTCCAAGCTTAACTGGAAATTAAATGTGAAAGAAAGGGTGGAGAAGGCACATATAGCCCTCATCGCCTGTAAGAAAACCTTTGGTAGGAAATGGGGTACCCAACCGTGGATCGTACATTGGATGTACACGGCCATAGTACGACCCATCCTAAGTTACGGTGCGGTGGATGGAAAGCAACACAGGTTAAGGGAAACCTAAACGAGCTCACCAAGATACAAAGAATGGCATGTCTGGACATCACAGGCGCACTCGGATCCACACCGACGGTGGGAATGGAGGTAATACTAAACCTCCACCCAATGGACATACATATAAAGAAAGTGGCTTGTTGCAGCGCAATCAGACTGATGGATGCGGCATGGTGGAGGTGCTTAACCTATGGACATGGCAACATCCTGCAGTGTGACCTGCTGGGTCGGCCCATGCCCCCCAGAGCGGCCTACATTGTGCCGCAGCTAGAGCTCGGGAGGAGCGTCTCCTACATCTCGCTGGAAAACGATGATTGGAAAAAGGAGCTGGCCAAAGCAGGGGGGAGCTCTGTCTTTGCGAATCGGTCAAAATGTACTCACATGCACCACACCTGCGAGTCTCCCTGGGCCTGCCGGGGAACGACAGCGTTCTTCAGGCGGAGGCGACAGCAATTAAAGGAGTGCAAGGACATCCTTAATCGATTAAGTGAAACCTGCATCCTACGGTTATGCTGGGTGCCTGGCCACCAGAACATTCCGGGGAATGAAAAGGGGGACAGGCTGGCCACGAGAGGACTGAGCATGCGGGTTACGGGAGAAAGCATGATCACGTATGATGCAGCCAAGAAAACTCTATTTCAGGCCGCAACAGAGGAGGCCAACTTCAGGTGGACACGGCTGCCATATTGTCGTATCTCCTGGCAAATGTGACCCTTAATAAACGTGAACAAAACTAAGTTTTTAATTTTACTAAAAAGACGGACAATAAGTCGACTGAAGGGAACCGTGACGGGACACTGCCTGATCGGAAAAATACCTATAGATCACCTATAGATCTTTGCGATCTCGGACTTCCAGAAATTGACGTGCGCGCCCCGTCGTCCCCGTTAGCGCATCACCAGTCGTTCTAGTACTGGTTCGGGAATGCCGGAAATACAGTTGTTTTGAACAACATCATTCCTTTTTCTTATCACGGAATCCTGATTCATTCGTAACAGACGATTTATATTGGTGTCAGAAGTGGGATACACGAGTTCGGGTCTCGGGGTGTCATGACTCGTTCACGTGGGCTATCAATTCCTTTCGCGTACATCGAAAGAACTCGCTTGTGATCGCGACAATTCAGCACAGAAAGACATTCAAAACAAAAAAAAAATTGAAATACTGCTAACCGTGAAATACTGTCGAACAGTGGCAAAAAATAACTGTGAAATAATGTGGAACACTGACAAAAAAAACTGTGCAAATTTGTAAAAAGAAAACGGACTACGCTGCAGCGAGCGTGCCAAATCCTTACCACCTGATAGGAAGCCATAAAGAAAAATTGGGATTGCCAGATTTTCCCAGCCTGCCAATAAAAAGAAAATTAAGGCGTCAACGGGAATCTATTTCACTACCTTCACCACCCTGGTCATCATAACCACAAGGGCGATCGATGGGCAAGTCGCTGCCACTCTTCTCCTCTATTATTCCCAGAGAATTTTCGGGTTTCGTAGATTTTATCTCCCATACTTGTTCGCGTATGATAGAATATTATATTGTTAATAATTATATTCAAATCGAAAAAATAATAATTTTCTTTTCCGTTGTAAGTGCAATAGTTTTCTTTTAGTAAACTGAATTATTGAATAAGTAGTTAATAAAAAAAGACCTTATAAATGTTTCGACCACTGTTTTGTTTCTCATCAGAATAATGTATTATTATTGTATTGTTTGCCTTCGATCGCGTCGGTGTATGCCCAAAATCCGCGAAATTGACGGGCCACCCGCCTATAGGCGAATGCGAGATCGCAACCGGCGATCCGAAGCAGGCGGCACGGCCAACAGTAGCGAAAGCACACCCTCGGAGGAATGGGAAGTGTTCGAGGAAAAACAAAAAATGTCAGAAAACGTGATGATACCGAACGTCTCCTTTAAGATGTTCCAGGGAACAACTGCGCGTGATATTATCGGGACGGTACCTGATTTTTGTGGAAACCACGACGCGTATCTAGGATTCACGGGGGCGTGTAAGGCGGCACTAAATTTGTTGCCGGGTGGAAATAAATCGTTCTTTAAACTCCTAATAAGGGGCAAATTAAGGGACTAAGCGAAACGCTACGCGTCGGAGTTGAATGAATTTGATACGGTGGAGGCGCTACTCGCCGACATGAATTATACCTGTGGCACTGGTGAAACCCTATATATGTACATATCGAGAATTCCGACATTAACGTAGGGGGAAAATGAAACCGTAAAGCATTTAAAACACGAGTACTTTAACTTAAAAGTAATGCAACTGCCGCAGCAAATAATTCGACTAAACTCGCGTCAGAAAGTCGAGCTGATCTACTCGCCCAATTCGAGACTTACTTCGAAGTATAAATGTAGATGGGCTTGATCGCGGCGATGCAGAAGACGAACTCGACGAAGATCTGGATATACCGAAAGAGGTCAGGGTTCTCGCCCCGAAGAAATGTGAAGCCTGTGCAGAGCAAGTATTAGTACACTTGGTCTTATCCCTCTTATTCACGGAAATAAGCTTACTACTTCGTTTTCCTACAATTCACGGTGAGTCGAACTGTCACGCAATTTCGGCGCTCCTCAATTATTGGAAATTTTGTATTAATAATTTTGTTTTAACGCATCTAAACACCATCAACATTCGGCGCCAAGCATCGGCTCTTAGTTTTCGGTAAGTTTTTACTACTGTCTACGCATTTTAAGAGCTGTTGTGCCGTTTCTTCAAAATTCTTATTTTTCATTTTCCGTTGACTTTCTGGGCCACATTTTCTCGACCTCATCGGCGCAAGCGCACTTCGGCCGGTCATTGATACCTACTATCATCAATTCCAACGTATTCAAATCTAGAACATGTACTTCACGTCCATAAAATAAATTTGTTGATCAACAGACTGGTAGCAAGTAAACAAAAGGACACCTTCTCTGTGTGTGTGTGCCGACGAGACGCGAAGGCGACCGAGCTTCACTTCGGAAACTTGGGTAAGTGGGATTTCTGCCGCTCCCCACCACCATAGTAGCTACCCCTCTATTGAGTACATACATAGTAGTGGGGCCGCGCACGGTCTACACCCTACACTAGTTGTTACCCGCTATAGCGTATCAGTTGGCACGTTGCCTGGACAGTCATGCGTAACAAGCTTCTTCGCGTCACTTGCTACCAACACTTACGCGACTACCTAGATACTTTACTTGAAAAGGCACTATCTAAGCGTAGCTCTACATAGGATTATTATCTAAAGCCTGTCTACGGAAATTTCCACTTCATCTTATGTATGCGCAGGAAAATGCAAAGGAGTAGTTAAGAATCCCACTTTCTGTGAAAAATGCAAACAGCTTTACCACCCCAAATGCACTTCGTTTAAGAAAGTCCGGTATGGCCAGTCCAACACAATAATCACTGTATGTATGGATTGTCTAACCCTTGCGAACCAAGAATCCCCCCTTCACGTCACTCGATCTCGAACATCTTCAAATTCCTCAGTATCATCCCTGGTATCACAGCAGACTGAAACCGGCAATATTACACAAACTGATCCCAATATAAATTCGGATCCAGTACTAGCTGCTATCGCCAAATTGAATTCCGACTTTCTAGCGTGTTCGACCAACCAAGATAGTGACATTTCGAATTTATTGAGCCAATTCACCAGACTATCAGAGGATTTTAGCGAAGGGTTGCAAAATATCAAAGATATCAAATCCAATCATAATGTACTCTTGGAGCGCTGCAGTCAACTAGAAGCAGAAAACCGCGACCTCAGAAATGATGTTAATCAGCTCAATGACCGTCTTCGTCGATTTGAAGTAGCGCAAGATCGGAATATTCTGCTTATTTCCGGTCTGCCAGAAGGCGACGAACTCATCGAAGATATTATTTCACTTGCATCTCTTGTTAAGTTGAACATAACTGCTGACGATATCTCCAATGCAATTCGTATGCAAACTACATTAAGAAATGACACCTCAAATCCCAAGAGTATCAGAGTTCAATTTGCGAACCCAGTCACTACTGATGCATTATTAACTAAATTCAGGCGCAAAGGGAGAACTCTTTCTACCGAGCTATTTCCAAACCGACCCGAACATCCGATATATTTAAATGAATGGCTACCATCTGAACTATTCACCACCCTTAAGAGCTGTAAAGCCAAGGCCAAAGAACTCGGCATTAAATATGTATGGCACAGAAATGGATCTATTTTTGCGAGACTCGACGATAAAGCTGACTCAAGACCGCAGTCTATTCATAAGGTAGAAGATTCAAGTAAACACCTTCCATGACTATTTGGTAAAGATCAGCCCCTAGCATCTGTCAACAAATCACATCAGCCGAATTCAACGGATAACTCACCTTTTATATCATCACCGCCATTACGTCAAGAGAGCATACGTAAATCGATCAAACAGCGCAACAAACAGCACGAAAAGTTCAAACGAAGCGGAGACTTAATTATATACCGAGACTTTCAGGAATTGCATACTAGAACTAGGCGATTAATCTTCAAGGCGCACACGAACTTTTGTGCTAACCGCTTAGGTTCTCTTACGTCATCTAGAGAAACTTGGAATGAGCTTAGAAAGCTTGGACTAGTAAAACCAAAACAACCTCCGCCTCCTTTAATATGCTCCTTAGATGATCTAAATACGTACTTCTGTAGCATCTCGAACTCAAACAGTTCCCTTCAGCCTACTCGCCCTCTGCAAGACACACTCGATTTTCCTGATTCGCCTGACAAGTTTCACTTCTGCACAATAAATATGGATAATTTGACGAATGCTTTTAAATCAATTGCATCCAAGTCTGCCGGATATGATGGCATCGACTACAACTGCATCCTAGCTGCTTGGCCAGTGATTGCTCAACCGCTTCTCGATTTGTTGAATACTAGTCTGGAGTCTGGAGTATTTCCGCAGGATTGGAAATTCTCGCTCATCAGACCTATAAATAAAATACCATCTCCGTTAACACCCTCAGACTATCGTCCAATTGCTATTCTATGCTACCCTGCTAAAATACTCGAACGCATTGTCCACTATCAATTGTCTTACTATCTGAAAATAAACGATCTATTGGACCCAATGCAATCGGGATTTCGGAGAGGTTGCAGCACGCAGACGACCTTAATATCAATAGTGGACTATGCCCGTAGGGTATAGAACACGGTATGATCACCATCCTTCTTTTGTTCGACTTCTCTGAAGCATTCGACACGGTCGACATCCCTACTCTTCTGTCGAAACTCAAGGCGTTAGGTATCTCACTGATAGCGCTTAAATGGTTTGCCTCCTATTTGTCAAATCGAAGGCAGGCAGTAACTGGAACGAGTGGTGAACGCTCGAAGTGGGCTGAGGTTCTCGCTGGAGTACCACAAAGTTCTATACTGGGACCTCTGCTTTTCTCAGTACTCATAAATGACATCTCTGGGATTTTGGTGCATGGGTCCCACATACCATAGCAGATCTTAAGCTTGATTCCTCGCCGACGTGGAATGCGCAAATAAATCAGATGTCGAAACGCGTAAATTCTGTTCTACATGGGCTAAAATACAACAAATGCTCTATATACAGCATATTGAAATTTTGATCGATCAATGATCGAAATTTTTTTTTTTAATGTTTAAACAATCTAAAATAGTAAAAAAATAACTTCCTACAAAGGAAAAAAGGTTTACATGAGTCCAAAATCGATTACAGACGAATTACAGTTCAGGCGGACGAGGCGTAAAATTTACAAGTCCATAACTTTTGTAAAAATAATTTCTACCAGTTTTAACTAATAGAGGGTATTAATATAACCGTAATTAATCTACCGTTAAAAGCATTAAGCAACAGTATGGTCGGAAAGTGTTTATTTCCGAACTTCTGTCCGGCAAAAAATAGATCAAGTAGAGGCGGACGAGGCGTAAATTTTACAAGTCCATAACTTATGTAAAAATAATTTCTACCAGTTTTAACTAATAGAGACTATTAATATAACCGTAAATAATCTACCATTAAAAGCATGAAGCTGCAGTATGGTCGGAAAGTATTCATTTTCGAACTTATTTCCGGCGAAAAATCGATCAAGTAGAGGCGGACGAGGCGTAAATTTTACAAGTCCATAACTTTTGTAAAAATAATTTCTACCAGTTTTAACTAATAGAGGGTATTACTATAACCGTAATTAATCTACGGTTAAAAGCATTAAGCTACAGTATGGTCGGAAAGTGTTTATTTCTTAACTTCTGTCCGGCGAAAAATCGATCAAGTAGAGGCGGACGAGGCGTAAATTTTACAAGTCCATAACTTTTGTAAAAATAATTTCTACCAGTTTTAACTAATAGAGGGTATTACTATAACCGTAAATAATCTACCGTTAAAAGCATTAAGCTACAGTATGGTCGGAAAGTGTTTATTTCCGAACTTCTGTCCGGCGAAAAATCGATCAAGTCCGGGCGGATGAGACGTAAATTTTACAAGTCCATAACTTTTGTAAAAATAATTTCTAAGTATTCATTTTCGAACTTGAAGATTGTGAAAAATCGATCAAGAGCGACCGGATGAGGCGTAAATATTACCGTAATTAAGATATAACAGAAATAAACGCTTTCCGTCCATATTGTAGCTTCATGCTTTTAATGGTAGATTAATTACGGTTATATTAATACTCTCTATTAGTTAAAACTGGTAGAAATTATTTTTCCAAAAGTTACGGACTTGTAATATTTACGTCTCATCCGCCTCTACTTGATCGATTTTTCACAATCTTCAAGTTCGAAAAGGAATATTTTCCGAACATACTGTACCTTCATGCTTTTAACGGTAGATTAATTACGGTTATATTAATACCCACTATAAGTTAAAACTGGTAGAAATTATTTTTACAAAAGTTATGGACTTGTAAAATTTACGTCTCATCCGCCCGGACTTGATCGATTTTTCGCCGGACAGAAGTTCGGAAATAAACACTTTCCGACCATACTGTAGCTTAATGCTTTTAACGGTAGATTAATTACGGTTATATTAATATCCTCTATTAGTTAAAACTGGTAGAAATTATTTTTACAAAAGTTATGGACTTGTAAAATTTACGTCTCATCCGCCCGGACTTGATCGATTTTTCGCCGGACAGAAGTTCGGAAATAAACACTTTCCGACCATACTGTAGCTTAATGCTTTTAACGGTAGATTAATTGCGGTTATATTAATATCCTCTATTAGTTAAAACTGGTAGAAATTATTTTTACAAAAGTTATGGACTTGTAAAATTTACGCCTCGTCCCCCTGAACTTGATCGATTTTTCGACGGAATGTAATTCGTCTGTAATCGATTTTGGACTCTTGTAAAACTTTTTTCCTTTGTAGGAAGTTATTTTTTTGCTATTTTAGATTGTTTAAACAAAAAAAAAAAAAAAAAAAAAAAAATCGATCATTGATCGATCAAAACTTCAATATGCTCTATATACTAAACTTAGGAAGATACTTAATGTTTTGTAATTTCTCTAGTTTTTCCCCATCTCGATTATTGTTCTGCGGTTCTCAGTGATATCTCCAACTCGCGCCGAGATAAATGTCAGAGATTGCTAAACCAATGCGTGCGTTTTATCTTTAATTTAAAACATGACTGTCATGTCACGCCGTATCATCGTAAGCTAAATTGGCTACCCATCAAGTACAGACACTTGTACTTCATCGGTAGTCTTACGTACAACATATTGACGTGCCAAGAACCACGCTATCTTTTAGCATTACTTATTTTTCGTTCGGGGTCTAGCAATCGCTCCACAAGAATAACTAGAGGAGATCTAGTTATACAGATGGCTAAGAGTAGACCGTACTTCAACTCATTCGCACTAACAGCCGCGAGATTATGGAACACTCTTCCCACCTACATAAAAGAGTCTTCCACCCCGCCGCATTCAAATCATCATTCACTAACTTCCTTTTCTCTTTTGACATTTCCAATTCTAACACATCACTACTCCATTTTCACTCATAATCATCACTCCCATTTCGGCTGTTGCGACTGCATTCTGTTTCGCCATATATATCACTTTTCTACGTTCCAAACTCATGTAATGTAATTTTCTAACTATTGTATTCTTACCATGCGTCTTATATGATAAATACTTCACACGTACTTCAACACGCACTCATCATTATCTTTTCGTTACCTTCATCTCATTTTGCATTTCACTCGTGCTCACTCGTTAGTTTTAATTTTGTTGTAAGTAGTAGTTTGTAATTAATTATCTGTATTATCAATTGTATTAGCCATAAGGTAACGCGAACCTCGCAACCAAGGCTTAAGAAATAAATAAATACAAATACAAATACAAAATACTTAGACCACATCGTTATTAAAAACACTGTCATATCAGATCCACGAAATATATCGGACGTCAAGAAATTCCCATAACCAAGGTCACCTAGGGAAATCAAACAATTCTTGGGCTATGCGGGCTACTATAGGCGGTTCGTCGAAAACTTCTCGAAAATCGGCCATCCACTGAACGTATTACTGCGCAAAACTGTCCTTTTCGCGTAGAGTGAAGAGCAAACAAAAGCGTTCAAAACATTAAAGAACAGATTGTGCTCTGCTCCAATCTTACCGTTACCAGACTTCACTCAGCCATTTGTCGTGACCACCGATGCGTCAGGGTTCTCTTTAGGAACACTTTTGTCACAGGGTGAAATCGGGATTGACCCGTGGCATATGCGTCCGGGAGTTTAAAAGACGCCAAAACCCGATACCCCAAAGTCGATAAACAAATGCTCGTAACGCCATTCGGAGCAGAACTACGTGTACAGTCGAAAGTTTACAATCATAAGCGATCAGGAATCGATGAAATACCACAAAACCCTTAGAAACCTGAGTAGTCGCCTACATCGTTTCAGGTTAAAGCTAGAAGAGTACGATGACAATGTAGAGCAGAAGGCCGGAAAGTACAAAAATATGAATGAAAAAAAAAGGATATATAGACATGCAAAAAAATTAAACAAATAATTAAAAATTAAAAAGATACATGCGTAGCGTTTCGTTCAATCCCCTCCGCGCCTGAACTCTTCACTGAGGTTTGGCGGAAGGAATAAGTTCAGACGCCCTAATTATGAACTAATACTGAATTCTGATACACACATGCATGATATTTATGGAGAACCCAGGTAAGAAAAGATTCCCTACGTGAAAGTAATAAATTCGACTGTCATAATGGAAGCAGAATCGACGCTTGAGAGTTCCGAAACATCCTCAAACGTCATAACAGATATTTTAAAAAATGTCCACATATTTAATTAGATTTTGAATTTTGCCTATTTCTAAACTAAAAAAAATACCACACTTCAAAACTCGTATTTATATCATGTAACTTCGCCAAAGCAATTTCTAAAATTATACGATTTGAAAATGTGTTCCTTGTGGTAATTCCCTCATTTAGTGAGCACATTTTGCGCCAACACTGATAAATACGTGCCTACTTATCGTCCCTCCGACGAAAACCTGTTTGTTTGTCTGCAATAGTTATATACGAAAATTATTATCATTCTTCTTTTTCAACGATAATGCAACAAAAAAGATAACGTAGAGCTACTTGCGTCGCGATCTGCTTGACAAACAAAAAGCATAATTACGGGGCGCTTACATTGCAGTTATTCTTGTCGCCACTATAGACGTATAGTTGTGACGCTCACACTTCTCGCAGCTCCGCGCTATATCGGCGCGCAACTTCCGTCGCGGAAGTGGATTTTCAGTTGATCACAAGGAATCTATCATCGAGCCGTTATAATTATTCAATGTCTTAAGCAAACTCCCGTTTCTGGCGACGTAAATAACTAAAAATGCCGAATATTTCAACATTTTCTTCAGGAAGTTTCCAATATCCCATTTTTGGTAAACCGCAAGATTTTGGTAGACAGATCCCTATTTACAAAGAGGTTTTGAAATGTTGTCTTTACGAAAGGCAAATCCTAGGAATTAGAAATAACAATAATAAAGAAACTTATTTTAATGAAATTTCAGATAACGTGCGTTTTAAACTTCAGAAATTGTATTTTGAAGTTTCAATCCCTACCCTTACGCATAGCAGAATAAAAAAGATTACCACAAAAATATAGATCTTTGCGAGATGTTTTTAAAAGAGCTACAAACAGTGAGGGTGTCTCTAATAGAGTAGAAAACTTAAAATCTGACCCTTATAAACTCTTTGACGTTGCAGCGTGCAAGTATGCCATTTCTAAGATAATATGTAATTGTCCTGACAATAAGAAAGTGCCTGTCTCAGAAAGAGATTTCTCGACAGATCAAAGAAGTAACTGTTATTCTAACAATCAGTAAATGAAATAGGTTATGTGTCGATATCTGAAAGTTTTATTGCACTTGAAGTCTTTCTTTTCTTATTTTAGATTTATCCTATGAGATGAGTCCAATATCTTTTAAAATGCTAGAAGCAATTGCAGCTGTAGCTCTTTCAGACATGCCGTATCTTTGACTTACCAAAGCTGTATTGGTCAAATCAAACGTGACAGGCTTCGAAGATGAATCTCGCAACTTTTTATTTGGTTCATAACGACTTTCAGAGTAGTTGAAATTTGTATTTGGTGATTCTGTCAAGACAAATACGTCTAAACTGTTTTCATTTTCAACATTTCTAATATCGACACTTTCAGATATCGACACATAACCTATTTCATTTACCGATTGTTAGAATAACAGTCACTTCTTTGATCTGTCGAGAAATCTCTTTCTGAGACAGGCACTTTCTTATTGTCAGGACAATTACATATTATCTTATTAAAAAATTTAATTCACTTGAATTCATTTCAATTCGTATTTTTAACTTTCTATTCGTTTTCGTTTACTGGGTTGCGATGGTACCGTTATATATACTCGCAAAAATGGAGGAGTTGTACACGAGATACAATTGAAAATAGGACGACCACTTCAGTGGACTATCTGCTTTCTCAATTTCAATGAGCTTTCTCTGAGACATCTTTTTAAAAAAATTGACGTAGTCACGACAGGTCCTACTTCTTTTTCAGGGCCCATAGGTAAAATGTTGCTAAGTTGTGAATCCATGCCTATAATAAAATTCGAGCCTGTTAAACCCTGTTTGCCTTCCACTGATACTGCTATTATAAGTACTGGGCAAAAGTATTTGCTGCAAATTGCTATTTCTGTAAACTCGGGAGAACTTTCAGAAGACCTAGGGAAACTTCATCTCGGGAACTTGAACCATTCTCATTGGCTAACTATGGCCAATAGACTATTAAGATTATATATTTAGAATTAAGTTAAAATGATACATTAAAGATGGTACGAGCCATGTTTTTGATTTCATCAAATCATCTCGATATCTTCCGAAAAAGTATCTACAGATTAATGAACCCGTTATTGAAAGAAATTGATATTTTGCAACTGCAGAAAATATTCTACTTTCTATACGAAAAGAGGTCCAATTCAGAATCATATTTAGGTATAAGTGGTTTCGATAGGTATATTGCAACAATATAGTGTTTCTTACATGTATGAAAATTGAAAATGATTTTATACAACTGTGACCTATAGCCTGGGTCGACGAAAAATTGAATATGAGCATTTTCAAACCTTCGACCCCGACGACAGGCCGGCAGAAGTATTAATAAATAATGCTTGTAAAACACTTACTTTATGCACTTGTATTGTAATAGACTATTCGATGCTTATTAAATGTTTACTATGTTTTAATAATTACTGTCTGTATTATTATGATCTTGTATATACAATATATATATATATATAAATTCGTCAAAGATATCTTGAAAGTGTCGAAAAGATATCTAGCGGATATCTTTCAGATACTTATAAGACATCTTTTAGATATATCGAAATAGTTATTTTCTAAGGTTCTATCTAAGATCTGGGTCGAAGTAATAAGAATAAATTAGAAGAAATGTTTTTACAAGAGAAAACCAACGAATTGGGATTTTACAGCATTTCCGTGTTATACCCAAGTGGTTGAACGCACGGTAAAGTATCAGATGCTTCAAAAGCAGTAATAGGGACCGAGGTACGTAATAATTATATTACATGCACATTAACCCGTAAAGTCCCAAAATGACACAAATTCCACCCATTTTTTAACATATGACTACAGATCCAATTCCCATTTGGCGGCGTTTACCTGGAAAAACGTGTTAATTTTCAATTTTTATTTGGATCAATCGCGATTTACATTCAGTTAAACGGCTCAGTTTTGCTCTAAATTCTGTATCGGGTGGAATATTTGGTTGCACTTTAAGGTTTTATTGGTATTTTTGAAAAATTCAAGATGGCGGTTGATTGGCATGTCGAGTTGTAACGAAATTTATTATTATTTTCTCAAAAATGATTGGCTTACAATAGAAGTGGGTATACTGCAGGTTTTGAGGTAATTGAATTCGAATCTAAAATCAGATTTGCGAAATTCAAAATGGTGGATCCAATATGGCGGACCAAACTTCGCAAAAATGTTTGGATTGCAACAAAAATTGAGATATTTCCGTTCAAGAGGTCGCTAAATCCGTAATTGGTATCAGATTTTCGGAATTAAAATGGCGGATCAATTATAGCGGACCAAATTTTGTCTAAAATGTTTGGATTACAGTAAATATTGGTATATTACAGTTTTTAAGATGACTAACTTCTTTGAAAAATACGAATAAACCATTGTCTATTTACTGTTTTTTTTTAAAGAGGCAGAAAATTTTCAACAAAATATTGTCTTTTTGTGCATTTCCGTTTTTAGCAATACCCAGGATCAACGACGTGGACGTAATGGAGATATGATCTCTTTTGGGTGCTTCAATTTCGTGAGTCCCTCACACGATTCATGGAGCTCAATCTGGAAACTCTTCTTGATTATTCTATTATTTCCCACGATACTTTCCAAAACATGTAAAACAAAAATATGCATTGCAATCTATACAAGTTCTCGTTGGTCTTTGAGAACAACCTTCAAACGAGCATTTTCCTTTGGATCGAGTTCCATTTTTATGAGGGGAAAGATTGCCCTTTCCTTTTTTGCTACGACAACATTTATTGAGCTCCATACAGACATCTTTCCCACTAACTTCTTGTGTCTTTCAACAACAAAGATTCCACAGAACTATTGCATTAGTTATTGAGGCTTGTAAAAGTCTCATAAATATTACCCAAGTCCACTTTCTGCACCTTATACTCGCGAAATTTTGTCCGCCATATTGGATCCGCCATTTGTAATTTCGAAAATCTGATTTCATTCTCGGATTTAGCGACCTCTAGAACGGTAATATCTCATTTTTTGTTGCAATCCAAACATTTTATCGAAGTTTGGTCCGCCATATTGGATCCGCCATTTTGAATTTCGCAAATCTGATTTTAGATTCGGTTTCAGCGACCTCAAAAACTGTAGTATACCCACTTCTATTGTAATCCAATCATTTTTGAGAAAATAATAATAAATTTCGTTACTCATTAACGACTCTCCGCGAATTAAACGACTTTGTGGGACTTAATCCCAACGCGATCTTTTTGCAAATACCTAAGTTGGCGATAGAAATAATAAATATGCATAGTTTAAATCAACTCTCGCCTTTCACTTGGGGTGTCCATTCCCTTAACGCGTATCCCGCCACCCGAATTCTTTCGCTGCCAGGAAAACGCCGCCATATTGGAAAATCTAAGAGAGATAGAGCAAAAATAACGACGGATTTGAAAAGAGCACGAAAAAATACTTCAGGAAATACAATTCAATTAAGATTCATCTGCGAATTAGATCTGTAGTCGTATGTTGAAAAACGGGTGGAATTTATGACGTTTTGGGACTTTACGGGTTAATCTTTCAGCAGCTGATATCAATATTCACTTAGTGCAATAGCCGAGCGAAGCAGAACCGCGTGCTACTAGGTCCAGAAAATAGAGTGCAAAAAATTATGATCGGGCACGCGCCCCCCAGGGGGGGGGGGGGAGTATGTGGGTCCCTTCTATGGAAAACCAGGAGTGGTGCGCCCGCTCCTCTCTCTGGAAGTTTGTCGTTCCTGGGACAGTTCGAGACAACCTCAGGGAAGGATGAGGGAGTTCAGCCTGATGCCGCCACGGGCTCCCTCACCTCTAAGGGAGAGAGTGTCGCCTCCCGAGTTGCCCTACACGGAGAGAACATTCGAGCGTATACTGTGTTAGTAAACAGAGCTGCTACTTGAAATGTGTGGCCTCTCTTGTTCTGCGAATTTTATAGCTTTTGCTTTTGCCCAGCACGGCAGCCGTGCTAGACCGCGACAAGTGTCGTACGAAAGTCTGGCATCGCTGCCGTTAGAAAAGAGAGAAGTACGGCAATGCTGCTAGATGTACGTATGACATTTGTCCCGAGTCTAGCACGGTTACCGGGCGAGAAGGCAAGGGTGTGCGCTCTGCTATAGCCCTGGCGGCTGTTATCTGAAAGTTCTCTCCGTGTAGACAATCTCAGGGAGTCTGTTGGAAAGTGTTGGGCGACCCAACACACTGGAGGGCAGGCTACGGGCACGTGATCAGCCCTGAGGGACCCGAGACAAGTAGCTTCAGCTGCGAACGGTCGAGATACCCCCGCGCAAGCGGGGTTCGTAGAGCCGGGCGGCAGAGGACCCTGGGTAGGGGGTCTAATGCCGCACAACTACGCATGTGCTTCCGACACGGCGGAGGTCCATCAGAGCGTCCAAGCGGCGCAAAAGACGCGAGTGGCGTCCCACCTGGAGGGCGCACGGTTCTAGCATGCAGGGGAGTCTTCGGCCCTTCAGGAGCTGGCGACCCCGCATCCCACCAAGCTGCGCGACCAATCCCGTGTAGAGAAGTACTCAACTGGTAGAGGGCTGGTGTTTAAATTATGGCCTGTCCTCGCAATGTCTCACCAGGTTATATTAAAAGGTACTCGCGGGGGCTGTTCCAAGCCGGGGAACCCTTCGGGAGACCCTCTCATCCATTGGTGTTGGACTCGCGCGAGTAGTGGTTTCAATAGCCCGCAAGCTGGGTTAGGAGCATTCTGTAGGACTGGAAGGACTCTCCCCGGGTCTGAAAGGTCTCGCTTGCTCCAAAGTGTGAGAGCAATGCAACTAGGGTACGACCCTGCAGAGTGTCTTAGAGCCTTGCGGTGGGTAAGGCTCGGTTAACAAATTACGAGGTGGCGAATGATCGGTCACGCGTTCTCAAAAACAATGCGCGTACCCATTTTGGCGAACGTAGCCGTATTACGCGTAACAAAAATAATTTTTGACACCATCGAATTAAGTACCAAGGAACGCGATGTATTAGATGACTTCAGTCAACCTCTAAATCGAACTTCTGTCCCGGAAGCCTACGACAATCAAGTTGTCAAAAAAGTCATGCAGACATTCTATGAGCAACTCAAAACAATGCAGAACAGAAGTCCTACCGTGAGATTATGGGTTCAGTACTACGGAATGATCACTTTAGCAAAACACTTCATCGAAGTTGAACGCAGTGAAAATTGGAAACTGCATCTCGATACCACTCAGAAAATGATAAATTTTCAGGAGGCAATTTCTTGTATGCGAAGTCTGTCCATCTGTAATTGCAGCAAATGAAGACCTTGGAACAAAATATACCTCCTAGTGAATTTGGTAAATTCACTAATAAAGGGTTTTTCATAATTCGCAGAACGCAAATGTGTTGGTTTGTCATGATGTCGGACCAGACCATCGAGCAGGTCTTAATGCGCTCAGTGTGGTCAACTGCAGGATTACATGATTGTAACATATCGGACTCCTCGATCTCATCATAGATACTGGGTATGGTATCTCTTCAAAGTCTTTGCGAACAGATAGAAAATTTTGCAGCCATCCCATGTGCTGCAACCAAACATGTCGACATGCGTCACGCCAGAGTACACGAGACAATTTAGACGTGGAGAAAATGGATTTTTTTCTTCCAACAACCCATCTCAGAAGGAGAGAGTTTAGTTTCTGTTGGCACTGGAGTTGTTGGACATGGCGGCATTAATCGCCTTGCAGACGAGGTTGGTGAAGTCATGATATCAAATGTTGTAAGCAAAACATTTGATTGTATAACTTTGGAAAGAAAGACTAAAGTTAATCTACTGGCTGACATTACCACTTCCATTACAGTCAAATCTACGCGCATTCCGATAGATCCACTGCTGTTGTTCCAGAGAATGTATATAACAAAGTGACATGGAAAAATTCTTATCTTTTGACTTGGCGCCGTACCCGTCGCTATTATTCTCCGAGGAAGAAATGCGCAAAGGAAGGAAGCCCTCAATTCATAAAGCATTTGCGCGCTCACAAATTGTACAAGCGGCATCAATTCACGTTAAAATCACAGACGACAGATTCCTATTGCACAAAGTTGTTTGGGACAAAGTCACAAACTTTAAACTTATTTGTGCCAATAACGTTTATATCATATTCGACAGCTACACGAACGACGTATCAATTGCCGGAACGAAATCATAGGAGTGATTAAGGCGCAATCGAAAAAACCGGAGTCCAGATTTCGTTTTCGATGAAACTATGACGCCGACAATCAGACAAGAGAAGTTTCTTTCCAACAATGTAAACAAATAATGGTTCATCACCAGGCTTCGCATCCAATTGTGGATAGCTGGAATCGAAGTGCATTAAGCGATCGGAGATGCAGATGTCCTAGCAGTAAGCCCAGTAATCGAGACGATCAAAACTTATGAATCGGCTGAAATTGTTGGAGAGGACATCGACCTCATCATCTTACTGACTGAATTAGCCCCTAATACGCCTAACCTATTCTTCAGGAAGCCTGCTAAAAGAAAAGTTCAAGAAAAAGTGTATACCTCCTCAAGCTTCTTGCATGACGACTTCATTCGGGGCAACATTCTTTTCCTTCACGCATTTAGTGGGTGCGATACAAGTTCTTGCTTGTAAAACGTGGGAAAATTTTTAAATTTATTACCAAACTGAAAAATTGTCCGGATTTGAAGTCTTCGGTGGAGCTTTTCAAAATAAAAACATAAGTCCGGAATTATTGGTGTCAGTCGTAGAACTGTTTCTCATTGCATTGTATCGCGGTAATAAGCGAGAGAGATGTTTGGACACACTTCGTTGCAAACGCTTCGTAAAATCGGCTTCACATGCGAAGTATAATTGCGTTACTGCCGTACTACCGCCAACGAAGTCCTCGGCACGACAACATGTATTGCGTACATACCAACTAGTACAGGCTTGGCTGGGAAATTACGAAGATCCCGAAGAATAGGACTGGGAAAAACGTATGCCACTTTACAGCTAATCAGGACCAATGCTCCACCGGCACCACCATAGCTACTGCAGTTAATTTCATACAAATGAAGGGAAACTGCAGTGGTTCATGGGTTGTCGAAAATCTGGTAAAAAGTGCTCGGTTATTTAGCTCGGGTAACCATCTTCAAACTCCGTTACAACGGCAGAAATACTGAAGACCGAAATTAATGATTATTTAGATGATAACGACGACGATGAACAGCAAAATGTAATGACCGTGATAAGCAGCGACTCAACGGAAGAGGACAGTAGAAAGTAAGCCTGGATGGAAATGGTTTTGAGACGACGGGGCAAACCACCCTACTCCCTGTATTTGCGGTTACTACAAATATAACGCGCATGGCTCCTGACCATCGGACTGCTTGGGATGTAGCCCAGTCCCGAGGTGGAGGGGCCGAAACGGATATCCCAGGACGACGACCTGCAAATGTCCACGGCCGATTCCAGTGGACGGAGGATCTCAGTCAAGATCTGATGATGCGCTGCTACGAGGGGAGCTGTCCGTAACAGCGAGGCTACATGGCCCGAATGCATAGTCGGTTCGCAGTAATGCATCCCGAAATAGCAGATCGCTTTTCTCAACAACATCTGAGAGACTATGTGGCCTATCTGAGGCGGATAGGTTTCATTGTTCCCACCTGTCAACCGGTACCGGATGTACGGACAATAACAACTGAGTTCGTACGCGGTGCTGACAGAAGTGCTCTACATTATGAAAGCACGACACTCATGTTTAGGCGGAATTTGACAACAAAAATTTTGCCTAAACAACGAGAAATAGATAGAGCAAATAGCCTACTTCTGGATGCTCTTCCGGATGACTGCGACCTGTGGCAAGTCAATTGCGCCCTTTACGAGGCTGCGAGTGATCCGGTGACTCCGCAAAATCTGACACAGATATATATAGACACAGAAATATAACACAGTCTCAATTGAACGGCAAAATTTGACTGACACGGAAGCTCGCTTCCCGAATTCAGTGTGTGATCGAGTACATACCATCTGTCCGATCATTTACGGCTAAAGTCAAGAAGTTCGCGCAACAACTGCGGACACAATAATAATAATAACGTATTTCAAACAAAAATAATAACAAATTCTTTCAGAATAGAAATTCGCCACAAATGAAAAGAGACAGTTAGTTGAGAGAGCAGTGACAGAGAAGGCGGAAAAGGGTCAGAGACTGTGATTGCCCTTTTGTGCAGAAAAGAAGCCGAATGTAGCGAAAGAACCAATGGAGACAGATCTGATCGAAAAAGAGACTGATGAGACAGAGAACAATCAGATGAAAGAAGCGACTGACAATACGACAGTGTGTGAGACAGACCAAAAGACCACCAAATTGCTAAAAGGTAAACCACAAATTAAAAATATACAAAATGTTGAGTATAAAATCAGAAAGGTGTTTGTAAACAAAGAGAAAAATCTGTTATTAAACGAACAGACAACGAATAAAAATTCTAATTTTACTGATTCTTTTGTAGAAATATTAGAAAAATTGAATGATATTTCGGCCAGGGTCGATAACATGGAGACCAGACAATTAGAAAGCGAGAGAAAAGCCCGTAACAAAGAGAAGCAATCGATGGACTATCTCAAATCCGAATTCGATATTGGTTTCGAAGGAGCGACCATGTTTAGAAAGGAGGTAAACGAAGACCTACAAAACATTCAGCGACAGGTTAGTAACGAAAAATTGGATAAAGACTCTGAACAATTAAATTTTAGAGATTTTCGAAATTCGACAGAAATTAGAGAGCGACAGATAAATAGAGCCGAAATATCAGATGATTCAGTCAGAATTATCCAAATTAGATAATGGTAAAATGAATAGAGACAGTAAACATTCAAATGAGTCGAGGAATTTAAGGGCAATCTCGAAAAAGCAATGGTCAGAAAATGAGTCGGTTGTTCGTAGAGACTATAAATTGACAAGAAATGCTAAGTTTGAGCACTTTCTAGACTTTTTGACGTCAGAATTAAGAGCGAGATATTTGCTATATGTAATAGATAAATCTTCTCCAGAATGTGAAGAGTTAAATGATAAAGAAAAAGAGAGACATAAATTTAAAGTTCGCGACATCTTAATAAATCACTTAGATTCGGAATATCATGCTAAAGTTATTGAAATAAAAGGCCCGTTAGAACTCTTGAAAAGAATAAAAGAAATTAAGCTTAGCGAAATAAATTTAAGCTCAACAACGATCAGAAAACAATTATATAGCATACAATACATGCCTAAGAGAGAGAAAGCATCTGTTTTTCTAGATCGGTTTGAAGATATAATCAGAAGTTATAATGGTTTAGAAGGTGTGCAAACTCTGTCTGATGAGGAAAAGAGAGATGCATTTTACAATGCAGTAGTAGTAAACGTCCCTCAGATTCAGAATGTCGACTTTATGGTAAAAAGCACAACGGAAAGGTCTTTGACGTATGATCAGTTAAGAATGTTTGTCTTACAGATAGAAAGTGTTAAGACTCAAACAGGCCAAACACAAACTGCGACAGAATCAGCGACGGCGATGTTAGCTACGGAAAAAAACAAGAGGTGTTCGGTGCTACAACTGCGATGACTACGATGGTCATGCAGTGCGTGATTGTCCGTACATAGGTACCAACCTAAAAGTCTGCTTTGAATGCAAAAGACTCACAGAGCACCGAGCTGTCGACTGTCCTCTGCGAATGTCAAGGGAAAAGACAGAAACAAGAAGGTATGAATACAGCTCTAATAATCATAATAACCGAGTACAAGGGCCTTACAAAAATATTAAGCGAAAGTTCGAAAATGCGACCGAATACAAAAACCTCAAAAGATTTAAGGGTCCTTATAAATATAATAGCGACCTAAACAAACAAAAGAAAACTGGAGACCGCGTCAAATTCAGACCGATTAAAGGAAATACAAATTTTCGGGGCCCTCAACGTAAAAAGGAAAATTCCAAGGGTGAGTTAGGTATCATATCTAAGGGAGAAAACGAAAATTAAATTTAGATGAGAAATATGCGCTTAGCTTAGATAATGATAAATTAAATCTAGATGAAAAACATGTGTTTAGCTCAGGTAATGATAAAAGATTATTGACAAAGTTTCTGGCAGACACAGGCGCTACGGAACACTTAACTAATTCAAAATTGATTTTTAAATTTTTTAATCATGAGACAGACATAATTAAATGTGCGAATAAAAGCGACAGTGCGAATTTGCGATCGGAGGGAGTAGGCACAGTTTGCGGTATTTCGAGTCAAAATAAATCCGTGCATTTAGAGAATGTGATTTTCGCTGAAAATCTGGCAGAAAACTTGTTATCTCTACGAAAAGTCGCTGATAGGGGCTTAGCATGTATCTTGACAATGAGAGAATAGATATGTATGATCCAACTTCAAACGAATTATTTATAACGGGTATTTATAAGAAACCGCTCTGGCTAGTTGAATTTGAAGTTGATAAAGAGACAGAAGCGACTGACCAAGTGCGAAAGAAAATTATGGCCTGCTTGACAACCAGAAGTATGACTGATCGGAAACTCACAGAAGCGACCGAGAATAAAGACACTGACAGAATGACCGAACCGAGGTGAGGTTTCAATCAAAAGTGAGGGTACTTATTTACGACTCTGGATTGCCTGAAAATATGTGGGATCTAGCACTTGGCGCTGCTGTATTTGCTTACAACAGAACACCACATTCAGCGAACGATATGATACCTCCCATTCAGATGTTTAACCCAAATCACAAGACCGACATTACACAACTCAAGCGTTTTGGGTGTATAACATACATGAAAATACAGCGAAGGACCGGACCAAAATTCCAAGTTATTGGAAAAAGAGCAATCTTAGTAGGATAGAAAGAGACAGGTTATATTCTATTTTCTCCGGAAGAAGGGAAGCTGTATCAAAGCAGAGATTTTAGATTTAATGAAAAATTAGTATTTGCTGATAAATATAAGCGGAGTGAAATAAGTAATTGGGAAATGGAAATCGAACCCATAAACACTGACGACTAGTTTATAGAGTTTGAGACAGAAGAGACAGTGGAAAGACAGCAAACGGAGGTAGCATCCAAAAGAGGGAGAGGACGACCTCGGAAAATTCCGGAGATTAACCAGCCAGAACCAGAAGAGGCAGATGCGACCGTATATGCTATGATGACAGAAACAAATGGAGATCCTGCTTCCTATCAGGAAGCAATGAAAACCTCTGACAGGCAAAATTGGACAGCTGCAATCGAAGAAGAATTAAATTCTATGTATAAGAACAATGTGTGGGAAATAGTTGACCGACCCCAGGAATCAAGCGATGGAAATAAACCCAATATCATAGACTCGAGATGGGTATTGAAGAAAAAGAATATATATATCCGATAACAAAATTAAATATAGAGCCAGATTAGTGAGCCGGGGATTTAGAGACAGAAACATTTATGATTTACGGGAAACATGCGCACCTGTATCACGGCTACCTTTAATAAGAGCTGCATTGGCAATTGCGAATAAATTTGACATGGAGATGTGTCAGTTAGACGTGAAAACGGCTTTCTTGAATGGACTGCTACAAAGTGAAGTCTTCGTGGAAATTCCAGAAGGAGTCAACTGCTCGAATGAAATAAAGCGACAGAAAGTTTGTAGACTGAAAAAGGCGTTATATGGACTGACGGTCAGTCCAAAATGCTGGAATGAAAAATTTCGAGAGACAGCCACCAGTGATGAAGAGCCCTGCTTGTTCGTTTCGCGCGAAGGTAAGAGACTGCTGATGTTAATCCTTTATGTGGACGACATTCTTCTCATAAGCAACGACAGTTTAAAATTGAATGAAACCAAACAACAACTGAAAAACGAATTCGAGATGACTGACTTTGGTGAACCCAAAGAGTTTCTCGGATTAGAAATCAAAAGAGACCGGACAGCGAAAGTTTTAAAAATTAGCCAGGAAAAATATGTAAATAAAGTCTTAACAAAATTTGGTTTCAACGATAGTCATCCACAAAGAACGCCAATGGTCACTAACCAAGTGACGAATAGAGAGAGAAGAAAGACCGAGAAGAGACAGATAAACTAAACAAATTCATTGTCACAGAAAACAAATCGAACAGACCTTATCGAGAAGCAGTTGGTACGTTGTTGTACCTATCGAATGCCAGTAGACCAGACATAGCGTACACAGTCAACGTACTTAGTAGACACCAAATTAATCCAACAGTAAACGAGTGGAATATGATAAAGCGAGTGTTCAGATATTTAAAGGGCACAAAAGACACAGGTCTCATTTATCGCGGCGAACGTGATGATATGCAAGATTTTTCAGACTCGGGCTTTGGCGACTGTAAGAAGTCACTGACTACAAGTGGATATATAATCAAGTTCTTCGGAGACACTATCACATGGCGAACTAAAAAGCAACAGTATGTGGCTCTATCCACTTGCCAAGCAGAGTACGTAGCTATGAGCGACTGCTGCCAGGAATTAATCTCGATCTATCACCTTAAACCACAAATTCTAAATTCTGATTTTGTGCCTACGATACTATGGTGTGATAACAAAGCGGCTGAAGAGAGCGTTGAGACCAGAGGTGGTAACAAGCTGCGACATATGACCGAGATAAAGGAGCACTATGTGAGAGAGTGCGTAGAGCGTAAGTTGATAAAGATTCAGTGGTTGCCTTCTAAAGAGCAACTAGCTGATATTATGACTAAGCCCCTATCATTCGAGATTCATGAGCGACTGACCAAAATTATTACGAATCATACCTTCTAAGCATCCAGTATAATTATTTTCTTCCACAAGTGGTCGTGGGAGGGAGTGTCGGGAGTATGCACGCCAACCTGCGCCAAATCACGGGGCGTCCCATTTAAATTGCGCGCTATGGAGTTCCTCCTCCTTTGGCTGTTTGTTCACCGCCATGTTCGACCGAGCGCGAGCGCGCCTCAGTCCTGATCGACAAGCGATAGAGAGCGGATGCTGGCCTCCCGCGCTTTTATGTGATATACATATCTTTGTGATATTCTTGACAAAAAAATAAATTCTATTTTTGCCCACAAAGCAGAACTCTGTCAGTTATCCAAGGAGCATGACTTTTAGATACACGAACAATCATTTCCGGAGCAAAAGATAAAAAATGCTAGTTATTACGTTATTAAGAAAAGTAAGTTTATCATTCAAATTGGAGTAACTGAGTACTTCACCACATACTATCACACACTGAACAAACTGAAGTTGCTCAACATCAAGCAACGTTTGGCGGATGCCATAAAGAGGCTGCAAAGACGGGAGGATGGAATTCGACAAAATGCAACATTTTGGTCCAATCCTTCCAACCTCTTCAAACATCGTATCGCAGCCTCATGCGAGTTTCCGTCAATAGCCTTGGTTGAGGAATTCTGAGGGAGCATCTACGAGAAAACATCTACGCTTAAGCCATTAGCAGTGCAGTGAAAATCAAGGTTTCATGCCAAAAATGTGCTGAAATTTTTTATTTGTTTTTAAACATGACGTTATCATATTGTATGTTTTTGGGGTCGCTGAATCCGAATGTTTGGCCAAAATTAAAAAATTTGAAATGGCAGATTCAAAATGGCGACCAGAAAAATAATAAGTTTACGAATCTGGCTGAAAATGTTTACTCGGGGTTTTTGGGGTCGCTGAATCTAAATCTTTGGTCAAAATTTAAAAATTCATAATGTCAGCTTCAAATAGCGACCAGAAAAATTCGAAGTGAAGCAAATCTAGTTGCAAATGCTTATTTCACAGTTTTGAGGGTAACTAAACACCGTTTAGTCAAATCCAGAGTCACGAACGGGGACGTGGAGGTAAAGACTCCATTTTTTATTTTGTAATTTTTTATTGTTTTATATTTTTTTTTGTACTTTTGGGTTTTTATATTTTTTTTTGTACTTTTGGGTTTTTATATTTTTTATATTTTTTTAATTTACACTATAAGAATATTCTGCGTCCATAACAATGTTCTTATTGAGTTCTAGCTTTAGTAGTGTGGTAGTGTTGAAAACAGTGTGACGATTTTTTTTGCTGGTTCCAATCAGTAAAGGATTATGCATGGTTGTTAACACAGTACTACTTTTTTATCTCTCCAGGCCATAAAAGCAATTTTTGGTGTACACATTACCTTCATCTCCCCAGATTTCAAATAGTTCAGTTTCTCAATTTCCTATTCGTTCGAACACGTTTGTCTTTTCTTCTACCAGTTGTTTACATAGCAATGGTGAGGTATACCAATTATCAATGTAAAGGGATCTTCCTTGACCACCGAAAGCTCCAAGTAATTGTTTGACCACCATGCCAGATATACCTATTCCAGTGTCTTTCCCTGCATATATTATAATATCATATACATAGCCTGTATTTGATTCACAATTTTTGTAAATTGTGATGCCAAAACGAGCTCGTTTGCTTCTATTACATTGCCTGAATTGGAGACGTCCTTTCCATGGTATAAGGGATTCGTCGATACTTATATCTTGTCCAGGTCTGTAAACGAACTTGAAAATTTCAACTAAGGCTTCATGTAAAGGGCGGATTTTCGAAAGCTTGTCGTTTGAAACATTGTCATTTTCAGCAAAATGCAATACAGATAGTATTTGACGAAATCTATCTGTTTTTGTCGGCACCGAATCGTCAGCACTATGGATGGTCAGTGACACGACTTGCGTATTCAGGTTCCTGGTAAATCACAGACACAAAACGTGATCCAGAATGTCTTTTATTTACTACAAAGTTTGACAAATCTTAAACCACCAGCCGCGAAGATTGAGTCAACGCGGACGCTTAAGCGAATAATCGTCTGGCCCACGAGGTCAATGGCGACGATTTCGCCGGCTCGACGCGACAAGTCGTAAATTGCGTAGCCGAGTTAAGCGAACTAACTAGCCGTGCGTACAAATAAAACTTTGCGTTTTTTTTAATATCTGCGTATGCGAGGTATCAAAGAACAAAAAAGGATCCCGAGCGCGAGGCACGCGTGTGCTCGTTATCGCTAATCAGGCTGAACTTATTAAAGTCTACGGCGGAAATCTCTTCGAACTCCTCCAGGAAATCAGGAAAAGCGCCGCGAGTCGCGAAAATCGGTAGATACTCCCTGGAAGAGTCCGCGAGATTCAAAATCGAGTTGCGCAGTACGGTTTACTCGTTTTCGAAGCGATTAGACATTTCCTAGCGCAACACTATCATATCTAATAACTGACGAGAACAAGGGTGTTTCCAGCATAACATCTTTAGACCAATACATTTCAAGAGTTGGTTTCTTGATTGTTCCCATAAGAAGGACTATGCCGTAAAATGTGAACATTTCATCAGGGAATATTTCCGTGTATTTTCAAACTCTTGAACGCGGTTTCCATTTATTGGTAGCTCTCAGGTTATTTATCATTTCCGGAGCATAAAGATTCGTTTCATAACAAATCATTTCTATGATATCGGGCGTGTAAAATTGTTTTAAAATGTCTAGTGGTGTACTTTTACTGTTTAAACCACTGTTTCGTTGGATGCCTGCATTTGTGTCAATAAAAGGATGTACAATTGGTTGAAAGTTTTTACTTTCCGTCCACTTCAGGTCCTCTCGAAACTTTTTTAAACGCTCTATTAAAGACATCGAGGATTCAATAACTGAATCGATTGAGCTTTCATCACTTTCATTAGTTGGTTGATTATTATTTGCGTTAGTATCGTCGTCACTGTCTTCTGCACACCACTTATCAATTTCATCGCCGGAATTCCACAGATCTGTTTCTGAATCAGAATTGCACAATTCGGATTTTGAATCAGAATTAGACAATCCTGTTTATAAGTCAGAATTATATAAGTCTGTTTCTGAATCAGAGGTGTTGTATTCAAATTTTCTCTTCCGTTGAGACATTGCTACAAGCAAACATAAAAACAAAAGTAAACAAGTTTTAATTAAGATGTTTATCTATTGTCAATTTTCTTTATGAAATCAAATTATTATACCTACAATGAGATGTAAACCTAGAGGAAAAGAAGGAACTGAAAAAAGAACTGAAGAAAAAAGATAATAAAAAAACTGTGAAAAGAAACGAATTTATATATTCAGAAAAAAATAATATTTATATCTAAAAAGCCTTCCGCACTTATATACTGTGAAACGCGCCTCGCTAGTGAGAGCACCTATCTCAACTACGAATTTACCACCTTGCGGACGGAAGGAGCACTATAATGTAAGACGCGCGAATATTTAAATATGATGTAAAATTTAAAAATAACATACTACAAAACTAAATTGGATTAACAGAAAAAAAAGTGATTCAACATCATTTAAACATTATTTAATGAAAAATAATTGCAATTCTTCTATTATTTAATTTGACTTTGGAAATTAGACAACTGAAAAACTTATATTTTTGAAAATGAAAAAAAGCGTTTGCAATAAAGCAAACAAAATTTTAAATGTAGATTGCATTTGAGAATTTAATATATATATTGGATCCGCCATTTTGAACTTTTGAAAACTGATTTCAGATTCTTATCGACAACTCTAAGAACTTCACGATAATAGGCCCAAAAATTTATAAGGGTAATTTTCACCCCTAAGACAGATTTCGTGAAGATTTTTTTAAAGTTATTCATCCACAATTCTATTTGGACGAAAGATTCAGATTTAGCGACTTTAATAAGCCCTGAATAAGGATTTTGCAACACAATTTTCAAATTTTTTTAGTAGACATTTTAACGACCACTTTGAATGTCTTAATTTTTACCGAAGATATGAACTCAGCGACCACAAAAACCCCCGAAAAAACATTTTCAGCCAGATTTGTGAACTTTATAATCTTTGTGTTCGCCATTTTGAATTTTTGAATTTTAACCAAAGATTTGGATTCAGCGACCCCAAAAACCCCCGGTAAACATTTTCTGCCCGATTTGTCATATTTTTTTATTTTTTTGGTCGCCATTTGGAAGTAGCCATTTTGAATTTTTAAATTTTAACTAAAGATTTGGATTCAGCGACCCCGAAAACCGACAAGTAAACATTTTCAGCCCGATTTGTCATCTTTTTCATCTTTTTGATCGCCATTTTGAATTTTTGAATTTTAACAAGAGATTTGAATTCAGCGACCCCGAAAAACTTATAATACCCATTGATACTCGAATCATATTTTTTAAAGTAATTTATTTTTTAGATGCTGCTACAGCGGTCATACACATGTGTGGCACGAACTGCTTTGACGTCTATAGACGTCAAATACAGTGAAGGGGTTAATGCAGACACTCTAGGTATTGAAAATTTTTACAGAGTTGTGTGACGAACTAGCACAACAAAGTGAAGATTGCCCATCCGTCAGTGCATTAGAGGTGAATAATGCCATCAAAAGAATAAGAAATTTCTCGTCGCCGGACTGGGATGGAATTAACAACTATTGGTGGAAGAAGTTCACTTCTGTCCATCAACACCTAGTCCGAGCATTCACCTCTTATATAAATGAAGACCAACCCATTCCGCAGTGGCTGCTGGAGGACCGTACGACACTAATTCCAAAATCGGGAGACTCTTGTCTGATCCGAGAAACCATAGACCAATCACGTGTCTCAATACGTTATACAAATGGTTCACTAACATCTGGAACGAACGTATTGAGAAAGCCGTGAAACCGGTGTGGCAACGGATAGTAGAACAACGAGGCTGCAAAATGGGTGTAATCCGGCTGCAAGGACAACTTGCTTATCGATAGGTGTGTTTGTCACGGCTCAGTCCAGTACAAGCGTAACCTGACGATAGCCTGGCTGGATTACATGAAGGCGTATGACTCAACATCGCACGAGCTTTTAAGCTTGTTGCTGAAACGCCTCCATGTGCACCCAAATATAGTGAGAAGTATAGAAGACCCGATGCCTCCTTTGAAAACGCGCTTTGTCATGACATCGGGCAAGCGTAGCACCATGTCTAGACTGGTTCAATTGCAAAGAGGTGTCTATCAGGGAGATTCTCTGAGTCCTCTGCTCTTCTGCATCTCACTATTGCCTCTATATGTTGCTCTCCGACAATCTCAAGGGTACATGCGTGGACCGCCCGGTGAACGTGTACACAAGATCACCCATTTATTCTATATGGATGATCTTAAATTATACGCATCAGGGGAGGATCAATTGCATCGATCTCTGAACATTGTCCTCACATACTCGAGAGATATAGGCATGGAATTCGGATTGACAAGTGTGCAGTTGTTCATTTGCACGGAGGAAGGTCAGACTCCAATAACAACGATATGGAGCTCGCCAACGGAAACGTCATCCGCGATCTTAGCGCCGATGAACCCTACACATACCTGGGAGTTCCTCAGAGACATGTCCAGAATGTGCAGACGGCTAAAACGAACATCGTTAAGAAATACTGGCGCCTTCTCCGTCAGATCTGATAACTTTCTCTGATAGATCTGGGAAAAATAAGAAGGCAGTCACGAATATGTTGGCGTTTCAGCAGTGCTCTATACATTTGGAGCACTTAAATGGAACGTTGACGAGCTAAGGGGTCTTGACCAATGTACACGGAAGATGATTTGTAGGCAACGCAGTTTGCATCCAAGATCTTCCGTGGAACGACTGTATTTGCCCCGAAAATTGGGAGGTCGTGGCCTTTTGAATCTGGAGTGTATGCATGACAGATTAGTCGTCAAAACGGCTTGCGACGTGATTTATCGAACAGAGGATCCCCTGATGATACTAGTTCATCAACATGAAATTCAGGGGAAGGGGGCGTTTTTGTACAACGCGGCGGAACCAGCGGCGCAAAACCTCGGTCTGGTTTTCAACGTGGGACGTAGTGGTGCACAGGAAGCTGAATCAGTCATCAATCTGTGCCCAGTGCGGCTCAGGGCTAACATACGGAAGTAACAACTCCGTATGTTGAAGGGAAGGCATATCGACAAGCCATTGTATGGACAATTCTTTCGAAATGTCCAGCAACTTGGCTTGTCTGTAGAGATGACTTTCTCGTTCTTAAGATCAGCCGTGCGGGGTCTTTTACAATTTTTTTTAGGGCCAGGAATGACGAAAAAGTGAATTTCTTGGAAAGCCCTCCACCGATTTTTTTCATTTTTGTTTTAAAATATAGCTAAAAATATATAGATTCAGAATATGCAAAAACATTTCCACTTGCTGAATTTTTTATTTCAATTTAACTCAGGCTCACCGTGGCAAGTAATCTTAGTCGAGATTTTGGTCTTTCAAAAGAAAGTTCCGAACTACTAGCATCGAACTTAAAGAAGGAAAATGCTTGGCTTCTGGAACGAATGTTACATATTACCGGTCAAGAGATAAACTTAGACTCTTAGACAATTTTTTACAAAAACAGCGGACTTGATTAACGGCCATGATGTCGAAGATTTGTTTGAGAAAGTTGACATTGGATACAAACCTTGCCATTGGCATCTTTTTACAGATACCTCGGCAAGATGTCTGGCAAGATTTCTTGCTATACAGTAGACATGTAGCCCCTTTACCTGTTACTCATTCTGTTATAATGCACGAAGAAAATCAAGATTTACATCTCTTATTAAAAAACTGAAATATGATAGACATAAATGGGAGCTTTGTGTCGATCTCAAAATAACTACCATCATGCTCGGCCTACAAAACGGATTCACGCCATATCCATGCTTTCTTTCCACGTGGAATAGTCGAGCTCGAGATGAAAACTGTGTGAGCAATTACTGGCCTTCTAGAATAAATTTAACTGCAGGATACACAAATGTCTTAACGGAAAGTTTAATACCTCTACAAAAGTTTCTTCTCCTACCGCTGCACATCAAATTAGGCCTTGCAAAGCAATTTGTTACAGCAATGACCAGAAATCAATGTGGGACCTCAAATAAGAGAGATGCTAAGAAATGAGGAATTTAAAAGACTAATGATAGAAAAAGAAAGAGCTGCATGGCAAGCTCAGAAAAGTGACGAAAAAAAAACAATTTTAAAGTTATTGTCTACAGAATGTTGAATGACTTTAAAGAACTTGGATGTCTTATGAATCCGAAACCTTTCTGTACTCTCGTATTGATGACTTCCCTGAAAACTTAGGGGACTTCAGTGAAGCGCAAGAAAAGCGAATGCACTAAGATCTGAGAGAATTTAAAAAAAGGTATGTGTAAGGTAGAAATATGCTTGCAGACTAGTGTTGGAATTAGCAGAGAGACAAATGAAATACTAAAAAAAAAAACAATTAGAAGATCATTTACTACTAAATGGAAAATTGCTTTTCAACTGTTTTCGAGGCGATAGCTTACATGACGATAAAGGTACAGCCAAGATTCACATGGCTTATCAGCTGATATATGCCTTCTACATCTTCTTTCTGCATAAAATATCAAAAATAACAACTCGTGTTGTTGCTATTGAAACCAAGCTATTATTTACTCAGTGAATATATGCCTGAATGTTTTACATACATCTCTTAAAGGTTTGCTTAAATCTCTGCTATATATTACATTGATAAAAATCGGTGTTTGATGAATATATGGGGCATTTTACGTGAAATGTCCCAAGTCAAAAAATCTGTATCTCGGGTCAACGTAAATCTTAATTTACTCCACTTACGCATATAATGATAAAAATTCTGTCGCAAGTCATTCTTATACATTTTTTAATGCTCTTTCGATTGATGAATTTATTTTTGCAAAATTCTCAGAATTTGACCTTGATTTTCCAAAATTAAAAATAAATATGCTATTTTCTCGAAGATGAAATTTTTTTTTTTTAAATAAATAATTTTAAATGAAAGCTGAGGTTTTTTCCTACCAGTATACCAAATTTCAGAATTCCATTTTTTTTTTCTCGAGTTATTAAATAATGACTAGTGCGGTGCACAGCGCAGCCTTGGTCCGACCAAAAATGAAAAAAAATCGAAAAGAAACTATCAATATCGAGGAATGGCCGGGAAAACACTTTAGAATTGTAAAAGGGTATTAATGAAAAGATGTCTCCGTATTTGAATCAGTAGAATTATCAATGTCAGAGAAACGTATGTAGCATATAATATCTGTATAGATATGTCATGTCAAAGCATGTACGGTAGTGGAACATGTAATAAAAATAATCCACTTTTATAATGGAAACAAAAAGAGTCGCGACAGCATCTGGTGGCAGCTCTTGCAAACTGCAGCGCTCCAGGCCTCGACCTGGTCGGACCAAGGCTGCGCTGTGCACCCCACTAGTCATTATTTAATAACTCGAGAACAAAAAAAACGGCATTCTGAAATTTGGTATACTGGTAGGAAAAACCTCAGCTTTCATTTAAAATTATTTATTTAAAAAAAAAATGTCCATCTTCGAGAAAATAGCACATTTATTTTTAATTTTGCAAAATCAAGGTCAAATTCTGAGAATTTTGCAAAAATAAATTCATCAATCGAAAGAGCATAAAAAATGTATAAGAATCACTTGCGACAAAATTTTTATCATTATATGCGTAAGTGGAATAAATTAAGATTTACGTTGACCCGAGATACAGATTTTTCGACTTGGGATATTTCACGTAAAATGCCCCATATGTATCTTCCAAGTTAGTCGGCGATCGGAGTTCATTCCTAAATACTTGATCACGTCACGGCTCATATATGGCGCTCCATAAAACTAACCCATAATAAATATTTTGAAAAAATGAAAATGAAAAATATTTTAGAAAATAAACAAAATAAAAACAATATAAAAACGCTTGTATCTTGAACGATATGTAACGTGCGTTCCTGAAGCCAAGCATTTTCTTTTATTAAATCTCCAAGCTATTAGTTCGGAATGTTGTTTTGAAAGACCAAAATCTCAACAAAGATTACTTAAATCATGTTGGACAATTTTTTCTTGATTTCCTTTGCCGTCATCTTCTGAACTCGATGAAATATTGTGAGTTTCTATTTCATCTACTTCAGATGAAAGGAAGGATTAATTAAGCATTTCCGCAGCATTTATGCTACACCTGCGAGTCTACACGAGTCAAAACTTACTGTTCACTTGTTGCTGTATCCTTACTATTGTCATTAGATTCAGCATCGAGAAATGCAGAAAAATATTATAAGTTATTGATTTATTTTATTTCGACCCAGACTGAATGTCTAAAAAAAATGTCGATGCATATTTTCATGAAATGTCGACGTTTCAGACCCTAAAATATAGAACCAAAAAAACAAGAACAAAATTTCTGTAATCTTGTACGTACGTATGTACGTCCGTATGTGTCAAAACTTTGTATGAGCTCTAGCTCGCCAACGGAAAGGCGGATTCAAAATGGACCTACGTATTGATGCTACTGATATCTGGTATTGAACAGCAGCCTCTTTTCGGGTCCGTGAGATATTGCGTGGGTCGTCCCGCCAGATTCGCCTCGAAGCCTCGCGCGTGTGGACGCTTTTTCGACGCTCCAAAAGATTGCTCGCGTGCTAAATTAAAAAACTGTTACGGCGGTGACTTGCCTACGTGAGTTGTGTTCTGCGAAAGGTTTTTTTTTGTGAATAAACACTATATTAATTTATTCAGTGATTTTCTTATTTTGCCTGAATCCCGACTCTCGATTCGGCACCTTTTCTACGTTCCTCGACCGCACTTGATTCCCCCGAGACGAACCGTTGTCTTATGGAGTTCTAAAAGATATCAGTTAGAGAACTTTTCGACACTTTCAAGATATCTTTGAAGAATTATATGTATATTCATTGTATATACAGGATGTCCCAAAAGTTTGAAAACGGTCTTGCAACTTTTGAAAGAAAAAAAAATAATTTAAATTGCTGAAACACGTAAAACAATTTTTCAAAAAAGTATCTTTTTTTTAGGGGTTCCACCCCCCCTTAGGGGGGGGGGCACGAGGGGGGGATGAATATCTTAAAAGGCAACATGGGTCGAGTGGGGGCTCATTTGAAAGGTCTTTTCGAGACGAATACAAAACACTGGTCGTAGATGGCGCTGCGATCACTTATCGCGGAATTATTCGAATTTTAACATTTTTAATCTAGTTCACTTCTGAACAAATGAAGATTTCTTTCGAAGAGACCTTTCAAATGAGCCCCCACTCGCCCCATGTTGCCATTTAAGACATTCATCCCCCCTCGTGTCCCACGTCCCCCCTTGGGGTGGGGGGGGGGAGGTGGAACCCCTCAGAGATGATAGCTTTTTCGAAAAATAGTTTCACGTACTTCAGCGATTTTCGAAATCTTCGCGTGTTCAGAAGTAACTAGATTAAAAATGTTAAAAGTCGAATAATTCCGCGATAAGGTATCGCAGCGCCATCTATGACCAGTGTTTTGTATTCGTCTCGAAGAGACCTTTCAAATGAGCCGCCACTCGACCCATGTTGCCATTTAAGATATTATTATTTATGTTGCCATTAAGATATATTATAGGTGTAAAACCATAAAAAAAGTAAGTTTAGATAGTGTGCATCAAAAATTTATTTTTATTTTTTTCTGAAGTGAAATGTTAAAAGTTCTACGGCTGTATGCCCATGTATTTATTTATTTATTATTATTTTAACGGGCGGAAATCGCCCTCTTACAAACATTTTACACAATGTTATTCGCAAATTTTGCGAGAGCTGCAGTCGTCTCCTTAGATGGCGCCATATCTCATATTTGTCAAGAATGTAGAAACTGCAGAAACCTACATTAAAGTGCATCCGCTGTCATGAAGCGATTTTCGCCGGACAAACAATATTTTCGAAACGTAAATAAACAACGTAGGTCATCTTACCAACAGCGGGTTGTAGTTTGAAAACGAAATAGACAAATTTTTACGGGACGGGGATCGAACTCACGACCTACGACTTTGGTCAGGAGTTCTCCATTATCATTTATTTAGATGGGCGTCACACGCCACCATACCATTGATATAATTTTGCAAATACAAGCAAATCGAAATAATTACATTAGATCTGAACTCAACACATATTACACAGCCCCTTGATACTGCCTTTTTCCGCCCACTGAAAGTATGGAAAAACTATATAAATGGAAAGCTATAAATAAAGTAGGAAGAATTACGAAAAAATATTTTCCTATAGTTCTAGAAATGGTACTACGTGATCTTAAAGGGGAAGGAAATATATAAAAATGGATTTTCAGCGTCTGGATTAATGCCATTTACTTCAGATGCTATGAACTATGAACGATGTGTAAAGGAAGAAAAATTACACTAATATTGAAGATTTTTCAAAAAATCAACAAGCAACTCAAATAAATGATACTCGATCTTCAATGGATGCATATGAATTTGAAAACGAGTATGTGACAACTTTGGAAAAAAATATATCGCCTGCAATATTGGAAGAATTCAAAAATTCTCGAACCATTGGATATTGGAATGGCTGCGTTGGAATGAAAGGGCTATTTGGATATTGGCTGAAACAAAATAAACCTTGGTAAAATCATTACGTGATTTTTTTATCCTTATATTTAGATTTATTATAGATATTTTACATTCATGCATTTTTTTTTCTACCTTCCAGCAGTTGGGAGGCGGGGGTTGTACCGTTCAGTAGGTAATACCGCTCACCCATGTTCCCCAAGATTCACTAGGAAAAAACATTGTTTTACATTTTTTTAATAAAGAAATGTACACCAAGATTCTTGTTTTAATAAAAAAATCGTTCTTTTGTAAAAAGGTTAATTTAAAAAATCGGAATGTTTTGTAAGGTAATTGAAGTAAGAAATTGGTCTTAACAATTAACAAAGGTTTTAAACATTTTTAACTAGTTCCCAAAGGGAAAAAATATGAAAATATAGGCTCTTGCTACTTTTACTTATAAAGAACTATCTTGATCAATAATTATTCATTAATTTACAACGAGGCGCGTTTGCGGGTAACACCTCTCAGAAAGTGTTTGTAATTCCGATCACTGTGAGACACCTGAGTACATACCTTATACCTATGTGGCTCAATCAAAGGGTTGCCGGTAATAAACATATGTAATTGGACCTTTTGTAATCAGTCATTTGCATTGAATATATTGAATGTACATACAGGATTCAACAACAAATATAATATCATCGAATTTCATAGGTTAGGTTTACTCATCAATTCACTGGAGTGATTGATATACAGGGTGTATCTAAAAGACCGGAATCGACCTACATCCGGAGGTTTTCTCTTTTTATAGGATGTCACAAGACACAAGAAAAGATTTGTAAAAGAAGAGGAATGAACATTTAAGTTTAGGACTTAAATAAGGTGAACATTTTAAAATCAAGGTAAGTTATCAAGAAAAATGCTAGGTTATGCATTTTTGTTGAAATATTAGGTACTTGTTATATTCACTTTTATTTGTAAATTATTCATTTTCTTCGTATAGATTTATTTTTGACAATAATTATAATGAAAAACATCTAAATATGCCCCAGTCAGCACTGGGCGTCCAGTGGACGTACATATTTCGTCTATGTTACGTCCATACGTCCCAGACAAAAAATGGACGCAAATGGACATTCAACGTACGTACATCTCCGGACGTTATATGTACGTTCGTATCTGAACATCCAATGGACGTCCATATTACGTCCAAATTAGGTCCATAAATGTATGGACGTATATCGTATGTCCTATGTACGTACTTATGTGTACGTCCACCGTGCTTCCATTTTTCGACCATTCGGACTTGCATTTTTACAGACGAATAATGGACGTCCAGTCTACGTGCATACTTAGACGTCCAGTGTACGTACTTACGTAGACGTCCACCGAACGTCCATTTTTCAACCATTCGGACTGAATGTTTGTGGACGAATAATGGTCGTCCAGTGTACATACATACATACGTGGAAGTCAGTGTAGGTACATAAGTGGACGTCCGCGGCACCTCCATTTTTCCAAGAAGATGCGGCGCTGTGCGCACAAGATGGCCGTCACGATGACGCGCTGATAGAGGCCAAGTCTTGTACAATCGTTTAAACTTTTTTAGTATACGGGAGAGGCTTGCAGGCTGCCTACCCAATATTTTCCCTTTGAATTACAGTTTATTAAATAACAATTATTGCTGTAAATATAGCATTGGGAAACGAACCTAAAAAGTCACAATCAGCAACAAGAATTATTTGAATTCTCAAAAAATATCAATTTTACACCAAATTTTGAAAAGTGGCTAAAATCAATTTTATGAATTAACGGTCGCAATTGTTTGGCGTATGTCGTTGGAGGCCCAGTAGCGCAGCAGTAGACATACGCTGGATATATTATATTGCATATATTTTGTTCGCTTAACCCATTTCGTCCCAAAGTGTCCGTTTTGTCCGTCAATGTTCAACGACGTATTACTATATATTTTCAGCCCCTAAAAGAATCGCCAAAGCCATAATCCACTATTTTCGAGGTCGTTCTATCGATTTATGCCATTTAGAAAACGGAAAGACAATGTCCTAATCCTCATTTTCTTCAATTAAAAAAAATAAAGGGTAATTTTAAGGCTATTTTTTTCAAAAAAGTGCAATTTTCAATGCGAAATACACCATAAAATTCAGTGAAATTACCAAAAACAGGGCGGTCGAGGTCCATAATAAACAGTTATGACATATACTTATTTTATTTGTTACATCCAAGGGTTGCAAAACCACCCTTAACCCGTAATAGTCAAACAGAAACAAAAATGATGAATTGTCGGAAAATCGTGGACTTTTTGAAAAATTTTTGTTGAACAAAAAGTTCTTAGAATCGATCAAAGAATGTGCTGAATTTTTTTCAGAATTTTTTGAATATTTTTGGAATTTTTCAAAATCCAAAAATTGGCAAAAATTAAAAAAATGTTCAAAAAATTCTGAAAAAAATTCAGCGTGTTCTTTGATCGATTCTGAGAACTTTTTGTTCAGCGACGTTTATTCCGAAAGAGTCTCATTTTCGTATAAAAAATTCCTGAATTTCGACCATTCGGGAGGTACCATTTCTGCCGCTGCTTTGTATACAACGTCTTTAGCCAGTACTATAAACGTTACTGTTACCGATTCTTACCGTGGGGAGGTAGACGTTTATCAAGAATCTTTTTTCTTTGTTTTTTTTTTTGTTTTTTTTAAATTATTATTTTTTATATTCCGAATGTACAAAATACAGCTTATTTATGATCGTTATCTTTGCAGTCTTTGCAGATGTACAATAAACATGTTGTACAATATCGTTGAGTTCTTACTTTGCATAAATCCCTGTTACATTTTCTTTTTTTGTCTGCTTTATAATTTGATGTTCAAGTAAGGAAGAAGGCATTGGTACAGATTTAATTTTAGAGTTAGGATTTGCAATGCAAAGTTTGTACAACATGTTTATTGTACATCTGCAAAGACTGCAAAGATAACGATCATAAATAAGCTGTATTTTGTACATTCGGAATATAAAAAATAATAATAAAAAAAAAACAAAAGAAAAATGATTCTTGATAAACGTCTACCTCCCCGCGGTATGAATCGGTAACAGTAACGTTTATAGAACTGGCTAAAGGCGTTGTATACAAAGCAGCGGCAAAAATGGAACTTCTCGAATGGTCGAAATTTAGGAATTTTTTATTCGAAAATGAGACTCTTTCAGAATAAACGTCGCTGAACAAAAAGTTCTCAGAATCGATCATAGAAAACGCTGAATTTTTTTCAGGATTTTTTTTCAGAATTTTTGAATTTTTTCCACTTTTTGGATTTTGAAAAATTCAAAAAATTCTGAAAAAAATTCAGTACATTCTTTGATCGATTCTAAGAACTTTTTGTTCAACAAAAATTTTTCAAAAAGTCTACGATTTTCCGACAATTTATCATTTTTGTTTCCGTGTGAGTATTACGGGTTAAGGGTGGTTTTGCAACCCTTGGATGTAACAAATAAAATAAGTATATGTCATAACTCTTTATTATGGACCTCGACCGCCCTGTTTTTGGTAATTTCACTGAATTTTATGGTGTATTTCGCATTGAAAATTGCACTTTTTTTAAAAAAATAGCCTTAAAATTACCCTTTATTTTTTTTTAATTGAAGAAAATGAGGGTTAGGACATTGTCTTTCCGTTTTCTAAATGGCATACGTCGATAGAGCGACCTCGAAAATAGTGGATTATGGCTTTGGGGATTCTTTTAGGGGCTGAAAATATATAGTAATACGTCGTTGAACATTGACGGACAAAACGGACACTTTGGGACAAAATGGGTTAAAGTCCATTTTCGGTCCATCGAACGGCCATATTTGGTCCTGTTTACGTCCATTCTTGGATGTCCAATGTACGCCCAATAACCTCGAAGTGTATGTACACTGGACGTCCGCTGGACATCCACTGGACGTAATATGTGATCTATTTCGTCCGCCTAACGTCCATTTTCGGTCCATGTAACGGCCATATTTGGCTTTGTTTACGTCCATTCTTTAACGTCCAATGTACGTCCAACCACGCCGAAGTGGACGTAAACTGTAAGTCCAATGGACTTGATATGTTACGTATTTCGTCCGTTAAGGTCTATCGAACATTTACTCTTGGTCCAGTGTATGAACATTTTGGACATCCAATGGACCTACATTTTTTGGACGTCCATCGAACGTTCAGTGAACCTTATATGGACGTGCAGACGTCCAGTGGACGTACATGTGCTGATTGGGTGTGCAACTTTTTTTATTTAAACACATGCTGTGTACAGAAGAAACTGCGATAGCGTACGGCATCGGGACCGGCGACCTGTGTTAGCGAACCAGTTGTGGAGAAACTTTCTTACCCCCTGTTTTGCGCTTGCCAGCACGGCTGCAGAGATTGCGCATGCCCACGCAATCGAAATGGAATTGCTACCGCTAAGAAAGGGAGAAACACTTTCTCTCCGATTGTTCCCTATCACAGGTGAAGTTCGTACGCTATCGCAGGCCGTACGCGTGGTACGCTATCGCAGGTTCTACTGTATTCCTGTATGACAGGAGGAACAGCGGGAACTGGATTTCAGGAATCGAAGTCGACTTCGATTTTCAGCGAAAATCGATTTTTCCATTCCACAAGTCGATGTTTCAGAATCGACTTTGGAAGATCACATGGTATAAAGTCGATGAAAGTCACTGAGCGGTTCTACGAACCAATGAGCGGTATTAGCTGCAGCCTAATTTCGGTATTGTCCACAAAGACCGAAAATCCTGTCGGATCTTTGATATTTATTAAATTCGCAATTCAATACATTTGGTGTCATTAAAAATTCAGATCATTTTGAATATTGTTGTTGGATCTGTAAAGAATCGATTTTAATCATTCAACGAATCTAAAAATATTTGGCGATTTATAAAAATCGATACTTTCCTTAAGTGAGCGGTGCACCTCCAATGCGATTCACAGCATATTTTCCGCATTCAATGATTTAGTTAATATTGGAATTAAAATATTATGCTCTTAATTCATTTGTATGTACATATATACAATAGAACCTCGGCAAGCCGTCGTGGTCGGTTCTCCGTTCCAGCTTTCCCTTTACCCTCTCCATAAGGCGTCGTTGCAGAAATAAAGTGAGCACCCCCCTTCCTAAATCTGCACAGAAGAATGCTCCTCTGCGATCGCTCAATGTCATCTATATTATGTACATAATTTTTGTGAGGTTAGTTTCGTTCTGCTGAGACCGCTGAGGGAGGGGAGGATATGAAATGACCTCTTAACGAGGGATAGTTCTGGCGTCTTATCAAGTTTCTACTATACACGGAGAGAAATCTCTAACGATTATAGCACACGGAGAGAAATTTTTGGCAGACACGGCCGAACAGAACACTGGAGAAATTACATGAATCTGAAAAGCAGTCATGACTCTGTCCGGTGGCGCTCCGGTTGTGTCGACGGTTCGGCGCTAGTTGTCCCGCATGCCGTAGGAGCAACATAATCAACACTGCAAAAACTACTGTGTCAATAAAGGGTGCCGAAAATTTCTCTCCGTGTACGGAACTCCTATCGACGCATCCCATGCCGCTACCCACCGCCAAATCCGGTGGGTCTTGAGGAAATGCAGTATGCGTCCCCGGTAGAATACGTTGTCAATCCCTGCGATCGGGGCAATAGAGTATGAAAACAAACGAATCTCGTAAGCGAGAGCATGAGTCTTTTCGAGCGAAAGTGACCTACTGTATAAACATTACAAATTTCTCTTCGTGTAGATACATGAATTAACTGTACAACATCGATCAAATTTTCATTTTTCAAAATTAATTTTCTATTTTTACTTATTGTGCAAATTTATTAGATATAAATATTCGAACAAAGTCTAGAATGAAGCGTGTAGAATAATCAGATGATCATAGAGTCAAATTAATAGCAGACAAACAAATATGAAAAAAATGATGGTTACAATGCTCCTAATGAGAAGGTGGCAAATAACATAATACTAGGACGTATAGATGAAAATGTTTTAATAGAAGTTGCTGAAGAAAACCTTTTATTACTGACAAACAATAATATCATTTCAAAATTGAGTCAACAATTGTTCCTCAATCATCGGTAACTTATTTTTATACTAGAGTTGCAAAAATATTAAATGTGTATTACTTATATCGTTCTTTCAGATTAGAGCCCATCCATTTCAGAATCAAGTAAGCTTCACTCAGGTCAAAACAAAGAGAATATGGTATAATCGGCTTCGTGGCTTAGGCCGTAACGCACTGGACTACGAAGTCGTAGGTCGTTTGTTCGATCTCTGTCCGGTGAACAATTTTTCAATTTCGTTTTCAAACAGCAACTCGCTGTTGGTAAGATGATTAACGTTGCTTGTTTGCGTTTCGAAAATATTGTTTATCTGGCGGAAATCGACTCATGACCGCTGCTGTATTTGATGTAGGTTTCTGCAGTTCCTACATTTCATACACAAATGTGAAGTATGGCGCCATCTTCTTAAGTCGATCTGCAGCTTTCGCAAATATTACAAATGAATATATGTAGGGAAAAAACTGTGTAAAAGGGCGAATCCACCCGTTAAAATAATAAATAAATATGCAAGATAATATCACCAATCAATGTGAGTTTATTAAACTTGAAATATTCACCTAAGTTTTACATTTAACGTAGCCTTTAATACAACAATATTTTCAAATATTACACGGGAAGAAATTTGGAATTACTACAGCTCTATCGGTAGGCAAGGCGCGATATCTCGATTTATCCTATACACATGCGGTCGCAATGTCTCGATGCTGGAGCTCTCAGAACTCCAATTTGGTAAGAGTGCGACTCGACAATAGGCCGAGATGAGCCGACTCTATCTAGAGGTGACGTGCGTGATCTATTCTCGATGGAATGAGAAAGATTCAACTTGGAACCACTAGCGGCGCGGCGCGACACTGCGCACGACATGTATTACGCAGATTGCGAGTAAACCATGGTGTATTGCACGTATATTAACCCGTAAAGTCCCAAAAAGGCATAAATTCCACCCGTTTTTAAACATACGACTACTGATCCAATTCGCAGACCAATCTTAATTGAATTATATTTCCTGAAGTATTTTTTCGTGCTCTTTTCAAATCCGTCGTTATTTTTGCTCTATCTCTCTTAGATTTTTTAATATGGCGGCGTTTTCCTGAAAATACGTGTTAATTTTCAATTTTTATTTTGATCCATCGCGATTTACATTCAGTTAAACAGCTCAGTTTTGCTCCAAATTCTGTATCGGGTGGAATTTTTTATTGTACTGTTACGTTTTCGAAGTAACAATTTAATTATTTTTACTGATTCCCGGTAGCGAAAGAAATCGGGTTGCGGGATACGCGTTAAGGGAATGGACACCCCAAGTTAAAGGCGAGAGTTGATTTAAACTATGCATATTTATTATTTCTATCGCCAACTTAGGTTTTTGCAAAAAGATCGCATAGGGATTAAGTCCCACAAAGTCGTTTAATTTTGGTGGAATTTTTTGTTGTACTTTAAGGTTTTATTGGTATTTTTGAAAAATTCAAGATGGCGGTTGATTGGCAAGTCGAGCTGTAACGAAATTTATTATTATTTTCTCAAAAATGATTGGCTCACAATAGAAGTTGGTATACCAGGGTGGCCAGTTTTTTTCCAGAACGAAATTCCCTGACTGTTCCCGGTTTTCCAGGCAAAATTCAGCAATCTTCTCTGACATCAGACCAAGCCACAATAAAATCGTAAGGGTGCGTTTAAAATTTCTAATGTAACATATTATTGATTAATTGTAATGTCACAACTGATATTTAAAATTTTAGCAACATTTGAATTCATTATACGGTTATAGAACAATAAGCATTTCTCCAATCCCTTATATTTATACTCTAATTCATTGTCATAATATCGAATATGAATTGTATTCAATCTCTAGAAGAAAATACTTACTTTTTAAAATTTGCATGCGATCAACGGGTAAAATTAACCGAATTTGCAAACAACTAAACACTTAAATGACGAAACTCTGTCGCTGGTAATAACTTATAACTGCGTACTTAGCCAATGCTAGTTTCAAGTGCAGTAAATACTGTTTTATATGTTATCTTTCATACATTAATCCAAATACTTGTAGAAGAAATAGCGCAAAAATAACTGTAGACACTAGAACGTAAAATATCTCTATTGTGAGCCTGTTACATAAAATATGTACACAAATTTTATAGTATTTTTTCCTTCATATTTCTAAATCACTGTTGCAAGAAAAGATTAATTAATAGACATTGTTAAAATTCTGCAATTTTTATTAGTCATTTGTTGTAACGGCGCAGCAGTTATATCCCAGTATAACGTCTTTCAACGTCTTTCGACTTTAGTACGATGTGTCGAAGAATTCTGTAAAAATTATTTTTATAATCTAAATACAATTTATCCGGAGGTTTTGTAAAACTTGCAGAATTTGCATACGAAATACAAAAAATTTCAGTTAGAATTAGGAAACTATTGAATATTTTGCGCAACATTTAATAAATTTTACAGAATTTGTTCGGCAATTTGTATAAAGGAAGTATGTAAAAATCAAGGTCGGAGATCGATGAAAAGTTTTGTAAAATTTACAACCTTCATATTTCCGTGAAGATAAAAATTTAAATAAGTTACCTTTTATTGCAATCATGAATAAAATTTAAAATTTCGGGTAGACGAAACGGTTTACATAAAAATGCATAAATTGTATTTTCAATAGAATTTTTAATTTTTAAAACAACGATAACGACTTAAATTATATAGAGAATGAAAATGTTATAAAAAACTAACTTAAATTTGTTAATAAAATTAAATCAATGGAACTGGTTAAAATATATATTCATCTTCTTTGGTCGTTATCTGAGCCTCTTCATCTCTAAGTCTTTTTCCTCAACTTTCTTACGGGTATCATCTAGGAGCTTTTGTTTTTTTACCTCAAGTGTTTTAAGCTGTTCCATTTGTTGACGCTTTTCAGTTTTTGTTTTCGAGGTACGATCTTCTTGTTCCTTCTTTTTCTTTAATGCATCCTTATATAAATCATACGAGTTTCGTGCAGCATGAATGAAGCTTTTCGTAATATTAATGTTTTCAAATCCGCCATGGTACAATATAAAATCATATACGCGTCGCTGTGCTACAAGTGATTCTTCGGAATGATTAGGTAATAACATTTCTTTATTAACAGAAAAACCTCTCTCAGAAAATGCGTTTCCATGGGATAAAATCAACACAGTGCGAATAAATGATGGCATCTCATTATATTCATCCCTCGCTGGAATAATATTCATCCACAGGTCGTCCAGTGTTTTATTTCCTAGCGAAAAATTATCCAGTGTCTCCTGAAATAATGCCGTCTTACACAAAGAATCAAAGCTCCTTTTGATAGTGTCTGCTTGAATTCCTGATATCCATTTCTTTTCAATGAAAATGTCTAAAATTTTGACCAATCTCGACGATCTTATGTTAGATTATGTCGCAATAGACGGATCAAAGCAAGAAATTCCGTTCGTTAATGGATATATAATAGGAGAGTTTTTACATAATGAAGTGCAAAAAGTTACTAATGCGCAACAACATTCTTCGCGAAAGTGTAGCATATCAATATCTTTAATATTTGGTACTGAACGAAGAGCACTTCTTACAGTAAATCCTAAATCAATTAATTTTACTGAAATAAGATATGACTCTTTGGATAGATCTAAAGTCGAAATGTTTGATGTTGCCTCTAATGCTTCAGGCTCCATGAAGCGACTATATAATAGTGGTGCTAGAGGATCGATTGACTGAAAACGAGTTAAAAATGGCTCAACATGAGCAGCAATTGTTTGGAAGAAAACTAACTTAGCTGGCAAAAGCTTATCATTTAATGAAGAACAAATTACTTTAAAGCTATTACAGTCTGGGATTTTTTATTTTCTTTAACAGCATCTACATATTTTTTAATATTAGGCAGGACACCCTGCAACATCAAAATTCTCTACCCATCGAACAGCACAAAACTTTAAAGGAAATGAATTTGAACCTGAATATTTACAGTAATCTTCACGTCGTGCTGGATTATCACAAAATAAATACAAAGCTCGGAAAAATTGTAGTAACTCCCAGTTAGTACTTTGCATTGCTTTTTTGTACGAGTTGTGCACCGTGTGTAAACCACAACTTCCTATATTCAATAAAACCGGCCCATCAGGATTATTTTCAATTTGTTTTTGCATCATATTTTTAAAAAATCTTTTATTCACATTTGGTCCATCCATAGATATTTGAAGCAGATTTGACAGATCAAGATTTGTTGAGGCTTCTAGGAATGACTTCATCAAGTCTTCAGCAGTCGCATGACTAAGAAAGGAAGAACCATAATATCTGGTGCAAACTTGTTTTGTTTCAAAATTCCAAAAGCGTACGAAAACATCCATCTGTCCTTTTTGAGCTACTTTGTTGAGAGACTCATCAAAACCAATTATGATACAATTGCAGTCCCTACATAAATCTTGAAGTTCTTTGAAACAGTAAGGTGCAAGCCCGAAGATAATAGTATATCCAATTTTAGTCTTGTCCAATGTAATTTTAGATGCTATGTCAGAATCGGGAAACATTAATGAGAACAGCGATACGGCGTTGGCACTAGCTCTTTGAGATTCGTGCGAAAAAACAGAAAAGAGGCACCAAATAATTTCTGCTCGAGTAACAGTATCTTTGACTAGCATAGACAGCAGACTTCGTGGTCGCGTTCCTGCAATAGACGACACACGACTCTCTTTAAGTTTGGCACTTATAACGTCACTGTGATTATTAGATGTAGATAGGGTAGATGAGGATGTAGAATCTGATTTAGGTGGATAAAAGGAAAACAGACTTGCTGAACTTTCAGAACTTTTTGACGCTAATATGTGTTTCTTGCCTGTCATATGACTTGTCAGAGCTTGCGATCCCATATTACTGAGTCCAAAAGACTTTTTACACACTTTGCAATAAGCGAAGTATTGATCAGTTTTGACATCACTGAGCCAAGATTTGAACGAATCGTTTAATAACCACGCAGAATTAAAACGAGTTTTTTTATGCTTCGTAGATGACATGGCTTCTGACCTGCAAAATGTAGTTTCTTAGATACACTTAAACACGCACACGCTCACGCACACTTACAGACACACACCTCCACCCACCAAGCAAGAAAGCGACACGCTCGTGCAGGTATGCACCTCCAGCATTGGAGGAAAGCGCCAACGCGACAACGTCGTGCCACTTTACATGACCTTCCGACGGGCACCCGCAAGAGGCGTCGCGTCTTGCTCGTTATTTCGAATATGCCAAAAACCGGGAACTGAGCAATTTCCCTTTAAATTAATGCTTTCCGTGATTTCTCAGAAAAACTTCCAGCACGATTTTCACCGAATTGAACGGCGAGAATTTTTTGGTTTTTATTATATTCTCATTCGAGTTTTTGGACCGAATATCAAAAATTCCCTGACTTTTCCCGGGTTTTTCCCTGACTACACAAATTCCCTGACGTTTCCCGGGTTTCCAGAAACTGGCCACCGTGTATACTACTGTTTTTGAGGTCGCTAAGTCCGAAACAGAAATCACATTTTCGAAATTCAAAATGGCGGATCAATTATGGCGGACAAAATTTCCTCTAAAATGTTTTGATTACAATAAATATTGGTATATTGCAATTTTTAAGGTCGCTAACGTCTTTGAAAAATACAAATAAACCATTTTCAAGGATCAACGACGTGGACGTAACGGAGATATGATCTCTTTGGGGTGCTTCATTTTCGTGAGTCTCTCGCCCGATTCATAGCGCTCAATCTTGAAACTCCTCTTGATTATTCTACTATTTTCCGCGATACTTTCTAACACATGCAAAATAAAAATATGCATTGCAATCTATACAAGTTCTCGTTGGTCTTTGAAAATAACCTTCAAACGGGCATTTTCCTCGGGATAGAATTCCATTTTTATGAGCAGAAAGATTGCTCTTTCATTTTTTGCTACGATCGCATTTACTGACCTCCAGACAGACATCGTTTCCACTAACTTCTTGCCCCTTTTGACAACAAAGATTCCACAGAACTGTTGCATTAGTTATTGAGGCTTGTAAAAGTCTCATAAAAATTACCCAAGTCCACTTTCTGCACCTTATATTAGCAAAATTTGGTCCGCCATTTTGAATTTCCAAAATCTGATTTCAGTCTCGGATTTAGTGACCTCTAGAACGGTAATATCTCAATTTTTGTTGCAATCCAAACATTTTAGCGAAATTTGGTCCGCCATATGGAATCCGCCATTTTGAATTTCGAAAGTCTCATTTTAGATTCGAATTCAGCGATCTCAAAAACTTTAGTATATCAACTTCTGTTGTAAGCCAATCATTTTTGAGAAAATAATAATAAATTTCGTTACAACTCGACATGTCAATCAACCGCCATCTAATTTTTCAAGAATACCAATAAAACCTTAAAGTAAAAAAACCGAGATGAAACACCACAAAAAAGAGACAATATGTATATTTTTATTATACATATTGTATCTTTCTTTCCGTTCGATGATAAACAAATTTTTCAATTTATATAATTATGTACTTTTTTCAGTTTTTAAGGTAATGGTCACTCCGCGAACACTAATCGGTGCAGGAATGAAGGCCAAATAACATCCATTTTAATTTAGTTCTATTTTCGGACTTGGTTCAATTTATTCCGCTATCCCAAGATCTTCTATATTAAAACAATTACTTTCACTTAAGGAAAAAAGAAACAAAAAAAATGGCTGTTTTGGGACTTTACGGGTTAACACTGATAAATACACGTGGCATGCTTTGGGCTCCGGGTTTTTTTTAGAAAAGCAATATAGAACTTCTGTATTCGTTGACAGTGCGTCATATATATCGCTAGCATCAGCCGATAGAAATTTTTATTACCTCACCATTTTAAAAATCAAATTGATGACGGCAATGAAATTAGATTCGACTAATATTTTATTTCTTCTTTTTCCCTATGAAAATCGTAATTAATCGTAAAGAAGTTACTCGTATGTATGTATATCGGATGTCATTTTTTTTAAACCTGTTTCCTAAAAGTTTAGTTGTTATCAATTTCTTACGGTAAAATAAAATAAATACATCTGTATATACATCACAATCTTTTAAGAAAAAAGAATATAAATTAATCAATGGCACAAAATTCATTTTCAAAGACTGCATGGTAAATGCACGTAAAAAATGTTTATAATGTTACAATCTTTTTAAAAGCAACTATTTAAATTTTATTTAATAATTATTTCATGAAGTGGAAGTAATTATATTTATCACGTGATCAAATACAATCTAATAAAGTCATAGCATAAACAAAAATTATAACAATATTTATAGGATTTTTAACTAAAATGGAGAAAATATTCATGTTGAATTCATCATAAATTTTCAAACATAAAGATTTAAAAAAAATGTTTGTATCGTAGTATTCTTATTATTTTCAAGTGTACTACACTTGAAAAACAATTACTTATATAACATTGTTTCAAAATACAATAAAAAAGGTTTAGGTAGGGAAAATCATGATAAATGATAAAATACCTCTAAAAATATTACTTATTATTTTATTTTGCATGATCATCATCTTTTAATTTTTTGAACGAGAATATTCTAAGCGAGCTTGAAAATAGCAAGTAAATATGTTACTGGATCCGCCATTTTGTATTGAACACCAATAAATACATATAATTAGACATGTATAGTTATTAAGGGGGTTCTAAAGTCCTTTAGCGATAGGGTAGAAATTTTCATTAAAAACCGTAAATAAAAAATTACTGAATCAATTTTTCAGATTCGGACTCTGTAAGGGTAAATTTTAATTATTACAGACGGTGTCCTAGAAAATGCCAAAGAAATTGATTGAAAACTGACTGAGAATTTTCGGAAATAAATAAAACTTACTTAATATCAAGTTCTCAATTAATATCTTTGGTATTTTCTAGGAAACTGTTTACAGTGATTAGAATTGCCCTTACAGAGCCCAAATATCAAAAATGTTATTTAGTCGTCTTTAATTTATGTTTTTTAGTGAAATTTCTTACCCTACCCACTTCAGAGCCCCTTTAATATCAGAAATATAGTCAGTTTCTCTCGGAATCCTGAAAAGTACAACCATCATGCTCATAGTATAATTATGTCGATCATACATACATCTGATTCTTAGAAATAAGCCATTCTATCAGTATACATAATTATGAATCTCAAAATCATCGGCATAGAAAACGATAATAACCAAAAACGTACATATATTCGATGTTATTAAACGATATTTTAATAAATTTAGCAAACTTACAGCCGACATGTTGAACCTCGTATTTTGAATTTTATAAAATTTATATTAAACTCATAATCAAGGGTCAAAATGTGTTATATTCATATATTCAACTATACATTTAAATGTCCCCGAAGTACCATGGTTTCAAAGTATACTTTTTATCTATATTTTTCGGGGACTGTCTCCAAAAAGACCATATGTCCCCATAATAGCCACTTTTTATACATAACTGTCCCCAAACGAACCCCTCAACCAATATATACATATATATACAGAGTGATCGGCCAACCATTACCCAGTGCTCTCAGATTGGGGTCCTTCCACCGCGCATCTGCCTCGCGCACCTTCCTTCGGCTTGCTTCGGCCGCTCCAGCTTGACGGCTCTTGAGACGGGAACGGAGCGCGGGCGGAGTTTATATAGCATGTCGCGCGAAACTATCAAACAAATGACGGGTGGTTGAAACTTAAATACAGCCTTTTGTTAAATATCAAATATGTCCTTGTGGCTCAGTGGTTTGCGTACTTGCTTCGCGCTCGTGTAATCGCAAGATCGCGTCGCGAAAGGTGAAAAATTTTTTTTTTTTCCGAATTCTATTTATTAATTCTATTTATTTTGACAACGATCATTTCTTTTATTCGAGACATTTTTTTATGTCAAAATTATGCCACACATATACTATATAAAAAATATTATTCAATAAAAATTTATTACAACACTGCTTGTTACTAATCTACGATGATTTCTCGAGATTAAAAAATAAGTGATATACAGTTTGTAATTGGGCAGTTTTAAATTTTAACGGGAAGCGTAGAATAATTATTATTCTTTTACTCGAACATTTTTTTATTCCGATATTATGTTACCCGTTTAATATTACCAATACCAGTACTAACACACTGGTTTTTAATTATAGCTAATAACATCTTTTATTTACTATGTATTTCAGTGCTTGTTTTTCATTATATTTTACTAGTGATGTAATTAATACAGTACGTCTCATTATGTTAGCCGCATAAATGTATGTAGAATAACTGACAGTTTTGTTACTGATTTCTAGATGTTACTATCTACTTCATATCAATACAGATTTTTCATTACAAAATACTCTTTTATTGCATTTTGTTAAAAAAATTGACGGCTAATAATGTAAAATATTTATTCTCGACTAAAATGGGAATAATGTGGAGCTTAGTAATGCACATTGTTTAAAAAATGCGTAATAATTTATTCAGAAAATATAATTAACTCAATAATAGTACTGAATGCTGCTTGAAAATAAATTTTAATTAAGTGTGGTTCTTGGCTTGAATTTTCATAGAATTATATATCTATATATAGAATACACACGTCGGCCAGAAATATTGTCACTATTGGTTATTGTTGCCATTAAAAACATGTGAAATTAAAACAATAAAAATTTGCTTTATAAAAATGGAATGTAGGCTAGTCCAGCCAGTCAAATGATTTTTATTCGCTCTATGCTGTTTACGTATGAACAGAAAATCAGTTTTCATCAAAAAGTAGATTACTAGAGGTAATCGTTACCCGCTGTTAAAGTACTTTATATATTAAATTATTAACAACAATCCATGGTATAACGGTCCTTATACTCTATGTTATTCTTATCTTCAGTAAGGAAGAAAAATTATACATATATATACGTTTCGGCCATTGATACAGGCCCTCATCAGAATTTATTACTAAAATTAAAAAAAAATTATAAACAATTACAAAAATAATTTTAACAAGAATGAATTATTCTAGAATTTTCGATTACATATCAGGTCTTACCGAAGGTTGAAAAATAGGCAGAAATTGGAAAATGTCACATTGTATAAAATCTATAATTAGTCTTATGAGGACTGAAAATAATCTATAAAAAAAGAAAAAGAATAAAATATTATAGAAGTTTTTTAATTTCGAACGTACCCACCCAACCAACCCTAAATTTAATAATTAAACAATAATTATATATAAAAAATTATTTAAATGTATACGTTAATAAATAAATGTTGAAAAACCCGTTATTCATACCTGATAAACTCAGAATTGTTGCTGACATGTGTCAGATTCATACACATATAGGTTTTTTTGTGTTGTATTTGAAAAAAACATATGCCATGTTCCGGCAAAAATCGATAACAATTCAATTGACAAACTATAAAACACATTAAAAAGATTTAATAGCACAAAAATTAAAACAAAACTTCTATTGAGAACAAATTTTTTGTCTAAAAATTATATTATTATAAAAACTTACTATGATTAACACAAAAAGAAACAATAATTAATAAAACGGACGAATAGCACTTGTGACATTTTTCACTTTTACCTGAACAATATATGTTACAAGGTATACGTTTGAATAAAGACTGAATATTATCGTGTTAAACGGTTATTATGATTCGTAAGAGCTAAACTATAATAAATTAATTCCAAGGAATTTAATGTAACGAATGACCACCTTCTACTAAATTCTAGCTTTCGAATATAAATTTTGATTTTGAAAAATACGTTTTTATTTTAATTTTAATAAAGGTGTGTAAGAATCCGGTAAAAAGGAGATCTCATGTCTGATATTAACTGTTTTATTGTTTTGTTTAATAAAAAAATTTTCTAAATGCCTTCTTTTTAATAAATTTGGTTCGGTAGCTAGAATTTTTACATTTTTGTAGTCGAAATTGTGATCCATGTCTATGCGATGTCGTGTTAATTCCGTATATTTTTCTGGATCTTCAAAAATGTTGTTTTTATGTTCTCTAATGCGATCTTTCAATAATCTGCCTGTTTGGCCAATATATACTTTATCGCAAAATTTACATGGGATTAAATATACCACACCACTTTTTCATCTTCTCCAGTTTATCTTTAAAAGGCTTAATTTTTCCAACATTAGTGTTATATGGTTTATGTACAACCCTAATGTTGTCTTTTTTAAGCCTCTTCGCTAGAGTTTCACTTAAGCCTTTAATATAAGGTACACTCGTTGTTTTTTTATAATCATTATTTCTGGAGTTTTGAAATGACTGATGGGTATTGTACAATAGATGAACTCTTTTTTTGATGCATTCACATACTAAATCTTTAAGCCAAAGATTTAGTATGTGAATGCATCAAAAAAAGAGTTCATCTATTGTACAATACCCATCAGTCATTTCAAAACTCCAGAAATAATGATTATAAAAAAACAACGAGTGTACCTTATATTAAAGGCTTAAGTGAAACTCTAGCGAAGAGGCTTAAAAAAGACAACATTAGGGTTGTACATAAACCATATAACACTAATGTTGGAAAAATTAAGCCTTTTAAAGATAAACTGGAGAAGATGAAAAAGTGGTGTGGTATATTTAATCCCATGTAAATTTTGCGATAAAGTATATATTGGCCAAACAGGCAGATTATTGAAAGATCGCATTAGAGAACATAAAAACAACATTTTTGAAGATCCAGAAAAATATACGGAATTAACACGACATCGCATAGACATGGATCACAATTTCGACTACAAAAATGTAAAAATTCTAGCTACCGAACCAAATTTATTAAAAAGAAGGCATTTAGAAAATTTTTTTATTAAACAAAACAATAAAACAGTTAATATCAGACATGAGATCTCCTTTTTACCGGATTCTTACACACCTTTATTAAAATTAAAATAAAAACGTATTTTTCAAAATCAAAATTTATATTCGAAAGCTAGAATTTAGTAGAAGGTGGTCATTCGTTACATTAAATTCCTTGGAATTAATTTATTATAGTTTAGCTCTTACGAATCATAATAACCGTTTAACACGATAATATTCAGTCTTTATTCAAACGTATACCTTGTAACATATATTGTTCAGGTAAAAGTGAAAAATGTCACAAGTGCTATTCGTCCGTTTTATTAATTATTGTTTCTTTTTGTGTTAATCATAGTAAGTTTTTATAATAATATAATTTTTAGACAAAAAATTTGTTCTCAATAGAAGTTTTGTTTTAATTTTTGTGCTATTAAATCTTTTTAATGTGTTTTATAGTTTGTCAATTGAATTGTTATCGATTTTTGCCGGAACATGGCATATGTTTTTTTCAAATACAACACAAAAAAACCTATATGTGTATGAATCTGACACATGTCAGCAACAATTCTGAGTTTATCAGGTATGAATAACGGTTTTTTCAACATTTATTTATTAACGTATACATTTAAATAATTTTTTATATATAATTATTGTTTAATTATTAAATTTAGGGTTGGTTGGGTGGGTACGTTCGAAATTAAAAAACTTCTATAATATTTTATTCTTTTTCTTTTTTTATAGATTATTTTCAGTCCTCATAAGACTAATTATAGATTTTATACAATGTGACATTTTCCAATTTCTGCCTATTTTTCAACCTTCGGTAAGACCTGATATGTAATCGAAAATTCTAGAATAATTCATTCTTGTTAAAATTATTTTTGTAATTGTTTATAATTTTTTTTTAATTTTAGTAATAAATTCTGATGAGGGCCTGTATCAATGGCCGAAACGTATATATATGTATAATTTTTCTTCCTTACTGAAGATAAGAATAACATAGAGTATAAGGACCGTTATACCATGGATTGTTGTTAATAATTTAATATATAAAGTACTTTAACAGCGGGTAACGATTACCTCTAGTAATCTACTTTTTGATGAAAACTGATTTTCTGTTCATACGTAAACAGCATAGAGCGAATAAAAATCATTTGACTGGCTGGACTAGCCTACATTCCATTTTTATAAAGCAAATTTTTATTGTTTTAATTTCACATGTTTTTAATGGCAACAATAACCAATAGTGACAATATTTCTGGCCGACGTGTGTATTCTATATATAGATATATAATTCTATGAAAATTCAAGCCAAGAACCACACTTAATTAAAATTTATTTTCAAGCAGCATTCAGTACTATTATTGAGTTAATTATATTTTCTGAATAAATTATTACGCATTTTTTAAACAATGTGCATTACTAAGCTCCACATTATTCCCATTTTAGTCGAGAATAAATATTTTACATTATTAGCCGTCAATTTTTTTAACAAAATGCAATAAAAGAGTATTTTGTAATGAAAAATCTGTATTGATATGAAGTAGATAGTAACATCTAGAAATCAGTAACAAAACTGTCAGTTATTCTACATACATTTATGCGGCTAACATAATGAGACGTACTGTATTAATTACATCACTAGTTAAAATATAATGAAAAACAAGCACTGAAATACATAGTAAATAAAAGATGTTATTAGCTATAATTAAAAACCAGTGTGTTAGTACTGGTATTGGTAATATTAAACGGGTAACATAATATCGGAATAAAAAAATGTTCGAGTAAAAGAATAATAATTATTCTACGCTTCCCGTTAAAATTTAAAACTGCCCAATTACAAACTGTATATCACTTATTTTTTAATCTCGAGAAATCATCGTAGATTAGTAACAAGCAGTGTTGTAATAAATTTTTATTGAATAATATTTTTTATATAGTATATGTGTGGCATAATTTTGACATAAAAAAATGTCTCGAATAAAAGAAATGATCGTTGTCAAAATAAATAGAATTAATAAATAGAATTCGGAAAAAAAAAAAATTTTTCACCTTTCGCGACGCGATCTTGCGATTACACGAGCGCGAAGCAAGTACGCAAACCACTGAGCCACAAGGACATATTTGATATTTAACAAAAGGCTGTATTTAAGTTTCAACCACCCGTCATTTGTTTGATAGTTTCGCGCGACATGCTATATAAACTCCGCCCGCGCTCCGTTCCCGTCTCAAGAGCCGTCAAGCTGGAGCGGCCGAAGCAAGCCGAAGGAAGGTGCGCGAGGCAGATGCGCGGTGGAAGGACCCCAATCTGAGAGCACTGCCATTACCTAGCGGCTAACTCTAGATTCTAAAAATAATTCTGAACAACTTTTTCCTCTAAAAAAATGTTCGGGAAGGTAGAGTTTTTAAGTTATTCAACACTAAAATTTAGGTGAAAAAATCACATTTGTTGAAATATCTCGACTCGGTTTGAAGGTACCTTAACGAACCGGAGCTCATTTTAAAGATATTTTAAAGCTCTATAAATTGTCTCTATTGGTTTTTGATCTACAATGAATATCTCTCTTGTTATAGCCATAAAAACGGGATAAATACCGATTTTTCAGGATTTTCGCGTTTAACTCGTTGCGACACATAGTTACCGAAATATCACACAGAAAAAAGTTGTAGGCCTTGAAAAAACAAAAATTTTTTGTCCTCTAATACGATGCGATTAAATTAAAACTGAACCCTACAAGAGCCTCGTAAAGTTGACAAAATACAGTTCGACAAATAAATCGATATTAATAACAAAATGTTATAAAAACGAGTACAAATAGGGTTCAGTTTCAATTTAATCGCATCGTATTAGAGGACAAAAAATGTTTGTGTTTTCAAGGCCTACAACTTTTTCCAGTGTGATATTTCGATAGCTATGTGTCCAAACGAGTTAGACGCGAAAACCCTGAAAAATCGGTATTTACCCCCGTTTTTATGGCTATAACAAGAGAAATATTCATTGCAGGTCAAAAATCAACAGATACAACTTATATAGCTTGAAAATATCTTTAAAATGAGCTTCGGTTCGTTAAGATACCTTCATACAGAGCCGAGATATTTCAAAAAAAGTGATTTTTTCCCCCTAAATTTTAGTGTTGAATAACTTAAAAACTCTACCTTCCCGGAAATTTTAAATACACCAATTTCCTAACGCACTTTCAATTGCTCGAAAAACAACTCAAATTTTATTTATCGATTTCATCGAATGAAATTAATATTCTCCGAAATTCAGAAACAGCCGAACTTAAACAATTTTTGAATTTCTGGGTCTATTAATTGCTCGAAAAATAACTGAAATTTTCAAAATGTTTGGGTCGCAATAAATATGCAAATTTTCTGCTGTACGTACTTTCAATTAATCAGCTTGTAATGTAGAGAATTAAATTATCTTCCCCAGGTTTATTTTAGTTCTTGAAATATCAATTTTACAGAAAATCGCACAAGCTTGTTCTTTTGCTTATCAGCCAATGAAAAAAACAATATTTATCGATTTTATCGAATGAAATTAATATTCTCCGAAGTTCAGAAACAGGCGAACTTAAACACTTTTTGAATTACTGGGTCTATTAATTGCTCCAAAAATAACTAAAATTTTCTAAATGTTTGGGTCGCAATAAATATGCAAATTTTCTGCTGTACGTACTTTCAATTAATCATATTGTAATGTAGAAAATTAAATTATCTTCCCCAGGTTTATTTTAGTTCCTGAAATATCAATTGTACAGAAAATCGCACAAGCTTGTTCTTTTGCTTATCAGCCAATGAAAAAAAAAACAATATTTATCGATTTTATCGAATAGAATTAATATTCTCAAAAATTTATGAAGAAAACAAACTTAAATTCTTGATGAATTGCTGAGTCTATTAATGGCTTCAAAATAGCTCAAAACTTTGTAAATGCATTTGTGGAAATAAATACTCCTATTTCCTAACGCACTTTCAGTTCATCTGATTGTAATTTAGAGAATTAGGTTAACTTTCCCAGGTTTATTTTAGTTCCTTAAATATTAATTGTACAGAAAATCACACAATCTACTGCTTGGTCCATAATAAAATAATCTTGGAAGTCCAGAATGTAATATATCAAATGACTTTAGAACCCTCTTAAACACTTCTTGAATTTCTGAGTGTATGAATTGCTCCTAAATAGTTTAAACCGGAATTGAAATACTCAAACCACGAGGTACTTGCAGATTAAAATCTATGAGCCAGTAAATCCTGAGGTAGGATTGAAGTACTCGGGATCGTTCTTTTTTCTCTTAGACCCATGGTGAGGAGTTAGTAGATATCCAAATTGAATAGAAGTTCCGTAAGACGCATCCGATCTGTTTATCTCTACCCAGATAGCAAGGCATGAGTCTCACGATGTCCTCACACTTGAGATTTCATTTGTGAGTGCTCATGTGAATGCGTGTATGAGCTCAGGTGAAAGTAAAATATACGGGATTGCATTTCGCATGTGCAAAAAATATCCGTTTCCAAGCGTAGGTGAGTATTTTGTGATACGTGCAATGATTGGTTAATAGCTTGGTGATCAACCAATAAGCATCGGTTGAAACACCTGCGCGGCAAGACTAGTCGTTCGTGCATGCGCAAATTCTTCAATAAAGCAATACTCATATGTGAGTGACGATTGTTACTTGATTGGATGACACAAATAGCACTCACATGGAGTGTAGATGTGCGCTTTAATCTCATTTGTGAGTTTCATTATGCATCTTATGTGCACTCACGTTGCTATCTGGGTAATAGATAATGGGGAAGAGAGAGAGAGAGAGAGAGAGAGAGAGAGAGAGAGAGAAGAAGTGAACTTGAATGAATCGACGAGCGGTGTCGAGAGATGTCGGTCCACAGATACCCACCGTCGGCGAAAGATGTCGGTATTGTCTAGTGGTGGTGAGAGATGTCGAGATTTGTCGAGAGATATGAGACGGATAGAGAGGTTTCGAGAGAGAGCAAGAGGTGGCGTCGGGAGATGCCCTCAGATGCCGAGAGATGTCGAGAGGTATCGAGAGGTGTCGAGAGGGTGGTCGAGAGATGGTCACAGTGTCGGTAGATGTCAAGAGTTGTCTTAGAGGTTGAGGAGGTAAGAAGTTGTAGACTTTGGAAATTTCGTAGTTCGAAAAGTTTCGTTTCGACTAGGTTTAGACGAATCAGCCCAGCGGAAATCGCCTTCGAAGAAGAAGAGATCTGGACGTGAATAGTGCATGAATAATAATAAAATAGTGTAATGATTTTTTTTTATTTTCTGGTTTGTATTAGGAAAATCAAAAAAAAATACAACGTTACACAAGCTATTGTAATGCTTTGTGAAAATGGGCATGCGAATGTTTCGATGTGTTCTTAATAAAACAAATTTTTATGATAATAGTAAAGTAGCTTACATGCTAATTTATTTATGATTTGAAATTGAAAAGTTTAAAATTATGTACATTTTAATTAACAACGGATTAATGTTTTGTCAATTACATTGTAACTGGTCACAGCAATTGTTCAAAATTTTTGCCATTCTGCTGACGGCATAACCTTATACGGTTGACAACGTCATCAACACTTCGAAGGACCATTTCTGCATCAACCGTAGCAAAAGCTTCGTGCAATGTTTTGTAACTATCTACTTACTCCATTTCGTAAGTTACAATTAAACCTAACCATGTACTAGTAAAACCCGGAACACAAGAAACATTACTGAAACAAATGCAAAACGTAAGACGAAAGAAATCGCGCAATTTCAGGGTTAAAAAATTCCAAGGGATAGCTGTATAAATTGAAAACTTGTTTTAAATATTGATTTTAAAAAGCATAACTAGTTTAAACGCATTTCCGTAAAATTTATATTTGAGGAACTGGAAAAAGGCTCCGTACGTTAACCTGATTCTTTAAATTACATTAATTGGATAAACTGAAAGTTAGACAATTTACATATTCATTTCTACAAATACATTTTTAAATGTTTTGAGTTATTTTGGAGCTATTAATAGACTCAGAAATTCATCAATAATTTACGTTTATCTTCTATGTAAAAATTTATTATTCCAATGGCCGAAAAGAGTAAAAACTAGCTTAAGCAAATTTCGATAAAATTACCAGTTAAGGAACTAAAACAAACATGCAAAGATTAAACTAAAATTGTAATTTATAATCTGATTAATTGAAAGTATATGTACAACGGAAAATTTGCGTATTCCAACCAACAGAGTGGATTTTAGATTTCCAAGCGGAGGAATTTAATCTGGACAACGAGGACCCTGACAAAACCTATAAAATAGAATGGCGAGACCATTCAAAACGTATTCAGTTCAACCCATACATTTAGAAAATTTTAGTTATTTTTGGAGCAATTAATAGACCCAGTAATTCAAAAAGTGTTTAAGTTCACCTGTTTCTGAATTTCGAAGAATATTAATTTCATTCGATAAAATCGATAAATATTGTTTTTTTTCATTGGCTGATAAGCAAAAGAACAAGCTTGTGCGATTTTCTGTAAAATTGATATTTCAAGAACTAAAATAAACCTGGGGAAGATAATTTAATTCTCTACATTACAAGCTGATTAATTGAAAGTACGTACAGCAGAAAATTTGCATATTTATTGCGACCCAAACATTTTGAAAATTTCAGTTATTTTTCGAGCAATTAATAGACCCAGAAATTCAAAAATTGTTTAAGTTCGGCTGTTTCTGAATTTCGGAGAATATTAATTTCATTCGATGAAATCGATAAATAAAATTTGAGTTGTTTTTCGAGCAATTGAAAGTGCGTTAGGAAATTGGCGTATTTATTTCTACAAATAAGTTTTGACCTGTTTTGAAGCCATTAATAGACTCAGAAATTCATTAAGAATATAAGTTAGTTTTCTTCAAGAATTTAGGAGAATATTAATTTAAAATGGACGTAAAAATTTATTATTTTATCGGCAGAAATGCCGACAATGAGCCTGAGTGATTTTCGATAAAATTAATATTTCAGCGAAAATAAAACTGCGACAATGAAACTAAAATTCTAAATTACAATCTGATGAACTGAAAGTTCTTGGCCGAAAAGAATAGAAACGTGCTTGTATGTTGTATTTTACGTCATTTTCGATTAATTGTTGGATATTATTGCTCTTGATTCTGCTTTTAATGTTCAATAACTAATTAGCTGATTTTAAGAAGAATATCAATGCATAATTATTTTAAATTAAAGTATTCTCATTGTATGTCGTTTTGTTATGCTTTAATGTATCGACGCAATACGACAAACCGAAAATTTCGTAATAAACTTGTAAGAAATTACTTATTAGCTTGCACGGTTTGCAAGATTTTCAAAGACAGATTATTCAGTTCCTTCACGTATAAAAATTTCCAAAGGGTACAGAAATGATATGCGATAATATTAATTTGCATTCGATTTTTAAATATTGTGGATTATCATACTTGTAACCTGGAGGAAATATCTTAAGAATTTAGGGTACAAGATAATTATACGGATTTGTACATATGTTTCATACCAATACATGCATATTTTTAAAATTGTACATTTCGTTTTTTTTACTTTGTCTTATTTAATCCATAATGTAAACGCTGAGGTTAGTTTCATCATTGAATAATATTTTAATTTCTCTGTGGCATTCAGTATTAATTATTTTTCCTTTATTATGTGAGAATAATTAATGTATTCTGTGTAGATACATTGTATGAACGCCATTCGTAACCATTGGTTAGGACTTCCCGAGAATTCACAACTTAAAATTTCCTTCGCGGGAACGAACAGTCAGATGTTCACTTGTCTACAATTTGCGCGATCGAACTGAAGCAACGGCAACAGGTCGACAGTGATTTGTCTGACGATAGTTTCACTGAGGCAATCTCCCCAAAATAAATAAATTTTCAAAGTCCGTTTAAACACAAAATCTAGTTTCAAAAATAATTATTTCTAGTACCATTCGATTCAGAAAAATATAACCTACCTCGTGATATAGCTCTTATGCGGGCTTTTAGATACACCCTGTATATATATATATATATAATAGGACGTTTCGGTAGATATATAAATACACATCGTTGTCATCAAGAGATCGGATAGAAATGTATTCACTTGCGAGGAGAGCATCTGAACGATAATGGATACAGTTGTCATCAAGAGATCACAAAGAAACGTATTCATTGGCAATGAGAGCGCCCGGACAATAATGGATAGAGGTGTAATCACAAGATCGGATAGAAATGTATTACATTTAGTACAGACAATAAATGGAAAGAATTGGATAAAAATGAAACGGATGGAACATGATAAACTTGTACATGGTAGATTTCGGATAAATAAATATTAATTTGGCATACTCATCATTTGCGGATGGAATAGGATGGAACCGGATTGGAACTTTTCGTAAATCAGTTGGATGTAAACGTATTGTTTCTCTATCCAATATTCGGATAAAGAATTATTAAAATAATACGTTTAGAAAGCAGGGCGCAAGCAGATTGACTTGCAATCCTATCCATTTCTATCCATTTTTCTAAGCAGGGGCATAGCTGTGGCATCCGTTCCACTCTAATATGGCGCTGTGCGCTCACGCTCGGCATTGGCCACGCAGCCTTTAAACTTCACTCGTTTCATCGAGCTTGAGTAATACCAAATTTCTTTCCGTGTAGGTAAAAATAATACTACAAGAGTTTTCAATTAAATCTTTACACTTACCATAAGCTGGTACTTCTAACGAAGCGTTGCAGACTCAGCTTTCTAACAAAAATCTAAGTGCAAAAGAACAAAACCTTGCCATAAAGAAAGAGCTGCAAGTGATTTCTTTAATAACAGAAATTGTCAGAAAAAATGAAACAACAAAAAATAAAGAACATATCATTGTCAAATTATTTGATTGTGATGAATATCATATTAAATAATATAAAATAGACATATCTGATAAATAAAAACAATTAAAACCATAAAATTCACACTTTGTTTACATGTTTCATAACAGGGACATCATATATGAAAGAATGGAAACATACTACAATATTCCCTGCCCTAAGTTATACGGTTGGTTCTTTACTTATGGCAGAAGTTTGTCCAAAGTTATAGCCCCTCACTATCCCCACTTCCGTAACTTTGTTTATATCAGTGCAATGGATGCTTCTGTTTGCAAGTGGGACTCGGCGAGACAATGTAGTCGAGGAAGGAGAGGAATACACTAGTATAACTTTGGAGAAGGCGAACATATAACTCAGGATATGCATATAACTGTGTTAGATATAACTATAAAAGGGCAGGGACTTCTGTAATGTGATACTGTATCATTATTAGGTCATTATATAACATGCAATACAAATTTTCAATATTTCTAATTTTTTAAATTTAATTATATTGAAAATATCTAACCTCTCGTCAAAGTCTGTTTAATGATCGGGACATTTAACTTACGTTGTTTGTTTCCTGCAAAATTTGTTTGAAATGTTATTTCAAAAAATTATAACTTTAGAAATATAGACTTGTAATCAATTTTCTGTTGAAGTAAGGTAGTTCTACTGGTATTCTCTGTTCAGTATAAAGACTTTCTTATTTTTCCTTGTTAAATAGTTCAAGCATAAAGATGGAATTTTCATGATTTAAAACGTATCCTGTTTTTATTCCAGCATTAATATGAAGTAAGAACACCGGTGACCCTTTTTATACACTTATATTATGACAAAGCAAATGTAATTATTAGATGTCTTCAACACTAAAGAATTCTACAAAGCATGTGAATTTGGATCTGTAAACACTTACACAGACTTTCAATGAAGGTTATGCTACAGTATCTTTTACTAAAATAAGCAAAACTCTTTGTAGAGAATAAAATATTATTATTAACGTCTTTATTGTGAATAAACATATTGTTTACATACGTTAATCAACCCGATTAGTTATATTTCAACAGTTAATATCTTCAAATTTCATTCGATAGTTTATTATTTTTTGACGAATTTCAACAAGCTTATACTCCTATCTATTAAAATCTGTTTTTTTTTTTCAAGTTTCTCTAAGATAGTTAACAATTAAAAATTTCTACTTCGTGTCTCCCGATGAGGCTTAGCCAAAAAAGCCCATGTTAAAGTACTCGATTTTAGTGACTAATTTGTAATTTTTTTGGTCGATATATGATCCTCAAAGTTAATAGATAGTTTCCGCACGTCCTCTCATTGTACTCTCACAGTAATATTCAGTATTTCTTAAATTTTCTAAGAACTAGCCGAACCACCTTTAAGTATATAATTTTATATACTTTTTCAGGAAAAAATTGTACGTACGCATGGAACCTGAAATTTCACATTCTTCATATTAACAATTTTCTATTTTTAATATATTTTATCCAGTATCCAAATATTGCAAACAGTACGCAACCTTCCAAGAGTTTTGTTTTGTGAAGAGCAAAATTATTCTGAAATGAAAAAGTGCACTATTAATTAATTTTTAAACATTAATTTTACTCCTTTTGAGTGCGAAATACCAGCAGATAAAGAATCCGAAATCCTAAGTTACTTAGAGATGCCGTCAGTGGAATCAGAGTCGATCAATATTATAAATATACGAGAGGTGAAAACCATAATTGAAGGATTACAGTCAAGAAAGGCTCCTGGGTTTGATCTTATCACAAGTCGAATATTGAAAGAATTACCAAAAAAAGCAATCAGATTGATGACTATTTTATACAATGCATCACTGAGATTAAGATACTTTCCTGATTTATGGAAAGTCGCACAGATTGATATGATCCTAAAACCAGGGAAAAAAACCAGAGGGAGTAAAGTCTTACAGGCCTTTTAGCATTCTACCAATACTCTCAAAAGTTTTTGAGAACCTCATATTAAAACGTTTGATGCTAGTATTAGAGAAAAGACAAATAATCCCAGATTGTCAGTTTGAATTTGGGAAGAAGCATGGGACTGTTGAACAGATTCATAATGTGGTCAAGACAATCGATAAAGCAATAGAAGAAAAGGAGTATTGCTCTGCAGCCTTCTTGGACATTAGTCAAGCGTTTGATAAGGTTTGGCATGCAGGACTTCTCTATAAAATCAAAAGAAATTTACCTCATAGTTTTTACTTAATACTGAAGTCTTATATTAGCAATAGATACTTTCTAGTTAAACAGAAAGAAGAACTGACTGGACTATTTACTATCAAATCAGGAGTCCCACGAGGCAGTGTCTTAGGACCGATTCTGTACTTGCTCTACACGGCAGATCTTCCACTGACACCAAAAACAGAAGTAGCTACATTTGCTGATGACACAGTAATTATTGCAACACACGAAAATCCTGTAACGGCTTCACTCTACCTTCAAAACCATCTCGACCTGATGCAAAAATGGTTAAAAACATGGCCTATTAAAGCCAATGAAACCAAATCAACGCATGTAACATTCACTACACGAAAAGGAAATTGTCCACCAGTATTGCTTAAGAATCAAAATCTACCTCAAACAGAAGATGTTAAATATCTTGGCATGTATCTCGAAAGAAGGCTGATGTGGAGAAAACATATTTGGACAAAACGGAAACAGCTTGGACTGAAATTTAAGAAAATGTATTGGCTACTTGGGAGAAACTCCCAGTTATCCCTAGAAAACAAAGTACTGTTGTATAAGACAATACTAAAGCCTGTTTAGACCCACGGGATACAGCTGTGGGGTAGTGCTTCTATCTCAAATATTGAGATCATACATCCTTGGTATGTACCAAATCAGGTAATTCACAATGATCTGGAAGTGCAGTGAAAAACATCTAGTGCGACGGCGTAATTACCCAAATAAGAAAGTAGTAAACTTACTAGACCACAGTACAATTACACAACGATTAAAAAAAACACACCCACTTGACCTTCCGACAAGATTCAAATAGAAATTATGGAGACTTACTAAGAATAAATAAAGCATTGTCTTTAATGATCCGAAAAGACTACTGCTTGTGGGTTGCTCTCTTCAAAGTGTTAATTTATAGGGCCCAAAAATTTTGCTTATTGTCCCCCCGACATGCCTCATGAAACAAAAAAATAAAAATAAAAATGTATAAATTAAATTTTTAAACAAATAACCAATTTAAAATTGTTATTTCTAATATTTCCCTCCATTGTTACACCATAAATTAAAGTATTTTTACTAAACTTTTAATGTAATGCGCAGATTTGCATTATGGTAACGAAAATTTCGATGCTTTAAATCTCTATTAATTTAATTATTTTAAATCATATAATTTGTGTTGTACACACAACATTAATTATTTTTCTAACATGCACTCATTTTTTAACATTCATGCATGCCCACAATCTGATTTGTTTAATAAAAAACTGAAGTTTTGAATGTAATGATATCATGAACTAATTTTTTAACATAAATATCACATTTAAGGTGGGTTATAAACAAAAATATGCAATATTTATTTATTCTTACTTCTTGTTGTGCCTGTGTTGTAACTTGTAGAGCATGCTGCTCATTATTCATGTTTCATGGAGTTAAACCTGCAGATCAGATATACTTTCCATCCCCCTATCTACAAAATAAAGTATTATAATTAAATATGTTGTGTTTGTAATTTATAAATCTATAATTCAGTTGAAAAGGTCACGTAATGGTAATTTCAGTAAACTGACAATAAAGCACGTTATTACAGAATGTGGGTTTGAAATTATCTGGCTCTTAATTTTTAATATCATATTCATAACAGAAGAAAAGATTACATTTAAACGTGTAGGGCAAAACAAATTTTTATATTTCGATAAAAGTCTTTCGTAGGTTTATTATATTTCTTACACATAAAATAAATTTTCATTTATCTTTTATTATAATTTGAATGATTATTTAAAAATAATTATTTTTGTACAAATGTATATATATATTTTTTCTGAATAAACCGTGAAACAATTTAGGCTTCAAGTTACGAATACATGCTTATGATACTAATTTTGGAAAAGAAAGTTATAAATATTAAAATAAAACATAATTTATTCAAACTAAACGTAATATTTTAAGAGCATGTTAATCCATTTCCTTATTTGTTCTACATCATCATGAGCTGTGATAGTACTTAATTTATTGGAAAATTGTTATAGTTTTTTAAAACTTTATCAACAAGTAAAACATTGCATATATAATATTTGCTCCCAATTATAGCACAATCACGTTTTCTGATATGGTCAAGGCTTATGGAAAAAGGAAGAATATTTCTAAAGTTGTATATACCAAAAAAGTGTGATTATGTTAATTATGATTAGTTAGGCTTCTAATTTTTCTTTTTGGTTAATGGATAAAAAAACGCAAGCCTGAAGAAAGCAGTCTGAAAGTCATCAATGTTAACATACTAAAATTTATTTGTTAAAAATAATCTTTTTAAATTAAGATAATTTACAAAAATTAATATTGCAACCCTTATTTAATAGAAGAGTAACTTGTAAAGAGCAATGAATCGCAGGATGAAACATTTTCCAAATGCAGGTTGTTGAAAGAAGGCAACATGACAAAGTGCAACATATTTCAGTAGAAATCTTAAGTTTTGTAAAAATACTCCATGTATCAAAACTTTCTTTGGGTAACATTTACTACGGAACGTACGAAAAATACTAGCATATGAGACATGCACAGAGATGACCAACACGACAAAAGAGGCTGCGTATTCGTGCAAAATGGTGGTCGATTTCCTAAAAATTTATAAACTTAACCATCAAAGGAAACTATGATCATATATGGTTTAGGACCATATTTGAGATAATTATGTTTTTTTGCCGCGAATTAATGAAGTGGTCAATGATCGATTTTGCGCATTTTACAGATGCGTGGGGGACGCCTCTCATCTGCCTCTTGACGTCTCACCTCGCTCCCATACCCACAGTTAAAATTACGGCGATTGGGCGTTGCGAGATTACAGGCATAATGTATGACTAGTGAATAATGCCAATAACGATTATGAAATATTCGCAGGATTTAAAATAGTTCGAATTTTAGAGAATGGTAATATGGAGTATACTTACTTAGCTGAAGATCCTACATTACAGAAAATCCACGACTGTCATGGCGTCCCACTTATACCCCGCAAGATCGGTGACATTGTTACTTTCTTTGTCTATCGCATTGCCTATATTCCATTGCCTGTCCTGTTTTCCCTCTCCCGTTCAAAAGACAGTCAAGGCGAATTAAAGAATGCTTAAGGTTGTGTTTAATGAGTATTTTACGGCAAATTTATGCAAGTTTCTAAATTTGTGGCGAAAAATTCAAATAGTTTATTAACTTTTTACTCTAATGAAATTAGTATTTGAAGCTGGGAATAAAAGTTTGCGAGGTTGGAATCAATGCGCGCGCAAAATTCAATTGCGCGCGCAACTCCATTGCAAGGAGAGTGATAGCACACTGCACAGATTAATAACAGATCGCTAAAGGGTTTTTTTTTATGTCGCGCTTTTCTGAGGTCCCATTACCGACGCTACTTGCAAATGGGCGGTTGACAATACCGACCGTACTTGCAACTTTTTCAGACTCAAACCTTTTCAGGTACAGTAATCCTTCCCTTATTCTAATTTGTCCAGTCAGGCAAGATGGCGGCCGTCTTCCCTTATTCTAATTTTCTCCTCTCCCCCACTAGTAAAATTTGCTCTCTCACTATTGTCTCTTTTTCCTTTGTTGCGCATACGCCGTTATTTTTATTTAGAAAATGCACACGTCAACTCACGTCAGTGGGGAGAACGCGTGAGGGGAAATACTAGAATAGGAAAAGAGAAAAAATTAGAATAAGGGAAGACATTAGAATAAGGGAAGGACTACTGTACATTTTATCGACTGGACTTGCAACTTTTTGTATATATATGTATATTCGTACTTGAAACCTATTCACATTACCGGCTTCACATAACATCACAAATATCCGCAAAATGCACAAATAAACGCCTACTTTTATTTAATTATAAATCGTGCAGTAAAATATTTTTTCATTAACATCAAAATACTGTTTGCAAGGTACTTGCGCTGTAACAAACGGTCGATCATTACATTTCGATAATTTTTTAATTTATTAAACATGATATTCTAATAATAACAATATGGTTAATTTAAGATGTACCGAAAATTAGTTTGGAGAATAATATTTCAGACTTTCCGATAACTTCTGTCAATAAACTAAGGATATATTATACTTTAAGGTCATTGTTGAAAAACAATACACAAAAATGATAATTTTATAGCATTTAATCCTACACGATTACTGAGAATGAATTCATTCCAGGAATTTTTTTTCCTGTATTATCTGAAAAATAGAAATGTTAATGTTTCGGAAAGAATCCCTAAAACTAATTTCGAGGGGAAAAAATGAGGAAAAAAATGTTTGTACCGGCGGGGAATCAAACCCGAGTTAACTACTTTGAAACTCACAGACTTAGCTCGCACGGCCACAGTCACGTTACAAACACGCTTCCTAAATAATTATATAAAGCTAATGTTCAGCACTGAGAGTACTTGAAGTGGACGAAAAAATTTTCAAGATTTCAAATTTATTCTGTAGTATGTAACATTTTTATTAAAATAAATATAGTACTAATCTAGCATCATACTTTATGTAATGTTATAAAATTAATAATTAATAGTGAATAATGTTTACTACAAATTATTAGAAACTTTTATTTCGCCAGTTTCCTTGCAAATTCTAATATTTACAGTTTTCCCTAAATTAAAAAATAATTAGCGATTTAATGAAAACGGATTTGTTTTTACATTTATGTTGCTGGACTTCAGATTCAGTAACGCACTAAGGGAATCTGAGAAAATTGTTGCGTTCTCAATGTTTTTGAATTTGACTATATCTAGCGCATAATTTATCGCCGCACTCTCCGCAGTGAATATCGAACACATTTTATCACAACTTATACTTTTTTCCAATTTTAGTATCGGACAGTATACGGAACACCTGTACTCTCATTTTCGCTCACTTTACTACCATCCGTAAAAATCGCGCAAATGCCACTGTTTTTTATTAAGTCTTGAACAATAATGTCTGGACTCATACATTTTTGTAGCTTTTGCCCAAATTCAATATTAATTGGAACTGCTTTGTATGTGGTTTGAAAGTCATAGCAGTACGAGTTATATTTCGTGTTAGCATCTACTTTATCTTTTGCACCCATAACGCCAAGTATGCAGAGAACAATTAACCTGTTTGAAGCCTTAGAACTGTTAGATAATGTAGTATAAAATTGCATAACATTTCTGTAGGTCAGAGAGCCTGTGTTTGACAATACTTTAATAAAAAACATATTGCCTAAATACATGTATCTTTCGCGTATTAGGGTTAGTTTTGATTCACCATGAATGATGTTTGTGGGAGTAGACATCCTATAACCCAAAGCAATTCTGAGTCGTGCATTTTGAATTTTCTGTAGCATATCTCTGATGCCCTGATTCTGCGGATAATAGATGAAACTGCCATTATCAAGTATTGATCGAATAAAAGATTTGTACAGTATTACAAGGGTATCAGGGTTTGAACCCCACCATGTACCACATAGGAATCTGATTATATTTAGGGCTTTATTACATCTTGCTTTAAGTGTTACGCACTGTTGTTTAAACGTTAGCCTGTAATAAAAGGTCACACCAAGAAATCTTGTTGTTGTGCTTGATTTTACAATTGCTCCTTCAACATCGATACTTACACTGCCATGTTTAATATGTTTTTTACAGTTGTTAAAATGCAGTAACTCAGTCTTACTTGGGGCTAACTCTAATCCCAGGGTCCGTAAATTTTCGGCAATTATTTTGATTGACTTCTCAATCAAACTTTTGCCTCTTTCGAGAGAAAAAATTTACATAAATCGCTATGTCTTCTGCGAATTGTGAAGCTTTTACAGCGAACGGCAGGTTTTTCAGTATACCTGATACATATATAATGTACAGTAGTGGGCTGAGCACCCCTCCCTGCGTAACTCCCTTATGACCTACTCTATAATTGTTTTGTAAGCAGGCGGCGTGTATTATTCTGTTATGAGTAGTGTATTTGACAAATTCGGTGATACTGCCAGGGCAGCCTATTCTTGACAGTTCAACTAGTAAGAAATGTATTTTGACGTTGTCAAATGCACCTCTCACATCTAGAAAGGCCGCTAAGACTTGTTGTTTTTTTAGAAAAGCTGCATCAACTTTTAGCGTTAAATTGGTGTGGTTATCTGCGCAAGAGTGCCCCTGTCTGAAACCGTGTTGATTTTCAGGTAAAACATTTTTTACCTCAGCCCACCACTGCAGTCTATTTTTTAGAAGGGTTTCAAAGAGTTTGCCTAAGCATGAGGTTAATGCACTTTAAATCGTCATATCGTCCGTTAAAGAAATATTTTTAAAAATTGGTACTTTGGAAATCATTAAATCAAACGTTCTTACAAAATAAACGTTATATACTTTTCAGGTTAACTGTTGTTTTACCAAAAATCGATCAAATTCCGGCGAATTTAAATTTAACATGAAAATAATGTTTTTAAATAATTATTTAAAATTATTAATAAATATTCATACGTTTTTAAATAATTGTATTTCATGCCTCTTCTTGATGATCAATATGTAGTATCACTGCCGCACACGTTTTTCAACAAGGGTCAAAGTTGGAAAAAAAGAATTCCTTCTATAGATTTGATAATCTACGTGAAGTTGTTCGTTGTTCATTCTTTCGTCTTGTGCGGGAGATGTCACAAGCGTTCGTTTTCTCAGTGCATATATTGTATAAAAAAAAGATACGAGTTCATCAGATTCGCGCGAAAGAAAGATCAAGAAATTCAGGATAAAATTGAAGAGGAAACACGTAGAAGATATAAAAGATAAAAAAAAGAAGTTCTTGATATTATGACAGCTCACCACGTCGTTGTTATGATTATAAGCGTGATGTCAATGATCATCCTATTTACGAAAGTTAGTTTACACCAAATAAAAAGTAAAAAGAAGCAGTCTTTAATAAATAAGGGAGGTTAATATAATATAACCTTGTAAAATTCTCTGATAAATTTGTGTACAAAATTGAATGATCAATATTTTAAAAATGAAATATATATTTTGAAAATTTTGAAAAGTTTCGTAGTATTATTTATTTACTAAAATTGCTTTATTATTTAGATTAAACATTTATCGTTTATTTATTTACATAATGGAATTGTACATATATGTCTTAATCGAGCATTGTAGCTACAATCTTTGAACGCTGTATGCATGTAACCCATGAATTTAAACATAACAAAGTACGTGCTGATTCGGCATTCAAACGGTTTCGGTGTTTCCTGATAAGCGATGCTCGTGAAAATAACCTTTCCGCAGGTACTGATGTGTCAGGCAGGGTTGCCAGATTCTTTGCCGTCAGAGTCGCCGTTCATGTCGCCTAAAGTCGCCGTTTTGCGGCGGCGTTCATGTCGCCTAAAAGCGCCGTTCTTGTCGCCTAAAGTTAAGGTACTAGATATATGAGTATTCCCAACCGCCTTGCTGGGTCCCATAAACTACAGCATATACTATAGTCTCGTAGAGGCTTAATAACATACAGCGCCATCTACCTTTCTAATCAGGCGGACCCAAGGTGGCGGATGAGAATACCTGTATATCTAGTGCTCTACTAAAGTCGCTTTTTGAGAAAAGTAGCGCTGATAATAAAGGAGGGAAGTATTCTTACGTGCACGTTCTATATGTACTCGTTCATTGCACTGATCTATATAATATTATTATATAGATCAGTGGTTCATTGTGCTCAGGACCTTACCCAGTAAACGAAAATGGATAGAAATTTATTGAAATTAATTGAAATTTTTACTCGCCAATCCGGATTGTTGATTTCAGCAAATCTATTTCAATTCTGAATTCGTTTGTATTCCTGTACATGGATTGCCCTGCTTCGATTTGTATTTCGATTTGTATTCAGTGAAATCAATTACAAGATGGAAGTTGTAGTCTATTGATTTCAATTCCAATAAATAGAATTCGCGAATGTTATTTGAGATTCAATTGAATCCTTCTTAAAATGAGAGGTTATGTCAATTTATTTGAATTCAGGACGTAGAATTGGAAAGACACTCTTTCAATAATTGTGTATTTCTTTCAAAATCAAATTACTTTTTATTCTTTTAACAGAAAAGGCAGCCTTCTCCTATATATATATAATCCAATTATTAGCAGAAATATTGTACAGGAATTCATTTCAGTTTAGTGTGCGGAATTGCCGATTTTTGTATGTATTGAAATCAATACCAAATGAAATAAATGTGTGGAAGGGAATTCCTCGATACGAGAATCTATTCACGACAATAAATTCTGATAATATTTAATAATGTGAGCTTCGTCATTTTAATTATTCTTTGTTATTAAAATAATGGATATAACTTTTTTCTAAGTAGGCGATTATCACTTTATGTGATGGAAATGACAAAATAAAAATTTTTATTAAGAAATAAAAAAGAATTTATAAATATTATAATAAAGGCGTTTAATTGTATGATAATTTTTCAATTATTGACCCACTTTCCTTTATTTTAAATTAAAACCCTGCTTTTTAAATTTATTTTAAGGGGGTTTTAAAATCGTCACTTGATAAGATAGTAATCTACTCTTAAATCTACTCTTAAGATCTCTTAAAAAACATAGCAAAGAAATTAATTGAGAATTGACCGAGTACTTTCGGAAATAAGTAAAAATCATTTATATCCGAAAATCCTCGGTCAATTCTCAATTAATTTCTTTGGTGCTTTTTGGTATAGTGATTATAATTACTTGTACGGAACCCAAATTTTTAAAAATCGATTCAGTCATTTTTAATATAGATTTTTGAGCGTAGATAACTACCTTATCAACTGACGACTTTCCCCAACTCTTTTATGAAAGAATGGAAAATCATAATTCGAAAGAATTCAAGATTTCAATGTATTCCAATCCATATTCGTTTGCTGCCATTTTAAGGTTATGTTCACTTCATTGATAGAGATTAATTGATATTTTGAATCTTTTCAATGCAAAATGATTATCCGCTTCAATTACCCAGTATGAATAGAAAATTATTTAACCCTGAACATTCTAATTTATTTAAATTCTTTACACGGAATTAAGAATCCGGATTCAGAAAAATTCAAATTTTCAATTTATTTTAATCCATTTTCGTTTGCTGGGTAGTCAGACATCTTGATTTAATTCAAAAATGGGATATGGGGCACAATAGGACATATTGTCGGTGCGTTATTCTATCTGGAAGACAATAACAATAAGCAGTATTTCAGATTAATTCATTATTTTTAATAAAACATAATTAGTTTTGATTTATTCACCTTCAACGACAGTTTTGTGATATTGCGAACATATGTTATTGTATTTTTAAGTAACTTATAAATGTATATATATACCGGGTGGATGCGAGAGAATGGTACATAGGGAAATCATATATTCTCAGGACTATTGATTGTAATTGGTGATGTAGACAAAACTTGTTTGATATTGAGGTTATCAGATTATACTTTCCCAGAAATGAATTTATAGCAAATTATGTTAATTTACACATAAAAATATGTGTTTAACCTTCAAATACTGTTGCCTGGACAAATTTATTTGTCCAGTACGAAACAAGCTGCAACATGAAATGTAAGCTATTTGTTAAATAAATTTTTATATCATAAATTCTAATTTCAATCTTTATTGCCAAGTTTAATGTGATTTTGCTCTTCAATCCATTAAGCACTTCACCATTTGTAGGTTTAACATGGATTTTCCTATGTACCATTCTCTCGCATCCACCCGGTATATATATATATATATTATTATTATAACTTGAAAAATTATTGTATGTTCCTAAAATTTTTATTACATATTGGTTATATTATTCTTTTGATAAAACACATTTTTTTAAAGCCTAAACATATATTACAATTAATTATTTGAATATTTTAAATATTAAAAGTTTAATTATTAATAAAAATAATACCGAAAATTACATATATGTCCCATTATGCCCCGGACCAGGCGCAAAACAGGACAAATACCTCATTTTCTTTTATCGTTTTTAATTACTGTTAAGGGGAGGCACCTCACTCAAAATCAACTGTATGAAATACACCTTTAAAAAATTTGAAAACATTATTTTTTTAGTCATTTTTGATGAGGAACTCAGTGGTGCTGGAATAAAAAGTGCAAGAAATTCTTTTGACCCATAAATTTTAGCTTCAAAAAAAATTTTTTTTTAATAATGCTACTACATTTTTCTAAATTAATTTAAAAATTCAAAAAAATTAGGGTGAACATAAAAACATATTTTCTAAATAATTACGCATAGATTTTAAAAAATTCTATTTTTGTGTGTCAAACAAATTTATTACACTTTTTATTCTAGCACCACTGAATTCCACGTCAAAAATTACTAAAGAAATCATTTTTTCATATTTTTTAAAGGTGTATTTCATAGAGCTGATTTTGAGTGAGGTGACTCCCCTTAATGTTACATAAAGGAGTAATTCACGGTGGGTATTGCAAAAGGATTGTTTACTTTTCACTAATTATAACGTACATTTTCACTGCAGATGGTGAAAATTTACGAAAAAAAAGTTAACCTTTCCCGTTAATCCCGGTTTCCCTTAAACCTAAACGTAAGAAATACCCCGTATAAAGGATGCCTTAAACTGAAGGAAAGCGGACAATGTTAATCCTGTTTTATTGTAGTTTTCCGGTAGGGAACTATTCAAAATAAATCATGCATATCTGTGGTCGCTATAGGAAAAACCAAGCATTTTTTCAAACACAAGAAAAATGCATTTAAAGTTTGAGATATATTTTGCTAGTTTTTTTATTTGAATTCATGTTTTAATGCGTATGCATTAAAAAATCATAATTTTGAATCAGATTGAAGGTTTCGGGTTGCATTAAACAACTTTTTAAACGCCAAAACCGTTTAATCAAGGTCAGCTACCTGATTGTTACGCAGTAATAGAGTTAGCTGATCTTTCTTAAAAATTCTGTTTTTTCAATTTATTCTTATATTTCACGAAATTAAGGCAACTTTCGTCAGTTTGTAATGGTACGATTTTGATATGCGAGCAAAAAGAGAGAGGGAGATTTTTAGAAACTAAGTAAGAGAGAAAGAGCGAGAGAGATAGGGAGAGAGAGAGAGAGAGAGCGAGAGAGAGAGAGAGAGAGAGAGAGAGAGAGAAGAGTGAAGAGAGTCATGAAATGTTCACATTTCTAGATTATAGATTAGTCCAAGTATTTGATGATTCGATCCAAATTTCAACATTATTGTTTGCATAAACGCTCAATTTCCTAGTTCATTTCAGATTTTATGGAATTGCCTGGTTTTTGCCTAACAAAGCTGATATTCGTGTGATTCTTATTTTTTAAGTCACTCTAAAATATGAAACTTAATCGGAATTTCGATCGGACACCTAGTGCAGTTATTTAAGGTGTCTTGCCTCCCGTTCGGGTTAAAAACACCCCCCCCCCCCATGGGGGATGGGGCCAAATTTTAGTGATGCGCCAGCACCGCTGGTTGTGCACACTTAAAAAAGATATACAACAAGTCAGCTACCACATTTATTAGCAACAAGCTGCCTGCCTTGATGCTTCTGTTGGTTCAGAGAACCTTTCTAACGTCGCCACGGCCCGCTAGAGGCCAACCCTTTCTGCGGTTACTGCCTGCACGGACACGGCACGCCGTAGCGCTCCCCCGTGTGGAACCCGCCGGCAGGGGCTTGACACCGCACCCTAGCTCCCCAGTACGGTGGGTCTCTCGAGTCGTTTCACGATCAGGCATTCGTCGGCACAGACCAGCCGAACGATCGGGTCCGTTAGGTCGTCAATTCTCAAAACTTGCTAAGAGAAGCGGATCTTTCAAAAGCATTGCTCCTCTTCGAGCTCGGGCACTTCGACCCCTCACTCTTCCACAATAAAATTGTGGACGGAGATAACCCGCTCCGCTCTCTTCCACAAGTCCCCTGCGGGGATTTCGATCGGACAGAGAGATAATAATTCCGAAATCCGTCCTGTTTTTGGTGGTTCTTGAATTTAACAAAAAAATGGAGTTATCTGGTTTTTCCTAGCGACCACAGATATATACATATAAAATTGGATTTATCAAATATAGAGTGATTTTATTACAATAACTTTTTCTTTTTGTTTAATCTTATGCATCACAAACATTATACATATAATTAACTTATGAAATTAAGGTAGTCATTTCTTTTACAAATAGTGTAATTCCTTCCTCGAAAACGGCGGCATTTTCCTTATCTTCATCCGAAACAGGATATTCGCGATTGTTTATCGATTCATACATCTGTGATGTAAATAACTTAAACATCTCACTTGTCGGTTCAAACATTTCACAACATTTTTTATCTATGCACATTAAACGAAGTCGTATTCTCATTATTGCAACGAGTACATTAAATGATAAACGATTGCGAGCCTTCGTTTTAATAGCGTTCATGAAGGAAAACACCCGTTCAACGGTTGCATTCGAAAACGGCAAACTAAGAACTCGCAAAGCAAAATGCGCTAGTTCATTAAATATCTTTGAACCACCTGCATCGGTATGTTGCATAACTTTTGACCAAAATTTTGCAGAATTTGTCAGAATCGAAAACCCATATTCAGCTTCCCAATTCACAAGTGGAAGCGTACGCCACTGATTTTCTAAGACATCTATCTTTATGTTCGGTCCTAAAATATAAGGTTTTATATATTCATATGTTAATTTTTTTTTTGTATACGATTTATGCTTATGTATTTAATTATTCATAATGTTTAACATTAGATGCGTAATGTGTATAATTACTCACAAAGGTATTTTAAAAAATAGAAGTAATTAAGGTTCAAAAGAGTAATCTTATGTGAATAAATTACCTGCAACAGTCAATGGAAGATCGCTGAATTTGGGCTGATCGAGACGTCGTGTACAATATTCTGGATTAAAATATTTAACGGATTCTATAACATGGACGTTTGACGGTAGCCTTTTAGACAATTCTGTACATAAAACTCGTAGGAAATTAACGCAACGCTGTTTTACACCAAAAATAGCCTCAGCAGATAGTCGAGTTTTCTTCACTTCTGATTTAAAAACTTCTCCCAAATTAATTACATCAATCGGTAGAAGGCAATTATCTTGTTGAAGAGCATTTTGTAAGGCTTTCAAATCATTATCACTAAGGTACGTAGATGTCAGGGCAGAACTTAAAAATTCAGGCTTTAAAATGCGAGTAACAAGCGATAGTAGTAAGATTCGTAGAGCTTCAAAAAGTTTTGTAACCTCGGCGTTATCTTTTTGAAAAAGAAGATTGACTCGCACAACGTCACTTAAAATAGGTTGTAAAAAGATGAGATATAATCTGTTAGAATCATCTTTATACATATCGCTTAATATGTTTGCTGTGCATTTGTCACATCTTTGCGATGTCATTGCCTGAAAATATGTTTGTAATTCCAACCATTGATTTAAAATGCTGGTAACAGCGCCATGCCAAGCCAGCCATCGAGTTTTTGATAACTTAACTAATTGGGACGGCATCGATCCATTATTAATTGCCGCGTATAAATTGTTGTATTCAGAATGTCGGAGTGCTGAGTTCGAAAACCACCTATTAGTTTCTTTTATCAAAAACTCTAATGTGCTTGGCAACTGATCAGCTGCTGTTGATGCCGCTAAATGAAGAGAATGGCATATGCATGGTACCAATACAAGGTGAGGAATCTAAAAAACGAAAGATATATATTTTAGTCATACGTAATTTATTATTTATATTCGATCTTTTACGTTACTTTATTTGTAAACATTTTTACGTACCTTTCGATCACGAAGCAATACATATAATGAATGGTTGCAGCCAACCATAGCACTCGCATTATCTGTCCCTAGGCCTATTATATTCTCTACCTTCAGTTTTACTTCAGTTAAGTACTTTATTGTTGCGCTATATAAAGCTTCTGCTGTGGCTTCAGTCAAACTCACGAATCCAAGAAAATCAGTAACGATTTCTTCCTTCTTTTTGCTAAAATATCTTACACATATTGCTAAATATTTTCATACAGCAATGTCTGTTGATTCGTCAACGATAATTGAATATCCCGAATCATCAATGTCAGCTATTAATTCATTCAACATAGCTGGAGCTATTACCTCCGAAATTATTTTAGAACATTTCGTTCTATGGAGTTTTAAATTTTCTAAGATACTTCCCTTTCCTAGCCTTTTTAAAGCCGCGGTAACGCGGTATATCGATAAATGACAAGCAACAATGACAGCTAATTGCATATCGACGGATTTTGATTCTTTGCTGGCCGAAGTTACGCCTAAAATAATACCGGTTTTAACTATTTTTGTACAGAAATGCAATATTATTAATTTTAATTGAAATTCGCGTCGTATAAGGGTCAATATATTATATTTCAACGAAGTTGGTAGCGACAATTTTTATATTGAAATATATTAAAAAATACAGTTTCAAGAACTTATTTCTATTATTATCTTTAAGGGGACCCAACACTGAATTTTCAGCCATGTAAAGGAATGATTAAAGAAATCTAAAATATTTTTTTTCTGACACAATGTTGTCTAGAGTAGAGAAAAATGTTTTTAAGAAGTACAAAAAATGCTTCTTCTTCCACAAATTTAAATATTTTTCGGCAATTCTTTTTTTGTTTTGGTTCTGAAACTCTAAGGGTATGGATTTTGCGAAATTTTAATTTTGTGAAAAATTACAATGTCAAAAATGCAGAAAAAACGAAATTTTTTTTTTCTTTTTCGCTTTATTTTTCATCCAAAATAGTGTCAGAATATAAATATTTAAATTTTTTGTAATTATTACTTAATATAGCTGAAAATTCAGTATTGGGTCCCCTTAAAAAATATTTCATAGTTTCATAAAAAAAAAAAGAATTATCTTTTGAGGTTCAAGAAAATGTAATTTTTTTGCAGATTTTTTTATAGATTAAAATCTATTAGACTAGGATAAATTTACATTAAATTGAAACTTACATTAATGGACGTATTTTTCATTGAAGTTTTAAGATCCTGGGGTCTTTTCTTTTAAATTGTCGCAACGAAAACATCTTTAATTACAACGGCACTCAGTTGGGGGTTTTCGTAATATTTGGAGTCCTATATCTCTCTTGGAGAAACATAGAAAATGTAAATCCGCTTGTACTCATTAAATTAGTTCTTCCACTATTCACTGTTAATATTTGACTCTGGTCCTGATGTTATTTCTTAAAATAAATGAATTTTAAAATTTGTGTGTTTGAAAATGCATCTAGTCGGTTATATTTTCACTTATTTTCACGCCGAAGTTAGCTTTTATATATTCGATTTCTATTTTCAAATAAATTAAGTGAAATATAGTCATATAAAATACATAAAAGCTAACCTCAGTTTGAAAACAAGTGAAAATTTAACCTGTTAGAAGCATTATCAGAACACAAATTTTAGAACACATTTATATTAAAAGATAACTTCGAGACCAAAGTCAAACATTAACAGTGAATGGTGGAAGAACTGATTTAATTAGCGCAAGAAGATTTACATTTTTTCGTTTTTCTCTAAGAGAGTTATAGGACTCCAAAAATTACGAAAACCTCCAACTGAGTGCCTTTATTTGAAAATGTTCTCAGTGCAGCTACCATTTAAAAGAGAAGACCCCAGAATCTTGAAACTTCAGTGAAAAATACGTCAATTAATATAAGTTTCAATTTAAAAAGTTAAATATATTGCTTTAATTAAGGTTTTCAAAATCATAACAATTGACAAATTTGCCATCGTCTTTAAGTAACGTTTTCTTTAATTACTTCATTATTAAAGTCACTTTTATTGATTAAGAATAAAAATTCTTTAAAATTGTTATTCTTATAGCTTGAGTTTAATGTAAATTCATCCTAGTCTAAACAATTTTAATCGATAATAAAAATGTGAATAAAAGTGAAATTTTTTTAACCTCCAAAGATAAAAATTTATTTTTTAGTGAACTATTAAATGTTTTTTAAAGTTAATGTCAGAAGTAAGTTCTCTAAACATTACTTTTTAATATATTTCAATATAAAAATCGTTATAAAATAGGACACGATCAACTTCGTTGAAATATAATGGATCAATCCATAAAGAATTCAGATCTCAAAAGCTGCGACGGTTAGTAAATTTCTAAACTTACTTCAACAACTTACCAAAATTGGATAATGTCGGTTGCACATTTCAGTTATTAAAGATATATAATTGATGAAAAATGTTGCATGAAAATAGTTATTAATTTAAACAAAATATAGAAATATTTAAACTAGTTTCGCACAAAGGATTAAGATTACAAATACTGCCTCGATTAGTAAATTTCTAAATTTTTCATTCGTTAAAAGTTTCATAATCAATATTGGTTAGTATAGAATTACCACTTTTTGTTAAAAACAATTCACAATAATAAGAAATAAATTCATCAAACAACTTGAACGTACTTACCAAAATTGGACAACTTTGGTTGTTCAACTTTCAGGGAAGCCATTTTTTGCTTGTGACTAATGCGGTTAGCATGCTTTACTAAGTCAGCATGTTGGGCCCGTAAAACAACTCTGCAAACTTTGCATCGATCTTCTTTGTTGTCTATGGTTGCACAAGCATCTTGGTTCTCTTCCAACCAGCCTTCGAGGTAACACATATTACGTAGGTTAGATAAATAAAGAACACAAAGTTGGTATGCATACATTATGTATCTTGCGTTTGGCTTTGTGTGCGTGTACTAGAGAGAGATATTGAATTTATCCAAACTTTTCGTTTGGCTGTGATAAAAAAGTCAGGAAAATTTTTGGATATGAAGCAAATATACCTCTAGACAGGTTCACCCTCCCACTCTTTCTTGTATTTTTTCTTATATTTTCCGTGCTTTCCCATTTTCCTCTGCACAATCACGGGGTTTGGAGACGGCAATTTGTACAAAGTTACAAATGTACTTCGAAATATGGACAGTAGAGGTTTCAGCTCCGAGCTCTGCGCCAGCCGCCATACCATATACATACAGAAATCCTGATTAGACCATGAAATTAATGAAGTAAGAGATATCTCTTACTTCATGGATTAAACTCACGTGCCGTAGGCAGGGTTGCCAGACGAGGAGAGACAAAACTATGTAGCACAGGCCTTGAAAAATCTGTAGATTACGTAAAAAATCTGTAGATGGAGGCATGGAGCTTTGGCGCTAAAACAATTAAATGCACATTGGCGGGCAATGCAAATATTTGATAGTTATGAAGTTATTATTATTTATTTTATTAATTCTTAAATTTGAAAATTTATTTTCCATATTTATATTAAAATAATCTGCATCTATACAAATATTAAAGACAAAGTTTAAGTTTTTTTTTTAATCGTGGAAAGTTACCAACGTTTATTTTATCATGTTTACTTACGAACTTTCTAAATGCTCCAATGGTAAGGTAGTGATCTATGTGAACAAAATTAATATGAAAATTTCTTTTATATAACACGGGCACGATAATGGGTCATATTCATGGCTGTATATAGGGGCAGAAGTTGGTCATTATGCCGTAGTGACGTAAGCGGGCAAATAATGTTCATTATTTTCCCTTGGGAAAATAATGGCCAATGGCGTGAGCGGAATGGCCAACTCCGCCCCTTTATACACAGGTATGCATATGACCCATCATCGAGCCCTTGTTATATAAAATATCGTATGTACCATGGGGTAGGAGTGGAAACGATCCACTTCTACCCCTTGGTGCATAATATACTATTAACTCATTAACGCCTCAAACTTTTTTTGCAATAATTTCAATCAAGTATTTCGTAACAAATCGAAGTTGAAAACAATTGAAACGTACATACTCTACAATTTTCGAGGTCGCTCTTTATCCGATCTGAGGTCAAAATTGAGTTTTAGCCATCAGGAACAGAGATCGATTAATTTCCATTTGAAATGTACATCCTCACTTAGTTACTCTGGCAACTCTGATCAGGAATTCCAAGCATTTCTGGACAATCTAACTAAAAAACTATGAGCTTTTTTACAAAAATTGTAAAAAATAAAAGTTCTTAGAAATCATCGAGGATTATACTTACATTTTTTCAGATTTTTGAAATGATATTTTGAGAATAATATAATTAATGAATCCGAACCTTTCAAATGAAAAAATAATAATCATCTCTGTAATAACATAGGCCCACAATAAATAGTTATTTTTTTAACTCCGTGAAATGGCCATTTTACGCCTACTGAATCAAAAACAATATGGTGATCTGGGAATGAGGCCACAGTATTCTTATGTTTTTTGACCCGAAATATATATCAGAAATGTATATTAAAAATGGTATTTATCATCTTCGAGATTCTTGCCTGATTGCATATTATGTTGAACCAGACGAAATTTTTATTTTTTACCAGATTACTTACCTCACTATTACATACATGGATGAATATATTATGACCTATAGTCTATAGTTCCGCATTTGTCACAAACGTTGATATTTATATTATATTTAAGAATAATATAATATAGATATATATTTAACTTTATAACATGTGCAGTGTATATTTAAGAATAATAGAAACATTATAAACAATTAAATTACATATTTATTTGGACTAGAAAATAAAACTAAAATTACATTACAATATGCTCATTAAATTCGTACATATATTTGCATTCGCCGCAAATTATGAAAACCATTATTATAAATTATAATAAAACGCAACGCAATCCAAACAAACAAAATAAAGGTATTATTAATTATTTCTTCATTTCTTGCTATTCCTTACAGTTTTTCATCGTACATGGTACTAGCGTGTTTTTTTATTAAAGCCTCATCAAAACACATCTCAAAACTTCGTTTACCGCTTTCTGAAATTAGTGCCTTTGTCAATAAAATAGCAAATAAAACAGAAGTGCTAAGTCGGTTTCTCAATCGTGTTTTATTCAGATTTATTTCAGAAAATATCCTTTCCACGGCAGCAGTAGAATGGGGTAAACAAAGTAGCGTATTTACAAAAGATGATAAAAGTGGGAATTTTTTAGTATTATCTCCGCGTTTCATATTATTAATCATTTCCCAAAAATCATGCAGAGAGTGGGATACATCAGCAGGAAAATCCCAGTTTTTAAGCTGTCGCCATTCATTGTCTATTTCATTTAATTTGGTCTCATCTACCAAATTAGGGAAATATGATGCCAGTATCGAAATTGAAGGAGCGGTCTCGCCATTGATTATCGTTTTGGGATCAAGGATGGATAATTCTTTCATAACTTTAACTGAATGATCTTTAAAATTAAAACGTTTTGTTATCTGTTTGCATGTTTCAATATAAAATTGCAGGCATCTTTGTTTGAAATTTAAGAGATTAGCCGGAGTCAATCCATGCTTATTGTTATGGATAGAAACCTGTAATTTCGCTCCTAGATACAGATCATCAATTTGAAGATAATTACGCGGGTTATAAAAATCAACGTCTTCCAATTTCACATTCTTCAAATACTTAGGGCACATAAAGCAGTCATAAACAGATTTTAAAACCGAACAAACTTTTCTGTATAAAAGGCAAATTTTAGGTTTCTCAGATTGCATTTCAACATTTAAATCGTTAAAGAAAGGTAAGACAAAATCTAAAAACTCAAGATACATTTTGATAGATGGTTCTTTTAAACGTGCTAATATCGTATCAGGTGCTAATAATTTGTCATCAAACACAACATTTGTAAAAAATAAAATTAAAGCATCGTACTGCTCAAGTAACCTTTTGACAACACTTGAAAATGATAACCACCTTGTATCAGCAAGTTTTAAGATTTTGTGCGGTTTTATATTCAGATATTCTTGAATCTCCTTAAATTCAGTCAATCGTTTGTAACTATTTTTAAAATAGTTGTATATGTCACGAGCAATGTCTTCAACAACACGCGGTAATGTTTTACATGCATAGCTTGCACAAAGTGCAAATGAGTGACATATACACTTCATCACAAATAAGTTCGGAACATCCTTTTTTAACAACACGGATAATGAATGATAAATTCCGAACATATTGCTGGCACCATCGGCGGCAAATCCTATTAAATTTTTTACATATGGTATATTATACGTATTAAAATAATCGACAATTACAGTATATAACGCAGTTGCAGTCACATCTGACACTGCAGCTAAACCAATTATTTGACCGACAACATTTTTTCCATTGTAAATTCTAATAACCAAAGATAAGTGTTTAGTCACGCTTACATCTGTTGATTCGTCTACTAATAATGAAAATTTGTGTTCTTTCATTAGCGCTACTGATTTTTCGAACATATAAATTCCAGTAACATTTTCCACCATTTTTGAACACTTTGTTCTACCTAATTTTAAATTTTTAATAACTTTTGGATCATCGTCAATACTTTGTATCAAGTTTACTAGGTCATCAGAAAGGCTAAGGGGCAAATTATGTTCTACAATAAAACTTAATATTTTTAATTCTGCTACTTTTGTTTTTTTATCAAGGGATGTTACTTCACGGAACTGTGATGTGATAGAGCTTTGGCCACGAATTTCTTTTGATTTTATGCTATGATTCATTGTAGAAAGATGAGTCCTTACACTCGCTATACCTCCTGCTGTACTATAATTTTTTTGGCAAACTTTGCAGTAAAAAAACTTATTGCCTTTATCGCTCCGAGAAATCCAAGATTTAAAGTCGTCTTGTGTCCCCCAACAATCAGCATATTTTTGCTCGTATCTTTTCCGTTTTTTTGGATTTAATTTTCTTTTTTTCTGCGATTCATTTGACGAAGAGCTACTCTCTTCGCAAGTAGCATCCATTTCTCGCATCAATATATCTAACAAATATTGACAGTTTTGATTGTCCAATATATAATATTATGCCCACATTCAAGTGAGACATATATATATATATATATACAGAGAGAGAGAGAGAGAGAGAGAGAGAGAGAGAGAAAGAGAGAGAGAGAGAGATCCACATCGTTTTTGAGAGAGATAGAAACAATTTGAGAGAGTTCCTTATGTCAATGTGAGGTTATGGTCATCGACGCTCAATAGATATATATTGATGACCTTAAAAATATCGAAAGAACAGACGCTTCATTAAACATACAAAACAAGAATAAAAAAAAAACTTTTGTGATTCTATAGTCAATTCTAAAGTAAATATTTTTTTTAAATATTTCATTTCACTTTCATCGATATGTATCTAAACATTAAAATTCGTTAAAAACTATAAATATCTACTTACAGCTTCGTTAAAGTTTGTAGATATTTTCGCGTCTTTAAGATCTGATGTATATATTACATAACCGAAATTGGACTCATGTTGTATCAAACGATCAAAGATAAAATGCATAGATAAAATAGATACCTACATACGCATACATATGAATATCGATACTTTCGAGTTTCCCGATTTTCGATTCGCTAGATAAGGGCGCATTCACATGGATGCGTATTCGGAAAGTATATGTACCAACCTGACACTTTTCATTCGTATGAACGTGACATTTTCAATTTGTAAAAAACTCTGTAAAAATCTGTAAAGTGTCATGAATTTCTGTGTATTTTTTTACAGATTCTGTGTCTCTGGAAAGTGGTCAAAAAATCTGTAAATATACAGATTAATCTGTGTATCTGGCAACCCTGGCCGTAGGCCCATTATGCAACGACAGGCAGCGCTGCGGCTGCAACGTGAAACTTGAGTCGGGCAGCTTTGAGTACACTCGGTGTGCCCGCAGTGTAGTCGCCCAAATAAGTTCTGTAACTATGAATTGGGAGTGAAATCGCCTAAATGCGACATCGAAAAATAACAAATCGCCTATATGGCGACAGTCGCCTCGGAGCAATTTTGTGTCGCAAACTGGCTTTAGAAGTCGCCTAAAAGGCGACAAATCGCCTAATCTGGCAACCCTGGTGTCAGGTGTCGCCAGAAAGTCTTTTGCCATGCGGCTCAAACGTGGATATTTATTTTCGTGGCATTTCCACCGTAACAGAATATTCTGTTGCTCTTCAGCACACGGTGAAGTTAAATATGTCTCCAATTCGTATTTCCAGTCATCAACACTACTACGACTCTTTTTCGATTGAAATATAACACTGAAATCAATGTATTCGTCACCGTCTTCAGGTTATTGCCTGGCTATTTCATCTTCAAAAATTGCATCCTGTCTGATAGACGTACAATATTTTGATTTAAATATTGTTTCGAACCGCTTGGCTGTTTCAGTTCCCATGCAATTCCCCCATGATGTTGATTTAAACGTAAGGAGTTTTTGACGCGGATCCAAAATAACAACTACACAATACATCCAATTACACAAATTGTAATGCTTGAGCAATTTCTCACGTGCTATTAATATCGCATCAGTTATTTGCATTTCGGCCGATGTCTGTTGTTTTTTATTGCTACGTTTAGCATCAATGTTTTCAATTTTATCTACTAGCATATTAAATCCAACTAATACCGTAGGTAAGGTGACGGAATTCTCTCCCAAAAATAATGTTGTTAATTTTTTAAAATGTAATATTTTAGTTACTTTAGAGATCAGTGTCCATTCTAAATCACAAATCCTAAATGATGTCAATACATTATTGTTATCACAGAGTAAATTAACACCCTGACGCATGGATAAGGCATTAACCGTCAAGTCATATGACGAATTCCATCTCGTTCATACATCAATATGTGTTGACAGCATTTGAACATTAACCGTCTCACAACAGGATCTTAATTTCGTTGAGAGCTGCTCAGAAAATTTTTTTTTTTTTTCAGAAGACATGGAAGTTCACTGATGACGAATCAACATATTCCATTACATCAGTCTCTTCACATTCCGATTCCTCGATTTCCTCTTTATTATCAGCCATTAAAACTTTCATTAAATCCAGAGCTGCAAGGTTTAATATATACCCAAAACACCTATATTGCTTATTCTTATGATCAAAAACATCAATATCGTCCACTTCAGACTTTATTAATAAGCTCAGTTCTGCGAGGAAACTTGTATTTGCAGATGCGTTGTCAACTGTTAATCCTTGAACTTTTTTCAACAGGACACTATTATGCAATATATTGTAAAACACATGAGCTATGTCGTAACCCGTATGTCTACCATTTGCAGGGAGAAAATCTACTACTAAGGAATGTAAATTCCATTCACTATTAATGAAATGCTCTGTTATGCCATAGAATTTATTCGCGATCGATGTCCAGCCGTCAATAGTGAATGAAATCTTTTATTCATTACGTAGAAGAATCTTCAGCACAGATAATTATCATTTTTTCGAAACGCTGCAGACACTTAGACCTTAATGCCGTTCTTTTAGGGATTTTTGCATTTTATTTATAAACTGAAACAATGCTTGGGTTTCTTCATCTTCAAAGAAATTAAAATTCAAATACTTCTTTGCTACCCAATAAATTAACATCTCGTCCAGTTTCTCTTGAGTGAAGGGAGCCTGTGCACGACATGCAGAAGTTATATATAAATATAAATATATATTATTATATATAGCAAACCAAATGAATTTAATCTAGTTTGAAGAAAATTTAACATTAAAAATTGTGTTCTATGCTATTTTTTAAATTAAATTACTAACAATGAGTCAATAGATATGTCGAAATTTGTATCAAAATTTCAGAATATATTTTGAACATTTAAAAAAACATAATAAAGAGTGTATATATTCGATGGTACTAACATTTTGATATACTGTTCTTTAAATATATACAATAGAATGTAATATAGAAAAATTAATTTCATTTTCAAAGCTAGGAATAGGTTATTTAAAAAAAATCTCTGTAAATCTGTTATTAAATGTGTTTAACTTGTTTTCGATGTGTTTCAGTATTAAATGAAAATCTTATCCTGAATTCTTCAGAATGGACATTTTGCAAATGTCGTTTAAGACCCGAAGTATTTCCATTCTTCATTTTTATTATTTTTTCTCCGGTGAAAATTTTACATTTTCCCTTTTATCACCCGCTTCATTCGTTGATATTGAATATATATCAAAATACATTGACGTTAAAGGACTTCTGCTTGATTGGCTAGATAAAACGGATTTCAGTTTCGTTATGAAAATGATAAAATCTTAATATAAACATGAATCGCATATTCCGGTAGAAATATCCACACCTTTTTTAAGAATGTGAAAAGTGCCAAATCCACCATCTACAAATATACAGAAAGAACGTTTACATACCCTGATCAAGAAATTTGTAATGTGATGTAAATGGTTACTTGGAACTATCCAACGAAATACTTACTGCGAATACAAATTTTTTTTAGTGAGTGTATTACGGGTATTTTCTGTTATTGAGTCAATGAACATACACACTACTATATTCATAGGCAATACATCACCAACATTGTTAGATTATAAGATGACTTTGAACTTTGTATCTGTTAACCGAACTTCCAAACGCGAATTAAAAACAAGTATACTGCCTGTTTTTGTTAATGCAGTGTATTTTAAAATCAATCTACACTACACTGACAGAAAATATATGTATTTATATACATATCTATTTATATATATTTATATATAATATTATTTTTCTTCTAATTAAATCATTTCCGATTTCTTTAATTCAAGGTTCGTTCTATTTCCCGCCAAATTCTGATCTCACTTCGTTGCTTTCTTCGCTCCAGCTTGTTCTTGATTCCTTTTCGGTTAAATTTCCTGATAGTATGATTATTTTGGGAGGAGACTTTAATTCATGGACCGGTGACCTCGACTACGAATGCGACTTCCCGAATTTATTCGAGGAGACCCAATTTGTACCTGCGAGGCGAACTCGCGATAGCCGTTATAATGTTCGCGGTAAATGTTTATACAGCTTTATGTTCGATAACAACTTCGTGTTACTTAACGGTCGTTCGCTTAGTGATTCACCCGCGCAATTCACGTTTTTGGATGTCAAGGGGCGTAGCATTGTCGATTTGGTCTGGGTCTCAGCAAATCATTTATATTTGGTGAACGACTTTTTTATAGGCCCTGAGAGTGGAGGCTCAGACCATTTTCCGGCAGTCGCCACGTTGTCCCTTACATGTATAAATCCTCCGCCTATGTCTCATGTTTCGTCTAACGTAGCACCGAGGTACATAGTGTCGTGGTCCCCTGAAGGGGAGGCAAAACTCGTCAAGCGTTTACGCGAAGTCAACCCATATGCACTTTTTTTAAATCACGCAACGCAAACTCCGTCTCTCGATACTTTTTGCTCGGGTTTACTCAGCCTTCTCGTGCAGGAAGGCCTAGTAAAATTGTCCACTTACTCCGGCGGGAAAAGTAACTCATTGAGCTCTATACCTCGATGGTACGATGAGTCCTGTAAGGTCGCCAGAAAAGCTATGAACAGAGCCCTGCATCTCGTTTGGCCGAATAACTACGAGATTTCCTATGAGCACTCTTACCTCGCTGCCAAGAAGAAGTTTAAACTCGCAACGGTTGTGGCAAAAAAACTATATGCCTCGCGTACAGCTGATGCCTTTGCTGGGGTGAGGGACGCCAAGGGTTTCTGGTCCGAGGTTCGGAGACACAGGCGGGCTCCTTTAGGTAGTTCGCCTGTGCCCTTGGAGGCCTGGTCCGGGCACCTGGAGCTCCTCTACCCTCCAAGGCTATCATTGCCACTAACATTCTATGGAGCTCTAGACAACGACCTTGACGGCCCAATTCTGCCGCAGGAGCTGAGGGAGAGCATGAAGAGATTAAAATCCGGTAAAGCTGTAGGTCCTGACGGTATTCCGGCAGAATCGTGGAAGCTACTCACGGGCGAGTGGTTCTCCTATGTTTTGGAGTTATTCAATTCAATTTTAACCAACGAACTGCCTCCTGAGGGGTGGATGGTAGCTAATCTCTTCATGCTCTTCAAGAAGGGCAACCGAACCGACCCAGAGAATTATCGTGCGATCGCCATAACCAATGCGTTCACGAAATTGTTCACGCAGGTGCTTATGGTGAGACTCGAAAACTGGCTTTCCCAGCGTGACATACTCCCCGATGAACAAGCGGGTTTTAGAAGGGGACGCTCTGCGGAGGACAACATTTTCATATTAAATGCAGCTGTCCAGATCCAGCTCAGGAAAAAAGCCTCTAAGTGTTACGTCCTTTTTGTGGACTTCCGCAGGGCGTTCGATTCTATACCCCATGCAAAACTCTGGCACAAGTTATATAGCATTGGGATTAGTGCCAAAATGGTTAGGGTGCTTAAGGCCTTCTATGACTCAGCTGAATCTTCTATCGTGTGCCCATCTGGCTCTACGGATCGAGTTAGGGTGACCGAGGGGGTTCTTCAGGGAGAAATCTTGAGCCCTCTGCTCTTTATTTTATATATCTCCGACATCGTAACATACTGTCGGGGCCTAGGCTTGAGGGGCATTGACTTCACAACTACGCTCGACCTCATGATGCTCCTCTTCGCCGATGACTTGGCGATTTTCGCTTATTCACCTGCTGACTTAAGAGCTAAACTTAGGGCGCTCGAGTCTTATTGTAGCCTTAATGGCCTAGTTGTAAACATCGCTAAGACAAAAATCGTTGTGTTCAGAAGAGGTGGTCCTCTTGACGCCTCTTCAAGAAATTTTTATTATAGCAATCAGCAGGTGGAAGTTGCGACCACTTACCCATATCTAGGTACAATCGTCTCCTCATCGGCGAGTGGATTGAAGGCAACTGAAAATGCTATAGCCAAGACTCGCCAAGCTACGGCGTCTATCTTGGCTATAATGGCTTCAGCTGGATGTGATTCAACCAGTGCTGCCCTCAAGCTTTATGGGGCCTCCATATTATCTACCCTGCTGTATGCTGCTCCCTGTTGGGCCCTCGGCCATCTTCACTCTTTAGAATCGGTACAGGTTGACTTTTTTAAGAAATGGCTTAAGCTCCCTAAATCGACGCCGCCTTATCTTCTGCGTCTGGAATTGGGGCTCTATCCAATATCCGTCGAAATAGTGCGTAGAGCGTTAAATTTAGTACTAAAGTATTTGCGTCAACCAACAAATAGCTTGGCGCGCGCGGGGCTAGTCAGGCTGCATGAGCTCAGCTCTGGTGGGACGACAGATATGGTAATGAACTGGCTTGTGCAGCTGAGGTCGGTCCTGGGCTCGCCGAGCTGTGATGGTCTATGGGAGGATTTCTCGGCAACTAACTGGGAGTCTAGTATAACGTCAACCTGCGAAACCTTTGCCATTCTTCAGCGTAACCGCGACCTTCAGCGCTATTTCTTATCGGAATCGATCCAGTTCCCAATATTTAGGCAATATTCCGACGGACTGGCTACTCTGGCTCCTGAACGCTGCCAGCTTTCCCATTTGCGCCTAAAAATACAGATGAGAACGGCCACTATATTCTCGCGTTCGCTCTGCGTCGGTAGTACTCACTATGCCTACAACCCGAATGAGCCGTGTTCGATATGCAATACGGGTGAAAGGGAGACATTAACTCACATCCTGTGGGACTGTCCCCTTTCTGCCCCCTCAAGATCTAGACTCCGTCGTAACAGCATAATGATCAACTGTTCCGACGAGAATGTAATGGCCGTTCTGATCCATTCTGCAGACCCTCGTGCGCTGAAGGTCCTTTTTGGTTTCGTCAGCGCGTGCTTTGCCAGGAGACAATTTGTAATGGACTTCTAGGTTGGCCTGCGAATTTGCGGTTGCTGCCGGGCAGTGCGTTTAAAGCAAAATAATTTTATATCTGTAAAAAAGTTTCATATGGTATCAGCGAACATTGAAAGTGTTGTTTATGAAAGAAAAGTCGTGTTTTATGAGCTGTATCCTTTATCCGTATTCTATAAAGGTTCAAAGTCATTATCGGTATATGTAAGAGTTGTATGTTAATGTAATGTTGTTTGGCGACACAAATGTAGATATCGCGTTAATGAAATGTCAATTCTTCGTTCGGTCTTTATTAAAGTGCCTAGTTTTGTGTCCCTGTCGTTATATGCCGATAACTGTATAGTGCGTTCCGTTAGTAATTAAGAGCGTGTTTACATACATATATATATATTTACTTCTTTATTGTATTTTGTTTTCTCTTTTTATGTGTATCGTACCGGAAGCGTGAATGTAGCGTACCTGTTTCTGTATATATTGAGCAACAGTGCACTCTACCCTCAAGAAATTTCTTTATATTTCAAATACGGGTTAATAAACTTATACTACTACTACTATATATATTTATTTATATATATTTATTTATTTAATCATTCCTTTTTCTGAGTGACAAAATGGTGGCAAAGGTTTAAAATATTTATTTTTAGGTATAACACTTATAATTTATTATTTAGAATTATGCTTCGATTGATGATATCGAAAGTAAATTTTAAAAGCAAAAGGATATACATGAAAATGTTCTGCAATAATCTGCACTCACTTAGTGAGTAGCAGTAGCACGTACTACAATGTTTAATTAATTATCTTTGATTTACGAATTCCTCAATTATTTTGAAAAGCAAATAATATTCTTAAAAAATTTTAAATTAGTTTAACCGATTATAGGGTTGTATAAGGAAATAAAAATCGCAAAAATTCCAAAACGTTTATGCAAATTTGCGTAATTTTTTAAGAAAAGTTTTTCTTGTATGCAGATCTTAAAGTTCATAAAATATATACATGATATCAAATCAAATAAACTTATAAAATATGACTTTTCATTTCGACCCAGATAGACAATATTATTTTAGTTCATGAAATTGAAACTAAGTATTAGAAATTTGCTTTTGAATGTTACGGATTTATGATCATCAAGAAATAAGAAATGTATTTAACCTAGATAGATATGAAGTACTGAGCTATATTAATACCTAGATTTTTTTAACGCCGTCCTGAGAATTATTTTCATTCGGAGAATTATTATGATCATGTGATAATTCAAGATCCCTAGGTGCTGTACTTCCGGTTGCACGTTTCATGTTTTCCGAGCTTCAAAATATTAATTCGTACCCCAATAGTGGTTTAAAATCCTGACAGCCGGAAATCGTCATTTTGTTCTCGATCCTTTCTTGTCTTGTCAACGAAGCTATAGATACTCTAGACAAATTCTCTCTTGTGAAATTTGAAACAAGTCAAGACAAGATAATGCAACAAACTTTATTGTTCTTAGCAAGACTTTTTTCTTGTCTTGTAAATTTCTTGTCTTGATTGACAAAACACGCCAACACTAATAGTAATATAATGGAATATAAATATATAATATTATGCAAGGTGAATGTTGTAGCAAAAATCTCTGTTGTAATTTATTTTTTAATTTTTATTTTTAATATCACCCCTAAACATTAACAAAATTTGAATGTTTTTATGATTTTGAAAAGAACCAGCACAATTGATATTTTCGGATGTGTGCTTATTATCAAACAAACGACATGTAATGGATAACGTTATTTAACTTAACCGTTTTTCACCGGGGCTGATGTTAGATGAATCTCCCAGGAAAATATTTCTGAAGAAAGTTTTGAAAACTCTACACAAATGTACAAACGAAAAATAACAAATCTTCAGCTTCAGAAAACACGGATTCGTCATACTCGATCTGACCCAGGTGCTAACCGGGCACGGCTACTTCCGCAGCTACCTCCATCAAATCCGCGTTTACGGAAACGCGGAGTGCCCGGTGTGCCCTGGTATGGACAAAGCCGTGTAAGACAGAATCTTCCATTGCCCACGGTTTGTAGAGGAGACCGCTACAGGAATTTGGAGAAAACCCACTAACACCGGATGAACTGGGAAGTGTCCTGCCTGCTCCTCTCTCAACCAGGATGGGACGCGTTGTTCCTGCTCGCCAAAATCTATCGTCGAGAAGATGAGTGTCAGCAGGAAGAACGAGGAGAGACGGATAGCATTAATATAGTAGCCACCTTGCCGGAAAGGTTTAATAGGATAGATGGCCGAAAAAGGTTTTGCGTAATTTTCGGGCATAATCGTCCTTTTACATTATTATTGTCGATTTCAAAAAGATAAAATAATCCCGTTTGATAGAGGTACTGTTTGGTTCAATCCGAAAGAAGACGTATTTCAATTACGAAAATACATTGATAAATGACAGAATTATTACTTTCAGTTGCCCTGTATCAGTAAATGGTTACGAATACACTTAAACAAATGCAACGAAAGCGCTACCCGATGACGAAAACGATTACCACTCAAATAGGGAGAAGATCATAACAACGTATGGAACAAAGAGCTATATTTTGGGAGTGCATTTCCGGTATCGATCGGTGAAACACGCTGTCAGATTTCGCTCCGTGTTTTTATGTATTATCGTGAGATGTCTTACAAGATAACTGTTTTTATTTGAATCTGTGCTGTTGCAAGAAAGATCCTAGTCTTCAAGGAGCGGAGTGGCCAGCCACAGTTCACATGCGGCCAGCAAGAGTAGAATGGCCCTTGACTGCGACAAAATAGCTCGCGTATACGTGAACCACAAACCAAGCCTATTTCGGACTTCTTCTCGCTAATGAAGAGGGCTGAATAATAATAATAATTGAAAATTACAGTTAGTCCGGTCGCGCAGACCGGAAACCTGAGTGCTTGGGTAGTCCCTTTGCACTCCTCCTATGACCTCCTTGTATGTGACACGGCGCATAGCCATCCAGACCGCGGCCATGGTCGCAGCCTACATGGAGGTGATATCCAGCCTTGTAGTGCAGATTTTCCCGTCCATTCCAGTCTATGTCGAGCGGTGGCATGGCATTCACAGAGAATGTGTTCGGCTCGGAATGTGAAAGGGCTCTATATCCAGGAGAACGCCTAGCGCCGCCGCGCCGTGGGGGTTGACCTCGCAGCGTCCGTGATACTGCAGAGTGTGAGCCCTCTCTTTTTCTCTAGGTCCTTGACAGATGCAGTCATAGTGGACCTATTCCACCAGGCCAGTGAAGCATAGGTTAATCTTGGCCAGTATAGCCTCGTATATCCATAGCATAGTAGCCGGCTTGATGCCCCAGCTGCTGCCTTTGGCCCGTCTCATTAGCCATAGGAAAGCTGTGACTCCGGCGCATCTGTCTTTCAGCTGTTTCTAGCAGCTAAGCTTGCTGTCTAGAGTCACCCCGAGGTATTTGGCTGTTTCCTCGTACTCTAGTCTGTGTCCATACAGAGTGAGCGGATAGAGACGGTCCCATTTGTAGTTTCTGGTGTACACCAGCACCACTATTTTCCTAGGGTTAATACAGAGCCCCGTTTCAGACACCAGTTCTCCACAAATGTAAGTGCACGTTGCATTAAACTTGTTAGCGGAATCAAGAACGGCCCCCTGGCAATTACCAGGGCGTCATCCGCATATCACGTGACGTGTAGTCCATGCTCCGTCATTCCAGCCAGGCGTTCATTCATCACCACATTCCATAGTACAGTAGAACCCCTCTAGATTGAACAAGGCGTGCCAGCGTTTCCCCGACAACCCCGTTACATTGAACATTCCTTCCCGTCCGCTTGTCCTCCTCCAGTATTCCGCCATCTTGCCGCATGACGTCACAACGTGAAATGCACTCCGGTATATGGCGCATGCGCCAGGTGTATTTACGAACACACGTAAATAAAGCTTTGTGTACCGGAAATTTTTGAAAACCTTTCAACGATTTTGTTATATTTACTAATAATTAGTAGTATTAACCACTACTATTACACACGGTTCTGTATTTAAAACTAACGCTATTTTGTAAGCCATGACGTCTGTTTCGAATAGTAAGTCGTGATCATTGTGATTAATGTGAGTACTTTTTTTCATTTCAACCGGCTAACTTTTTCTTCACTTCAGGGAAAAAGGAAAAGAGGAATTATCTTTCTCTTGAAACAAAAGTGGACATAATCCGTCAACATGATAGTGGAGAAACTTATCGACAAATAGCAGAATTATACAGGGTGATCCAAAAGTCCCGGAACAGCAAAATATCTCAGCGGGAGTGCATTTTCGGGGAAAATGTTTTAGACAAAAGTTTAAGGATTTTTCCCTGGCTATTTAATGGCGATATTGAATTTGACCTTGAACATGACCTTGAAGGTTATTTCAAGGTCAAGTTAATTTTTTTAAATGGGAACCCCTATTTTTTTTCACGGATTGGGAAAGAGCACAAAATTTTACGTCCGAATATGCTATGGCCGTTTTTTTCGGCAAGGTCATTTCAAGGTGAAACTTAAAACTCCCGGAACAGCGAATTAACTCAGCAAGAGGTCATTTTCGGGTAAAATGTTTCAGACAAAAGTTTCAGGATTTTTTCCGGGATATTTAATGCTAGCATAAAATTTGACCTTGAAAATTACCTTGAAGATTATTCTCAGGTCAAGATTATTTTTTTTTTTAATTGGAACCCCGTTTCATTTTCTTAACGAAGTTATGAGAATCTTCCGGTATTGAGAGTGGTTAAATTCATTTTGTTCAGTCGATGCTATTACTGGACGATCTGCTCTAGGGAGATCCTTTACAGTGCCGTAAACTTCGAAACAATTTATTGTTCTGCCAAAAGTCGATTTAGGAATCAGTTCCTGTCCCTCGCTTGTCCTCTAATTTTGTAAATAGAATAATAAACTGTTTAAAAAAAGTGTATACATACATCTTACGCAACACTTGTGCAAAGTGAACTTGGGCGCGCGAACAGCGACAGAGAGCACGAGTCACCAGCGAAGTAAATAAACAACATACATTCACATTGAATTTATACATACGTGTACAGTCTTATAAGGTTACATTTTGGTCTTAACTTTATCGTTTTGTGAAATATATGGATTTCCTATCTAAACGCCTTTCCTATCTAAACGTATTAAGCATCATTTCAGTAACAAAATACATACGTATATTTCGTACAAAGAGCAATGGCTGCGCTAAGTGAACGAGAAAGAATAACCATTCTCATGATGAGAGGCTGGGGTGATAACCAGCGATCTTTAGAGAATGTGCGAACCTTATTTAACGCATCATTTAGAGAGGGACGAGAACCGATTTCTAAATCTACTGTTAGCAGAACAATAAATCGTTTTGAAGTTCACGGTACTGTGAAGGATCTCCCAAGAGCAGGTCGTCCAGTAACAGCATCAACTGAAGAAAATGAGTTGAATGTCGCGCTGTCAATAACGGAAGATCCTCATACTTCCATCAGGAAAGTTAAACAGCAGCACGACTTATGTTACGGTACAGTACAACGGATCTTAACTAAAAACTTAAAATTTTACCCATACAAAGTTAGACTCGTACAACAATTGAATGAAGACGATCCTGATAGACGCCTACAGTTTGCGGAATTAATGATGAATCGAATAGATGCTGATGCCGGTTTCTTGAATCGCATCGTATTTTCTGATGAAGCTACATTCTTCTTAAATGGGGCAATCAATAGACATAACATGTCTTATTGGAGTGAAACCAATCCTAATTGGATGGTCGATAGTCGTTCTACTCAATATCCTGAAAAAGTAAACGTATGGGCAGGTATTATAAACAATGCGGTAGTTGGGCCCTTCTTCATCGAGGGTACCCTTACTGGTCAAAAATACCACGATATGTTGAGGGACGACATCATCCCTGCTATTCAGGTTATTGTAGGCGAGGATTTCGATCAGACTTGGTTTCAGCAAGATGGTGCAGCACCCCATTATGCAACAGATGTTCGCAATTATTTGAGTGATGTATTCGCAGAACGGTGGATAGGTCGAAGGGGTGTAATAGAATGGCCACCAAGATCTCCGGATCTTACGCCCCTTGACTATTTTCTATGGGGTTATCTCAAAGATAGAGTGTATCGAACGAAACCGGTGAATATTGAGGAAGTAAAACAACGAATACGGGATGAGATCGCGGCTATAGAACCAGATATGATTAAAAAAGTCGTATCGACTTTTTATAATCGCTTGGGATATTGCCAAGAAGTTCATGGCAATCACTTTGAGCATAAGCTTTAGTAAGATACATAATTTCATCAAAATCTTAGTATACCCATCTTGCCTTAACTGTCTGGGGACACCCACACACACACACACACACACGCACACGCACACGCACATGCACACGCACACGCACACGCACACGCACAGGTGACGGCGAGGGGAACCACCTGAACAAAGCACCCCGAAGAGGTGTAAACCCGACCGTGCTACCTCCACGCGGTACATCTTGGGTAATGCTAAAGCCGGCGGTAGCATTGGAAACAATGTAAAAATACGTACGGTATTTATAAACGTATCGGATGTAAAAAAAAATGTATATTTTTATCCGGAAAACAATGATAATGCATTGCACTCTGGAAACTCTGGAAACATTACGAAGATAAAACGGGGTTCCAATTAAAAAAAAATAGTCTTGAGCTTAGAATAAGCCTCAAGGTAATTTTCAAGGTTAAATTCAATGGTGCCTTTTGCTGAGTTAATTCGCTGTTCCGGGAGTTTTAAGTTTGGCCTTGAAATGACATTGCCGAAAAAAACGGCCATAGCATATTTGGACGTAAAATTTTGTGCTCTCTCCGAATCCGTGAAAAAAAAATAGCAGTTTCCATTAAAAAAAACAAACTTGACCTTGAAATAACCTTCAAGGTCATGTTCAAGGTCAAATTCTGTGCTACCATTAAATATCCCAGGAAAAATCCTTAAACTTTTGTCTGAAACAATTTCCAAAGAAATGCACACCCTCTGAGATATTTCGCCGTTACGGGAGTTTTAAATTTCACCTTGAAATGACCTTGCCGGAAAAATCGATCATATCGTACTCGGACGTAGAATTTCCCGCTCTTTCAGAATCCATGAAAAAAAATAGGGGTTCCCATTTAAAAAAATTAACTTGACCTTGAAATAACCTTCAAGGTCATGTTCAAGGTCAAATTCAATATCGCCATTAAATAGCCAGGGAAAAATCCTGAAACTTTTGTCTGAAACATTTTCCTCGAAAATGCACTCCCGCTGAGATATTTTGCTGTTCCGGGACTTTTGGATCACCCTGTATGATGTGTAAATTGGAACAATCCATAATATTATGAAGTGTAAAGAAAAAATTATTACCCTGAATGCATCATTACTGAAAAGAGACCCTAAAAGAGGCTTGAAAAAATTATCTGCCTTCGATGACTCACTTTTGTGTGACATACTGTACTCTTGGTTCGAGCAGAACAGAGTAGCCAGTATTACTGTTTCTGGACCATGTTTGCAAGAGAAAGCTCTGCAAATCAACGCAAACTTGTTAGGCCACTGTGATTTTAAGGCTAGCAACGGCTGGCTAGACAGATTTAAAAAACGCTATGGAATCAGAGAATTGTCGATCCAAGGAGAAAAATTATCAGCCGATAGTGAATCTAGTAACAATTTCTGTGAAGAGTTCCGTCACTACATAAAAGAAGAAAGTTTTGACAAATATCACTTATATAATGCCGATAAGACTGGTTTACTATGGAAAGCTCTACTGACTAGAACTTTGGCATCATCGAAAGAAAAAGAAGCACCTGGATTTAAAGTGTCAAAAGAAAGAGTTTCTTTAATGGTGTGCTCGAATGCATCTGGAAATCATAAAATTCCTCTGTTATTATTCGGAAAGGCCAAAAATCCACGATGCTTTCGGGGTTACGATGCTCTACCAGTGCATTATACGTCTCAAAGAAATGCTTGGGTAGATACGCCAGTATTGCTTCAGTGGTATAGAAATGTGTTCATTCCAGAAATAAAAAAGAGAATGAAAACGCCAGAAGAAAAGTTTTTGCTTTTAATAGATAACTCATTCTAATTCGGAGTATTTGAACACAGTCGATCCTTGTTGCTCAGTTATGTTCTTCCCTCCAAATTACACATCGTTGATCCAACCGATGGATGAAGGGGTGATTGCTATAATGAAGAGACTTTATAGAAAATTAGATTTACAAGAGTTTATAGTTCATCACGATAAGCAAAGAGAGAAGTGCGTGAATTTTTATAAACATTGGACTCTTCTTGAATGTGTAGAATGTATATCAGCAGCTTGAGAGTGTGTTACAAATGTCACTTTACAGAGAGTATAGAACAAACTGCTCGGCAATGACATAGGTTCTGCTGAATTAGATAACATTCAAGAACTGTCTGCATTAGCAAATGTAGCACACGAAACGCAGATTTCTACTACAGAAACATAGAAGTGGTTAAATTGTGACCGTGATGATCCTGGATGGAAAATCCAAACAATTGACGAAATAACAGCATGAAAGCTAAACAGAGATATCGAATATTTGGAGGACGTTAATGAAGATGAAGAAGATTTTCCAAATGAAAGCACTAAAAATATAGATCTCTGTCCACCAACAACCGAACAAGCTCTTCAGGCATCCACTTGTTTTTTTCGATGGCTTATGACTCGATGGGATGTTGAGAAAGAAGATCTGGCTGTCGTAGCGAAATGCAAAGGCTTCATTACAGCAACCCTTGCGCAAAAGAAATGTTTTACAGATTGATTTAATGTTGAAATTACAGACACGTGTGATATTAATGTAACGACTGATAGATATAGATATTCTGACTATGTACTTCGTAATCTGATTTAATTATGTAATTTTACGTGTAATGCCACATGTGATATTAGCGAATAAGAGCTATAAAACCAAAAATGTAATGTAGAGTGCCAATTAATTTTATGCCAATACAGTAATTTCTTGTTATAATAATATTTACAGATAATAATGTCCTAACAAAAATTAATTACCCTGAAAACAGATCAATTTTAGAAAATTTGCTCGTACTACGTAATGTTGAGTGCTTATTTATTTGATTTATTTTACATATATTATTCAATTCATCTAATAACAACAATTTTATTGTTGCAATACATATTATCGAAATATATATATGTGAAAGTTTTTTTAAGAAAGTACAATTATTTTAAAAATATACATAATATTCAATTTGACTGTTTAACCCTCTAGGTACTGGAGGGACGTGGGAGTCCCATAGATTTAAAAATACTTTTTTTCTTTTTTAATGGCAAATCCGGTATGTAATATCGATGGTAGGTTTCCGTCGGCCATGCAGAATGCGTTCCTACCAGCAGCAACAGTTATTCAACTGGTTAAATATTAGAAAAGCTGTGAATTGTGCCTTGCATTGCAGGTTAACTGTCGTATTCGTATGTCACTCGATAATTTTTCAAAATAAAGTATGTACTAATGATTTTATGGTAAAATCAGTGTATATATTTTAAAAGTGGGATATACATAAGCAAATTAGCGTATTTTAACCACTATTTGGTTTTGATTTATATAGGGGCTTCTGATTTTAAAGTATGGGACGTGTACCTCCCACCAGGGCTCAACGGTCTACTAATGCAAAAGTTGAAAGGTAAATAGGCGTTTTATACTTTATTACACATCACGATGTTAAATAATTTGTGAGTTATACATAAATATGTATTTGTTTTAATTTTTGTTATTTCACAAATATTGTAGTAGGTGTTTTTCCGTCGCTCCTTTTGACCCACTCGTATCCGATCGTGATACGGACTCTGACGATGAAAATAACGTAGAAAAACTAACAAAAATTTATAACTCCAATGATGGCGCCTTTGATAAAAAGTGGGTTATTCAAGATGATTCTGATGAAGACAGTTTAAATCTAGTTTGTGAAGAAGAACAAAATTATTCAAATAATGAAAATGCTGCACGCAAAAAAAAAAGATGGAAAAAAGACTTTAAAACGTGTTCAATCGAAAAGAAAAGCTAATACTATTGTTAATAAGAAAAGAAAATCTTTTAAAGCAAAAGATAAACCAGTGAAAAAAAAAGATAAAGGAAATTTTCAAATGGGAAAAAAAAAATTTAAATATTAAGTAAATTTTATTAGATACATTCAATTTCACTATCTAAGATAATAATATATTTCATTATATTATGTCAATTTATTTTCAGTTTTGATGATGAAGCGTGTATTGAAGGTGCCATTGGACAAAATACCAGCTTTGAATATTTTCATAAACTTTTTACAAAAGATGCAATTCAATATATTATAAATCAAATTACAGTAGACTCCCGCATTGGTGGCGTCCCGCATTAGTGGCGTCCCGCGTTAGTGACGCGATGGAACCCCGTGTTAGTGGCACTTCTCGAAATCTTTCCATCCCCGCCATGTCGCCAGCCGCCTGAGGGGCGGGGCCTAATAAGGTACGGGCCCCAGGCGCGTGATTTGAATTACGTCACGTGACTGCAGGACTACAGTCTAGCGGGGGAAGCGATGTTTCTCCTACTTCCGCCACTAACACGGGGATTGAGGGGAGGGCTCGGAACCGAGCACGCCACTAACGCGGGAGTCTACTGTAATTTGTATGCCGCTCAAAAAATTGCCAATAATCGTGCTGAAGGAATAGACGAAATTCAGAGTTGGACTCAGGTAACTTATGCAGAATTTACAGACTTTCTTGTGATCCATCTTTATATGGGTCTGGCTCAATTACCTAGTTTGAAAGATTACTGGTCTGCAGGTCTTAACGTCGAACAAGTATCTTCTAAAATGAAAAGAGACCGATTTTTAAAAATACGTGCACATTTGCATTTTATAGATAACACAACATTTACAGAAGGTTGTACGGATAGATTTTTTAAAGTTCGTCCAATTTTGAATTACGTTCTTGAAGCTGCTTCCTCTCATTATGATGAACAGAAAACGCACTACATTGATGAAACAATGGTCCCCTATAAAGGCACTAGAGCCGGGAAGTTGCGTCAATATCTTCCAAGCAAGCCAATAAAATGGGGATATAAATTTTTTCAAATTGCCGGTTCTGATGGAATTATATATGGTTTTATTCCCTATCAAGGGTCATCAACATTTACGAATCTTGAAGGTACTAAGATGCAATTACTGAAGCGGAAATGCTGTTAGGCGTAGGTGCATCAGCAGTTATAGCTTTGTGTAAAATCATCCAAAATAATACGGGTATAGATATTTATTGCGACAACTTTTTCTCTCACGTGTGAAATTGTTTTTATACTTAAGAGATGAAATGGGTATATTTGCTACAGGTACTTTCCGGACAAATAGAGTCGAAAAATGTCCGCTGATCTCTGACAAAACACTGAAGAAAAAGGAAAGATGTTCAACTGATCATAGAGTCTACCAGAATCAATTTATATTGATTAAATATTTAGACAATAAATGTGTCATTGCTGGTAGTTCTAGATATGGTTTGGAACCTAAAAGTTCTCTTTCATGTTGGTGCGATAAAGAGAAAAAAAAGAAGGATATACCGTGTCCTAATGCTATTAAAAATACAATGAGAATATGGGAGGTGTCGACAAAAACAACGCTCTTGTGAGTCTTTACAGTTCTTGTTTCAAAAGTAGACGATGGTATTTACCGATTTTTTTTTACTTACTTGAGATGTGTATAACCAATGCATGGTTATTATATAAAAAAGAAAAGAAAATCAAATATCACATGAAACTTTCCAAATTGGAAAAGAAATTACTATATTTGAAAGATTTTAGAAAAGAAATTATCAAAAGTTTGTTTTAATGTGGGAAAAAAGTACCTGGACGTCGAAGAAATAGTTTTTTGAGTAAAGATATCCCTACTACAAAACGTCGGAAACAAATACTCACGGAAGACGTTAGATTTGACGCCTTAGATCACTTCCCAGAGTTTAGCGAAGTCAGACAAAGATGCACCTTATGCATTAAAAATAAACCTACGTCTTTTTGCTGCAAATGCAATGTATACCTTTGTTGCAATAAAAACAATAATTGTTTTTATACATACCATTGTAAAAAAGGAATAGTTCTCAAAGATATACAAAATCGTGTTATATTGCGCGTTATATGTCGTGCATTATATTGCTTATATTATTATCTTGTGTTAGATTTAGCCTAAAATAATATTAAACCAATAAAACGTGAAATATATATATTACTGATGATTTTCTTATTTTTATCAAAAACTGAAAATCTTACCCTCAAGTTCTGGTGGGACTTCCAAGTCCCATAACAAAAAACTGTGATTTTAGCGTTTTTATTTAGTTATAACGATTGTTAAATCAGAAGTATAAAATAGACAAATTAAAGTCTTGAAAAAATTATATTCCAACATCAATATACCCTCGGACCTGGAGGGTTAAATTTAAAGTTATTGTTTATTATTAACTTATTAAATGATCTATACTACAGTTGCTGTGAAATATCCAATAACTTATTTATTACGCTTAATTTGCAATAGCTTTTCTATAAAATAGTTTGACTGATTTTCATATTTCCCGCATAAATGACTGCGCATGCGCGAGGGTAACTGCCAGCGGAAAATTACATTACAGTGGGAGTAAGGGGAAGAAGAAAATGTTCAGTCTGACAGGGTGAAATCGTTCAATCTAGCGGGGTTTTCAATGTAGCGGGAGTTCAATGTAGAGGGGTTCTACTGTAGTGGTTAATGAGCCCCTCCCTTTGGACAGCCGGAGTCAACGTAGCCCCGGATTTTCGTATTACCCTTCTCCGCTCGCAGACTACGATTCGCCAGCATGAGGTCCACCCAGACCGCGATTGGTTCCGACGTGTCGTGCGCACTGAGGGCTCTCCTTATCCCTCCACGCGCGGTGTGATTGAAGGCCCCCTCAATGTCCAGCAGAGCGCCCACTGCGAAGCCCTTATTCTCCAGCTGGGTCTCTATCAGTGGGACAGCCTGATGCAGCGCCGTCTCAGTGGAGAGACCCGTTCTGTTGGCATGTTGGCTCCCGTGCAGTGGGCACAGGGCTAAGACCGTCTTCCTCATGTACCTATCCACGAGTCTTTCTACTAACTTTAGTATGAATAACGTTAGACTGATTGGTCTAACATCCTTGGGCGATTCATAACAGCATCTCCCTACTTTGGGTAGAAAAACCACCTTGACACCGTGCCATGCGCTAGGCACATAGTAAAGGATGAGACTGGCTGTAATTAGTCTCATAAGTGGTCCTATAATCACATCACCAGCTCTTTGGAGAAGAACTGGATAAATACCATCTGGCCCCGGTGAATTACATGGACTAAAGGAGTGTACGGCCCACCTTATCCTCATGGGGGTGACGATGTCCCGAGCGATTCGGCGTCCAAATTCTCTGCGGGCCTTGGACATCCCATCTCCCGTGCCGGGGACGGCTCGGTTCAGGTCTTCGTTTCACCCATTCCCACTCCCAGACCCATAAATGCCCGGGAAGTGGGCTCGGATCAGGCATTCCTGTGTCTCCGCATCTGTCGTCGTGCTAGTGCCATCTGGCAATTTTAGTACTCCCATGATTACAGCCGGGTCCTTCGCCAGAAACTTTCCAAGCCAAACTTATATAAGATAATAAATAAAAAACATACCGAACAATGCAAATGCAGTGCCCATGTTTTAAGTTCGAGATAGAACCGAAAGACAATAACGCGGGCGCCGAGCGCTTTCGTTTAAACATCATAGAATCAAAATTTGTGGTTCGATTGAATTTAAATTTCCCAGAAAACTTCTTCAATCCCAGATGAACAACTTTGTTACTGGAAGTTTTTGTAAACTGAAACTTTTTTTTCCGTCAAAGGTGAAAGATATAATTTCATGCGCGCGGCAATTTGTTATTCAATATTAATTAACAATTGATATTTTTAATCATGGAAATTAACTCCTAGCCTTTAGATATGAGGCATTCTCTGCAAAAAGAGCCACTGATGCTGACAAAATGTAGTCGATACGAAGAGTAACTTTTGTAAATTTTTGTATTGGTACTAGGTGCAGGTTTTCTGCAGTTTCCCTGCACTATTGCACACCGAATGGGGTACTTTGCGTAAATCGGCCGCAGCCGTGCGATGAGATAATGTCGGTAATGGCGAAGTCTGCTAATATCAAGAAATATTGATTTTCGGTTGCAGAGCTTGAAAATGAAAAAAGACAGTGAAGTCGTTGGCAAGTTTTGTGTTTTTCGGTAACCAGGCAGATCGCTTTACGCAGCCATCCGGATAACATCATTAGCGCATTTTTCTTGAAAAATTCCGTGTCAAGTTCCGTGTCGTGTTCCGTGCCAAGCGACCGAGTTTTCCGCCGAGTCCTCCGAGAAGTCGTGATCGGTTGAATTCGAGTTATTGGTTCGGGTAGTCGAGTCGCAGAAAAGGACGCCAGGTGATATTCGGCAGAAACCCAGTATTGTAAATCCTCCAGGCGGCCGAAATTGAAGCTGGTGGTCGCCCACCTTCAAGAATTCTTCAATTTGTAATAGGCCCAGTCGAGGTCACCACTGGTACAGAGATGTCGCTCTCTTATTTAATCGAGTCCGCAGAATTCGCATCCTTCGTTTGATCCATCGGTTTTTGTTTCGTTTCCTTCCGACATTTTGGTATCGTCGTCCAACTCGCTCGGTCGCGTCGTACGAGAACCGGACAGATTTCGCCACGGTCGATTTATCTCATCGTGAGAGAGTTAATAATAAAAAAAGTTTTGCTACAGAAAACGTGACAATTTTTTGTAATACATCCCCGATTTTCACTCGACAATCGAAACAGCCACCCTGAAAATTTTTTGTTCCGATTTTTCGGCTATCACGTATTTTGTTATACATATCGATCCGAAATGTTTGCTAGAGTTTTAGATTTTTTGAGTAACAGGTTGCCATACTGTAAGTGGTCAAATTTTCGTGCAGTAAATTTTTAAAAAATTTATATCTTCTAAACGGATCAATGGATTTTTACGATCCGAAGCGCATTTTGTTCAGAATTTCGTGAAGTATAATATTAAAAATAATGTGATTAAGAAAAAATTAAATTTCGATAAAAAATACCCTTAATCATTTTTCATTCAAATTTTTGTGCCCTTTTCGATTTTTTCCTTTTTATGATAAAATGTTCCTTATTTCATCACTTTTGAACCCTACCAAGGGCATCTTGAAGCAGGGACAATTGTTCGAAATAGACACTTTTTACATAGTAAAACATTTTCATTTGACTTTGCATAATCTTTGAACGTATTTATATTGAAAATAATTTATTTATATCTTATACAAAATTAATTGAATAAAAATATTTTCAAAGTTTATGTGTAGCCTTCATACAATAGAAGGCTTGGCTTTTTAGTTTTGCAATTTAATGTGAATATGTATTTAGTAGATTCATACATAGTTGTTAAACAGAATGTCCCAGACCATTAGTCCGTCCCATTTATAACCTATGGACGAGATTCTGTACAAAAATGTAATTTTTTGACACAAAATGTAGAATATCTTGTAAAATATTATTTAGTTTTCAGTAATCATAACCTTAATACTTTTGTGCGCGGAATAATGAGACCAATTAATTGGTTTAAAGAAAATACATTAATCGGATCCCCCTAATATTTTCAGTAACAATGCATTTATACCGGTTTGAAGTTAACAAATTGTTAACTTCAAACCTTTATAACTCAAAAAGTACTTAATAAAAAAATATTTTATTATAGTGTTTTGGAAAGCTCTCGAGATAAGCTATAAGAATATGCAATAAAATGTAGGGGGTTCTATTTAAAAAAATAAGATTGACCTTGAAATGACCTTGAAGGACATGGTCAAGGTCAAAGTCAAGGTCATCATCTTACTCCCCGTTTGAAACCATACAACTTTACTATTGGACATTTTCTCCTAAGTGCATTCTAACTGAAGATATTAGGGGGGTCCGATACTTTTCGATGACCCTGTATATACACGCACGCACGCACGCACGCACGCACACACACACACACAGCTACGTCACGTCGTTGATCCTGGGTGATGCCGAGAGCAGGACGCACACATTGTCTACATAGGAGGCAGGGGTATTACGTATCTTTAATGTGTACTACTGAGAAATCAGTTGAAGTAAGGTTACAGCAGGTTGGGCCTTATTAAATAATTCATCCGGTCAACTAAGGAAAGATATCAGTGATCAGTTTTGACGGTTTACATTTTTGTACAGAATCTCGTCCATAGGTTATAAATGGGACGTACTAATGGTCTGGGACATTCTGTTTAACAAATAAAATGTAGGGGGTTCTATTTAAAAAAATAAGATTGACCTTGAAATGACCTTGAAGGACATGGTCAAGGTCAAAGTCAAGGTCATCATCTTACTCCCCGCTTGAAACCATACAACTTTGCTATTGAACATTTTCTCATAAGTGCATTCTAACTGAAGATATTAGGGGGATCCGATACTTTTCGATGACCCTGTATATTCGTGAATGTAATTGTAAAGATAGGGACCCCATGGTTCGTCAGTTCCATAGTATTTTGTGACTCCAAACCCTATCATGCAATAAAAACAAAGACTTTGGATTCCATCACCCAAACGAACTATTGTATACTCTCTCAATTTGGAACAGTGAAATCAGTTCATGCATCTGAGTTTTGCTTGTTAATGGATCTTCAAATTTGTTTTTTAATTTTTTAAGAATTTGATCTAAATCAGAAAGTGTATTTTCAGTATGATCAACTACTGTTTTGTCAGTAGGTAGACGATTCGTAGTCGGCATCGGTGGGATCAACAGTATCAGAGGACTCACTTTCTGATTGAGAAGACAATTTCGGCCAACCCTTTTTATTTACCATCTTTCGACAGTCAAAGCAAAGATAAATTTTCTTTGGCACATTTTCCACGTTAAGAACTGGTCCCGGAACATAACGAACACTTTGATTGTTATGCTTTTTTAAGCCAAACGGATTTGAGCACTTCTTAAAAGGCATGTCCTTTCATAGAATTCCTTCTAAATATCCGATATTTCAGCAGATTATGGCAATATCGTAACCAATGAAATAATATTAAATGTTAACTCTAAAAGCGGTAATGTGTTGAAACAATTTCCAAACTTGCAAAACATTCGACAAATATAACGGATGGTTACGGTAAGCTATCTTATGTACTAAACTGAAAACATTTCTCTAGCGGACACGAAACGCAGAGCTGCGAAAATGACGATCGCGACTAGCGGCAACAGGAATAATTAATGTATGCACCGTTTTCAAGCAGCACTGTTTCAATACAATCGATTCAAATAATAAAACTCTCTATTAATTCAAATGATGAAATTAAATTATTAATAAAATTAATAAAGTCGTGATGATGCACGAACAAATTTAAATGTTTCAAGTTAACTAAATACATATTCACGTTAAATTGGAAAACTAAAAAACCAAACCTCCTTTTGTATGAAGGCTACACATAAACTTTGAAAATATTTTTCTTCAATTAATTTTGTATACGATATAAATAAATTATTTTCAATATAAATACGCTCAAAGATTATGCAAAGTCAAATCAAAATGTTTTACGATGAGAAAAGTGTCAATTTCGAAGATACGCATGACCGGAGCACGATTTGCGTGATGCGTTCCGTCATGTGATATCCTATAGCACCTACAATTGTCCCTGCTTCAAGATGCCCGTGGTACAGTTCAAAGGTGATGAAATAAGGAACATTTTGTGATAAAAAGAAAAAAAATCGAAAAGGACACAAGGGCCCAAAAATTTGAATGAAAAATGATTAAGGGTATTTTTTATCGAAATTTAATTTTTTCTTAATCACATTATTTTTAATATTATATTTCACGAAATTCTGAACAAAATGCGCTTCGGATCGTAAAAATCCATCATTCCGTTTAAAAGATATAAATTTTTAAAAAATTTACTGTACGAAAATTTGACCCTTACTGTATGGCAACCTGTTACTCAAAAAATCTAAACTCTAGCAAAAATTTCGAATCGATATGTACAACAATATATGTGATAGCCGAAAAAATCGGAACAAAAAATTTTCAGGGTGGCTCTTTTTGCAGAGAATGCCCCATATGTGTAATGAGTATACCATAAAAATTTCAAGTAATTTGGTGCATTTTTTTATCGAACTATGGAGAGTTGTGTTAAAAACTTGATTTCGATACTGAAAATCGTTGTGTTTTTCATTTTTTATCTTAAAAACTACAAATCCTAGAAGAAAATGTTATATACAAAAAATATGTGATTCAATGAGTTCTACAATATCATATTTTTTATTCTTCATTTTCACACATTTACTTTTTAGTAAATGTGTATGACCAATATACGTTACTTATACCGCTGTTCGCGCGCTCGACGTGTTTTAGAATCCGTCCGCTCAATTGTTATTGAATATTGTTAAATAAAACATTTAATTCAAACTTGTACTTGTATAAAAATTGAAAAACGACGCACTATGTACGGAAAGAAATTAATCAAAACTGCTAACATTCTATTTAATATTTCATTTGTTACAGTCCCGCCCTCTAACCTTCCTCCAGGTGTTCGATGAGACTTGTTACATTCCTCATGTATTTATATTTTGAAACTAAGATCACTTGAAGCTATGAAGCTTTATAAAGTATACAGTTGTGAGTCATTTTTTTCTATAAAGACGTACTGAACGATTTATTTAGCATATGAATGCATTAATTAATTCTTAATAAGAGGTGTACACTTACATCCCATTAGAAAAATGAACGATCGAAAAAAAATATTCGTGCGCTTTACTTCATCTCGAATAACGCTTCATTAAGTATACTCTCGTACGCCTTGTTTCATTCCAAATAAGAATATGGTACGCTTAAATATGACTATCAAAAGTGTACTCTTAAAAATCTTTCAAATGAGTACTATTAGAATGTCAATTTTACAAGTACATTTCCGGTACTTTTAAAGTGTACGCATCATTTTTTACCGTGGTAATAAGCCGTCAAATTCATTAAATTTATTAAGTATCATCCTGCGATACTTTCGATTCATTTATTAGTAAAATTTAAGAGTTGCCAATTTTTAACAGAGAATTAGAAAAATTTGCATGAACAAATGTTTAAAGAATTTAAAGAATTCAAATGGCGATTTGTTTATTCCGTGCTGTGAATAAAATGGGATTCGTTAGACTGAAAATTATGAAATGGTTTTTTGTGCTCCTAGAAAACGAGAAATTATTAAGTATTGAAAAATTGAACCATTACCGAACCTTAATAATTCGGAATCCTATTTCTTGACCTCGAAGTATTCAAAAGGATTTAAAGTATAGACTACGTACAGTGTGAATACTTGTGAATGCTACGAATGCTACAAAAATTATTTACAACGATTCAGAAGTGAATAATTTTGAATCATTCTTCGTTTGATGGGCTGAGAACAAAAAACGATTCACATACGTGTAAAGGCTTTATGGCGCATTCAGACGAGAGCGACGTACGTCTCGCGCGCGATGGTTTCCTAATCGCGGAGTTATTGCGACTCGTAATAACATTAATTGAATAATCTCAGGTTATAATAGGTTTATTATTTAATTTTGTTCACAATCCACACATTTTCATGGAATTACTAATCAACCGTAGAATAATATACGCCTGTGAAGAGGGTTAAGTGTGAAATCGCCCGCGACATTTCGAATTTGTCGCATGATTTGACAGTTAACCAATACGGATTCCTCGCTGGCGTATATTATTCTATGGTTAATTAAGAATTTAATAAAATAATGCGGAATATGAGTAAAATTAAATAATACACTAATTATAATCTGTGATTATTCCGTTAAACTTATAACGAATCTCAAAAACTCCGGGATTAGGATTTCATCGCGCGCGATGTGCGACAATACGTCGCTCTAGTCTGAATGCGCCATTAGGGAATCAAAAGAATTAAAAACATAATATTTCAATTCCATCCGGAGAGTAAATAAGAATTGATACACGTGGACAGATTTTAGGGGTTCAGAAGAATTGGAAACGCTATATTTCAATTCCATCCTGAGGATAAGTCGAGAGGTTGCACTGTATTAAGAAAATCAGTATTCTAACTGGTGTAAAATGTATTGTTATTGCTATTCTTAGTAAAGTGGGTTTTAACTGTTGTTACAATTCTAATACCGATAAGTAAATCTCTTTGTGTATGCTTAAAATTGTTCTATTAATTCATTTTATTTATTTAACCCATCAAGTAAGAAGTCTCGTTCGTGATTTACTACTAAAAACACCGCAAATCTATAAAAACATATATAACAATGTTATTATTTGCTAATAAAAAAAATTATATTTATATAAAACAGTGAACGCAGTTTATTTTATCCCTAACAATGAATTATGTCATTGTAACTTTTACTAAATCATTAATTTGACTAATGGAGTAATATTAATTTTGTATTAACAATATAGGTCGTCCCCGGGAGTGTCAACATGCTACCGTGTTGGAGAGTCTAATAGAAGCATTTCAGAGTTTGTTCTGGTAAATTTCGAGTATGCGTACGTCTTTTATGTCTATTTGTTTAGCAAATTAGCACTCGGCGTCGATTTGGAAATCATGAAAGTGCCATGCTAAGTTTATAAAAATGTATATAGCACTATAATGATATAGAACTGTTTACTAATTCATAAAGAACAAGAACGAGTACCGCTTCAAATTACAAACTTCAAACACTATAGCATTTGAATGTACATATAGTTAGTAATAAGATAAATGATAATGACTTTATTATAGTCAGCTTTTAAATGCGCTAGACCACTATCTGCCACTCCTAAGCCTGTATGGAAGCATGAAGGAAGGTTGGTGATTTTTAGTCTATTATTTATACAACTTCATAGGAAAATTGAATATTAAATCTAAAATATAATCCAAAAGATAGTAAAAAGTAAAATATTAAATACAGGCGTGTATACTAGTTACACCCACAGACGGCAAATGTTTGCGATACCGCCCCCGTAACTACTCACATGGACTGTGAGCGTCGAGGCAGCGCGTCGCGGCCGACAGACGCACATTGGGGACGCAAAGAGTTGTCGCGGACAAACCACCTTTTAGAGAGCAATTGTTGACCGATTTCAAAGTTTTTTTTTTAAATACACGTAATGAAATTCTGCAGAATTCTGTGTGGCTCGATTTCCAAATATTATGTTTTATTAATTGTTAGAAAACAACCAAATTTAAAAAATAACTTTTTGCGAAAGATTCTGCGGTCATAAAAAGAGGTCTCCGGTTTCCGGGAGCGATTAGAATACGTTTTCCTTACATATTTTGATGTGCTCACCACGAATCCCAAGACCGTTTTATCCCATCTTGTCAAGATTTGTTCGTAACATCAAAAAACATGGCGGATTTTACGTAGCAGAAAGACTTTTTTTGAATATTGACGGATTTACTTGCGTCTTGGTATCTAAGAGTTTTTACGGTCAGTGATGGCGAATCTGAAGTCAGATTTTGAAAATTCAAAATGGAGGAGACAACATGGTGAACGAATTAAATTTTTTTTAATTTATACGAATCTTTTTAATTATGGAGTTTTAGGGTTGCTGATTACAAATCTGAAGTCAGATTTTCAAATTTAAAAATTGTAAATTCAAAATGGGGGATCCAATATTGTGGATAAGTTTAAAAAAAAATACATTTTTATTAAAGAATTAGTTTGTAAGGGTTTTTTTTTGGTTTCTGATTATGAATGTGAAGTCACAGTTTAAAAAATCAAAATGACAAATACAATGGCAGACTAATTTTAGAAATTTAGGGGTTTTTGGGTCGCTAATTGCGAATCTACAATTAGATATTAACAATTTTGAAAATCATCCATGCATTCATGTAAACCGCACAATGGCACTGGTTGCTAATTGAGATTTCAGTTTTATAATTAAATCGCTTTCAGCCGACCCCAGAGTCAACGAACGAGGATGTAGCGATTATCTAACTCCATTTCTTTTTTTTGTACTTTTATTTTAATTTTTTATTCTTTTTTTTTTTGTATTTTCTTTATTTTTATATATTTTTTTATTTTATTACTTTTTACAGGTTTAATATTCTTATTTACTGTTTTAACAACTCTTTACTGTCTTGAAGCAAACTTTTTTTGTTTTGGATTTATTTTTCTCAGCTCTGCAATGTATGGATTTGATGAAGCCAGCAGAAAGTGCAATAGATCCGTATTGGTATAGATCCGGGAATCTCTTCTTGTGCCGCGTACTCTAGTTGACTTCGCAACTGTATTTTGTGCTTCCAGTAATTCCTCGGTATACACGCAAACAAAAATGCGACTGTAGCGGTATCTTTTTCCTCCGCTAATATGGCAGCCAACTTTGTATGTCGTAATAGCGTCGATGTTAATCCGCGTTGGCATAAATTGATACAACTACTATGAAGACAGGCCCCATAACACCAAAGAATGGGATGCACTCTCTAAAAGCATCGTGTCGACACTATCTTACCACCAACCTTATGCCGCACGAGTATCGAACTTCGGCATACGTCTGTATCATCAACGGCATACCGTGCACTGAGAGAACTTTGGTGTAGCACTATACTATCGGGAACATCAGCTGCACTAACCAAGGGAAACGTGCCGCCCGTAGCCTTCGGGCAGACGCTTTCCCAATTTAGTGCAACAGCTGCCCTAAGCTTAGTGTAACCCGTGTCCGAACGGCAAGGCGCGAGAAAATCCCTTAGTTCCATTACAGGTTTCGATACATAAAAATAATATAAAAACAACATGTATTTACATTCTTATCTACTCTGCGTTCTTTATTTACATATCAGGACAGGTACAGGAAAGGTAATTATAAACAAATAATGTAAACAAACAACTAGTTCTCGAGACGGCATTTATATCACGCATATCGGGCAGCAGATGTCAAATCTCTTAGGGTAGCAGTTGCCCTAAATTTGGCGCAGCATTTGTCGTAAAGCGATCGGACTGCTGTTGCACGATAGACCGTACATGTGCATAACCGGTCTTCTCTCAGTGTGGCGGTATGTCGATATGTATAGCGAGCGACGCGAGCAACGGAAGCAATGAGCCGCAGTTTTGTAGCATACTGATCGTACACTGATGTTCTTCTCTCGTTTACTTCGTTTGGTGTTGTTATTAGTGTTTTAACTATATAAATGAGTGAAATATATGAATTGTTCGCGAATAAAAGACGAAGATCGATACATTATTCGTCTATTTAGTTTTCCATTAGCCAGTTAACCTCAAATGTTATTGGGTTTAAGTTGCAAATGGAAAACCCTCATAAATTTCCAATTTCCTTTATTCCCTACACTACGTATGTGTCGTGTTGTTTATGCAATCGTGGTATATATATCTCGCTCTAATAGTATTGTGAACGGCCGTCTTTCAGCAGAATAATTTTATACAAACGTGCTGCTAGCAGAAAGAAACCGTTACTGTATATTATACCAATATACCGCAGAGCCTTCAGACTTTTTTGCGTGTAGAAACCTAGAGGAAGTGACAATGTCTCGATAACTTGCGCTCCATGTAAGAGCACTTTATACACAGAGGCAGGCATGTAAAACCATGGATACAATTTTACAAACAGCTCTGCAGTTTCAAAAGCATATTGTTCAAATTTCTCTACATTGGTATGCTCTGCTGACGTCATTGTTTTAAAATTATGTAGAATTTGTATATCAATTCTTCATTTACACCATTAATTTGACTGCTTACTTTGAAGTTGGTGGAAAACTTTCTAGTGGTATTCCCGTCATTTGTTGCTCCGCTTCCTTGCTTTGGGACGTCAATAAGCAATCCCAATTGTTCTCTAAACTGTTGCTGAATTCGCAGTTTAGTACTCTGCATTAGCTCTTTATTTTCTTTTTTCACAGCCCACTTTTTGATGTTTATCCTATATGCAAAATACACTCTATAAACCTTATCCAGGCATGGAGCGTTGATAATCCAAATTGTAGTGCTGTTATATGGTTTTGTACACTTTTACTTCTTCGAAGTTTGTCGAGTTTATTAATTTCACTTGGCTTCGTCCGACATATACAACATACTGCTGCAGAAGATGTGCCGGAGTTCAATTGAACGACTTTACCGTCAACCATAGTACACTGTAATTCGTGTTCTACGGAGACCTCGCATTCTCCTTTGAAGATTGTTGTTAGTACAAGATTTTTTATTTGATCCTTAATATCTTCATATTCTGCAAGTGTTTTTTGAGGAGTATCTTTTGAGAAATCAAATTTTATGGGCCTACAGTAGATCATAGAACCTGGCACTGGATTTCTCCAAATGACAATCGGTTTATCAGATACAGTTGATACTTATAATGGAACAAGAGCAACGGAGAAAATACTTTCATCCGAACAGCTTAGATAGAAAACCTTTGCTTATAAGTAGATAATCCTGACGCTCCATCACATCCCCATTTCGATATTATGTGTAGATTAATATTTTTGCGTTCATTGAATTCTTTCGGAAGAATCTCGGGGATATTGAATAATCTTTCGACTGTATGGTTAAGAAGTGCCTGTAATTCGATTGTTGCACTGCTCTTTATAATAGAGATAGCTGAATCATCGGGATAGCACTCATTTTTGGCCATCCAAAAAACTTTAAATGAAAAGTGTCATAAAAATTAATAACAATTTCTAAAACTATTCCACCATTGTATTTGTCATTTTGAATTTTGAAAATCTATGAAAATCTCGCCATGTTTTTTGAGGTTAAGAACAAATCTTGACAATATGAGATAAAACGGTCGTGGGATTCGTGGTTAGCACATCAAAATATGTAAAGAAAACGTATTCTAATCGCTCCCTGAAACCGGAGACCTCTTTTTGTACCGCGGAATCTTTCGCAAAACGTTATTTTTTAAATTTGGTTGTTTTCTAAAAATTAACAAAACTTATTTATTTGAATTCTGAGAATTTCATTACGCGTATTTAACAAAAATTTTAAATCGGTCAAAAATTCCTCTCTAAAAGGTGGTTTGTCCGCGACAACTCTCTGCGTCCCCAATGTGCGTCGTCGGTTTTTTAGCAGTTAATAAGCCATTTTTAAAGAGTACTAAAATTTTCTTTCCCGAAATTAAAGAGGACAATTTTGCGGACATTTTTTATTCAGGTCCCAAAAAAATCGCTTCATTCCCTTACAGAGAAAATGGACTTTTAATGGAAAAATTGACGAACATTGTTGTAAATAATAAAAATTTGTATATTTATTTCATACCACTTAAAATTTTAGGTATTTTTCGAACTTTTTTGTTTTAGAAGTTCTTCTCTATCGATTATAATTTTCACGATATGATCGATTAAAAAAGATTTGATTTCAATTTTTTCGTATAGTTTTTTTGCCATAACTTTTAAACAAATTAATATTTTAAGCTACAACTTGCCAGAAAGGCTTATCTTTACTTAAATTTTTGTTTTTTTTTTTTTTAGGAAAAGAAACCTTTAACTATGTATATAACTTGTAAAAAAAAGTTATTTTTGTCGTTGCTTAGTCTGTAAGTTAGTTTTTAGTTTTTTTTTTCTCTTTTTGTAAAGATTCTCTTAAATCCGCGGAGGTTTATATTATAACACTTCTGCTTCTTTCGCGTACGGGCTATGCCTTGCGAATACGATAGTTGTACTTTTCTCTAGTCCTAGGTATTAATATGTTATTGTAAATTAAGATATTTTGTATTGAAATGATGAGAATAAATTATTATTATTATTATTATTATTATATATATATATATATATATATATATATATATATATATATATATATATACCGCTATATAGACGCTAACTTAAGATGGGACTTGCATGCAAAATATCTTCTGAACAAGCTAAGACCACTCCAATTTCTATTCAGAAAGTTGCGTGAAATTGTAAGCACTCAGACATTGATACAAATTTACCACGCTCTATGGCCGGAAATGGGGTACCCAACCGTGGATCGTACACTGGATGTACACGGCCATAGTACGACCAATCATAAGCTATGGTGAGGTGGTATGGTGGAAAGCAACACAGGTTAAGGGAAACCTAATGAGCTGACCAAAATACAAAGAATGGCATGTCTGGGCATCACAGGCGCACTCGGATCCACACCGACGGCGGGAATGGAAGTAATATTAAACCTCCACCCAATGGACATACACGTGAGGAAAGTGGCCTGTTGCAGCGCAATCAGACTGAGGGACGCAGGATGGTGGAGAGGCTCAACCTACGGACACGGCAGCATCCTGCGGTGCGACCCGATGGGTCGGCTCATGCCCCCCAGAACGGACTACATTGTGTCGCAGCTGGAGTTCGGGGGGAGCGTCTCCTACATCTCGCTGGAAAACGAGGATTGGAAAAAGGAGCTGGCCAAGGCAGGGGGGAGCTCTGTCTTCACGGACGGGTCCAAACGGGGAGGCAAAGTGGGGATAGGTGTATATTCACATGCACCACACCTGCGAGTCTCCCTGGGCCTGCCGGGGGATGACAGCGTTCTTCAGGCGGAGGTAAAAGCAATTAAAGTAGCAGCCGAGAAACTGCTGGAGAACATGTCAATACAGGCAACGATCCTCAGCGACAGCAAGACTGCGTTAAAAACGCTTATGTCTAGAGACGTGCGTTCAAGAACGATTAAAGAGTGCAAGGACATCCTTAATCGACTTAGTGAAACCTGCATCCTACGGTTATGCTGGGTGCCTGGCCACCAGAACATTCCTGGGAACGAAAAGGCGCACAGGTTGGCCAAGAAAGGACTGAGCATGCAGGTTACGGGAGAAAGCAGGATTACGTACGATGCAGCCAAGAAAACTCTATTTTAGGCTGCGACAGAGGAGGCCAACTTCAGCTGGATACGGCTGCCATCTTGTCGTATCTCCAGGCAGATGTGGCCCTTAATAAATGCGAACAAAACTAGGTTTTTGATCTCACTAAAAAGACGGACAATAAGTCGACTGATGGGAATCGTGACGGGACATTGCCTGATCGGAAAAATGTCCCGGGTCATAGGAGCACCAGCGCGGGACTATTGTCGAAGTTGTTTAGATGAAGACGAAGAAGAATCAATTCACCACATGATCTGTGAGTGTACTGGCTTAATGATCAGAAGACTCCAGCATCTGGGACAGCCCTTCTTCGTCAGTTTAGAAGACGTAGCGCACATCCAACTGGGGAGACTACTGAAATTTGTTGACTCAACTGGATGGTTTAAACACAATAAGTGGCTGGACGGGTTTCCCGCACATCGGCGGAGGTTATGACGATGACAATCGTCATAAAAAAAAAACAAATAAGGGGATCACAATGGGCCGTGTTGGCCACCGAGTGCTGTGAGGGGGGTATAGCCCCTCCACACCCCTTCTAACCTAACCTAACCTACCACGCTCTATTCCAATCGATACTTAGATACGGAATCATTATCTGGGGCGGAGCTTACGATAATATTATGAAGAAAATTGCAGTACAACAGAAAGCGGCGTTAAAAATTATAATGAATAAGAGACGGGACTACTCAACTGAACAACTGTATGCAGAAACCAAGATTTACGATGTAAGAAAAATCGCATTCTTTACGGCAACTATTCAGGTATTCAAGGCAAGATATATTCGCCAGTTATTGGAATCACAAGAAATGCGACTGGGGATGTGCTAATGGTCACACATAGGCGGACTGAAATTGGAAGAAAGTGCCTCGACTATTTTGGAACCATCTGTTATAATTCTTTGCCAAATATTGTTAAGGCGGCTGCAGACGTGCAGAGGTTCAAACATTTACTCAAGAGTTGGTTCGGTAACAAAAATTGCGCAGAAATAGCAAATCATTTTAGTACAAGTTACATTAAGCATTATAGGTTACTTTAAAAAATAAAATAATAATAAAGTTTAGCGCTACTATCTGTGATAAATCTGTTTTATTATACCAAAGGCTTTAAATATATATATATTAATACAATTTCAGTATTCAGTATTTGTAATCATCGCAGTTTATAATCAGTCAATTAAAATACATTAAGATATGTCACATAAGACAACAATTTCAGTCCGCCTTTGTGTGACCACTAGCACACCTCCAGTCGCATTTCTTGTGATTCCAATAACTGGCGAATATGATCTTGCCTTGAATACCTGAATAGTTGCCGTAAAGAATGGGATTTTTCTTACATCGTAAATCTTAGTTTCTGCATACAGTTGTTCAGTTGAGTAGTCCCGTCTCTTATTCATTATAATATTTAACGCCGCTTTCTGTAGTACTGCAATTTTCTTCATAATATTACTGTAAGCTCCGCCCCAGATAATGATTCCGTATCTAAGTATCGATTGGAATAGAGCGTGGTAAATTTGTATCAATGTCTGACTGCTTACAATTTCACGCAACTTTCTGAATAGAAATTGGAGCGGTCTTAGCTTGTTCAGAAGATATTTTGCATGCAAGTCCCATCTTAAGTTAGCGTCTATAATTACGCCTAGATATTTGATACAGTTTGCTTGTGTAATGCTTTCCATGATTTGTCCATTTCTAACTTCTAAGTGCTCCAGATTTGAAGGAATACTGTTCTTATAGCATCCAAACGGCATATATTTTGTTTTGTCGACGTTAACAGTTAGTGAGTTGTGATTAAACTACTCCTTTATGACACTAAAGTCGTTTTTTGCTATTTGCACTAATTCTGTCCACGTATTAGCGGAGTGAATCACAGCGGTGTCGTCCGCAAAAGACTGTATTTTTCCTGCAGATTCTAGAGTATACAAGTCGTTTATATATAATATAAAAAGCAGTGAACCTAGGATTGTACCCTGCGGGACACCACACATAACCGTTTGTGAATTCCTTAACGACTCCTTATACAGAACCGCCTGTTTTCTATCTTTTAGGTAATTAGATATTAATACACTAATAAGTCCTCTAAATCCAAGAAACCGCGTTTTCTCAATTAAAATCTCATGATTCAGCGTGTCAAACGCTTTAGCAAGATCAATAAAAATCGCTAGCGTAGGTTTAGCCATATCGAGGTTGGAGTGAAGAATTTTTGAAATCTCTGCTAGGGCATCGGATGTAGATAATCCAGCTCTGAAACCGAATTATGCCTTACTTATGATGTTATTTTTTGTTATAAATTGAATCATTTTTTGTTTTAGGCATTTCTCAAAGATTTTAGCTAGGCTCGAAAATAAGGATATAGGACGGTAGTTGTTCACTTGTCTACGGTCTCCGGATTTGAACATTCGTGTAATTATCGCGCATTTGAAGTCTTCGGGCACTATACCACTTTCAAAAATGCAATTTATTATATGCATCATCGGTTTGGCGATACTATTTCGAATGATTTTTAAAAATTTCACTGATATCCTATCAGGTTCAGCAGCTTTTTATCTTGTAAAGATTTAATTGTAGTACTTCTCTTTCGTTTACGGGGGTGATAAAAATGAGCCCATTATTGTTCTATGTTGTACAGGTCTGTTTGGTACCGAGATGATCTTATTAAATAGACTTTTCCCAATTTTCGTAAAGTGATCGTTAAACTCGTCAGCTATCTCTTTATTTGATGTTACAACTTTCCCATTGGGTAGAACTATTTCAGATGGAGAAGTTCCTCTACTTTTCCTACTGGTTAAATCGTTTACAAGGTTCCACACCGCTTTAGGGTCATTTTTATATGCATTTTCTTTATTTGTTTAGTGAAATTGTTTCCTTTGTTTCAAAAGTGAATTTAACTGATTTCTATATATTCTGTATCTTTGAGTCGCTTCTATGCCTTTCTGATTTTCCATTTTCTTCCTAATTTTTTCTCCAGTATGAATAGATTTTATCAATCCTGCAGTGATCCACACTTTCCTCTTGTTATCTTGATGCTTGATTTCCTTAGTGGCTATAGTTTGCATCCTCTTGATGATTTCTATAAAGTATTTACAACAAATGTCGGGATCTGCACTGTGGTAGACTGTATCCCAGCGGTACGTCTCTGAAAGTTCTTTAGCTTTAACATAATCTGTTTTTAGTCGTGTGTTTTTCTTTTTATTTATAGGTAAACTCGTGTTTACACTCATCAGCAGAAAGATATGACAATGGTCAGTGATACCTATACTTAATATTGCTGATTCAATCAAATCATGTGTTCCATCCGTTTTCATAAAAATGCGGTCAATACATGATTTACTATCCTTCGACATTCTCGTGGGTTTGTTTAATGCTGAGATAAAGCCAAATTCGTGCATTGCGTTTAAATGTTGTAGCAGAATGTCTTCTTCCTTAAGTACATCCATGTTGATGTCACCTATTAATATATGATAACATGCCTGGTCACGGCTTTCTAAGTAACTGCGAAAATGCTGTATAAATTCATATGGACATAAAGAAGGTGACCGATACACTGCTGTTACAGTTGTTTTAGAGCTCCCTGCGTTAAAATTTAGTTTGATTACTGTTATTTCTCCAATTTTCAGTAACTCCACATTATGTGCAATTTCTTTTTTAACAAAAATAACAACCTCATCATTTTGGTTAAATGTTCCATTGTTATGATAAGAGTTGTAACCTGGTATATTATATAAGTTTAAATTTTTTATTTTCCAAGTCTCAGTACATACAATAATATTAAGTTTTTCAGTTCATGTATCAGTATTTCCAAATCTTCAAAATTTCTTTCTAAACTTCTTATATTAATATGCATAATCACAAGATTAAAATTAGTATCAATATGATCCCGTAATTTGTATGTAGACTGTATAAAATTACAGTTTAATTCCGCTGAATTAAAATTATAAAAAAAAGTAGCCATTTTAAAATTTGAGATTAAATAAGTAAATTTCAATTTGTTGTGCTTGGTAGAGTTAAAATTTAGGTTATCATAATTGGATAATTTATTCTTGATATTAAGTATTTTCTTCTATCCGCATATGCCCAACATTTATCTTCTTCATCTGCATAATGATCCGTTGAATGGTTTTTGTGAAAACATCGATTTGCCTCCATGCAATTAATACATTTTTTGCCTTCTTGTTTGGTGCAGTCCTTGGAATCGTGGTCTTGTGAACAAAATTTACAAATACTAGTTGGTTTTTCGCATTTTACACTATTATGACCGTACATGCTACATTTAAAGCATCTGCGTATATTAATGTCAATGTATACCGGGCTTATATTCCATCCGACAGCCAACTTGAAATTTTTTTCAGCAAGCTTAAGGTAAATTTGTGCACTTACCTCGGCAAAAATAGTACCAGTTTCTAGCCACTCACTTTTTTCTATTAATAATGAATTTTTATCTTTTATTTCTACGTTTAGGTTCGCAAGAAGCGTATTTTTTTCGCGTAGGTGCATTATTTCGTTAGTGTCTTTACTTTCTATATTTTTATTGATTTTTTCTAGTTGACCAGAGATACCATTATTCTTATTGGATAATTATTTTCCAATGCTCTATATTTTTTCTTAAGTGCATTCATTATTCTCTGTTCTTAATAATTCTACCTCATTATTCTTAATTTGCAAATCATCTTTTAATTTATTAATAATCTCATTTAGCTTGTTTATTTCACTTCTAAAATATGCTTGTATTGGGGGTCGTGTGTCCAAATCTTCCTCTTCGCAACATTTTATCCACCCTTTACATATTATTTCGTCTGCCGAATTACGTTCACAGCAACTTCCATGGTGTACTCCGCCTCAATTTATGCATATGTATTGGAGATACCTACGTTTTTTACAGCAAGCATAGAATAAGTCATCCTCCATTTTTTGTCCATCTGTTTTTTTTCGCCCGTCTAACCAGGTGTCAAGTGATTTTTCTCGTTTTCTTATTTTGAAAAATAAATCTGCCGCACACGTGGAAATTATAACCTCAAAATTTCCCGCTTTATTGAGAAACCATGACAGAGTGACTCCTCGGATCACGTAATCAATAGTGTCACTTTTTTTCCACCGATGCACTAATAATAGAACTTAAGTTCGGAGTATGAAAACTTATATTCACTTTGTCAATTTACTTTTTTTCTCGCGTACAAACCGTGACGTCCGTTCATATCAACGATTGACACTATATGGGCATAGAATAAAGTATGTTCGAAATGACCGCAATTGAATGGTTAGGAATGGAATTCGAACGTCAACGTGGGACGGACCTAGCGGCAAATATTGAGAACGCAAATATTGGGGGGGGGGGGTAATTTATTATGAGTTCCCATCACACCGCTTACAGAATGTTTTGTATAAAAAGCTCCGATGGCTACCGAACAAGTCCTCGATATTTCAAAATTATTTTGGTCCCAGTCCGACTCTTCCCCCAGATGCGGCCAATTACTCTGTTAATGATCTGTATGTTTGATTATGTGATTCGGTGTTTGCCGCTGCGAGGGAGGCGGGAATGGTTGTTTCAGTCGGATCCGTCAGAACATCTATTGCAACAAACGTGTGGTTCGACAAGGAGTGTTAACGGGCTCGTAGGATGGTTCGCGAGGTGCTACGCGAAAAACGAAGACTTTCCAGCTATCAATTCGAGACTCATTTGCAAAGATCAGCTGCCCCATAGATTTTTGGAGAGCTGTTGGGCGGTTCAGGAGAGGGACTGACCCTACTGAGATCATCTCTCCTCAAGTTTGGAGTGAATTTCTCAGAGCGGCCTATCCACCCAGGATTTCCGACTGCCATAGGTTTTACGGGGCCTTCGATCCTGCACTTGATGATTCTTTCACGTAACGGGAGCTTCAAAATGTTGTCCGACGCTTGGGTAAAAATAAGGCTCCTGGATACGATGGCATACCCGGTGAATTCTACCAAGCACTTAAACCGGACTGGCTCCTTTTACTGCGTGGCCTATTTAATAGAATCCTTGCCACCGAAGAAGTCCCGTTAGATTGGTCCAGATTATTCCTGCTTATGCTGCATAGGAAGGGTCCAAGGGAGGATCCTCTTAATTACAGAGGATTGGCAATGGTAAATGTTTGTACTAAGTTATTCACGCAACTTTTATGTGATCGTCTCACAGTCTGGGCGACTGCCAATGCAATAATACCCGAAGAGCAACCCGGCTTCCGAAAGGGACGTGGCGTCATGGACAATGTTTTCGTTTTATGTAGCGTGGCACAAATAATGCTATCACGTAAAGGCAGAAAACTGTATACACTCTTTGTTGATTTCAAGAGGGCATTTGACTCAATTCCCCACGATCTGCTATGGTAAAAAATGGACAGTCTTGTTGTTAGTCCTAAGATTATTAGAACTGTAAAGGCGTTATACGGCCAAGCAACGATTCTGGTACGTTCGCGGAGTGGTCCTTCATGTACTGTGGATCTTACGGAGGGCGTCATTCAGGGTGAAGTCCTCACCCCCTGCTGTTTACTCTCTATATCTCTGATATTGTTGACTTTTTTCGTGCGAAAGGTTGCAGGAGGTGGACATTACCCCGAGGTTCGACCTCCTTATGCTTTCGTACGCCGACGATCTTACCATTTTCGCTTACTCTCCTGCGGACCTCCGTTGTAAGCTAACTATACTCGCTGAATACAGTGAGACAAACGGGCTAAAAGTTCACACACACAAGAGGGGGAGTTGCCCCCCCCCCCTGGCCCGACAGTGTATATTTATTAGTCTATGTAACTTCCATTAACATGTAGTCGCATATTTTATGTTGCCTCCCCCTGAAAATAATCCTGCGGATGCCCATGTGTTGATGATATTGAAAGAGTACAGTTAAGGTTCTATAAGTCACTGTTTTCACTCCCTCCCTCGATCCCGGGTCAAGCCATTAGGGCTGAGTTGGTTGTCCTTCCTTTGTCTTTCTCCGTTGTTACAGCATCTTTGTCATGGATACAAAAAATCTTGGAGATGTCTGAGGATCGGATACCCTGAATTGTTCTGTTTCGGTTGGTTGCCCTGGAACAGGGTCGAGGAATTACGGATGAAGATTACAGTTGGGTGCGGCAGCTGACTCGCCTGATTGGCAACGAGCTCGAGGTTTTACGGTCTGATCTTTCGCCTAAGAGATGGAACGTTACCCTTCAATTTTGACCTCATTAAAAGATCGCCTAGAACTCGAGGACCGATTGAGGGCTGAGTCGTCTGCTGTACTCATTTTCAATGGACCTGAATCGCTGCACAGAGGTTTTTTGAATAATTTCTCGGATAGATCACCGCTTCATTTCTTGCGTGGAAAGTTACAGGTTCGGCTGGCACTATTAACTCTAATCGATTTCGAGTGGGTAAAATTACCCTGACCCTGAAGCTGAATAGAAATTGTGTCGGCTGTGGCTTGTGCCGTAAAACCTTTGTGCATTTTATGCTACTGTGCCCAGCCTATGAACACCTTCGTCGTGATTTGTGGAACTTTATTTGTGAGCCTACTGACATCCACTTTCGATATCATGAATTTTTCTCCCTACTCAATAATAATAGCTTCAACTCGCTTAAAGTTGTTTATTTGTACCTAGTTCACGTTTGCAATGTTCGTGAGAGTCTATTTCGTGATTGAGGGTACTCCGGGATACTTGATCTGTAAATTAGTATAATATATAGTGAATGTAAGACATACGGCATCGTTAAAATATGGAAATATGTTTATTGTAGATTCGTTTTATTTGCGTAACGGTACTGTGTTGTAAGCTGTGTACGGTAATAAGTTTATGTATCTGTTAATTTTGTATTTACCGATTTCACAGTGTATGTACCGATACTGAACTCCAGTGTTGGAAATTTCCTGACAGTTGTAACCTTCTAAGAGGAAATAAATTTATCTATCTATTTCATAAGTGAAAAAAAAATCCTTTAGAGTTTTCTTGTGTTTCAGATTAAATAGATGTATATTAAAAAAATAACAAAAGTTATTTTAACAACGCTTCGGCCTAATATTGTGGCCCTCTTCAACTGTAAAAAAATAATAAAGAATATTTAATTACAAAAATAGTATATACTCGGCTTCGCCTCGGCCTTATGTGTCACGCCCGACAGGAAATCCGACTTTCGGGCCACGTGTCGTATACAATTTTTCTGTATCCCCGCCGAAAGTACATAAAATTATTTTATTTAAAACCAAGGTTAATATTATACGTTAATTTCTATGCATTTTTAAATTCGCTTTTCGGATAACGGTCGGCTGTCCGACTTTTACAAAACCGAGGCGAAGCCGAGACCTTTGCTGGTCGGGGCGGCCATCATAACCAATTATATGTAAAAATGCACAATGCCTTATCGCAAGATAACGGAATGAGCAGATATACAGTAAAATTATCTATTACAGAATACATTGTTTGAAATTTAATAGTTTAAATAAAACTTTATTAATCAACAGTTATAATACATGCAAAGTAATTATATATAAAAATAGAATGATATTACTTTGTATTAAAAATATTTAGACAGTATCCTATCAGGGACGGGCAACCGCGAAATAACCGAAAAAAAATTACCGGTCGAAAACCGCCAAAAAATAACCGTCGTGCAACCCTAATTACCGCGAAAAAACCGGACTACGAGAAAAAGGCGTATGGTCAGAATTTATAAAATCACCGCAAAATAACCGATAAGAAACCGCTCTTCAAGAGCGTCGACTGGTCGTTTCCAGCAAAATTACCGCAAAATAACCCATAAAACAACACAGTTTCAAAGCGTCGAACGGTCATTTCTCGCAAAATTACCACAGAATAACCGCTAAAAACCGCTCTCCAAGATGGTTGACCGGTTGTTTCCAGCAAAATTATCGCTAAATAACCGATGAACAAACACCGTTCCAAAGCGTCGATCGGTCGATTCTTGCGAAATTACCGCAGAATAACCTATTAAAAACTGTTCTTCAAGGGCGTCGACCGGTTGTTTCCAGTAAAATTATCGCTAAATACCCGATGAAAAACCGCTCTTCAAGAGTGTCGACCAGTTGTTAGTCGCAAAATTACCGTAAAATAACCGATGAAAAATCTCTCCTCTAGAACGTGAAGCGGTTGTTTCTCGCAAAATTACAATAGTCCACCGGTCGTTTCTCTCAAAATTACCGAAGAGTAACCGATGAAATACCGTTGTTCCAGAGGGACGACCGGTTGTTTCTCACAAAATTACCGCAGAATCACCGATAAAACCTGTCGTACAAGAGCGTCGACCAGTTAATTCTGTCGTAAAAATACCGCACAATAATGGACATCTTCCAGAGCGTTGATCAGTTGTTTCTCGTAAAATTACCGCAGAATAACCGATAAAAAAACGTAGTACCATAGGGTGGATCGGTCGTTTCTCTCAAAATTATCGAAGAATAACCGATGAAAAAACACTGTTCAACAGCGGCGGCCGGTCGTTTCTCTCAAAATTACCGAAGAATAACGGATGAAAAACCGCGGTTCAAGAGCGGCGGCCGGTCTTTTCGGACCAAAATTACCGCAGAATAACCGCTGAAAAACCGCTCTTCAAGAGAATATAATAGTTAATAGTTATTTGCAATAACTGTATATATGAGGTTTTTATTTACTTATTTTCTGTTTTGTTATGCATATCTATAATCATCCTTTATAGATCTAACTAAACTGCTCAGTCGCTGTAGTAAATGTGTATGCAGGTACCACGATGAGAGAATTCACGAACGTGCATGGTGAAAACCCGAACGGGTCAGGCTTATTATACGAATTACGGCGCTACTTTGCTAGAGGATTTCGACGCCACCTAGCGCTGGATGAGAAAACTCTATTTGAATGAAGGGTACTGTGCGTCGGGACGTATCGTGTCGAAATTACCGCTGAATAACCGCTAAAAATCTGTTAATCAGGATCGCCGACCAGTCATTTTGCGAGAAACGTAACACGCAAAATTTCTGGCAAAATTTCTCGCAAAATGACCGGTCGGCGATCCTGATTAACAGATTTTTAGCGGTTATTCAGCGGTAATTTCGACACGATACGTCCCGACGAACAGTACCCTTCATTCAAATAGAGTTTTCTCGAACACGGTTTTAATCTCTTCGGCAGAAATGCGTCAGAATCGCCGCAGACTAGTCGGCAGGTGAGAATTTCCAGCAAATTTGCTGTCTGTGTGACGACAAATATTCCGTATTTCTGTCGACATATCTGCCGCCTGACTTTTCCCTTATATGCGGCAATATGAAGCAGATCTGGCTGTCTGGGATACTCCAGATGCTCCATAATGTTGGTGGCGACAGTTTCTTTTTTTACTGTTCGAAATAAACAATTAAATTCTTCTCTTCAGTTGTAGACAATGAATTTTTATTCTCGTCTCGCCATTTTTTGTATGTATTGTAGACTAGCAAATAGCGATTAGAAGATTTTTTGGGTAAAGTTTCATTCTGAACAATGACTTCTGCTTCCTTGTTAAAGTTCCTAAATATTTCTTCCTCGTCTGAAGAACTTTCAGATGAGGAGTTTTCCATTTTCGTGAGACTTCAGACGTATTATGGACTACCGAAAATCGCACAAAGATCCGTATTTTTAACCCAAATTGGAGGTTATACTCACGTAACTTCGTGTACATAAAATTAGCGTTTTTATCAAATTTACGATACTACCGAGCCACAAAAGCCGTTGTTCCCGGAGGGAAATGCGACCGGGAAGACCGTACTTTCGGCTAAAGGATACAGAAATAGTACTTTTCGGTCCTAGGCCGTAAAGTTCAATTTTATGGACCGAGTGGAGATTGTGCATCCGAGGACTGGCGAAGCCGGTCCGAGGATCGCACTATCTCCAAACCGAGGTCGTAAAATTTTACCGTCGAGGAGCGAATACTATTTTTTGATACACTGTTCGCAAAAGTAGGCACTTTAACGACTATGTTGAGTCCGTAACTTTACGGACTAAACAGAGTCCGTAAAGTGTCTACTTTACGGACACGTGTATCAAAAAATTTTTGTATGCATACATTACGTGATATATGAAGAATGTTACTGCGTTTATGAATCGCGTATAATATCGTATACACTCGCATTTGTAACTGAAAGAGTGGGAAAGAAACAGACTTACAGTAGACCGTTGCTTATTTGGCCTCGTTGGGATTGGACAAGTTCCTTCTCCGTCGCTTATTTGGCCTCTCAGAGGAGGTAAAATTCTCCCCCACTTAAGTCCGTCTGACGTTACACCGCGCCTGCGCATAACAAGTGCGGGCTGTTTCCAAATCTTACATACTTGACAATAGAAGAGTGGGGAGAAAGGAATTGAGGGGAAGTGAAAATACGCGACGCATACACGGAGAGAACTGTGCATGTATGAAACTGAAGGGATTCCTTCGCCACTATACTAAGATTTCGGGGCTGGTTCTGCACCATGTGTGGCGCGATATCAACCTAAGAAACTCACAGTCTGAGACTGTGAAAACGCTTTAGGATGAGACAGCAAAACTACCATGCTTTCTTCGAGGCTTGCCCCCACCTTAGTTATACTTTTTAGACTAGGGCTCTCCGGGACTTTTTTGTAGAAAATGTCCTCCTCTACAAAAAAGGTTTAGTAAATTTTTGCTCTATCTTGCACCGTTTTCGATACGGAAGCGATAGAACGAAGAACATCGAGTTTTTAAAACAAAAGATAAACATGACGTCGGACGCTGAATACGTTGTTTTTCATTCTATTGCTTCCGTATCGAAAACGGTGCAAGATAGAGCAAAAATTTACTAAACCTTTCTTGTAGAGGAAGAAATTTACTACAAAAAATTTCGGGAGAGCCCTAATAGTCTAAAAAGTAAAACGTAGGCGGGAGAAAGCCTCGAAGAAAGCATCGCAGTTTTGTACAGTGGCGAAGGAATACCTACAGTTTCATCCTTGCACAGTTCTCTCCGTGTAGGTAGGCCAAATAAGCGAACAGGCCAAATAAGCGACGGCTAAATAAGCGACGGTCTACTGTATTTCGTATTAAATCGTACACAGATTTTTCGTATACTTTTTCCTTTGTTGGGTACGTGTACTATTTATGTCTTGCCGCAGTTCACATAATTCATATCCACCGCGAAAAAAGGTTACGTTTGCCATGTTTTAGTCGGCGTGGGAGTCTGACTAAAACTTGCGCGTTGGGAGGGCGTCTGGGCGGTCTGGGCCCTCTCTCCGATTACAGCTAATTTTTCCTTCGCTAAAGATGCCAAATATACCTTGGATCTTGGCTATAAAATTGTAACTTCATTTTTCATCGAATCGACTTGAAAAAAATTGCTAAAATAACTGCATTGGAGCAGGAAAGTAAAGTTTAGTCATAAAAAGTAAGGTTTAGATACCCGTGAAAAGCTGTCTCTTTTCGCGATTGTTTTTCTCGTTCCACAATCATTCTCAGGCAAAAGTTGTTGTTTTCCCATGTGCCGACAACATTAAGCTTCAATTTAAAAAAAAATTATCTGCATTTAGATGCAGACTATTGGCTCCTGTTTGTGACCAAAATATGGTCAGTTTTTCGTCGATTTCCCCTCTGCCATAGTTCCGGCGCCACCGCAGGGGGTCGCCACTTCCGAGGTCCGAAGCACTCTTAAGGGGACATACCCTCTATTAGTATTCTATGGTGATATACAATTGGAGGGATGGAGGTACATACACATATACTATGTCTATGGAGGTACATAATCGATACAATATGGTTAGGAAGGTTAGGAAGAGGAACGTTAAGTGAAACTGCATAGTGCAAGGGGTTTGTTAAGATAGCGTATGAAAAAGATTCGCTAAATAATGCCAATTTTTTGTCAACTATCTTCACTTATGTTATAACATCCGTGACATTTTACATATAAAATTATAATTATTGTTAGTCGTTAAATTTAGAATTGAATAACTTCTGTCATATCGTTTCTGTGACTTAGTTACATGATCAAGTCAACGTTGGAATTTGTTGAGAAAATTTATTTTTTTATTATTAAAAACTCTTATTTTATATCATAACAATTTTTATGAGATTTTGGGGGTAAGTTTTATAATGGCAAGAGATTTATCGAGCGGATGCATTAAACCCAATTTTATCGATGACGAAAAAGAGGAAGGTGAAATTTCGTTAGAAGACGTTAGTTCCTCTGAAGATGTTCACAGTAATGAGTACGGATCAAGAACCTTAAGACGGTGCACTTATTCTCGCTCAATGCAACAATGCGCTTGTTCGTGTAGAACATCTGTGAATGCTAATGCTCACAGCAAAACAGGTAAGCACCATTTTAAGTTGATTTTAATTTATCTTTACATCAAATTATTCAGTAAACAAGTGACTATTTTATAGTTGATATTAAAATATAATTTCATCAAATTTTCAAGTGATGCTTTTTTATATTTTTATTATATATAACAAATATAATTTTTGTGTTTACATATATATTACTATGATTATAACATTGCTCTTTATAAAATATTAACTGCATTCACTTTTGCTCTGAATGTAAATAATTTTAAAATTCTCTTTTATTTTCATTAAAGAACATTTGTACAATTTTTTTTGTTTACAAAAATTATATAAATTTTTCTTATCTTTATGTCTTATATATTGTAGAACTAAAGCTCCTGAAGTGCTCTAAAGTAGGTAACAAAATGAATAAAGCTAAGAAAACTCTATTCATGACTTAAGATTTTACGAATTGACATGTATTTGGATTACAAATTTCTTTACTGGACAGTGAATGGGAGAGATTTGGACGATACTATTGTTGATCTAAGAATCTTTGAAATAAAACAACCCATATAAATTGTAAAGCCTGCCATTTCATACAATCACATTCGAATTTTGTTATAATGTATTGCAAATTACCTCGCAGATAACAAAGCGTGAGTCTCATGTTGGATTAACGTTTGAAATCTCATTTACGATGTGAGTTTACATGCAAGTCAGAGTCAAGTTGACAATATCCTAATAAACGGCTAATTTCAGAATGCAAATCGAACATAGAACCAAATCATATGAAATATCATTCATTTTTAGAAGGCTTATCAAAAGAATGAATCACTTTTAATAAAAAATGACTATTTCGCATACAATCAAATGAGCACGTTTGTGACTAAAATTTAGTGATTTGTGCATACTATCTTCATTTTAAAGTTTTTTTAATGTAAGATTTCACATTTTTGATTAAAATAAATGGGGAAAATGAGGCTATTAGGGGAGACTGAGGATATATGTCTGTGCTTTTCACATTTTGGTCAATTTCTTATAAATTATCGAAGATAAAAATTGAACATTTCTGAATTCCTGGAAATAAAACATTATGCAGTAGTCGGTATAATTGCATCTCGCTATATTTACGTCCCAGTAAATTTGCCTGGTTCCGTGTTATATTTGCTTGTCACTGTTCTCTTTTTCGCCCAACTGGCGAGCTGTGGCCTTTATATCCTATTAAATTAATAAAAATATTGTCCTCTTTTAACCAGGCTTCGGAACAGATAATTACCTCCGGTTTGTGTTTAAACGTGCTTATGAATGAATCTAGTTTTAATATATTTTTAGATATACTTCTTATATTTACATGAAGAATAACAAGTCTGGATTCAGTAAATGTAGAATTTATATTTATTTCAGCAATATTATTGAACATTAATTCTTCATTACAGTTAAAATCTTGATCTGTCACCATAAAAATGTAAAATAAAATAAATATTATTTAGTTTGTTAATTAATATTAAATTAAATGGGTGTACTTTCGAAAAGCCCATACCTCAAATTTTTGTTTAAAGTACTATTTCCGACGTATTTCGATGCGCTGATTACGAATATCATAGTGAAAATTGGCGACAAGGTCATCTTCAAGGTCAAAACTAGGAAAAACTGTGTTATTTTGTGTTTTTTTGCATTTATCTTGAAAAGTCGGCGTCTGGCAAAAAAATGTGTGAAACAAAAAAGATAGAGAATAAAATTCTCTACAAAAAACATTCTATACATTTTTTTCGTAATTGCAAAGGAAAGTACGTAAAACAGCGATGAAAGGGGAGAAACGTAAGAATGACGGCCTGGCGCAAGTACTACATGTACGTTCGATTATCACTAACAGCTGTTGGTTGTAGGTTAGGCTAGAATAAGAAAGGGGAATGGGGGGGGGGGGGGGGGTGCCCCCCCTCCCCCCAATTATGCAAGCACCTCCTAGGTTCTCTCGCATTGGTAATTACAGAGACACATACTACACGTGGGTTTGGTTGTTACTAATAACATCTGTTAGTTGTAGGTTAGGCTAGTATAAAAAAGGGAGGTCTGGGGGGCGGAGCCCCCCAGGACGCAAGCGTCTACTAGATTCACGCGTTTTAATTTACAGAGGTAATTACAATCTCTCACATTTCACCTCCTAGGTTCTCTCGCATTGGTAATTACAGAGACACATACTACACGTGGGTTTGGTTTTTTTTTTTACATTTTTTAATCTTTTTTATTTTTTTTTTTTTTTTCCTTCATTTATTGTTTTTTTTTTTCGTTTTAATTTTTAAATATTTTGAATTATATCTTAACTTGTACATCCTGGGTAAAGTGTGCGTATATCGCTGAGCAATTGTGCGAATGGATCTTTTTTTAGCTTTTCGACCCGGCGTCGCCATAAAAATTCACACAAGTGCTCGTCAAGTTTCTCCTTTTTGATTCCACCACGCGATAGGAATCGCCGCATAGATCGCCAGGACGACTCTATATTTTGGGTATGTGCACCAGTTTCGCTATTTACAAATTCTTCTGAATGATTAACTGTTAGGTGCACATACCCATGGGATTCAAGGTTGAAATAGCCCTTCCAACAATCGGTGTGTATCTCTGTCCCTACTGATACGTGTTTTTTAATTAACTGAAATAAAGTTTCTTGATCCCTTTTATTTTCAGGACAGATCTCCAACCGATAATTTTCAGGACTACCCCGTTCTATAAAGCCCAAGATCCATGATCCCTCTACTACCCTGCCACGCTGATATTTCCGCCTACCGATCTTACATTCGTCGATTTCTATAATTTTCCCTTCACCTCCAATTTGACCTTCATCTTCAAATTCGAGATCAAGGGAAATCATACAGACTTCATGACAAAATGAAAATCGGTCGGCGATAGTTTCTGTAGAAACTGTTACATTTTCAACAATACTGCTTTCCCGAATAGTTTGCTCAAAATTTAATTGTATGGAAAAGCAGTATGTTATTATCATACAAGTGGCAGCAGAGGTATGGCAATTACTAAACCACGTATTATCAGCAACACTTTTACAATGGGTATACTTCCCCTTTTTTTGACGAATAAATTCGCCACATACTAATCTGCTTTCATTTAATAACATAACTTTCTTATGTTTAGGACAATACCTCTCATTGGGTAATAACCCAACATCTCGCAACCACTCCAGTGTTTTACTCCTTTGTGATAAAATTTGACTTAACGAAAACAAATTATATTTTCTATCCATTATTGTAGGACTGTGTAGGACTCCGCGGCTGGGTGCCTTATGACCAACCGAAAACCCACTTCCATAACGGGAGCCACGGGCGTACAGCGTAAAGCTGCGAGTATCGCGACAGCGCCTGACGGCGGTACGTCTAACTGCATTTATGGAAAAGAGGGAAAGCCTCAATGTACTAACAAGTATGTTTCTCCACGTTGATCGATGTTTTATGTGCTTTCCTTTGCAATTACGAAAAAAATGTATACAATGTTTTTTGTAGAGAATTTTATTCTCTATCTTTTTTGTTTCACACATTTTTTTGCCAGACGCCGACTTTTCAAGATAAATGCAAAAAAACACAAAATAACACAGTTGTTCCTAGTTTTGACCTTGAAGATGACCTTGTTGCCAATTTTCACTATGATATTCGTAATCAGCGCATCGAAATACGTCGGAAATAGTACTTTAAAAAAAAATTGAGGTATGGGCTTTTCGGAAGTATATCCAATTAAATTATTAAATTAATATTAATAATAATATTAAATAAATATTATACTTGAATAATATTAATAATACCATATTAAATCGTATTTAAGCAAACTCTATTATGACCACAGATTCATGAAGAGCATATCCAGAAAGTAGTTGGAAACATATAATATTCGTTTAGGTCTTCTTTGTAAATATAACAACAAATCAAAAATGAATTGAAAAATCGCAATTCTTCGTTGTTAAAAGATTAATAGAACAATTGACTGTAAATATGTATTTAATTTTAATTACATTATTGTTTATAAATTATCTGGAAACAATGTACATTTTTAAATCTTTTCTACAAGTCTTGGAATATTATCTACATGTATTAATATATCAGATTCGTCATTATAAATGACTTCAAATGCGTGATAGTAATCATCAAAATGAATGGTTTGAAATATGTTGGATCATCTGCATTTACGCCATTTCCACTTACAAATACCGTATCAGGAAAGTACTTATTTCTATCCCGTGAGGCGAGCAGACATTCCCCAATACCCTGAGACGTGAGAGGTCCACCTCCCGAATGTCGGAACTGTTCCCGTTCCGCTGCGAATCTCGGGCAGTGAAACAGGGCATGGCCCACGTCTTCATCGAGTCCAGGGCAGGTCGGACACTCCGCGCTTTGATAAATGCGGAAACGATGTAAATAGCTGTGGAAACAGCCGTGCCCGGTTAGCATCTGGGTGAGATGGATGGTGATGTGTCCGTGTCGTCTGCCCGTCCACTTTGCTACATCTGGGATGATGCAGTGGGTCCATCGCTTCAATTCTGCTGTATCCCATCTTTGTTGCCACTGATCTATGATCCTGCTGGACCATTTCTTGTGGTTATCCTCCTGGTCGGCGATGTCCTGCCTTGTACTCCTGCCTTCACTGTGTACTGCGGCTCTCTCGGTTGCTAGGAGGTCTACAGGTGGAAGCTCTGCTACCACCGAGAGAGCGATGTCCGATACAGTACGGTGGGCACGGGCAACTTTTAGGGCGGTTATTCTGTAGGCCCGCCGGCAAGCGGCTCCACAGCTCTTATGGGTGTTCATAGCACCAGCCCAGATCGGTGCCCCGTAGAGGATGACGGAGCTTACTACCGATGACAGGAGGTACCGTCGCGGTTGCTTCGTCCCCCCCCCCCCCCCATGTTGGGCATGATGCTGGAGCGCGTACGGGCCACTTTTGCTGCCTTTGCGTCTACGCTCATCAGGTGTAGTTTGAACGACAGCCGCACATCTGGAGTGACCCCAGGATATTGGATAGCGTCCATCGTCCTGATCTGCGTATCTTTCACCGTGAAGGTGGTTTACAACCTTGTCTTTGCTCGAGAAATGAGCACCGCCGTTGTCTTCTCTGCCGCCAGTTCTAGCCCATGGTTCCTCAACCGCGTAGCTACTACCTCGATAGCTTCATCTCAGCTCAATTGCACCACGTCGATGGTCTTCACGACTACGATTAGTGCAAGGTCATCTGCGAAAGCTACCATGGATACCCGTCTGAAAATGATTGCCTGAGCAGTCCGTCATACAAGACGTTCTAGAGCAAGGGTCCCAGAACCGAGCCCTACGGAACGCCTGATGTCGTAGGAGTGCCTGCCGTCATCGGTGTCATAATGTAGGGTCCGATCTGTTAGGTAGCTTGAGATGGCTTCTCGTAGGTAGAGCGGCACCTTCAGATTTTCGAGTGCCTGCATGATGCAATCCCACCTGGCTGTGTTGAATGCGTTGCGAAAATCCAGTGCAACGATGGCACACATGCACCTGGTATTACGGCTGCCACTGATGGCATCCGTGGCTATTGCTTGCACTCGGCCGATTGCATCGATGCTTGAGCATCCCTCCCGAAAGCCGAACTGGTTGTCGGAAATACCTCCGGCATTTTCGATGGCTGCTTCTAGTTTGGCGCAAATAACCCTCTCATATAGCTTCCCGGGGATGTCAAGCATGTAGAGAGGTCGGAACGATGATGGGTCATCCGGGGGTTTGTTTCCCTTGGACAGAAGCACTAGTCTCTGTTCTTTCCACTGCACCGGGAAGCATCCTTCCTTCAGACAAGTACTTAATGTCAATGTGAAGATGGTTGGGACATTCAGTGCTGCGAAGAGCCTTTAGCCACTTTTTAGGCTCCTTGTGGAGGTTTTTCTTCTCCATGATGAAGTCCACAAGGGGCTGAAACTTTGTCTGGAGGCGCTGGAAGCGTGCCGCTTCGTCCACGTCTCCAGGTAAGATGTCACTCGTAGCCTCTAATGCTGTAGAGGCCGAGTGTCCATCCTCTACAACACTGCGGTTGCCTGATAACGACGCCGGGGAGCCCGCTTGCGAACTCGTACCCGACGCCGGTACTGGGGATCCGACCCCTGCACCGTAAGCTTCATTATGCTGCTGTTCTGCCATATTTGGTTTCTTATTCGGGGTTCCTTCCCCTAGCTAGTTCTTTGGTCCGCGTCGGATATTTTATTTCTCCGATACCTATTACCAGCATTCTCCGATCCGCCACCTGTGTGTGCGTGTGCTTGTGCGTGCGTGTGTGTGTGTGTGTGTTTTTTTCCCTTGTGAGGAGGGGAAATCTTCATAGACACCCGGTTGACTGGGTAGTGTCGGATTCACCCCGGGTAGAATAGACTCCCCGGGGCACCTACCGACTAAAACCCCCCCTCTATCGACTGGTTCTTCCACCCCCCCCCTCCCCTCCCTCCCGCGGAAACCACCGTAAAGTATTACTTCGCGGGGGGCAGTCCTGCCTCACAGGCACTCCTCTATTACTCGCTGCCGCTGCTGCGTCTTCTTCTTCCTCCGCCGCTGTTGTTGGCACCACTTCTTTCTTGGCTCTTTCTGATGGAATTCAGCCTCTCGATGATGGACGTCGCAAGGGTCACTATCGCATTCCAGCCCGCTGACCAGAGCAGGCAGCGTCCCGTGCCCTCGGGTGTCAAGGGCCCTTCCCACGTTGCTTAAAACCGGTCCTGCTCTTCCCTGAACCGTGGAAAATGGAAGAGAGCATGCTCTACGTCTTCGTCGACTCCAGGGCATTCTGGACACTCCGCGCTTTGGTACACGCGGTTTCGATGTAAGTAGCTGCAGAATCAGCCGTGTCCGGTAAGCGCCTGGGTCAGGTGGAATGTGACTAAACCGTGCCTCCTACCTGTCCACTCGGTCACGTTCGGGATGGCGCGATAGATGTAGCGACCCTCTCTGGCTGAATCCCATCTCCGTTGCCACTCTTCTCTGGTCTGCCTCGACCAATTGCCGAGGATGGCCACGTGCTGGAGGTATTCGTCTTCGGAAGCTGGGTCTCCGCGGTACTCTCCGCTCTCTCGTCTGTCAGTAGGTCGATTGGCGGAATTCCGGCAATGACCGACAGAGCGGGCACCGACACAGTTCGGTAGGCACGGGCCACTCGAAGCGCGACTGTTCGGCAAGCCTGCCGACATGTGGCTCCATAAGTAGTATGTTTACTCAGGACATCAAGCCCATATTGGAGCTCCGTAAAGGATTACGGAGCGAACAAACGTTGAAAGGAGGATCCGTCGCCGTTGCTTCGGACCCCCCAATGTTGGGCATGATGCCCGCTAGCTCTTGAGCCGCGTTGGATGCCTTCAGGCCTGCGTTCAGAAGGTGTTCTTTGACGGACAGCCGCGCATCAATAGTAACCCCGAGATATTTGATCGCCTCTACCGACTGGATCTTCTTCTCGTCAACGGTGAAGGTAGCATATACCCGCTGCTTCGTGCGAGCGATAACCACAGCCTCCGTCTTCTCTGCCGCTAAACTCAGGCCATGGCGGGACAACCAGCTAGCTACCACCTCTATAGCATCGTCTCCCAGGTATTCCAAATCTTCGATGTTTTTCGCAACGACGACAAGCGCCACATCGTCACCCCGTCTGGAAGAGGCTGCTTCAGAAGGTCGTTGTAAACGACGTTCCAGAGCAGGGGTCCCAGAACCGAGCCCTGCGGTACGCCCCCTGTGATCTTGTATGAGTGCGTACCAGTATTGGTGTTATACAGCAGGGTACGGTCTGTCAGGTAGCTGGAGACTATTCTACGGAGGTAAAGCGGTACCCTAAGTTGTTGGAGGGAGAGCATAATGCCATCCCACCTGGCCGAGTTGAACGCATTCCGGATGTCTAAGGCGATGATAGCACACATCCGCTTGGTGCACCGGCTGCCCCTAATCGCTGTGTCGGCCATCCCTACGACCCGACTAATAGCGTCGATCGTAGACCAGGCCTTTCTAAAGCCGAACTGATTGTCGCCGAGTCCTCCTACGTCATCTATCGCTGCTTCTAACCTGGCACATATCACCCGCTCAAACAGCTTCCCGGCAATATCCAGTAGACGGAGTGGTCGGTACGAGGATGGCTCCTCCGGGGGTTTGTTTCCCTTCGGAAGGAGTACCAACCGTTGTACTTTCCACTGTGCCGGGAAGCAACCTTCCTGTAGACAAGCGTTGAATGTCCTTCTGAAAATGTCCGGAGCATTCAACGCTGCTGCTTTTATGGCCAGGCCGGGTATCCCGTCCAGACCGGGAGCTTTCCGGAGATCTTCTTCGCTGCCTTTATCAGTTCGGCCTCACTGATGTCCTGTGGAACGGTCGACTCGTTGAGATCCATGAGTCCGGTGCCGGCAGGCCGAGCGCCATGTCCAGGAAACAAATGGCGAACGACACTGTCGAGAAACGTCGGACAAGATGGAGTGCTGTTGGCTCGGGGCTTGATCTTATTCGTGACCGTCTTGTACGGTCTGCCCCAAGGGTCATGCTCCATCTCCTCGCAGAAGGCCAGCCAGCATCTTCTCTTGGCTGCCTTGTGTGCGTGTGTGTGTGTGTGTGTGTGTGTTTTTTTCTCCGAAGCGACGATGGAAAGCTCTACCAGCCATCCCTGCCGGCCGCTGCCAGCAGGAGTGCGGGGCTCCCACCCGCTAAAACCACATCCGCTCAGACTGTGATTCCCCCCTCGGAAACCGCCGAAAGGCATTAGTTCGAGGGGGGCAGTCTATGCCTCAGTAGGCCCTCCGCCGATGTTTTGGCTCTTCAAGTCTGGGCGATGTTGTTGCCTCTTCCTTCTTCTTCTCTTCTGATGGCATTCAGCCTATCGATGATGGAGGTGGCGCTGATGACCACCGCGTCCCATCCCTCCTGTGAGGCGAGCAGACATTCCCCAATGCCCTCAGGTGTTAGTAGTCCTCCTCCCGAGATCCGGAACTGTTCCCGTTCCGCTGCAAATCTCGGGCAGTGGAAGAGTACATGGGCCACGTCTTCGTCGACACATGCAGGGCATGCCGGGCACTCCGCGCTTTGATAAATGCGGAAACGATGTAAGTAGCTGCGAAAGCAGCCGTGCCCGGTGAGCACCTGGGTGAGATGAAAGGTGGTGTATCCGTGTTGTCTGCCCGTCCACTTTGCTACATCTGGGATGACGCAGTGGGGCCACCCCCCCCCCCCCCCGAATCCGCTGAATCCCATCTTTTTTGCCACTCTTCTATGGTCCTCATGGACCATTTGTCGTGGTTCGGCTCCTGGTCGGCGATGTCCTGCCTTATACACCTGCCTTCGCGGTGTACTGCTGCCCTTTCCATAGCAAGAAGGTCTATGGGAGGGAGTCCCGCGACCACCGAGAGAGCGATGTCCGATACAGAACGGTAGGCACGGGCCACTCTTAGGGCGGCTGTCCTATTAGCCCGCCGACAGGTGGCTCCGTAGCTCTTATGGATGTTCATGGCATCAGCCCAGATCGGTGCCCCGTAAAGAATAACGGAGCTTACTACCGATGAAAGGAGGGACCGTCGCGGCTGTTTCGGCCCCCCCCCCCCATATTGGGCATGATGCTGGAGAGCGTACGAGCCACTTTGGAAGCCTTTGCGCGTGCGTTCATCAGGTGTTGTTTGAACGACAGCCGCGCATCTAGAGTGACTCCAAGATATATAATAGTGTCCACCGTCCTGATCTGCGTATCTTCCACCGTGAAGGTGGTGTATACCCTTTTCTTTGTTCGAGAGATGAGCACCGCCTCCGTTTTCTCAGCCGCCAGATCTACCCCATGGTTGCTCAACCACCTAGCTACTACCAGTAAACTGGGGGTCGGCCGCGAGGATTTGACTTCACGGCCGTAGAGGCATCGCAAGCCGCTGTTATGGCTCGGGAGAGGCATCGGGCTCTCTCCTCTGCTGTTCCCTCCACCTCCGTCTGTTCCAAGCTGTAGAGGAACATTTCCCGATCGAAGGTGGCCGGTGCCCATCTCTCTTTGCTTGCGCTCTGCACCTTTCCTGCTGCTCTGCCGGTCAGTTGGAGCTGGTACACCAAGGCTTGATGGTCACTGCCCGTGTATCGGTCGCTAACTTTCCAGCCCAACCCTTCCCCCATCAATTTTGGGTCGACGAAGGTCAGGTCGACTACGGAGGACTTGCCGGCCTTGGAGTAGGTCGGCTTTCCCCCCGTGTTAGCAATCTCCAACTCCAGTAACGAGAAGGCCTCAATGAGGGCATATCCTCGATGGTTGGTCTTCGCGCTACCCCATTCCGTCGCCCATGCATTGAAGCCCCCCCCCCCCCCGATCACTAATGGGAGTCGGGAGGTTCTTGCACTGGCGACGATGGCCTCCAGGGATCCTTGGAACTCGTGGATGGTAAGACTGGGAGGGAGGTAGCAACTGTATAGTCTTATACCAGCCACCTCCACCTAGGTGAAGCTGGGCAGGGGGTCGGTCATCTTATTGGATATGTGGAGATTCCCACACACCCAGATGGCCGCCTTGCTGGTAGAATCCTTCACCCAGCTCGGTTTACAAAGATCCCGGTAAGCCTCGCTGATGACGGCGATATCGGCCTTCTCCTCCTTGACCAGTTGAAACAGCAGGTCCTGGGCCACCGCACAGTGATTGAGGTTTATGTGGAGCACCTTAGCCATTGCTGGTCTGTGCTCTAACCTCCTGCGTTGCACGATGTTTGGCTACGCAGTCCTCAATCTTGTGGCCATCCTTCCGGATAGGAATTTAATCCGACCAAAACCGGTGCTATCCTAGACTATCCGGAATCTATCCCCTGTTTAATCCGAATTTAATCCGGGTTACTTTGTCATTCCGTTCCAAGACGTGCCATACCGGAAAATTCTATCCGTTTTCATCCTCAGTCATTCCGAGACACAAATGTAAACAGTTCCATTCCTCGATTTCGATCCGAACGAATCCTGAGTCATTCCGAATCATATTTGCAATCCGTTTCGTTCCTCCATTTCAATCCGAACGAGTCTTATTCTCACTCGATTTGCAATCTGTTTCATTCCGTGAGTTCAATCCTAACGAATCCTGAGTCATTCCGAAACACATTCGACAGGAAAGGCCAGGATTGGATAGGGGACAGATTACGGCATGAAACGGACTAAAACGGAATGAAAGTCATTCCTTTTCAATCTGATTTTTTCGCCAGGGTTAATAAACATAAGTTCTTAAAATATACAAGATGAGTGTCCTATAACTCCGGTACTGTACGAATACTCTGTCAATGAAAATCATCTATTGCACTGACGCTGTCGATTAGCACTTTACAGCCGACGCGGTACTACAGCAGTCTTCAATACTGGCACTGTGACGGCTTTTCCACCTGGGACATTTCGCGGAATAAATAAGTTGGTGATGATGGATTAAATTGATGAATAAAATGATTGTAGCCTGAAATCGAAAAAGAACGAACAAATTTGTGTAATTTTGTATTTAATGAATGTTTCATTGATTCTAATAAATGTTAATTTTACTCCCAACAATAATTTACTCAAAATGCAAACAAATTCAGAACTTTGCATCAAATATAAATGAAATGGCAAACAAAAGGACAATTAAATGGGTGTCACTATAGTAGCTGCAGTGATTCAATTATGTCGCGCATAAAATAGTAAAATATTGTGCTAGTCAATTTTATCAATATAATGAAGATTTACAAAATTAGTTAAGAGCACATTTATTGCCTACTTTAGAGGTCACTGAAGGCTATGCTTTACAACAAAAAAAAGAAAAAAGTATTTTTAAAATGTATGATTTCGTTTAGCATTTACTTATCGGCTTTATTTATTATTAATACTAATTGATTTTTGTTTTAACATATAAACATCATTCATTCAATTACTAATCGAATAGAAGTACACATTTTTATTAAGATACAGTGCAGGAGAAGGAAAATCGCCACCAGCGTAAAGATTCTGCAGATAGCGGAACGAAAGTCAACGCGTCTACAACACTGCAAGAAAAGAATGATGATCTTGTTCCAATCTCGAGTGACAGCGACATGGATCTTGTTGGAATTTCAGACAAATCGAAGCAATTACTGAGAAAACCCAAGAAAAAGAAGAGGAAAAAAACACGTATTGATACTGTTCAATCAATAACGCCTTCTGATTCTCATAGTAACGTGAATTGTGGTTCGCCGGTCAAAAACAATTTTGTAAAATACCACCGTGACGAACAGAGTACCAGTTTCAGGTCTTCTGCAAATGTTGGTAGATCCAAAATTACAAAGACTTGCGTCAAAAGACATCGATCACCTACGTTAAGAATGAAGTCTCCTTATAGAAGATCGCGATCGCCTATTTTTCGCTCTAAAACAAGTTGCTTCAAGAAAATCGTAAAAAATGAATTTGTAAAAAAATTCCGGTCGCCAAAAAAGCCACCCCGCAGTTCCAGAAGCATTTTGAAAAAGAGCATTAAAAATATACCACTAGAAGATGTTGCAGACGAAAACGTTTCAAAGTTGTTGAAAAAAGTGAGACGTTTAGAATCTACTAAGAATAATAAAGAGCAAGGGTCGTCACTGAAAGAAAAGTTGAGTAATATTATTAAAAAAGACATTCCCAGTATTCAAAATAATATTGAAACGAAAGGGAATAAAAATGTAATAAAATCATGCGATGGCGCCGAGGATGAAGATGATATTGCGCTCCTTCGACAAATGGCGTTAAAAACCAAACAGGGGAAGTTGCAGCAACACCAGGAGCCTTCGAAGTCAATGCCAGTGACCAAAACTGTTGTTAACGATGAAGATGAAGAAGATTTAAAACTTCGTATGATTGCATTGCGTTCGGCCGTTCTTAAGAAACATCAATCACGAGTGGAATTAAAAGTTAAAAATGAAAAGAAGAAAGCCACTGAAATCGTTGTTCGATCGGAGAGTCCATTCAATTTTTTGAACGATGAACATTTAGAAGAGACTAATAACGCATTAAGTAATTTAGACCATAATCCTGCAAATGAATCACGTGACATAATAATGCCAGAAGATATGGAATTAGATTCAGATAGCGACACCCATAAAGAAGTTAATAATTCGTTAAATAATTCAATAGATCAAAGTAATGAACTGTTTCTAGAATCAGAGCCATTAAAAGAAGCTGTATCAAAACGTGTACTTTTAAAAAATTTAATGGAAATAAGTTCCTCACATCTTACAAATGCTATCAATACAGATGCCTCGTCTAGTGGGATAGAAAACATGGACATAACGAATAAACTTACACATAAGTCGGAAAACGAACGACATTATTTGTGTAAAAATAACAGCAAACCAAACCTTCCTTACCCCGAGAGACCTTACTCTCCAACGGATATAACGGTTTATGATCCTGATTTACCAGGTCTACATTCAACTGGTATTTCGTTTTCCACTGGTACTTCAGTTTCAATAAATTCTTCTGTGAAACATTTGATGGAAAGTAATAATCACACTTCCAATGACCTTAAGATACAACCTACTATTAATTTAATACATGTTTCCAAACCTAACGTTGGAAATGCTAATATTAAAGAAAAGCCACCAACGACTTCCCTAAATTGTGTAAATGATCTACCTGTTCTGCTGGAGAGACCTGAGGCTATGAATGAAATTGAAAGTTCGGAATCATCACCAGCACCTGAAATTTCAAACCGCGATTTAGAAGATGTAGATTTAGATGGAAGTCCATTAGTTCACATCGATAAGGATCAAAGTCTCAATAATGTGCAGAAAATGTTATATAGTGCACAGCAATACATACCAAATGTACCGGATACTACAAATGAAAATAACATATTAATGTCAAACAGTAGAAACGCAGTACCGGTTCCACAAACTAATATCCCATTGTCAGAACTTTCTTCCAGTATATCTAATTCGGAAGCATACAAACTTCTGGAATCTACAAAATTGCATAATATGAAAAAATCGTTTCAAGATACCGCTACTTCTGTTAAATTTAGTAAAAACATTGCTGACAATGTTTCACTTTGTGAATTAGCTACAATTGATGAAGATGTCAAAGTAATTTCACCAAATAAGTGCAAAGATTCTATAAATGAAATGCATGTACAAAATACCATCAATCGTATAAAAAGAAATGCAATAAAAATTAATAAGAAAATAAAACATCGAGTAATTGCGAAGGCCACTTCTAATAATACACCCTGCAAAATTAAAAGGAATTCACCGAATGGAGAAGAACAAAAAAAGATTGACATTCAAAACTGTACCGAAGAACCTAATTTAACAGAAGATCACGGGGAAAAACATTCAAAAATAACGGATTTGGAAATAGAAAAATGTAATTTAAATAATAATATAAAATTAAATGCATATTCTAATTTTGATAATACTAAATGCAATCCTAATGAAACTGACAAATATCGATTAAGTCTAGACGAAGATGAGGATGCGTTAAGGCAAGCGTTATTGGCTTCAATAGTAAAGAAGTCCAAGGCAACTGATAATGTCACCTCGCTTGAAAAATCTTCGAAATTAGAGAGTGTTGCAAAACTAGACAACACAACGGCCCAAAATCAAACGATCTTAAAAACTGTAATCAACGAAGATGATGCAATTAATACGTCGAAATTACGAACTAAATTAATGACAAATACGTCTCTTGTTAAAAAGCCAGAACCTGCTGGTTCAAATATTACAACATGTACTACTGTAGTAAAAAGAAGACCAGTTACATCCTGTTTAATCGAGACGTCACCACGAAAGATGTCGAAAAAGACACCTATACCAGTAAGCGCAAAAGCTATAAAAAATGCAAAACGTTATCAAATTTTAACAAAGCAAAGAAAACTGCTGATGCAAAAAACTGCAGCCGCAGAACAATGTATTTTAAAAAATATAGGAAACAGGTGTGTAAACACGTTTTATACCTACGACAATGTTTGTTCATTAACTCCGCATACTCCACCGCATTCAAATAAAGACAGATTAATAATTAGTCTACATTCTGATTCGGATAGTGATTCTGAAGTCGAACGACATAAAAGCAGTGTCGCTGTCACGATGAATAGAAGCAGTATAGATAAGCGACCACTCCTGAATGTACCAAAAACAGACTTTGAAAAAAGTGTAGATCAGTTGTTACGGGAGTTAAGGACAAAGCAAGAAATGGCAACTGTTGAAATCTCGAACCTGTCTCAGCAAAAAAATCAGTTGAACAAGAAAAATAGTGAAATTGTATCGAAAGAAACAATAAAATCATCCAAATTAGTAACTGAATCCATTCCAAAGCGTTCGCAATTCGTAGTACTACATCCAACATCAAATGAACCTCTAAAAACTTCTAAGTTATCTGCGTTAACATCGACGCCATTGGTAAATGTTCACAATTTTACTGATATTAATTTAGTATTAAGATTGTTTTAGCTACACGGAAGTAGGCAAGAGGAAACTCAAAAGTATAAAAGTATATAAAAGTATATATACGTTATTAAAATGTGTATTCCTTTATAAACAAAATATTTTTGCAAAATAGTATTTGATTTTTTGCTATTGTGTGAGATAGTCAGGTGAAAATTTTAACGTAAATATATATAAGAAAAAAAATAATCGTTAACTTGTAATTAATAGAAAAATGTTCAAATATACTTTTTATACGGTTGTTATTAATTTGAACATCATTTTTCTTATTTAACGATAAATTAGGCAATGCCAATAGTTGCGTTTTAACATAGGGGATGTTCTATACTGAGACAAATTCTATAGGAAGTTATCTAAAAATAATGCGAAATCTTTCTGTTCTCACTCAATTTGAGAACAGGCATGAAATTACCGGCACGGTTAGGAAAAACCTATTCTTTAAATACATTTTGATTTTGTTCCATAATAGAATTTATTAAATTAGAATAGTAAATATATAAGCTCATGAAATTTACAATGCTCTTGTAAAAAATGTTACTAGTCACAAAAATAAAAATATTCGTGATGACCAACCAGTGAAAACTGAATCACGTGAGAAACACATACATTTACGTGTATGCGTATCTGCGATAAAGTATTCCTTCAAACGTCGTAATGTGTCTCCATCGTAACTCCCGCATAACATATAAATGAGTTTTCATTCACTCAAAAGCAGGTCAAATGACAAGCTTACAGAATGCAAATGGAATGTCTTGTGAGGTGTAATGGTATTTTATATATATCGATTGCACTTGTTCGTATAATGGCTAGAGTAAAATTTTGTTACCGCCTGAAGCGTAAAATTTACAATCCAATGTCGAATTAAACTTTTCGATTTTTTGTTTGTTTTCATCTAAATAACATATAGGAAGAACGAAATCATTGTAAAAATATAAATTTTAATATTAAAAATAAAGAAAATATATTATTATTGTATATATCGATATTTTTCTACATCTGAAATTTTCGTGTAATAAGAAAAATTCCAATTCTCTGTAATTGTACAAATTATTATTCAAATACTGCTATTCTGCAAGTTTGTCCTAAAACTCCTACAGATCTTTTCAGCTAGAGGCTGAAATATAAAACTAAAAATAAGGTCGTCATGACAGTCGGTCACTTCATGTGAGAGCAATAGAAGACGCGAGTTTACCATCTCTTTCCTTCATATGACTTTCGAACAGAAAGTGACTGACTCTCCGGATAACTTCCCATAAAATTTATCTTAGTGAGGTAAACTGGTAAGAAGAGATTTATTCATAACTATTGTAAATGCTCCGGGATGATCTGTGCATACACTATAACGTGCTAATGACGTCTAGCTCCATCAGTAGTTAACACTCACAAACTCCTGAACGTATCCCAACTCACCCAATCTCGTACAGTCAACCTATACAAGTACTCTTACGTTTATTCGTAGAGCAGTACTCATATAACATTAAATCATGTACAGGTTTTAAGATTGGAATTTCACAGCATATTTGTCCCTTACTATAAAGTGACCACCATCGAATAAAATCGGGCTTTTCCGTCTACTTGCCAGTTTGTTTACATGAACTCTGTCTAAGTTTCGTGTGACTTATGATACAGACACCAATAAAAAGTGAACGAATTTCAAACTGTCTCTAACTATTTTCCTTTTTTAAATTATTTTTTCACTTGTAACTTAGGTCCCTTTAAGTATATAATATGAATTCTAATAAAAAATTACTTTTCAGGCTGTGCGACATTTGCCGGCATCGAAACAGGAGGAGTATCGACGTCTGAAACAAGTAATTTTCGAACGAGAGAAGCAATTATTAGGCAAAACCAACAAAACACTTTCACCAAGAAGAAATGAAAATATATTGCACGCTGTGTCCAATCGTTCTTCTCCAAAAATAATACCAATTACTACCGCCAGCAAAGCCGAGGATATTTTGTTAAAAAACAAGACAACTCTAGTAACATCCGTTTCTGTACCGTCAACGCCAACTATGACCATGCAACTGAATAATACAACCAGGAGCCCTCGTACATTAGTTAATACCATACCATCGATCGAATCTGCAACGTCTATCAAGAAATCGGTTTCTTCACAAAGTAACAATGTTCCACCAAACACGGTCCTCCGTAAACATGAGAAAGTTACACGAAGTATGAATCCTGAGAAAAACCATGACAATTTCGATTTTAATTGTTCATCTCATCTGATAAACCCCGATTTTGAAAATGTCTCGAAGAATGCTAAGTCATCAGATTTGACAAAGATTATTATTGACTCTGATTCCACAAAGGATTATATTTTTACAGATAATATAAAAAATGTGCGATCTGCCAACAACATGGAGGTTGGTGCTTCGGCGAAAAATAAACTGCTCCATGAAAAACTTATAACAGCAGATTCTGTGGAGGATAATAGTTCAGACAATACCATACTGATTAGGAAGACTGTAGATTTCATCACTGAACCTAATTCCATCAATATTAGGGCGAAACATAATTTTGCGGACACCGCTGCGGAATGCAGTAATTCAGATTACATAAAAAGTTCCGAGATCGGAGAATTTCCAGTTAATCACAAATCAGATGGGTTACGAGACAACTCAAGTTCTGTAATTTCTAAGAAACATAGCGATTCTTCCAAATCAGTAATAAATTCATATTCCGTAAAGCATTTGACGATAAAACCGTCTACTTCTGATGACTCTACAGATTCAAATATTTCAAAATCCGTTGTAACTACGAAATGCCAAAATATTTCATCTATTAGAATCTTGACAAAAGAACAAATTAATCGCAAAACCATTCATGCTCAGGAATTGTGTGGTCGCTCTGTTACGATGGATGATCTTATCAAATCTTTGGAGGTTTTGGAATCTTCAGATAAAGGTGTATTGAATTCAAATTCAAATGTGCATACTATACATGATTCTGTAAAAGTGAATAATAATTGCAAAGCACCGAATGAATTGAACTTAAATTTAAAGATTAATGAGTATTCTGAGAATAAAAATCCATTATACTCAAAATCGACAAGTAATGCTTCATTATCATTAAATGCATCACACAGCGTAAAACCGATATCGGAAGAAAAAAGTAGACCTACAAAAGATTTGGATAAGTATAAAGTTGATGTTATTAATGAGTTGGAAAGCTTGGCAAATCTTTCATTGGATGAACAAAAACAACAATTGATAGCTAGCGAAGATTCATTAATAGTGAAAAGGTATTTGCTGATATGTCTATGGTTAATTAAAATTATTACGGATTGCATTACTTCTATTCTATTTTATGCATACGCTTCTCATATTTATTGCTTGATTGATTTTAATACAAAAAAGACTATTACTCATTTTTTCTGTCAGTATTTATGTGCTTCAATTTGAGATATAACTTATAGTCGACTTTCATAATTCGCGGACACTTTTAGGTGCCTGCGGCATGTTTCAGTCTTGGACAGAAACTAATATCCGTTGCTCTGTTTAACATTTGATTGATTACTGCAGTACATTCCAAATAGTTGTGATTTTTGTATTTCTCATATGTCGTAGGCATTGTGTTTTGGATCAATTGGATCAAATGTCAAGATACCTTAAGCAATGGGAAACAGAAAGATATATACAAGGAATTCTAGCAGTAGAGGTGAAGAAGCTTCGCGAACAGCTTGTGGAGGTAGAGAAAAAGTTATCCACTCAAAAGAATAAAGTTAATGACATAGGACCAAAAGTATCAGAAACTCAACAAGTTATTAACAGAGGACGACGCGAATGCTTCAGGCTATCAAAAATATGTGCTGATCTAGGGAAACGTGTATTTGGATTAAATTACAAGTACGTGCATACTTATTCATCCATGTTATTGCTTAATTGTTGATATATACTATTATAAACGTGTCTTTCAGTATTAGATAGTTATGTGTTAAGAATTTTGAGTGTTTAATTTACGTCGGATCGACCTGTATTTTTTCAAAATCATTTCAAGATCAGGAATTTAGAATTTCAATCAAGATCCTTTATTTTGTCCCTAGAGAAAAACTAGAAAAGGCGTAAAATAATTTATGAGGTACGGTATGAGTATGTGGCGTGAACTAGATTTAACATCATGGTCAATATTTTGGTTATACTAAAATAACATGACGACGTTCTACAGTAATTTTTCCTTGATTATTATTTTTATACAGACTTTTGATTATACCAAAAAATTGCTGTGGAACATGAAAACTTCAGTTTACAGCATATCTATTTGTTAACATACCTAATTTACTCTGAAAATGCAAAAGACACCTCTATAATTATTAGCAGGGATACCTGTGGACATACATTTTATCGAATCCTTCTCCTTAAGGCGGCAGTCTTGTAAAATGAGTTTTTTTAGTACAGTAAAATAAACTTTACGCACTCAATTGTACTCTGCGCTCGGAAAAGTCGTGCATAACAGTACTTTTCGATACAAGTGTGTGTGCGTAAACTTTATATGCACCAGCACATGTGTTGAACACTATTTTATGCACGCCTATTCGGTGCGTAGAGAAAACTGTTGTCTAAAGTAAACTGAACGCACTCTACGAATATATAATGAAAATAGTAGTTTTCGAAACAAATGGGGAAAAGTGTTTTCGGTACTATAGCAGTAAAATCTGATTTTACGGCCTACTTTTAGTCTACATAACAAATAACTTAGATGATAGGCATTTATAAATAATATCGTTTACAATTTTCTTTGCGGCATTCTGTCCTTTTATCCTCGAATAACTCACAATATGACTAATTTTTCCTGGAGTAGATATATTGTTTATTTCATGTGTAGAATTTTTTTAATACACACGCGCGCGCGCGTTAATTTCAAAATTTACGTAAAATTGATATTTAATAAACGTTATGTAATATAACATTATAATAATTAATTTCTATTATATTTTATAGGGCACCGAGTGTTTGTGCTCAACGCTTGAATAAAAGAGTTAAGGAAATTGCAGCTCACTCAAGAAAGTTAGCTCAAAAATCTGCTGTTAAGATAGATTTACCAAATCGATGCCGACTTGAAGACATGCCTACTGAATTGCGTCAACACTCCAAACTAAACCAACCGTTATTAGTAATCCTCGAAGATGATACAAATAACCGCCATAAAAACGTGTCTAACTCTCCATGTCTTGAGCGCTCTGCAGAATTTGAGTTAATAGATCTTGCATCCCAGAGTGGCCAAATAGAACCAAGCTACATTGATTTAACCAATAGTACATTAATCCGAAATACCAGTGTTGTACCCACTATTGAGCATGACATCTCCTCGCCACAACATAAAATGCTAAGTTCTGTGTTTGTCAAAAGGAAAAATGTGGACATTGAATCGAATAAACAAATTTTTCAAAAAAATCATAAATGCAATAAAGCTAAAATGATACCAAAGTTAAAGGAGCGAATTAGAAACAAGCAACTTGAAACCCGACGTTCACTTAAAAGTAATAATGGAGATGATAGGAAAAAAGAATGTTTGATTTCTAGCATTGACAATATGAATAATGCCGCCGAAAAAATGTTGCCAGGAAACTGCACTGTACAAATAAATAACAATTTGTCAAGTAGTCAGAATGCAAAAAATTGCGCCCCACCTGTAAAGTTGGATCCGAAAGAAACGCTGACATTGTCGCATAGTAGTGTTCAGCCTGAACTAGTTACAGTAGTTGAAAATATTTCATCGCAAATTAATGGCCATGAGTCTGAAGGAGAAACGACAGAAAAATATTTATCACCTCCGTGTACCAAAGGTGTAGATTTGAAATTTAATGCCCGCCTTATGAAAGTTTCAAGTAAAATTGAATCCAACGAAAATTGCCAAACAATAGAAAAAGATATTATTTTAAACGCTGACACGCAATTTGCAACCCTTTGTGAACATTCCCAACTAGAGGTACCTATAAAGTCTGTGGATAAAAACCCTGTAGTTGGCACTCTTAATGACATCACTGACAATTGTAAACAAGTATCTAGTCAAGAAGATCGACTAACTGAAGTTCATGAACATTCTGAACCCCCGAGCCTCCAAAGCAGGTCTTTGACGACAAATTGCACTAGAAGTAATCATACTGGAAGATCGGATATCCGGCCTTACGAGTCTATTCTCAAGCATTTACAAATACCAAGGTGGGTTCCAGTTACTCATTAAATTTCATTAAACTTGGTAGATTCTTTTAATTTCTTGAAGACGCAGCATATTTGCCTAAAACTCTCTCAAACCTAAATTAATTTATCCACCTACTGACTTCTTTATGCGAGCTTTAAATATGATTAATTGTTATTTTTTTTTAATTAAGTGCTCTGAAAAGCCCCGAGCTGGTGTAGTGTTGGGGCATTTGTTGTGAGATATAGATTCCGTATTACAAGGGCTACTGGGAGAAGTTATTTCGTGGTAATAGTCGGTTAGATGCAGGATATATCAAACCTGCAACTTGTACGCTTGTCCATTGAACCCTATATTTTGCATAAATTATATTAACTCATCCGTTGGTTTCGAGTTAATGAAAGTTATTTATTAAGCATATGACCTCTAGATTTGTTAAATAAGTTATTTTTTTTAATTTTTTCTTATTTATTCGACACCGATGGTTCACAAGTTTTCTAAAATATGAATGTAAATTGTAATTGACTAAAAAATGATGTCACCGTATTAGCAACTTGTAATTTGACATTGTCTTATGAAAATTACAAGTACTCGTTTGGTATTAAAGTCATGGCTTACTGTATTCTTTCTTCAATAACGTTTAGGAATATAAAAACCGACGGGATCCTTTGTCCTTATGAATTGATGGGTACCTGCAACGATAACGGATGTCAATTCATTCATCAGTCGACAAGGCATTGTCGATAGCGTTTTAGAGCTATGGTATGTGAAATGCTTTTTATGTGTATCATGGTCTGAATTTGTTGTAATACACCTGTTTTTAATTTGAACAGTGAATTTATTACGAAAATCAATACTTACGTTTCTTAGAATATGAAAATATAAGTGAATATAGGCAATGAATGATATAAATAACAAATATATTCCAAATTGTTGAAATGCTTGCAGGTATGTCAAATGATTAACCTAGTTCTGCCAAGATACTACTTTCTGGGTCATTCTTCTTCTTCTCGGGATGGTAAGTCGTCTCCATAAATGAACGGAATATTTTTTTATAGATTTACGTAATTCCGTTACCAAAAGATTTTGTATCAACATACTTTAACAGTTGTTTTTTTACTTTATTGCTAGAAAAAAAATTTTAAAAATGCTTCAATTTTCACTTGTCTTATGTATTTGTGATATGTATAAAGTTTCCCAGCGACGTAGATATTGATTGTTCATAATGTATATACGGGTATTTTTTAAAACAGAAGCTTCGAAGATTCCAAAAAGCTTGCGAGAATAAAATTGTGATACATACTTTTAATACAAAATATTCTTATAGAAGTATGTACGTGTGAAATAAAATATATGAGTGTTTCTCAAAATGATTTGAATTGTTATTTAATTGAAAGTTTTGCATCGTAAATGTTACATGATTTAATATGGTGTAATTCGTCATCCATTCGGGGTGATATGAAATTAATATAACACAATTAAATGTAAACATTCATGTGCAAGGTTTTCAAACAGTACTCGTTTACCTTAATAAGACATATTCATAGTTCAAACCCAAAAGTGTTACATTTGTGTCAAAACAACTGAGATCAATGCACGAAAAAATATGTCAATTTATTTAGGAAAGGGGCCTTCAAATTCCGCAGGTTTATTCTAAGATAAGATTTTGGCTTCTTAATTCATCCCATTTTTTCTATCCAAGCTATTGGTCAAAAAGTGTCGTAAATTTCTTTAAACCAACTGCAAGCTTTGTGACCATCGCCAAGTATTTTTTCACAGTGGAAACTTGCGCAGTACATAACAACATACCTTGGGGTTTTATTTTGTTTCTGCTACCTATTACACAAGGAAATAGTTCATGATACTATCTGTAATATGTACAACATCTACAACATTTATATATACTTTTTACATTCATAATTTAAACGATTTTAATAGACCGGTATCTTACGAAAAGTTGATGTACCTACAATGTAATATCCAATATTATAGATTACAAAACGCATTCATTGCGTTTATGCTATATGTAGACGACCTTTTTTTGGCACTTTTTTTAAACTCAAATGGTGTGACTATTCTGTTTTTTAGCTATTTTATGGAATTGACAACCCAGCAGTACGTCTGCAGAACTCTACTAAAGAGAAACCTTTAAAAAAAAACTGAATAATTGTTCCTATTTATAAACAGGGTGGCCGATTTATCTGAAGACATAGAAATATCTGGAGAACTATGCACAGAATCAAAAAAGGTGTGGGATGAAAGTTGTTCGACACGAAGGGGGGCATCCAGTGATAATGAAATTGACCCCCTCCCCAACCCCCTGGCGGTGGGGTGCGGGAAAAACAATAAAACTTAAAAAGGAACCCCCATTTTTTATTGCAGATTTGGATTCTCCGGAAAAAAGTACACCAATTTTACCTAGGAGCTATTGCATTTTAGTTCGCAGGTGGCGCTGTAATCGATAAAAATCCAAATTTATCTGAAGACATTGAAATACTTCGAGAACTATGCATAGAATTAAAAAAGGTGTGAGATGAAAGTTTTTCGACTCGAAGGGGGATATCCAGTAATAATGAAATTGACCCCCTCTCCCACCTCCTGGGGGTGGGGTGGGGGAAAAACAATAAAACTTAAATAGGAATCTCCATTTTTTATTGCAGATGTGGATTCTCCGGAAAAAAGTGCACCAATTTGATCGACGAGTTTTTACGTTTTGGTTCGATGATAAAAATGAAAATGTGTAAAATATCTTTACAAATTGAGAATGTCACCAAAATACTCCATCTTTTCTCCTTTCGTCGTCCGATTTTAACGAACATTGGTCCGAAATAGTCTACACCGCAATGGCTAAACGGTCGCAAACCACGGGCTACACGCGCTCGCGGCAGATCCGACATTATCGGCTGTTTTGGTCAACTATCGATCGTAACGACTGTCTGAGTTTCGTGACCCAGAATCTCCGACGAATTTCGTTAATTACCGTTTCATGCGCGCCGAGGTTCATTTTTTCGTGGACATTTTTAATCAAAAGCCGAACCTCATAGTGCGCGTCATCTAGAATAGTGGGAGTGTTCTCGAAATCGTTCGGGTTTAATACGCTCGCTCTACCTCTTACTCGCATTACGCCGTTTTCGTCCAAGTAAGGGGTTAGTTTCAATATTTTACTCCGTTCTCCCAATTCGCGCCTGGCCTTCAAATCATGAAGTTCATCGGAAAAACTATCAGATTGCATCGAGCGCACCCTGAGTTCTTCCGCACGCTGATCATATTTCGCGGTTAGATGAGCATTTTTGTCGCCTTTCCACCTATCCAAACAAACCAAAAATGTAGCCGTCGCTCCGATAAGTCGAGACCATTTAGAGAATCCATCACCTTTCGGTAGAGGCAATTTCGACTGCCGAGACGCGTCCCCTAGGACCACGACGAAGTTTTCCATTCTTTCTTTCACCGTTAATTGGGACATTTCCGTCAGTACTATTGCGTCGCAATTCGGCCATTGCGATTCGTCCAATTTTAAAAAATTTGGCCCGTTAAACCACTGATCTCGTTTTTCTATATTAAACGAGACGTGTTTCGTCGCACTGTCCCCCGGGTTAAGCGTGGAAGGAACCCATCTCCATTCCGATGGGGAACTGGGTTCGTTAATTTCCGCAAGTCGGTGTGCGACAAAGGTCTGAAATTTACGAGCGTCCGTTCTAATCCAGGATAACACCGTACGAGAATCCGTCCACATAACTCGACGCGAAATCTGGAAATCGTGTTCTTCCTCGATCGTCTGGGCGAGCCTGCTCCCGATCAAAGCACCTTGGAGTTCGAGCCTCGGAATCGCCATCGGTTTTAACGGGCCCACTCGCGATTTCACCATTACGAACGGCGTTTCCACTTCGTTTTCCGCATTGATAAATCGCCAGTAGGCAACGGTTGCATACGCCCTTGAACCGGCATCGCAAAAAACATGTAGCTCAACTTTTGTATCCTTTCTCCGTATGACCGAATAACACCGCGTAACGACGACTTTGTTTACCATGGGGAGATCTTCCAACCATTTTAACCAAATATCATATTCTTCGTCACGTAAAACTTCGTCCCACCCTAGCAGCATTTTGGACCGAATAATCAAGGGGGACAGGAAACCCAACGGATCGAATATGGACATCGCGATTCAAAGAAATTCGCGCTTTGTTGGCCTTTTGTTACCATCACGGATATCTCGCGGAACTAAGCTGTCTTTTCGGTTAAACCCGAAATTATCGGCACACACACCCATCGCAAAACCTAACACCTTTTCTGTCTGACATCGATTGAAAATTTGAAGGTTGTCTTTAGTGGCCGCCCGTTCATTCCCTGGTATTGCTGTTAAAACCCGCGAATCATTCGACGCCCAGCCGTGTAGCTGAAACCCCCCTCTTTGATTAATTTCACGAACACTTTTCACGATTTCGATCGCCTCTTCTACAGTATCGCAGCTATCTAGAATGTCATCCATATACTACTGACGCTTGTTTTTTTCCGACGAGACCGGATTGATAGATGACAGGACTTCGGCATTTTTATTTTTGACGAAAATCGCACTACAAGGCGATTATTTTGACCCGAAAAGGAATGTCGTCATGCGATATTCCTGCGACGGAATTTTTCCTATCATTCCCGCGCCATAGGAATCGCTGTGCATCCCGATCTTCCGTTTTTAATTTTACCTTTAGGAACATGTCTCGTATGTCACCCTTGTAAGCGATTGTCCCCTGTCGAAATCTCGCGAGTACCCCAATTAACGATTGCAACAAATCGATTCCGATAATTAATTCGTCATTTAAGGTTGTCCCTCCGAATTTCGCGGCCGCGTCGAAAACTAGCCGAATTTTCTCCGGTTTATTAGGGTTACATACTCCAAAATGAGGAAGGTACCATGTACGCTCCGTTTGTGACGCGTTCTCTATTTTTTCCGCGAAACCGAGATCTATAAATCGCAACATCTCAGCGTAATATAATTTCATGTACCTAGGATCCCGGTCTAGCCTAGTTTCGAGATTTTTTAATCGCTTTAACGCCCCTGATTTACTGTGCGGCAATTGAACTTCGTCGTTTCGCCACAATAATCCCGTCTCCCAACAATGCCTGGTTTTACGCGTTGTTTGCTCCAAAATTTTAGTTGCACGAATTTCTTCGGTAGAAATACGCGTTGTCGCAGTAATACCGAGTGCGTCTATATAGAACGACCTTTTCAGGAGCTGATCTAATTTCTCATCCGAGGAACTGTAATTTTCAACTTCATTACTAGAAATCGCAAACGTTACTTACCACGGTTTCACGTTATTTTGTTTATGCCCGCCACCGTGCTACCCTTTCTAGCAATGTACGAGTCATCCACGGGAGCCCGCTTTCGTCTCTATGACATTCAAGTGGCGTTATTAAATCAGCATTATCTTGCCCTATCAATATCGTAGGTCGAGCGTCGAAGTATGGTTCTAGGCAGATATTTTGTTTTTTATATAGTGTGTCGATTATCGCTTTACTAAGGGATTGCATCGGGAGCACGAGATCATCGACGGTATGCGCGCCTGAAAGAGTGTATATCGATTCGCTACCGGATATTTGCAAATTAATTCTCTCGCTTTCGACTCGCAAAATTGACTCAGGCGAAATTCCTGATAGAGAAAGGCATACTTTTGTACCACGTATTCCTATAGATCGCGCCACGGAGGTTTTTATTAAGAAAATCGTGGAACCGTCGTCTAATAGAGCGAAGGTGCGTATGTGTGAGTTTTGCCCGAAAACCGTTACTGACACGACTTTCACCAAAACTTCGTCTTCGTCTAGTCATAAATTGGCCACGGATGATTTTCTAGCAACTGAGTCACGCGGGGTTGTTTCGACGTTCGAACGAATGCCCTCTTGATTCGATTCTTGATCTTTTAAAATTGGAATCGGTATACTGAGCGCGTCGTTTTTCGACGGGGACCGGATTCGAGCGTTTAAGAGAAGTTACTGAATCATGCACGGTGCGTTTTATTTAGGCATACAAAACATAAGTTTTCTTTTCACGCCCAAAACCGACGAACCTGAACCGACATCGCTAAGAATGGGCGACAATTACCAATTTGATGGTTTGGTTTGGAAAAATAGTCGCAATTAACCGAACTCGCGGAAGTACCATAACCCTTTCGAGACGAGGCAGCCGCGTCGTGGGATACACAACCTGTATTATTCGAAGTCGTGGCGCACACAATATTTTTTCTGTTTCGGCTTATTTTATTCGACCTATCGTCCCGGTCGGAACTCAAATTCGCCCCTTATTTGCATGCCATTTTCGGATTGTCGAAATAGTCCGCGAACGCAAATGTTAGGGTGCTCGGTAATTTCTGAATGAAATCCTGAGTTAATTCGGAACTTTTTAAATAATCATTATATTCGATTGCCTGAAATGCCATGACGGCACCTTTTAACTTCGTGGCAAACGAAACAATCTTCCCCGGACGCACTAATTGCCGGGAATTTTCGCAAAACATTCGCGATTCTCTCACCAATAATATCTTTATCTCCAAATCGTGATTCCAGTAGATCAAAAATTTGCTTAGCGCTTGTCGATCCCGTTAATATTCCTTCTACTGATTCCCGCGCCACCCCCGATAGAGCCTCGTATAATCGAGAGACATTTTCGCGATCCGAAAAAGCACCCAAATCAGACGATAACTCGTAGGATTGTTTAAAACGAACCCAATCTCCCGGGCTACCATTAAATTTCGGTAGATCCATATCCTACCATAAAATTCGGCGATGCCCCTTTTAATGATGGTTCTCAAGATTTCTCCTCTCTGGGTCGGCTAAAATAAAGAAACCAAAGATTTTCTTAAAATATATGTCTGTGGCTATCTCCTGAACTAGAATGAAGTATCCCCAATGCAAAAAAATGGCGGACTTTAGAATTTTGTTGTGTTTTTTTTTAACATCAATTGTTTAAAATAAAATTGTTGATATTATTAAAAAAATTTGATTCTAGTTCAGGACATAAATATACGTTCGTAGAGTACATCCTGAAAATTTCAGCTTGATTGCTTGAATAGTTTTTTTTTAAGTTGAGAATCAGTTCAAAAAGTATTGTTTTGAGAAAAATGCGTTTAAAGTATTCATGTACGATATTTAAATTTTTATATATTACCTTTAATCGGCAATGCCAGGGCCATACATTACACCTTCGACGTGTTCGTAAGACTCGTTTTCTTCAAATCTGGCGTTCCTGAGGGCCAATCGACTCTTTTTAGAGGCTGCAGTGCTAGAAAGATTGGCCTTTTCAATTCGTGCCTCATCAAACTTATTGACGAACTTCATTGAGATCTTGCCAATTTTAACGCCCATGGTTTCCATAATTTTTAATAAAGATTGTAATCGTTCATTAAATGTACACGCAGCACAATAAGCGGCAATTTCAATAATTTGTTTACCCGAAAATATATGTTTCGGCGCCAAATGCCAAACACATGCGTTGTAGCTTTCATTATTGTTTTGTGTGTTTGCTCCAACGCACCTTTCAAGTAAATCATTTGAAGTTAGGGTCTCATATACTGACTTTAGAAGAGATTGTACTGTGTCGTCTAAGGCTGGTGGATGTTGAAAATCTTTTAAATTCTCACCTGCTGTCGCTTTCTGATATTTGCACCATGACGAAGTTCCAGGTGGGCAGTACATATGTTGAGGATTTTCATCCGTAGAGCACTTATGATAGTATGTTGCCCATATACTTTTTTTCATTTCTTCAACGGATTCAGAATTTCGAAGAACAGCCAATCCGTAATATGTAGACAACTCTTGCATAATTTTGTTTGTAAGTTGAACTGTTTTTACCGTGTTAGTCGAAATTCTTTTATTTTTGCTCTTTGTGTTAATATTTTTTTTATCAGGCTGTTCCAAAGTTGATTTTACTTTTTTAAATTGAGTTATTTGTTTTTTTACTTCCTTTGCGCGATTGTACCTTCTTTTTTTTACGTGTAAAACACATTCTTTTTGTTGACGATTACGGAATCACCGTAGGGAGAAACGTCTAGTAATTTTTTAAATGTTTTCCACCAATATAATATTCATACCACACATTACATAAGTCAACCGATTTTTGGAACATTTCACTTACAGAGTTTACTTCCATTGCTTCAGCACTACCTTCATGATTAGCATTACAATTTTCTTTGTGATTTTCGTACCACGCATCGTATTCGATTGAATTTTCTTGGACACACCATTTTTCACACTCTTTGCAAATACTCGATTTAACCGAAACACCTATTACTTTTTTGGAATACTTGCCAATCAAAGATGTTATACCAATCACGGAAGAAAATCCTCTCTTGGCCCAAGAACCATCTGCAGATACTGACAAATTATTTTTGTTGTTTCCAGCATTTTCATTTTCTTCTTGTTCCTCTTTGACCGCCATTTTGAAAACCACTTGAGTCGCTGATTTTACTGCTATGTGAATGTGATTCACTAAGTAATAGTAAGTATTTTTACTAAATCCTTCGCTAATGTCCATAAATGCGAGAAAAGTATTTACGCTATGCAGACCAACTCCGAGTAAACGCATCGCAAAAATCATCCTTCTGTTGATTTCACATACTTGAGCAATTTTTGGACTAGGTGGAATACGAACTTCACTAACGCACTTACATTGCACACATAATGTAAAGCCCAATCCTTTTTTTGCACGTTTAAAAAACTCGATGTCTTCTTTGCAGGTTTTACAAATTAAAATGCTTTGCAGCGTCAAAAATAAAGTAAAATTGACTATGCAGTAGCACAGAGATTGATTCTCATTCACTTCAAATTCCTGTTTTTCTTCAAGTTTCTTTGCAGCCGTGCTTATTGAATTCATTTCCTCTAGAATGCGCTCTATTGTTGGTCGAATGTTTACCGGTTTTCGACTTCAAAAAAATCACCTCTACCCCATTTCTAGATTATATACTACCTGAAAATAATTTTTTGAAAAATCGATTTTTAAAAAAAAATCACTGGACTACCTACCCCCTTAATACTTCAAAATTTTTCGATTGATAATTTCTCACCGGATCCAACGCACGCCGCGCATTACTCTCCGCCTAATCCTAGGACAATGTCGATTCTCCCGTTGCCTCTGCGTGATGGTGATTTGTTTGGAAGCTTCGATCCCCTCTGGCTGACAGGAAGTTCCCCGCTTCAGTTTGGCCATCGCGATGCTCGGTTGTTTGTACGCTGGCTAGAACGCCGCGGGAAAAATGTTCGAAGAGCCCATCCGTGCGATCTTCAACCCTTCGATGAGCTTCTGGAACGATCCTTGGAGACCGTCGCCGGACTCCGTTGCGATCTTCAGCTGTTTGAACGGAAATCGGGTCGGTGTGGGAACTGCTTTCTCTGCTTCCATTTTGTAGATGCACTTCCCCGCTTCTCTGGTTATTTTCAGCGACGTTTCGAATTCCTTCAGAGGCTGGAACTTTCTCCGATGATGTGATAACGGCGCGACCACCTCTGCGCGTTATGACGTTCGTCGCCTTCGTCGTCGGTCCTCTGCCCGAAGATTCCGATGGACGTCCGCGTCTTTTTCGGGTAACGGGCATTTTCTAACAATGGCCCAAACTTTGGATTTATAAAGCGTCTTTTCGCACAACAATTCACTGTTCGCAATACCGCGAGTTACGCGTGACGATCCGCTTCCGCCGCGGCAACCGACAAAGCTCCCGGGTTTCGGCACCAAAATTGTTCGTAAAATACCGGGCGGAAACGCGTAGAAATAAAACACACAGTAATCCGGTAAATTAAAAACTTAGTTTTTATTCACTTTATGGCGACGACACGAAATCGACCGACCGCAAGGAATCAATTTCGTAGATGATTCAAAATCGAATGGGACGGGAAATGAGGAGTCGCTCCTTTGTATACGCGTTCGTCGTTAGGCTCTCAAACAAATCGTTGTCAAGGATAGATTGTCTTTTGTTATTAGATTTCCCGATAGTTCTAGAAATTTCGATTTCGGAAGCTTCAACCTTTCTCTCTCTCTTTCTCACTCACTCACTCTCTCTGAACAATTGAACGCGATTTCAAAGAATACTCTGGACGATGTGTTCCTTGTCGAATCCGCGTCGGTAAGTTACCGACCAACGATCTCCGGTTTTGAAAACATTCGGACTTCTTGTTCGCCGGAGGGCCAGCCACAGCAGATCTCGACCCCTCGAGTCCCCGCGCGTAATACCCTCCAGGTACTGTCCATCGGAAGGCGAATCGCCGGCAGATTTTTCCGTTCGAACCTCCAAGATGCAAACCCCCGAACTTCTTGTTCGCTGAAGGACCAGCCACAGCAGACTTTGACCCTTCGAGTCCCCGCGCGTGACATCCTCCAGGTACTATCCATCCGAGGGCGAGTCCCCGGCAGGTAATAATAAAACCAATGATTCCAAACGATCCTCGAACCAGCTCAAAATCCACCATGCTCCGACGTCGAAACGACCCACATATGCTGCGACTCCAAATGTAACACGAACCAATTACAAACGCCCTTGTCCAGAATTGAAATTTCTCCACATAAATAATCATTTTCGTATACCGCGCACGTAAATAGACCCACGTCTCCTCGATTTCCTGAACTCATTTACAATAAATTTTATTACCCGTTTACGCGCATGTCGTTGCCATATACGAAGGGCCCGTACATAAAACCTATAAGCACCCTTCTGTGCGGCTGCAGCCGGCTTCTGTGAGATGTACCTGCATTCGGGTGTCCGACGGCGCACAGTGATTCAAGACGCTCGAATCTCTGGACATCGACAAAAAATTTAAAATCGTTATTTTTAACTATTACTGTTATAAGAAGTGTATCAGATACCCCTACTTTAGAATATCAATTATTATTCTGTAATTAAGTGAACTGGGGCATTATTATGGACGTTATACTTTCATTATATAAAAACTTATAAATATTAATTAAAATTTGGGTTATCTTTCAACTCAAATTTTTTCCGAGATATAATTTTTTTTACAATTGTATTTGGTATCATTTAACTAGTATCATTCAGAACTACAAATTTCATATATTAGGAATACGATTTATTCCACATAAATGTACAAAAAAATGGCGATCTTCTATGTATAGAAAAAACGTGTAATCCAAAATTAAAATGTGATTTAGTAAAAACGCCCAAAAATACCCGGAAAAAGAAAAATACGTCGATGAAGGACAACATCTGGACTACACAAAGCCACTTGAACCGAATGCATTTTTAGAGAAAAAATTTTTTGAAAGTCTTGATTTTTGAATTCATTAAACTGAACGCTTAGGTACTGGTTAATCCTTTGAAGTACGAATTTGTATATCAGAAAAATTTAATTATTTCTGCACATAAAAGGGTTTATGGGGTAGCTGATTACGATTTTGTGATTGATTTAGCAAAACTGAAAATGCCGGATTCAAAATGGCGCATAATGATTCAGGACGCTCAAATGTCCGGACGCCGATATTCAGACGGTAATTAAGCGACCTTAACACAACGAAATAAACTATTGAAGTATATTGTAGGGCGTTTGGGGTCGCTCATTACGAATTTGGGATCAAAGTTCAAAATGGCGGACCAAAAATTTTAAAAATAATATATTTTGGTCAGTGGATACGTACTCGGAGGTTTTTGACGTCGTTGATTACGAATCTGAGATCAAAACATTAAAAATCAAAATGACGGGCCAAAAATAATATGTTTTGGTAGAGTATGACGAATAAAAAAAAATAATGATTTATAAACAATTACCTACAAATTATATAAAGTTATAACTAAGTATATCTGTGCTTATAGGGTCGTTTTCTTGACAAATGTCAAAAAATCGTGAATTTAAATAATAATCTGTTATTAAGGGGGATCTAAAGTACTCAGTCGATAAAGTAGGTATTTAGATTGAAGTAGGAAAATTAGATTGAGTCATTTTTAATTTACATTTTTTAGCGTAAATTCCTACGTAATTCCAAAGAAAAATTTAAAAAAGACAAAAAATAAAAAAAATAATAAAAACAAAGAAAAACAAAAAGAATTATAAAAACTTAAAAAAAAAATGGAGCTTACTACGTCCTCGCCGTTAGCTCTGGGTCGCGCTAAAAGTAAGCACTAAAAGTGATGAATATTTATTTTACAATCTTTTATATGGAATATTCAATTTCAAAATCCCAAAAATGTTTCGAAACGCAGTGTTTGAGCAATTTTTAATCACCATCATCAATTTATAAAATTGTGAACTGACAGCAAAATGCATAAGCACATTCTATGAACGCTGCTCACTATTTTGAATCCCTTCCATTTTGAATGTGTATACGTTGACCCCAAATTCGTGATCAGCGACCTCAAAAACCCCCGAGTACATATTTTCTAACCGAAATGTATTATTTTTAGATTTTTGGTCCGCCATTTTGAATTTTAATTTTATTTTTTATGCATCTGATGTACTAGTCGGTAAGGTTCCATGATGTACCGATGAACGGGATATGTTATTTGGGCTTGACAGGATTTCAAAATCTTATTATTGTTCCGCATCGCTGGTGCTATATTCGACTATCGCTATTCAACCTGACTGCAATAGTATTTCGTCATTAGCAACGAAGTAGGTGTTCTATGGGCAAACGGCCTGGTAAATGTGTTAGTGCATGTCCGTGTGTCCCATCGGCCTTACGCGTGCTACACACGCGCCCATACACACACATGCAGATTGGAAAGTGGTGGAAAGCGAGAGAACTCGCTGTTGTGAGATAATGGTGGGGTGATCCCACAGAGGTGAAAGGAATCAATTCATGTAGATGAGGTGGAGGTGCATGTGAAGAAAAACGAGAGGAGAAAAGGGTAAAGACTCGCTGGGGGTGGAAGATTTTAGAGTAATGGGGTAAGATGCTCTCGGGTTGGGTGGGGGTAGGTGGAAAGAGGTGGACGATAAGAGAATTTTTGGAAGGGGGAGGAACTTTATGTGGTTAGATGCTGGTGGGAGGAGCTTGCGGAGGTTGAAGGGGTCAAGTATTGAGGGTGAGAGGTGGAGGAATTCGCGAATAGTGATAAGAAGATCTCCGGTAGGTGTAATGAGACAGGGTAACAGGAAAGATAATGGTGAGGGGAATAAAGGCTCATGGAGGGGGGGGGGATTCCCGGGTGGTGATATGAAAGTCACGGGGTGAAAGAGTTAAAAGCTAACGGGCTAAAGAAGGGGGGTGGGGGGTAAAACATATAGAATACCTATATGCTTACTTTGAAATGTTTAACGAAGTACTCCTTTCTATATAAACAATTATTTATAAACAATTATTCGTTGTCTTTCTTACGTCTTATATTAATTGTAAATAATATTATACTCTTTGACACAATCAATCATTTATTTATTTAAACATTTATAAACTTATTCATATAATCCTACTTCATTTATCTCTGTAAACAATTAGTTACAAAGTGTCACTCTTTTTTTCTTTACATTTCTTTTTCCCACGTATTATCAATTTATTCATTGGTATTATTAAACTTCTTTTATCTGTTCAACCATTTCTACTTTTTAAATCAATATTGTACCTGCCATTTAGTATTTATCTCGTATTAGTGTTATCTGTTTAAAAAATCATTCCTATTTCCCTTTACATCTTACAATACTATTCATGTAATATTAATACCCCAACGATTTAATTGAACTATTATTTATAAGCAATTAGGTATTATTTTACACTTTACGCTGCCTATGCATTCTAATAATTATTACTAATTTTTTTTTCACACTTTGTATACATAATTGTACATGTATTTCTAGTTGTAACTGTTTTATTCCTTTTACTTTCCATTATAACATTATTGAAAATGTTTGACTGTTTTACTTCTTTTCACGTTCAAACACGTTTTCCCTTTATAGCTGTACTTATTCACTATCTCTTTCCACCTCTGAAGCCCATAGCTACTATTTCTTTCTATGTCTATCGGTTACGTTCTTAATCTGTAAGTTCCGTTACAAGTCGCCTCGACTTTTCCCAAATGTTAAATGCCAGCATGCAAGTTTCAACGCGTTTCTTTTTTTTTCGGTCACCAGCCCTTTCCTGAGTTTCTACGTGTACGATATATCACTTGTTTCACAAGCATATGAATACGAGTGTCAACTCATTTCTATGAAAATCATCTAACAAATTTTCCCACTCCACCGAAATTGGATAACCCCGCCTACTTAATATAGGCAAATAGTCCCAGGAGTAGAGATATAAAAGTTTGTCAAATGCATATATTTTAACTGTTTTCCTCGAGTAACCGGTGTTGCCTCATCTCCTCTTGTGATTGTGCAGAAGTTTAAAAAAAAAAGAGAAAAAATGGAAGCGACAAAGAAAATTATCTTGACCCTAGAGAAGGTGGTGAAAAACAAGTATCGCACTCTCGAAGATGACGCGTCAACGAATGAATTTTACGAGTTTCTCACCCAGTGCGATGACGCTGTCGCGGGTATGCGAGGGCAACTACTTACAAAGATAGATGTTGGAAGTAAACGGCATGTGGAATCTGCTATCAGTCGCGTAATCACCTTACAGGAGAAGGCAAAAAAAGAGACTCTTCGCCAGGGAAGGACGAGGATCGCGAGGTGACATTAGTCACGTTGAAGTCGATTCGGTTTTCAAAAACCGCATAAAGACTGAACTGGTGGTAAATATAAAATATTTGGATCCGCTAAAGTTTTTCGATGCCGCAAAGGAGAAAACCCTCGAAACTGTCAGTGCTGCGATCGCGGAGCATAATTGTGTAAAAGCGTGTACAGTGTTTTGTGGTGAGTTTGCACTCATCGATAAAGAGGAAGACAAATACTTTCAAAATAAATACGAACAATTGTGCGAGACTACCAATTTAAATGACTGGTATGAGGAAAGAGTAAAGTCACCAATTCTTTCCTCGCTCGAAGAATTTGAGATGCGTGACTCTGGATGGGCGCTGACGGGAATTCACAACTTGCAAATATAACCCGATGCGTGCCGGTTCATACATCGATTTGCCGCTTTGGGTTAAGAATAAACAGGCCGTAATCAATGTGAAGTCGTTTAATAACGATTGCTTCGCCTGGGCAATAATTTCCGCATTATTTCCCGTTAGAAAAAATTCCGATCAATTATATTCATACCCGGATTACAAACTACACCTCAACTTTGACGGAATAAATTTTCCGGTGGCGCTAAAGGACGTAACGAAGTTCGAGAATTTGAATAATATCTCGGTGAATGTGTTTATCATTACCGACGAGAAGAACAAAGTGCTACCTGTGCACTTGACTAAAAGTGAAAGAGGTCGTCACGTCAACCTGCTTCTCGTGACAGAGAGTCAAAAAGAAGCCCTTCGACCTTCTTCGTCTTTTGTGTTAGACGAAGTCGATGAAGATGATAAAGACTGCAACTATCATTACTGGCGTAATAATAATTATCATTACTGCTGGATAAAAAATTTACCACGATTAGTAGGAAAACCGTGTAGTAAACATCATGGACAGAAACATATCTGCAATCGCTGTCTTCACTATTTTCACACTGAAGAAAAACTCGCCACACATAAACTCGAGTGTGGAAAAATAAATAATTGTGCGGTCAAGCTTCCTGAACAAACAGGTAAACTAAAATTTAAAAATTTCCATTGTGCAATTCAAGTGCCTTTCATCGTTTATGCCGACACCGAATGCCTCCTCGGAAAAGTGGAATCTGAGACAGCTCCAAAATCAGCCTACGAGGAGCATAAGATTTACAGCGCAGGCTACTATTTTCATTGTAACCATGACCCTTCAATGTCCAGATACCGCTGTCACCGGGGGTCCGACGCTGCTTCCTGGTTTGCGGCGGAGCTACACGGGATTTCATTAGAAGTTAATGAGGTACGATTTCCGTTATTTTCTCATATAAAACTTTAATACATATTTTATTCAATATTTTTAATCCGTTTAGAAAATTCAAAAATGTTTTAATTTTCATAACACATATTCAAATTCACATCAAATGCTAAAACACTGTAATAGACAAATCGTAAAATCTTAATACTGTCGAAAAATGTCATTAAATTTAAATGATTTCATTTTCAGATCTTGCAAGATGTTAAACCGATGCATTTGAGCGAGGCTGATTGGACAGCTTTCCATAAGACAACCACATGCCATATCTGTGGCGATACATTCATCGCCAACGATGTCAAAGTCCGGGACCATGATCACCTGACCGGTCAATTTCGGGGCGCAGCTCACAACAGCTGCAATTTAAAATGTAAATGTAGTTTTAACATACCGATAATATTCCATAATTTAAGCGGCTACGACGCTCATTTTCTGATACGAGACGTTGCTAACGTATTCGAAGGATACGTTAAAGTGATTCCATGCAATATGGAAAAATATATTTCTATAATCAAATTTGTCAAGGACACTAAAATTAGATTAACATTTTTGGATTCCCTTAGATTTCTGAACTGCTCCCTCGAGAAGTTGGCATCGTATTTATCGAATAATGGCAAACGAATATTAAAAGCACATTTTCAAAATGAAAATGAATTTCGTTTATTAACTCGTAAGGGCGTTTTCCCTTACAATTATATACATGAAATGAGCGTCTTGGACGAACCATACCTTCCTTCTCGCGATAATTTTTACAATAAATTGAATGATTGTGAAGTGAGTGTTGATGATTATGTGCATGCAACGAATGTATGGAAAACGTTTAATTGTGAGACGTTGGGCGAGTACTCGGATCTGTACTTAAAAACCGACATTTTATTGCTCGCAGATGTATTTGAAAATTTTCGAACAACACTATTAAAATCGCACGGTTTAGATCCAGCACATTTCTTCACTCTACCGGGATATACGTGGAGTTGTGCCTTATTACATACACGGATGGAATTGGAATTGTTAAAAGATATAGATATGGTCATGTTTATCGAGCGGGGGATAAGAGGGGGTCTTTCACAGTGCTCAAACAGATACGCGAAGGCAAATAATAAGTATATGCCTAATTATGACCCGTCAAAAGAGTCAAAGTATTTAATGTACTTTGATGTTAATAATTTGTATGGTTGGGCAATGTGTCAAGCATTACCAACCGGTGGTTTCCAATGGGTTGACAAGGTCGATTTCGAAAATGTTGCCGATGACTCAGAAGTCGGCTATATTCTCGAAGTCAGTCTTTCTTATCCGCACGCTATCCATGACGAGCAGAAAGATTTACCAATATGCCCCGAAAGAGCTGTTCCACCTTTTTCTAAACAGACTAAATTATTGGCTACGTTAAATGATAAACATAGATATGTCATTCATTATCGGAACTTGAAACAGGCGATCGCCCACGGTATTGTTGTGAATGAGGTACATCGCATTCTGCAATTTCAACAATCCCCTTGGTTGAAACCATACATCGATTTAAATACCGAATTGCGTACAGCCGCGTCGAATGATTTTACGAAAAATCTCTATAAATTGATGAATAACGCAGTTTTCGGAAAGACAATGGAAAATGTACGGAATCGCGTTGATGTAAGCATTAAATCTAAATGGGAAGGAAGATACGGTGTGGAAGCTTTAATATCCAAACCAAATTTTCATCGAATAGTGATATTCGGTACAGACTTGATCGCTATAGAGTTAAAAAAGTTGGAGGTTGTAATTGATAAGCCAATATATGTTGGTATGGCTATTTTAGACATATCGAAAACCAAATTATATGAATTTCACTATGATTACGTAATATCTAAGTTTAAGGAAAATGCGAAACTATTGTATACCGATACCGATAGTCTTATTTATGAATTTAAATGTAGCGATATTTATAAGTGTATGAAAGGTGACATAAATAGATTTGATACAAGTGATTACGAGAAAAATAATGTGTATGGAATTCCTCTTGTTAATAAAAAAGTATTGGGACTAATGAAGGATGAGTGCAGGTAAGATAATGACCGAGTTTGTCGGACTCAGGTCAAAAATGTATGCGATACGTGTGTTAGGTGAGAGTGAGAAGAAAAGAGCGAAAGGGGTGAAAGAGGTAGTTGTCAGGAAAACCATCACTTTTGACGACTACCTACACTGTCTAGAAAATAAATGTGAACAAGAGCGCAAGCAGCAACTGATTCGAGTGAAACATCACAACGTGTATACTGTCTGCGAATCGAAAATCGCGCTGAGTCCGCACGATGATAAACGTTACTTAGCACGCAACTGTACCGACACTTTACCCTGGGGCCATTGCAGTATTATGGAAATGGATGAATATGTGTAAATATGAAAATAAATGAAATATGTCAATCAAGGAATGTAAATAAATAAATAAATAAGTTTAATTTCATAAAATAAATTGCCACCGTATTTTATTAATATCTACTCCTTTCCAGTCTTTCACTGTACACGACGCTCTTTATTTGAATAGAATGAATCAAACATTTACGGTGGAGCAATTTGGTTACCAGATTTTGCTTGCATACGTAATCTTTCTAACATCCATATCAATCATCAAATAGTAAATATATAATAAACGAAATTGCTCATGAGCACAATCAGGAAACATTTGTTCTCAATCATTACTCAGATGCGATTCCATACCTAACTAACATCGTAGTTCTACAGAGTTCGCCTCACTTTCACTCACTCTCATGTGTCATATGAGAATTGTATCTACATTTCCCCGCTATAATGTCACGTATTTACATGCATATACAGTCATCTTACCATTCATACACTTCAAAGGATAAATATATGAAAACTAATTTTGCAGTAAACGCTGTAATTAAATTTTCGTAAAAATATTGACATTTTACGAAAGAGTGTTGACATTTTACGTAAAAGTATTGAGATTTGACAAAAAGTATTGACATTCCACAAATCGGCAAGGAATATTCACATTTTGCGAAAAATAATTGACATACTACGACAGAGCATTGACATTTCATGAAAAGCATTGACAATTTACAAAAAAAAAAAAAAGAATTAATTAACATTTGGCGAAGAGCATGGTCATTGTACGAAAAAGCATTGACATTCGACAAAGGGTATTAATATCCCGCAAATCGGCAAGGAACATTCAAATAAAATGTCAATATTTTTACGAAAATTTAATTACAGCGTTTACTGCAAAATTAGTTTTCATATATTTATCCTTTGAAGTGTATGAATGGTAAGATGACTGTATATGCATGTAAATACGTGACATTATAGCGGGGAAATGTAGATACAATTCTCATATGACACATGAGAGTGAGTGAAAGTGAGGCGAACTCTGTAGAACTACGATGTTAGTTAGGTATGGAATCGCATCTGAGTAATGATTGAGAACAAATGTTTCCTGATTGTGCTCATGAGCAATTTCGTTTATTATATATTTACTATTTGATGATTGATATGGATGTTAGAAAGATTACGTATGCAAGCAAAATCTGGTAACCAAATTGCTCCACCGTAAATGTTTGATTCATTCTATTCAAATAAAGAGCGTCGTGTACAGTGAAAGACTGGAAAGGAGTAGATATTAATAAAATACGGTGGCAATTTATTTTATGAAATTAAACTTATTTATTTATTTATTTACATTCCTTGATTGACATATTTCATTTATTTTCATATTTACACATATTCATCCATTTCCATAATACTGCAATGGCCCCAGGGTAAAGTGTCGGTACAGTTGCGTGCTAAGTAACGTTTATCATCGTGCGGACTCAGCGCGATTTTCGATTCGCAGACAGTATACACGTTGTGATGTTTCACTCGAATCAGTTGCTGCTTGCGCTCTTGTTCACATTTATTTTCTAGACAGTGTAGGTAGTCGTCAAAAGTGATGGTTTTCCTGACAACTACCTCTTTCACCCCTTTCGCTCTTTTCTTCTCACTCTCACCTAACACACGTATCGCATACATTTTTGACCTGAGTCCGACAAACTCGGTCATTATCTTACCTGCACTCATCCTTCATTAGTCCCAATACTTTTTTATTAACAAGAGGAATTCCATACACATTATTTTTCTCGTAATCACTTGTATCAAATCTATTTATGTCACCTTTCATACACTTATAAATATCGCTACATTTAAATTCATAAATAAGACTATCGGTATCGGTATACAATAGTTTCGCATTTTCCTTAAACTTAGATATTACGTAATCATAGTGAAATTCATATAATTTGGTTTTCGATATGTCTAAAATAGCCATACCAACATATATTGGCTTATCAATTACAACCTCCAACTTTTTTAACTCTATAGCGATCAAGTCTGTACCGAATATCACTATTCGATGAAAATTTGGTTTGGATATTAAAGCTTCCACACCGTATCTTCCTTCCCATTTAGATTTAATGCTTACATCAACGCGATTCCGTACATTTTCCATTGTCTTTCCGAAAACTGCGTTATTCATCAATTTATAGAGATTTTTCGTAAAATCATTCGACGCGGCTGTACGCAATTCGGTATTTAAATCGATGTATGGTTTCAACCAAGGGGATTGTTGAAATTGCAGAATGCGATGTACCTCATTCACAACAATACCGTGGGCGATCGCCTGTTTCAAGTTCCGATAATGAATGACATATCTATGTTTATCATTTAACGTAGCCAATAATTTAGTCTGTTTAGAAAAAGGTGGAACAGCTCTTTCGGGGCATATTGGTAAATCTTTCTGCTCGTCATGGATAGCGTGCGGATAAGAAAGACTGACTTCGAGAATATAGCCGACTTCTGAGTCATCGGCAACATTTTCGAAATCGACCTTGTCAACCCATTGGAAACCACCGGTTGGTAATGCTTGACACATTGCCCAACCATACAAATTATTAACATCAAAGTACATTAAATACTTTGACTCTTTTGACGGGTCATAATTAGGCATATACTTATTATTTGCCTTCGCGTATCTGTTTGAGCACTGTGAAAGACCCCCTCTTATCCCCCGCTCGATAAACATGACCATATCTATATCTTTTAACAATTCCAATTCCATCCGTGTATGTAATAAGGCACAACTCCACGTATATCCCGGTAGAGTGAAGAAATGTGCTGGATCTAAACCGTGCGATTTTAATAGTGTTGTTCGAAAATTTTCAAATACATCTGCGAGCAATAAAATGTCGGTTTTTAAGTACAGATCCGAGTACTCGCCCAACGTCTCACAATTAAACGTTTTCCATACATTCGTTGCATGCACATAATCATCAACACTCACTTCACAATCATTCAATTTATTGTAAAAATTATCGCGAGAAGGAAGGTATGGTTCGTCCAAGACGCTCATTTCATGTATATAATTGTAAGGGAAAACGCCCTTACGAGTTAATAAACGAAATTCATTTTCATTTTGAAAATGTGCTTTTAATATTCGTTTGCCATTATTCGATAAATACGATGCCAACTTCTCGAGGGAGCAGTTCAGAAATCTAAGGGAATCCAAAAATGTTAATCTAATTTTAGTGTCCTTGACAAATTTGATTATAGAAATATATTTTTCCATATTGCATGGAATCACTTTAACGTATCCTTCGAATACGTTAGCAACGTCTCGTATCAGAAAATGAGCGTCGTAGCCGCTTAAATTATGGAATATTATCGGTATGTTAAAACTACATTTACATTTTAAATTGCAGCTGTTGTGAGCTGCGCCCCGAAATTGACCGGTCAGGTGATCATGGTCCCGGACTTTGACATCGTTGGCGATGAATGTATCGCCACAGATATGGCATGTGGTTGTCTTATGGAAAGCTGTCCAATCAGCCTCGCTCAAATGCATCGGTTTAACATCTTGCAAGATCTGAAAATGAAATCATTTAAATTTAATGACATTTTTCGACAGTATTAAGATTTTACGATTTGTCTATTACAGTGTTTTAGCATTTGATGTGAATTTGAATATGTGTTATGAAAATTAAAACATTTTGGAATTTTCTAAACGGATTAAAAATATTGAATAAAATATGTATTAAAGTTTTATATGAGAAAATAACGGAAATCGTACCTCATTAACTTCTAATGAAATCCCGTGTAGCTCCGCCGCAAACCAGGAAGCAGCGTCGGACCCCCGGTGACAGCGGTATCTGGACATTGAAGGGTCATGGTTACAATGAAAATAGTAGCCTGCGCTGTAAATCTTATGCTCCTCGTAGGCTGATTTTGGAGCTGTCTCAGATTCCACTTTTCCGAGGAGGCATTCGGTGTCGGCATAAACGATGAAAGGCACTTGAATTGCACAATGGAAATTTTTAAATTTTAGTTTACCTGTTTGTTCAGGAAGCTTGACCGCACAATTATTTATTTTTCCACACTCGAGTTTATGTGTGGCGAGTTTTTCTTCAGTGTGAAAATAGTGAAGACAGCGATTGCAGATATGTTTCTGTCCATGATGTTTACTACACGGTTTTCCTACTAATCGTGGTAAATTTTTTATCCAGCAGTAATGATAATTATTATTACGCCAGTAATGATAGTTGCAGTCTTTATCATCTTCATCGACTTCGTCTAACACAAAAGACTTCTTTTTGACTCTCTGTCACGAGAAGCAGGTTGACGTGACGACCTCTTTCACTTTTAGTCAAGTGCACAGGTAGCACTTTGTTCTTCTCGTCGGTAATGATAAACACATTCACCGAGATATTATTCAAATTCTCGAACTTCGTTACGTCCTTTAGCGCCACCGGAAAATTTATTCCGTCAAAGTTGAGGTGTAGTTTGTAATCCGGGTATGAATATAATTGATCGGAATTTTTTCTAACGGGAAATAATGCGGAAATTATTGCCCAGGCGAAGCAATCGTTATTAAACGACTTCACATTGATTACGGCCTGTTTATTCTTAACCCAAAGCGGCAAATCGATGTATGAACCGGCACGCATCAGGTTATATTTGCAGATTTGAATTTGCAAGTTGTGAATTCCCGTCAGCGCCCATCCAGAGTCACGCATCTCAAATTCTTCGAGCGAGGAAAGAATTGGTGACTTTACTCTTTCCTCATACCACTCATTTAAATTGGTAGTCTCGCACAATTGTTCGTATTTATTTTGAAAGTATTTGTCTTCCTCTTTATCGATGAGTGCAAACTCACCACAAAACACTGTACACGCTTTTACACAATTATGCTCCGCGATCGCAGCACTGACAGTTTCGAGGGTTTTCTCCTTTGCGGCATCGAAAAACTTTAGCGGATCCAAATATTTTATATTTACCACCAGTTCAGTCTTTATGCGGTTTTTGAAAACCGAATCGACTTCAACGTGACTAATGTCACCTCGCGATCCTCGTCCTTCCCCGGCGAAGAGTCTCTTTTTTGGCCTTCTCCTCTAAGGTGATTACGCGACTGATAGCAGATTCCACATGCCGTTTACTTCCAACATCTATCTTTGTAAGTAGTTGCCCTCGCATACCCGCGACAGCGTTATCGCACTGGGTGAGAAACTCGTAAAATTCATTCGTTGACGCGTCATCTTCGAGAGTGCGATACTTGTTTTTCACCACCTTCTCTAGGGTCAAGATAATTTTCTTTGTCGCTTCCATTTTTTCTATTTTTTTTTTAAACTTCTGCACAATCACAAGAGGAGATGAGGCAACACCGGTTACTCGAGGAAAACAGTTAAAATATATGCATTTGACAAACTTTTATATCTCTACTCCTGGGACTATTTGCCTATATTAAGTAGGCGGGGTTATCCAATTTCGGTGGAGTGGGAAAATTTGTTAGATGATTTTCATAGAAATGAGTTGACACTCGTATTCATATGCTTGTGAAACAAGTGATATATCGTACACGTAGAAACTCAGGAAAGGGCTGGTGACCGAAAAAAAAAGAAACGCGTTGAAACTTGCATGCTGGCATTTAACATTTGGGAAAAGTCGAGGCGACTTATAACGGAACTTACAGATTAAGAACGTAACCGATAGACATAGAAAGAAATAGTAGCTATGGGCTTCAGAGGTGGAAAGAGATAGTGAATAAGTACAGCTATAAAGGGAAAACGTGTTTGAACGTGAAAAGAAGTAAAACAGTCAAACATTTTCAATAATGTTATAATGGAAAGTAAAAGGAATAAAACAGTTACAACTAGAAATACATGTACAATTATGTATACAAAGTGTGAAAAAAAAATTAGTAATAATTATTAGAATGCATAGGCAGCGTAAAGTGTAAAATAATACCTAATTGCTTATAAATAATAGTTCAATTAAATCGTTGGGGTATTAATATTACATGAATAGTATTGTAAGATGTAAAGGGAAATAGGAATGATTTTTTAAACAGATAACACTAATACGAGATAAATACTAAATGGCAGGTACAATATTGATTTAAAAAGTAGAAATGGTTGAACAGATAAAAGAAGTTTAATAATACCAATGAATAAATTGATAATACGTGGGAAAAAGAAATGTAAAGAAAAAAAGAGTGACACTTTGTAACTAATTGTTTACAGAGATAAATGAAGTAGGATTATATGAATAAGTTTATAAATGTTTAAATAAATAAATGATTGATTGTGTCAAAGAGTATAATATTATTTACAATTAATATAAGACGTAAGAAAGACAACGAATAATTGTTTATAAATAATTGTTTATATAGAAAGGAGTACTTCGTTAAACATTTCAAAGTAAGCATATAGGTATTCTATATGTTTTACCCCCCACCCCCCTTCTTTAGCCCGTTAGCTTTTAACTCTTTCACCCCGTGACTTTCATATCACCACCCGGGAATCCCCCCCCCCCCTCCATGAGCCTTTATTCCCCTCACCATTATCTCTCCTGTTACCCTGTCTCATTACACCTACCCGAGATCTTCTTATCACTATTCGCGAATTCCTCCACCTCTCACCCTCAATACTTGACCCCTTCAACCTCCGCAAGCTCCTCCCACCAGCATCTAACCACATAAAGTTCCTCCCCCTTCCAAAAATTCTCTTATCGTCCACCTCTTTCCACCTACCCCCACCCAACCCGAGAGCATCTTACCCCATTACTCTAAAATCTTCCACCCCCAGCGAGTCTTTACCCTTTTCTCCTCTCGTTTTTCTTCACATGCACCTCCACCTCATCTACATGAATTGATTCCTTTCACCTCTGTGAGATCACCCCACCATTATCTCACAACAGCGAGTTCTCTCGCTTTCCACCACTTTCCAATCTGCATGTGTGTGTATGGGCGCGTGTGTAGCACGCGTAAGGCCGATGGGACACACGGACATGCACTAACACATTTACCAGGCCGTTTGCCCATAGAACACCTACTCAACGAAATCATCAATTTTTTTACAAAATCTGATCGACGACGCCGATGCTGTTATGTTATCAGCCCTTCAAGGAGTTTTGTTATCAGCACGTCAATAGACACATTCTTTTGGTCAACTTCTTGTCTTTATTCTGTGGAGGGAGGGATACATTTGGAGATTTCTGGCAACTTATCACTTCTAAAGCGTCGAAGTTGTCCTCTCGATTCCAATTGTCGTCCTGTATAGATATTTACTGGTTTCGGTAACCGAATAATTTAAATCTTCTGCAGGTTGGCAATAGTATCGGTATTCGGTCGGTTAAGCAGAGCGCGTAGATACCGAATATATAATCTGTATGGATCAGTCGGATCAGTCGTCGTTCAACGATCACGCTAACAGGTCCGGTAAATTAAATTTCGATTTTCTCTAATGTAAACTCTTACTGATTCGTACCGTTACGATTTATTGTTAGTTACGCAAAATAATATCCTATGACAAATTATTTAATTGATTGATTGGAGAGAATACCTATTCCTCATAATAAATTGGTTTTTAATGAATAGTAACGAATGTAGTCAAAGTAATAATTATTCAAATTCCGGTGTTTTGTGCTAAAACGACAACCGAATACATTTTATAAGGACGGGATTTTAGTACGATAGTCAACAAAGCTGAAAGTCCTTTAAGTATTAAGTTGATCCCAAAATTGGTTTATCTATTTTATTCAATAATTTATAATTTATAAAATTTTACCAACTTTTCGCTACATCCTATATTTAACAAAAACTGTAACTTATCGTAAGAATCGGAATATTATATCTAAACTTCTAGTTAAGAATTGCTTTGTATTATTTATTTACCTATTCTGTATTCTTAGTATTTTTGTGGAATTTCGTAACCTGAAGTAACATTTTGTTATTCACTCTTTCATTAAACATTCAATTTACTTTTAGTTACTGAATGTAGAAAATTCCCGAAGGTAACGGTCATGTTTTATACAATAATAGTGTTATAATATATATAAGATTATAATAATACGGACTGTAAGTAGTACAATTTAGTAAACATGTATATGCATCGAATAGTCCATTACGATACAAGCGCATGAAGTAAGTGTTTTACAAGTATTATTTATTAATACTTCGGCTGGCCTGTCCTCGGCATGGGCGTCCACAGGATTATTTTCAGGGGGAGGCAAAATTAAATATGCGACTATATGTTAATGGAAGTTACATAGGCTAATAAATATACACTGTAGGGTCAGGGGGGGGGGGCAACTGCCCCCTCTTGCCCCTCCCTGTGGACGCCCTTGGTCGTCGGGGTCGAAGTTTTGCAAATGCTCATTTTCAATTTTACTTCGATCCATAAGAGACATTATATTGTTGTAATATATCTATCGAAGACACTTGGACCTAAATATGATTGGACCTCCAAATATCGGTATAATTTTATAATATAACTGAAAGCTGTTAGTTAACGAACGAATATTAAGGAATAGCCAACTCTCCACAGGGTCGAAGTTTCTGAGCGAGAGACAACGAAAACTTCGGTGCGGAAAATTTGGACGCTACACCTCGACAACCAAATCCCAAATTGGATAGAAAAGTATAGAGGAAATTGAGATAGAGCTGGATTGATACGGATAGAATATTTATATCCGCTGAAAATCAATACTTTTTAAGCAGAGAAGGCATTGCCGATAGCTTTTTAGAGCTATGGTATGCGAAATATTTTTTATGCGCATCATCGAATTTGTTAAAATACATCTGACTTTAACTGGAACATTGAATTTATTACGAAAGTGATTACTTGGTTATCATATCAAATGTGAATATAATTGAGTATAGGTAATGAATTATATAAATAAAAAATAGATTTCAAATTGTTCAAATACTTGAAGGTATTTTAAACGATTAAGTCTACTAGCTCTGCCAAGATACTGCTTTCTGAGGCGTTCTTCGTCATCTCGGGATGGTAAGTCGTCTCCATAACTGAACCGAATATTTTTTATAGGTTTTCGTAAATCCGTTACTAAAAGAATTTGTATCGAATGACTTCAACAGTTTGCTTTTTACTTTGTTGCTAAAAATAAAAAATGCTTCAATTTTCACTTTTTTCGTTAATTCGTGATATGTATAGCTATATAAGTTTTCCAGAGACGTGGATATATGGATTGTTCATAATATATAACGGTAAATCCACGGAATTTTTAACTTTGCGTGTGGTATCAATTTCTCCCTTATTTGTTGATGTAACATTTCTACTTTAGAATGCCCATAAATGCGTAAAAATGTAATTTTTTAATTACTAATTCCTGTTAAGTCCACAATAATAAATATTTGATTTATATCGCGGCGAAGTTAATAAATATACGAGTGTACGTATTTTTGGTAATTTTAAACGCGTACAAATTTGCATTTATCAATTGCGCCGTTATGTAAATCAAATATTTATTGGTGTGGATTGAAAAAGGACTAAATAATAAAGAGATTACAATTTTATTCACGTTTGTGCATTCTGAAATAGGCATGTTAGTATATAGAACGTGATAGCCTTATAACATGACATATAGTGACATATATACATAGAACGCACATAAATGAGCAATGTTGCAATCTCTTTATTGTTTAATCCGTTTTAAGTCCACACTAATAAATATTTTATTTATATAACGGCGCAATTAATAAATGCACAAATGCTTGCAAGTTTATAACAATATAAAAAATACATACATTTGTGTATTTATTAAATGTGTCGTGATAAAAATCAATACATTTTTACTTATTTATGTGCGTTCTAAAGCAGTCATGTTATGTAAAAGAGAAGTGAGAAATTGATGTCACACGAAAAGTTAAAAGTTCCTTTTTAAAAATTGTTTAAACCAGAAGCTTCGAAGATTCCTAATAGCTTGCAAGCTGAAAATTGTGATACATACTTTGAATACAAAATATTCTTATAGAAGTATATTGATGTGAAATAAAATATTAGAGTGTTCTCCAAAACAGGATTATTGTTATTTATTTGAAACTCTTTCATTGTAAATTTTACGTAATTTAATATGTTGTAATCCAGTATCCATTCGGAGTAATAAAAAATTAATGAAACACAATGTAAGCATGTATCTGAAAGATTGTCGAAGAGTAGATGGTCAGTACACGAAAAATAGCACTATTATTGTGTTAGCTTATTTTGGGTAAGGGCCTTCTCCAAATTCCGCAGGTTTATTCCAAGGCATAAGATTTTGGCTTCTTAATTCATCCCATTTTTCTATCCAAGCAGTTGGACAAAAAGTTTCGTAAACTTGTCTAAACCAGGTGCAAGCTTTGTGTCCATCGCCAAGTATTTGTTCACAGTGGAAAAAGTCGCAGTACATAACGAAACATCTTGGAGTTTGATTTTGTTGCTGAAATCTATTAGACAAGGGAATGTTTCATAGCAATATTATTAATATGTATAACATTTACATCATTTATTCTTACTGTTTGTTATTCACTAGTTAAACCATTTTAATAGGCAGTATCTGATGTAAAGTTGATGTCATTATAATATGCAATACTTGTACATATAAGAAACAGAAACGCACCTCGGATCTTCTCCGATACTCTTTATCATTTCTACCTCTTTTTCTTTTATTATGCAGTCTGGATCAACTTGTGGACAAGGAACGGGCGGCGGGCAGGGCCCATTTTCATTTTCTATCTTTGACAAAGTGTTTTTGAGTTGTTTAGATAATGTGTATTTTCGTTTATTTTGATTCTCACTAGATTCTTTCATTGAGTTTATGCTATTTGTAGACGACATTTTCTAGAAACTCAAGCTGTGTGACTATTCTGTCTTATCTGTTTTGTAGAATTGAGAACCGAGCAATATGACCGCAGGACTCTATACTAAAGAGAAAACTAACAACATAAAAAAAAAACAACTGAATAGTTGTCACTATGTTCTCAGGGTTAGAGAATCTCACGGGGTCCCTGTCAATCCTGTCCTTCATTTTTGTATTCTGTATGCATTAATATCGTTAATAAAACTTTCTTTATAGAAAATTTAGACGACAAAGTTTATAATTTCCAACAAATAACTTGTAGAAAATTTAGACGACAAAGTTTATAATTTCCAACAAATAACTTGTAGAAAATTTCTACATCACTGTACTTTTATTTATACTTTTTAACACAACATAATTAGAAAAATGTAGATTGCAAGCGGTTCAAGCAATATGTTGCCTAAAATACCCGTTTTCTCACAAAAAAGTATAATTCTTACAATTTGCATTATTAAGGATTATTTTTTGTTCATTTTTGTTTGACAAAATTAAAAAATAAAATAGTGTTGGCGTGGTGCCTCGCTCGCTCAGAAACTTCGACCCAGTGGAGAGTCGGCTATTCCTTAATACTCGTTCGTTTACTAACAGCTTTCAAATTATATTATAAAATTATATCGATATTTGGGCTCCAATCATAATTAGGTCCAAGTGGCTTCGATAGATATACTACAACAATATAGTGTTTTTTATATGTGGGGCATTCCATGTGAAATCACCAACGTTTCGGAGTCAAGTTTTAGAACTTATTAAAAATTGAAGTACCTTTAGATTGCGTAAAGATAAGCTTATCCTGTAAATTTCAGCTCAAAATATTAAATTGTTCAAAAGTTATTGATAAAAGTGTAAACGACCAAAGTGAAATTTACCATTTTTTAAACGTCGATATCTCGAAAACTATCATTCCGGGGAAAAAATGTTTTGATTCGAAAATGTGCAGAAATACCTAAATTTTTCACCGGTGTAAATGATATAAACAAAGTATTATTGTTTATAACAAATTTTCAAGATTATTTTGTTGTAACTCACTTTCCGCACGTATGCCATCTTTTTTCTTCTTGTGACATAAACAAAAGTTGTTCGCAAAAGTGTTTTCTTTAATTTCGTAAAGTTTCAGTTTGTCATGTCTGAAACTGGCTTTATAATGTAAAGAAAACCAAGCGCATTAGTGTGCATGCGCCATGTCACCGCCCGTATAAAACGCTCTCTCCTCCTTTTCAGGCATACAGTTCCTAACTACTTGTTTGTAAAATTGTCAGATATATATAGTGGTGGTATGTATATATGTATACACCGATGTTTTTTTCTACATATTTTTATTTGGGTCATGGAAAATGAAAGAGGGGGTTGTTTAAAAACATGCAGATCGTTCATTTATATAGAACTTTTCTCAAGTTGCATCAGTCTTTAGGTTCCTTTAGCACTGAGCACGATCAGTTTTTAGTTATATTGTTCAAAAGACAATTCGATTGTAACGTGGGACGTTTTTAGTTCTAACAAAAATTAGTTTTCCCAGAGTTTCATCTTTCTATAGCTTGCACAGCTGTTACTAATAAAATTAAAAAAAAAGGAAATGTATTATTTTCCAACATTCGACAACCAGAAGATAAGCTTCTTGCAACATGTGGCCGAGAGATACATGTCGAGCATCATCGTAGTAGAAATGCCGCGAACCCTCTCGAATTTCGTGTATATTTATGATTGTTCGTAGATCAGTTTTCGATCACACGATCCTCCGTAGCCAACGGCCGGAGCATTATCCCATAATAAACTTAAAAATATCTTATACCGATAGAACACTTCCTGTTGTCGAATACATGTGGAAAACTAAAAAGACTAAATAATTTTTGTCCCGAATGATGTCACGTCCTCGTTGTTTTTCTTTTAGTAATACCAACAATTACCATTGCAACTATTATAATCAATTAACCATTAATTATAGAAGCGTTACTAATAAAATTCATTGTCAGCGTACAATTAGATTTATGTCAATAAGTTTAGAAGTATATCTTATTCAATTTAATACCTTTTTAACGGTATTAATTTAATAACAATTATGATTATAAATAATAAGTAATTGGAGTATTGCGCAATGCATATATCATCAATTGCGAATATGTAATCCACGTAATATTATTATTGTATATTAACTACTTATTATTATTGCGTTTAGATATAAGTTTATAATATTATATTGTAAGGGAAGATAGTATACATCATATCCACTTTTCCCCACTTTTCCGGGCATAAGCCCTGCCCCTTTTTCTCTATCGTCCAATCTTGACATAGACAATTTTTGACTCTCATCTCATGAGTATAGAGAGGGAGAAGTCCTAGAGCTCTAACCGAGGTGACGATTTAGGAAAACCTATTTTCAAAAGTCAGTTCAAAGGTTTCAGTTAAAAGGTTCAGTTCAAAGGTTTCAGTTAAAAGGTTCAGTTCAAAAGTTTCAGTTAAAAGGTTGAGTTAAAAGTTTACTTAAAAAGTTAGTCCGATAGTCGACAGTCCGAGAATCGACAGTTTGAAGTAAGTTTCGTTTTATTTTAATCTTTTCTTTATAATTATACAATCTTGTTTACCATTTTTTATTTCCAGGATAATTCCTTTTTTTTCCCCTTTTCCTTAATCCAAATTAATTTAAAAACTTGAGGTTGGATGCTTCAAGTTAAGGTACCAACTTCGAGTATTAAATTAATTATTTAAACAAAATTCTTCCAAATTAATTCAAAGGCTTGAGGTTGGACACTTCGTCGTCAAGGTACCAACCTCGAGGTATTGAATTAAAGACTTGTTCTATTCTTAATTTTGTTGTCTTATTAAAGACTTTTTCGATTCATTCGATTTTTTTTAAAAACCAATCCTATTTTCAAAGGCTTGAGGTTGGACGCTTCGTCGTCAAGGTACCAACCTCGAGGTATTGAAACAAAAAGGATTTTCTTTTCTTATTTCTTTTTTTTTGATTAGAACCAAATACTTGAAGTTGGATGCTTCCTCGTTAAGGTACCAACTTTAAAGTATCTATCTAACCACGTTTTTTTTGTTAATTAATTGAACCCCAAATCGATTATTCCTTAGTTTCCTTTCCCAAAAATCATACTATCTTCCAATATTTAGTAATGTACTCAAAATATAAATTGTAATAATAATAATAATAATTGTATATTTTATTTTCACCATTTCTCCACCATCCCGGTCGTCCCAAGGTAAGAGGGACGAATTATAAATTTTAAAAACTTCTTTCTTTTATTTGTACTCCGTTGTGTTCGACGCTGGACGTAACAGAGGACATAATTTTTGGCGCAGTCGGTAGGACCGGGATAGAGAGATTGTGAAAAAATATATTTATTGTACTAATGAAATGTTTCTTTCAGCAAAACGAATATAAAATGAACAAAAAGTGTTGTGAAAATCCCATAATGTGATAGTGTAGTTATAACCAAAAACCAAAAAAAAAATAGTAAAACATAAGAACCAGAGAAACAAAGTAAAATAACCCCTTAATAAATGTAAACTATTTTATTTTCAGTCACATTACTCAATAAAAATTACTCGTGTTTTAACAAAGAAAAAAAAACGAAAAGCCGCAAATAACCTAAAATAAATAAAAAACAGTGAAAATAAATTTTGATATCGTTTACGTGTTTCGAATACCGCGGGCATAAGTCCTTTTCGAATTCCGTTTTAACCAATGCGGACCATAAGTTTTCTTTTTTTTAAGAAGGCAAAGTCGTTTTACTCTCTATTAAATTCTAAAAAGTTTTTGTATTTGACAGTGTTGCGCAGAAATCAATTTTCAACGACTAAAAAGAAGTGTTTTTTACCGCGTTTAAAATAAATAAACGCGAAGCCGCCACAGAGCGAAGCCGCCAAATAGAGCGAAGTTTCCGTATAAAACGAGCGAAAATTAATAAAAAAATTTTTATTTAAAGAGTTTTAAAAAAATTGTTGTTTTCTTGTTTTTTTTTTTACCGCGTAAAATAAATAAACGCGAAGCCGCCAGAGAGCGAAGCCGCCAAATAGAGCAAAGATGAATAATAAAAAAATGTTTCAAAGTGTTTAAAAAAAGATTTTGTTTTCTTGTTTTTTACCGCGTTTAAAATAATAAACGCGAAGCCGCCCGAGAGCAAAGCCGCCAAATAGAGCGAAGTCGCCGTGCAAAACGAGCGAAAGATAATAAAAGATTGTTTCAAAAGTGTTAAAAATAAAAGAGTTTCTTGTTTTTTCCGCGTTTAAAATAAATAAACGCGAAGCCGCCACAGAGCGAAGCCGCCAAATAGAGCGAAGTCGCCGTGTAAAACGAGCGAAAAATAATAAAAGAATATTTAAAGAGTTTAAAAAGTTTTTGTCTTCTTGTTTTTACCGCGTTTAAAATAATAAACGCGAAGCCGCCACAGAGCGAAGCCGCCAAATAGAGCGAAGTCGCCGTATAAAACGAGCGAAAAATAATAAAAGAATATTTAAAGAGTTTAAAAAGTATTTTGTTTTCTTGTTTTTTTTTTTACCGCGTTTAAAATAAATAAACGCGAAGCCGCCCGAGAGCGAAGCCGCCAAATAGAGCGAAGTCGCCGTGCAAAACGAGCGAAAGATAATAAAAGATTGTTTCAAAAGTGTTAAAAATAAAAGAGTTTCTTGTTTTTTCCGCGTTTAAAATAAATAAACGCGAAGCCGCCACAGAGCGAAGCCGCCAAATAGAGCGAAGTCGCCGTGTAAAAGGAGCGAAAAATAATAAAAGAATATTTAAAGAGTTTAAAAAGTTTTTGTTTTCTTGTTTTAGCCGCGTTTAAAATAATAAACGCGAAGCCGCTACAGAGCGAAGCCGCCAAATAGAGCGAAGTGCCGTATAAAACGAGCGAAAAATAATAAAAGAATATTTAAAGAGTTTATAAAGTTTTTGTCTTCTTGTTTTTACCGCGTTTAAAATAATAAACGCGAAGCCGCCACAGAGCGAAGCCGCCAAATAGAGCGAAGTGCCGTATAAAACGAGCGAAAAATAATAAAAGAATATTTAAAGAGTTTAAAAAGTTTTTGTTTTCTTGTTTTTACCGCGTTTAAAACAATAAACGCGAAACCGCCTAATTACGGTTTTTCGAGAAATCGGTATGCCCACTACGAGTATAGCCATTTTTCCTTTTAATCGTAATAAATGAGTGAAGGCGGTAAACTCACTCGCAATAAATACAAAACTCTTAGCGAAGAAGAGAGAAAAAACGCGTTAATAGAGGGTTTACCTATTGTGAATCAGCGGAACCTAAATTCTATAGACCCATTTCAAGCAACTAAAACTTTATTATATTCCCCTACGAAACCTGCGTTTTTCGAGCCTAACCTGGATTCGGTTTTTGAATCTGTTATAGAACCAGCTCCATTCGGAAATCAACCGAATAATTCCAGTCAAGACTTAGAAAATTTAAACCAGTCTTCATTTTCCCTTTTTTCGGCATCTAATATTAAATACGATTTGATCGCCTCCGAGATGGCAAGTAATCAATATTTAAGTGTCCGCGATGCAGCTGATACAATACCCATATTTTCCGGGTCTAGGGACGGATATACATATACGGAATTCGCGACAGCTTGCAATAACGCCTTAAAAATGATCCCCGACGCAGCAGAACGCGCACTTACTAAACTGACTCTTGCCAGATTAAAAGGTGAAGCATATCGTACTATGCTTGGCAAGGACCCCGATACTATATCCGAGATGTTAATTGTTTTAAAAGGGATTCATGGTTCCCACACTTCTACGCTAGAAGTGTATGGTGAATTAGCCCTGTTATGTCAAGGGGGTTCTGAAGGTGCCGCAAGTTACTTTAATCGTGCCCGAGCAATCGGATACCGTCTAAAAGAAGCGTATAAGCAAGGGTCAAACATAGATTTGTCAGACGAAAAAATTAAAGAACTTGAAGTTGCCTGTTGTAAGGCTTTTGTATTAGGATTACACCCCGAAATTAATAATCGAATGACGGAACGAGTAGATTTAAATTTAGCCGGACCGGAAGCAATTAAAATCGAAATTCAGTTAGAGAATCGTAAACGATTAATCATACAACAGAATTCTCCACTTACAAATTGCGATATTTGCAAAAGCACCGTACACGCAACGTTAGAGTGTCCTTTATTATCTAAAGAACCCAAACGATGCCAATTATGTGACAGTACCCAACATACGGCAAAAACGTGTGAAAAACGAGAAAACACGGAAAATCGTTCAAGATGCCAATTATGCGATCGAACCGGACACCTCGCACGAGATTGTCGCCCTAAAGGACAAAGGTGTCAATATTGTAACAAATCTGGGCATACAACCAGGGAATGTCGCAACAGATCGGGAACCCAAATATGCGATCTTTGTCGTAGAACGGGACACGTGGCACGAGATTGTCAGTACAGAGCTCCCGTTCGGGTAGTTCAACCGAATTGTCAAGGATGCGGTAAAACAGGACACACTCTGCAAGATTGTCGAAATAGTATGCCCTGTCAATATTGTACCCAGCGAGGTCACACCGCTAGAGATTGCCCGCGAATAAAAGAACAACAGGCCCCACGCTGTCAATACTGCAATCGAACCGGGCATACTGCAGCCCGATGCTTCCAAATTCCCAAACAGCAAGAATCGATAAGAGAAATTTGCAGTTTCTGTAAAAAGGCAGGTCATACCGTTGAATTCTGTTTCGCACGAAATCGTCAAGCTTCCAATAATATTCAGCAAAAATCGGGAAACTTCCGGAGCCTCCCACATCGGGAGGCAGTTCAATTTCAACCATTAAATCGTGCTCCAATACGAACGATGCAATATGCCATAGAAGAGGAACCATACGATCAGTCAAATTAACTATAGAACGCGAATCGCCTTCCGTTCAATTAAATTGTCCTGATCCTATATTGTTTCTTATAGATTCGGGAGCTGGACCTTGTATAATTAAACAGAGATTTATAGATAAAGAAACAATCGACAAAACTCATATTTTACAACTATTAGGAATATCTCCACAATTGGTACCTACCATGGGGAGCGTCACTTTGAATATTTTAGGTAATCGCGTCGATTTTCATGTAGTACCCGATGATTTTCCCATATATCAAGATGGCCTATTAGGAACTTCATTCTTATCAAAATATAAGGCAAAGATTAATTGGGAAGAACAACTTTTAGAAGTTGGCGAAAATAAGTGTCCATTCTATTCACACCCTCCAGTTTTTGTTATATCTCCGCGTTCCCGACAAATTGTATATGTTCACGTCAAAAATACTAAAATCACATGTGGATATATGCCACTTTTAAAATTACCCGAAGGAATATTTATGGGAAATGGGTTAACAGAAAACCACGATGGCAAAGCTTATATGCCGATAGTTAACACAACAGATAAACCATATCCATATTCACCTACTGAAGTAGAATTACAAGAAGTTCAGGAAACTCAACCAACACAAACAGAATTGGTTGAACAGAAACGTATCACTCGTCGCAGAAAATTGTCCAGATTGAAAATACACCCCTCTAAGATATACAGCATTCAAGAAGATTCAAGATATAAAAAAATCAAGGAATTATTGCGCTTAGATCATTTGAATGTTGAAGAACGAGAAGAAGTAGATCTGTTATTAAAAGAAAGTGCAGACAGATTCTATATCCCGGGAGAACAACTGCAATCCACGCACATCACACAACATGAAATCCGTACTACTGACGAAGAACCCATTTATAAACGTCAGTATCGTTTCCCAAGAAATTTGCGAGGAGAAATAAATCGACAAGTAGAAGAGTTATTAACTAATAATATTATTCAACCGTCACAATCACCTTATAACACGCCTATTTGGATTGTCCCTAAGAAAGAAGACAGTCAAGGAAATAAACGCTGGAGATTGGTACTGGACTTCAGGGCACTAAACGAGAAAACGATTGGAAATGCGTACCCGTTGCCAAACATTTCCGAAATACTGGATCAATTGGGAGGAGCACAATACTTCTCCATTTTTGACCTTGCCTCAGGATTTCATCAAATTCCTATGAGTAAAAAGGACCAACACAAAACCGCATTCTCCACGGATCATGGACACTGGGAATTTGCCAGAATGCCATTCGGACTCAAGAATGCTCCTGCTACTTTTATGAACTTAATGAATGTAGTACTATCCGGATTACAAGGAATAGAGCTGTTCGTATACTTGGACGACGTAGTGATATACGCAAAAACTTTGACAGAACATCGCAAGAAATTTCTTAATTTAATACATCGGTTACGTGAAGCAAACCTTCAACTACAAGCTGACAAGTGCGAGTTTTTGAGGCACGAAGTCACCTATCTCGGACATCTCATTACACAAGACGAATTGAAACCAGATCCTAAAAAACTCGAAGCAGTCGAAAAATTCCCGCAACCTAAGAACGTCAAGGGAATACGAGAATTCTTAGGTTTAACTGGATACTATCGCAGATTCATCGATAAATACGCTAAAATATCAAAACCACTGACTAAATTGTTAGAAAAAGATCGAGAATTCGAATGGACCGAATTGCAACAATCCGCGTTCGACACTCTCCGTCGAAAACTATGCGAAGAACCGGTATTACAATATCCGGATTTTGAAAAACCTTTCGTAGTCACTACAGATGCAAGTGGCTATGCAATAGGCGGAATTTTAAGTCAAGGGCCAATAGGATCAGATCGACCATGTGCCTACGTATCAAGAATATTGAATGCAGCCGAAAGGAATTATTCAACTTATGAGAAGGAAGCGTTAGCTATTATATTTTGTGTCCAACACTTTAGACCATACTTGTACGGACAAAAATTCACTATCGTCACAGATCATCAACCATTAGTATGGATGAGGACTTCAAAGGACCCTACGTCGAGACTTACACGATGGCGTTTAAAATTGGAAGAACATGATTTTGATATCGTTTATAAAGCAGGAAAGAAGAATGCGAATGCTGATGCCCTATCACGCAACCCTGTGAATACAAATACCTTCGAGAATTCTACCAATTTGCCAATTGAAGTCAATACAGATTCAAAACAATTCCTTGTCGCAGAAGATAATTATTATGGGAATGGCATAATTCACAAGCTAACCCATGAACCACCAACTAGACGTTCGCAACGAATCTCAAAACCTACCATTGAAGGACAGCAATATCGGAAACAACTAATACGAAAAGAACAGAAGAAAACGAAAAAGCTCGAAAGGAACACATTACAACCAACAGTAGATTTACCTCATAAAACTCCAACCTCATCAGACAATATAGTAACTAATGAAAATCCATTTTTCGAATCACCTATGTCTCAAACCTTTGAGACTGAATCTATCGAAGCATCATCCAATATCCAAGATGATGTTCTCTCAGAAACATCATCTACAGAAGAAAACATTCTCTCTGGCTATAACACCGATCAAGTTGATTGTCCAGACGATGATGTTAGTGACGAAATTGAATGTCATTCCGAGCCAGCGAGTGACGAAGAAGATGAACGAAATCCCATCGAGAAACTACTATCGGGAAGAAATATTTTTGAAACTCGGGACAATTTAATAATGCGAAAGGATAATTGCGTATTTTTCTTCGATGAAAATGGAAAACCTATTGGAACTGATACAGAAGACTATGGAAAGAAACGGAATTTAACTGATTTTGGTCCCAATACAGTTGGTACAGTTAAATCATTGAAAATTGGAAGTAAGCGCTATTTCGGGATTTATTTACCGCAGATATCGACCGGAATCAATATAAGTAAAGTCTTTGCAATATTAAATTTATGTAGTAAACAGCTAAAAGAATTGTTACACTTATATGAAATTCAAAGTTTAAGTATTCCGCGTATCGATTTCTCAGATCCTACCCTTTGGAATAAGATGCAAGATATATTGGTAAATCGATTGCGCTCCATCGACACTAAGATATATATATGTTTAGGATTTGTGAAACAACCCCCTATGTCTGAGCGTTTTGATCTCATTAAGGAAGCACATAATTCAATAGTAGGAGGACACAAGGGCGTGAATAAAACGTATAGTTTATTAAGATTTAATTATCAATGGGAAAACATGAAAGAAGACGTTCAAGCTTACATTGAACAATGCCTACAGTGCAAATTAAAAAAAATTATTCGCGTCAAAACACGAATGCCAATGGCTATTACGGATACTCCAGGCACAGCTTTTGAAAAGGTAGCTCTCGATCTGGTTGGACCTCTACCGCCGACAGAAGGCGGAAATCGATGGATTCTCACAATGCAATGTCTACTGACAAAATATTTCATCGGAGTCGCATTACCTGATGCAACAGCTTCTACCGTCGCAGACGCATTTTTGAAACGTTTAATATGCGTATTTGGACCTCCCAAAATAGTTCTAACCGACCAAGGCTCGAATTTCTTGTCCAAATTAATCAAATTATTAGCTAAACGACTTCGTATTCGTCAATTAAAAACCACTGCGTTTCACCCACAAACTAATGGTTCGTTAGAAAGATCCCACACAACTCTCGTAGAGTACTTGCGTCAATTTGGAAATAAAGATAGCGAATGGGATAAATGGGTAGAATTTGCAATGTTCTCTTACAATTCCAATGTTCACGAAGGTACAAAGAGAACGCCATTCGAGTTAGTTTACGGAAAAAACCCTATAATTCCTTCAAGTCGATCACTTCCTCGACATGAACGGATTGAAACTTATGATAATTACTTGATAAAATTGTTAGTTCGATTAGATGCCCTACACCATGACGCACGCGATAATCTACAAGCCGCGAAAGAGAAGTCCAAGATCTATTACGATCAAAGACTTCACCCTGTCGATTTTATCGCAGGGAACTACGTATTTTTAAGAAAAGGTCTAAAGTCTGGTAAACTAGGTGATTTACAAGAAGGACCTTACTGTATTTTAGAAGTATTTAATGATAAAAATGTTAAAATACGAATTGGGAGGAAGGAAAAGATCAGATTTAAGACTCCGTCATAATTAATGATTTCTCTAATGTAATTTTTGTCTTTGTTAATATAGGTTGACCAATTATAAAAGGAAAGGAGAGTAAATAATTTATTTGCAAAATGTCGAGCAACGAACCATTGATATTTTAGAGATTTTTTTTTTATAATTCTTGAGTGTAAGATGTAGTACATTAATAATTGATTATCTTAAAGTTACTTATTTTATTATCCTCGAGCAATTATTGTAATAGCGTTGTTTATAACTTGACTTGTCTGTGCATATCAAATACTTGTTAAAAACGTGAAATGTGTTGTACTAAGAAGAAGATGACCACATCGACCCATCATCAATAAAATGTGAAAAGTGATGAATGAGCTAGTAATTGTGTTCACCTAAATAAGATATATCTGAAGCAAATATTAAAATGAATAATGCGAACGTGTACCAGTGAGTTCAAACAGCTATCATCCCAGACATACGGAAAATACAATACGTATTCTATATCAAGAACGAATGAAATATAATTTAGGTTTAATACCTTAATCATTCTACCGCTGCGTGTAGGCCCAAGGCTTACTCAACAAAATGAACTGCAATCATAATTCAAGATCATCAAGACATTTACATCGTCTCTCTACATCGCGGACCAACTAAGGTATGTTGCCAGAGAAGAGAGATCATCTGCTTTAATTAAACAAAAATATCGAACAATATCTTTTCAAGTACCCATATTACCACACCATGAATGGAAGCTAGTGATGAATTGCCAAATGCATTACGGAGACTTCACATCTGTACTGGATAGAATAGAAATAATTATATCGATTCCGATCATCGAATCGAATAGGAAGCTGGATTTCAACGTCCAATCTCGATCCACATCTCATCCATATTAGAGTGAAGAATCAAGATTGAAGTCAAATTTCAATTCTGAGCAATTATATTGATCATTAGTCATAAAGGTAATCCATGTTGGATAGGATATTTGCCGCAAAATCGAATCGAACATCAATATCAACTTCAAAAATAACGTTACCGATAATCATGTTTATTTTCGATCGGTGTAACAAAACAACAGTTAGAGATGACGTCTCCAAAGGAAAATATATTCTTCAATTTTCCTAAATCAATTTAGAATTTCATTTCTTTGGTGAAATTCGTTAAAATGTTTTCAACAATTGGACATCGAAGACATTCAGTCAGTATTTGAATTGTTTTCAAAATCTGATCTCTCCATATTCATTACATCAGATTAAATTACATTAAGGCAACTGTGCTAAAGTGGAGTTTGGTTTTTAAAGCCAAATAAAGAACTAAACTATTCATTCTTGTAATTAACGCAATCGCAAGAAGAAAAATATGGTGGTCATACAATGAAAGCTCTTATTCACGAAAGTCTACAACAATGATGTTCAAGAAAAATACAGTCAACAAGAAGAATTTATGACAGTTATGAACTTTTATAATAATAAGAACTAATAAGTGTAATGTTCGCTAATTTAAGTGCGATTTTAAATTTGTTTCGTATGAGTGAGTGTTTACAAAAAAATGACCGAATAAAGACAAATACTTTCCGAATAGACCTAAGAAAATTTTAATTGTGAAATATTTTGATTATATATAAAATATACGTTTAAGCATTCAAGTTTCAACAGTGGTATTTGTTAAGTATATCTTAAACTTTTGTATATTTGAATTGATTTCTTGAAAATCTTTTCACCCCGAAATCAATTTTAAAGGGGGGAGGTGTAACGTGGGACGTTTTTAGTTCTAACAAAAATTAGTTTTCCCAGAGTTTCATCTTTCTATAGCTTGCACAGCTGTTACTAATAAAATTAAAAAAAAAGGAAATGCATTATTTTCCAACATTCGACAACCAGAAGATAAGCTTCTTGCAACATGTGGCCGAGAGATACATGTCGAGCATCATCGAGTAGAAATGCCGCGAACCCTCTCGAATTTCGTGTAAATTTATGATTGTTCGTAGATCAGTTTTCGATCACACGATCCTCCGTAGCCAACGGCCGGAGCATTATCCCATAATAAACTTAAAAATATCTTATACCGATAGAACACTTCCTGTTGTCGAATACATGTGGAAAACTAAAAAGACTAAATAATTTTTGTCCCGAATGATGTCACGTCCTCGTTGTTTTTCTTTTAGTAATACCAACAATTACCATTGCAACTATTATAATCAATTAACCATTAATTATAGAAGCGTTACTAATAAAATTCATTGTCAGCGTACAATTAGATTTATGTCAATAAGTTTAGAAGTATATCTTATTCAATTTAATACCTTTTTAACGGTATTAATTTAATAACAATTATGATTATAAATAATAAGTAATTGGAGTATTGCGCAATGCATATATCATCAATTGCGAATATGTAATCCACGTAATATTATTATTGTATATTAACTACTTATTATTATTGCGTTTAGATATAAGTTTATAATATTATATTGTAAGGGAAGATAGTATACATCATATCCACTTTTCCCCACATTTCCGGGCATAAGCCCTGCCCCTTTTTCTCTATCGTCCAATATTGACATAGACAATTTTTGACTCTCATCTCATGAGTATAGAGAGGGAGAAGTCCTAGAGCTCTAACCGAGGTGACGATTTAGGAAAACCTATTTTCAAAAGTCAGTTCAAAGGTTTCAGTTAAAAGGTTCAGTTCAAAGGTTTCAGTTCAAAGGTTTCAGTTAAAAGGTTCAGTTCAAAGGTTTCAGTTAAAAGGTTCAGTTCAAAAGTTTCAGTTAAAAGGTTGAGTTAAAAGTTTACTTAAAAAGTTAGTCCGATAGTCGACAGTCCGAGAGTCGACAGTTTGAAGTAAGTTTCGTTTTATTTTAATCTTTTCTTTATAATTATACAATCTTGTTTACCATTTTTGATTTCCAGGATAATTCCTTTTTTTTCCCTTTTCCTTAATCCAAATTAATTTAAAAACTTGAGGTTGGATGCTTCAAGTTAAGGTACCAACTTCGAGTATTAAATTAATTATTTAAACAAAATTCTTCCAAATTAATTCAAAGGCTTGAGGTTGGACGCTTCGTCGTCAAGGTACCAACCTCGAGGTATTGAATTAAAGACTTGTTCTATTCTTAATTTTGTTGTCTTATTAAAGACTTTTTCGATTCATTCGATTTTTTTTAAAAACCAATCCTATTTTCAAAGGCTTGAGGTTGGACGCTTCGTCGTCAAGGTACCAACCTCGAGGTATTGAAACAAAAAGGATTTTCTTTTCTTATTTCTTTTTTTTTGATTAGAACCAAATACTTGAAGTTGGATGCTTCCTCGTTAAGGTACCAACTTTAAAGTATCTATCTAACCACGTTTTTTTTGTTAATTAATTGAACCCCAAATCGATTATTCCTTAGTTTCCTTTCCCAAAAATCATACTATCTTCCAATATTTAGTAATGTACTCAAAATATAAATTGTAATAATAATAATAATAATTGTATATTTTATTTTCACCATTTCTCCACCATCCCGGTCGTCCCAAGGTAAGAGGGACGAATTATAAATTTTAAAAACTTCTTTCTTTTATTTGTACTCCGTTGTGTTCGACGCTGGACGTAACACGATAATTTTTTTAAATCTGCGTTTTCATCTCGAAAAATCCCGTTTTAAGAGTGTTGTAAATCCATTCAAAAAACGTACTACTCGTCGACTTAAGGTTTCTGAGGTAAGTGGTAATTTATTTAATCATCAATTGTTGATACGTGGCGATTTTATTTTGTCGTATTTATTGTTACAAGGATTTAAAAGATTTGGTTTCTAATAATTCGGAATGCTGTAATGATGAAAAGCTATTACAAAACGAAAATGTTGAAGAACCCTACTGCAATGTGAATGATGCTGTTGAAGAGATGGATTACGAATTTTCACACGATGATCATAAGGAAGATGCCATTCAAGCATTAAATAGATTATTTCAATTATTCGGCCAAAGGGAAATTGATGTTGTTGATCTTGAAATTCCTCATATAATTGAAAATTCAATAGATTCTGTTAGTGCAACATTGAAGAAGACATTAATCAATAATTACGCAGCACAACATGCGTGCGAAAGGTGTTTGCAAACAGAGATAATAACGGCACTGCGACAAAAATATGACAAATCAAATAGTACTGCAATAATACATTTACTTACGGTTTTACCTTTGACTTCGAAACTGATTGAATATTTGAAAATACATCAACCAAATAATAAGAAAATTATATACGTATCTGATGGTGCAACATTCCAATATAAAAATAAATATAATTTCATAAATTTAGCTCATCATTATGCAGATTTCAAAATAGAAGCAAAGTGGCATTTTTTGCAACTTTGCACGGTAAAAGCACATGCGACTGTGTTGATGCTACTTTATTTAAAAAGATTAGCAAGACGCACAAGTTTGCCGAAAGTAAACGATGGAATAAATACATTTAGGCAACACAACACATAAAAAGTATACAATTTCAGCATTGCACTGATACTGAACACGAAAAAGTGAAAGAAGATTTAAAAAACAGTTTTTCAAAAGCTAAACAGATTAAGGAAACCAAAAGTTCTCATTCATTTATTCCCGTAAATTATACCAATCCTCCCACCGCTATTTGTGTAAAATTATTTTCGAATTCGACTAATTATGAAATTGGAAAGATAATGTAAATGACTGACACATTTAAAAAAGTTAAATGTAAGTTTTAGTTTAAAGAATGGCAGTGACTATATTACACTCAGCTTTTAAACGCGCCAGTCTACCAGTCCTAAGCCTGGGAAAAGAGTGAAGGAAAGTCGGCGTAATTAAATTGTATACTTTAAGATTCAAAGAATGTTTAAAATTTCAATGTACAGAAAAGCATTTTGTAAAAAAATATATTTTGATAAAGATAAAAACACATAGTTAGGAATGTAATGTATACCTGGAAGAGCGCTTTATACCGCCGGGCCGCTGGTATAGGTACGGACGGCCCGACGCGCGTGCGGACCCTCATGTGTTCGGTTTTCTTTACATTTCAAAGCCAGTTTCAGAGATTACAAACTGAAACTTTATGAAATTAAAGAAAACACTTTTGCGAACAACATTTGTTTATGTCACCAGAAGAAAAAAAGATGGCATACGAGCGGAAATTGAGTTACAACAAAATAATCTTGAAAATTTGTTATAAACAATAATACTTGTTTATATCATTTACACTAGTGAAAAATTTAGGCATTTCTGCACATTTTCGAATTAAACATTTTTTTTCTCTGCATGATAGTTTTCGAGATATCGACGTTTAAAAATGGTAAATTTAATTTTGGTCGTTTACACTTTTATCAATAACTTTCGAACAAATTAATATTTTGAACTGAACTTTACAGGATGGGCTTATCTTTACGCATTCTAAAGGTACTTCAATTTTTAATAAGTTCTGAAACTTCACTCCGAAACGTCGGTAATTTCACATAGGTATGAAAATTGAAAATGATTTACAACTATGACCTATGGCCTGAGTCGACGTAAAATTGAAAATCGGTAAAACTTTACTGCGTAAAAAAATGTGGAATATAGCTTCATTTTTGTGTTATACGTGTTCTGTTATAATTTCAGAAAGCTCAGCCGTACCGAATTCAAGATATTCGACTTCAAAGTTTCTATTTTTGTATGGGATTTGGTTACTTTGGCACTCCGAGAGCGTGGTTTTAATTATTGCGATAAAACGGTTCTGGGTATATCGATGAAATATTAGAATGTAAGAAAACATTTTATGACAAATATATACAGGGTGATCCAAGAGTATGGAAACGCCTAAATATCTCATCGGGAGTGCGTTTTCGGGGAAAATGTTTCAGACAAAAGTTTAAGGATATTTCCCTGGCTATTTAACGATACCATTGAATTTGACCTTTGTCATGACCTTGAAGGTTATTCCAAGGTCAAATTAATTTTTCAAATGGAAACTCGTATTTTTTTTCATGGATTCGGAAAAAGAGCACAAAATTTTACGTCCCAATATGATATGGTCAATTTTTCCGGCAAGGTCATTTGAAGGTCAAACTGTAACGAAAATGCTGTTTTATCTTTATTTTAATACCCGGTTATAGGAAAAAGCATTTTCGTTATTTCCCAGGCTCCGGCGGTGGCTCCGTATTGTGTAATAATTGTATGGCTTGTAACATTTCAGAACTAGCCGACTATAATTCCGATAACTGCCGATAACTGTTTTCGTTAATATTGGAACACATTACTCCTAACTCGAAATTTGCTCGCCGTGCATTTTTATTGAAGGTGCGCGACTATTGTAACTGTTGGCGCGAGACCGACTTCTTTTGGAGTTTGACGTATAGACGTCTCACTAAAATTAATAAAAAATCTAAAAGACAGTTACAAAATGGCGCCCGAACAAAATTGACCTGATTGGTCAATTAGCAGAATTACAAAGAAATATATGCTTTGTGTATGTGTTGGTATATGTAAACTTTGTGACAGTTATACGAGTCAAAATATTAAATATAAAGGAAAGACAGGAAATAGATAACCAGTCGGCATAGTATATATTTTGGTAAAGTCGACTAAGTTACTATTAAATTAAATAAAATCGACTATTTTTGTTTAAATATTAATTAAATTCGACAAATAGTATAACAAGTCAACTGTATTAGAAAAATTAATAGATAGAGTCGACGTATTGAGGTACCCGCTAAACAATATTCCGTTACAGCAACATCTTTGAAACGTCGCATTATAGCCATGCGACCAAACTTGTTTCATTGCAAAAACATTTTTGGGACGTCCTTGGAACCAGAAATGTCCTGCCACATTTACGGTTTTTAAATAACGTTTCATTCGTAACGTACCTGCGACGTTTGAAAACTATACATCCAACGTTATAAAAACGTTACATTAAACGGTCATAAATAAAAATTATAAGAAATTCGACGAATTATTTTATTCAATTCGAATTTTATTATTATTTGTGTATCGTTAGATATGTTATGAAAGAATGTAGTTTTATAATTTTACTCGCAAATAAATCTATGAATTTAGGAAAAATCCGTCCCGACCGAGGATCGAACCCGGGTCTACCGGTTACAACGCTGACGTCTTAACCACTACGCTACGCTCGCATACGTATTTACCATGCGAACGAGAGCTCTTATACTCAATCGTAGAAGGCTTCTTGATAAATGCGGGTTTAGTTTAAACAAGATATGTTTAATTAATTTTTTCATTTCCATATTGGGAATAATAATATTTTAATATTATTTGACTATTTTGTAGTAATTTATTGTAATTTAAATAAATATTTTTAAGATATCCGTATAATATTTTTTTTTAAACGAAATGGATTAATAGACAATGTTTAAAAAAATGTAAAGTTAATTGACACACGTATATTTTACAAATGCACTACTTGGAAATAAGTTATGAAATTACGCGGATATTAAAATTAACACAAGTGAACCACTTTTTAAATTATGAATTAAATTTAATACAATTTACATTAAAAATAATAAGGTGCGAGTTATTTTTCTGGACAAGTGACGGAATATTAAAATTAACATAAGTGAACCAATTTTTAAATTATGCATTAAATTTAATACAATTTACATTAAAAATAATAAGGTGCAAGTTATTTTTGAAGTTATTGAAGGCGAAGTCTGAGATGGAACCGGTCGAAACGATTGAATTTATGCAATAAATCATGTCTACGAAACGTTGCATTCGTAACATTACATGAATGTTACGTTAGTAACCTGAATGCGACGTTTTAAATTTCCTTGGTGATTTTGTGACGTTGCAGAAACGATTCCATAAAACGTTTTTAAAACTGTTATAAAGTGACATTCTGGTAATGTTACGCATTAGCTTTGTGTATTTAGATATTGTGCAACGTTGTGTAAACGGCATCAAGAAGTTGTTACGAAACGTTACGTTTTTGCCATAAATGGGATAACATGTAACGTTTCATTTACGTTACATGTTTAGCGGGTAGTTAGTCGACTGAAAGGTGAAAAGTGACATTATTTTAATGTTTGACTCGACGTTTAGGAAAGTTTAAATAATTGGTAATGTTAATGGTTTTAAAAGTAAGAAATTAATGAAAAAAAAAGGTGTGAATATTTACAATAAAGGAAAAGAATTTTGTCGTTGCTAATTAATCGACAAATTTTGAAAATCTAACCAGATAATAAAGATAAACAATAACAAGTAATAACCTTTTGAATTTCATAATAGGTATTTGAACAATAAGAGAAAATAATGAGATATTATAATAGCTTACATAGTTTTTATTCAAATAACGTCAAGTTTGAATTATGAAAAATAATAGTCATTAATAGTAAATGAAATAGACGACTAAAATTAAATAGATAATTAGCATCTGACTAATGAATATAAATAGAATATTTTAGAATAGGTCAGACAGTTATCATTAAATTATTGAAATCGTTTAATATTGAAATATAATATATATTGTTCTTAGTGAAATAACGTAGACTTTGAATTTTTGAAAATAATAGTCTACGATTACTAAATATGATAAACGACCAAGTTTAAATATACAGTTAGTATCTGACCAATGTATACAAGTGGGTCAGACATATATTAGTGAATAGTTGTAATAAATAAAAGTTATTTTAAAATTGAATAGTCGTTATATAGGCATATAAAACAATATTTGATCAAACAGAAATATAATAGACGTCTAATACAAAATTGACAGTTAGCGTCTAATTAATTCATATAAGTGTGTTAATTATTAATTAATAAAATTAGAATACGATTTATAATTGGATAGACGTCTTTACATACAAAAATAGGAGACCAACAATAGGCTTTGTTTTGTAAATGTTACTACAAGACAAGATAAAAGAGTATGTTATTGGTTTATGACGTTTTGTGTTGTCTTATAAAGAGGGTATATGTTATTTATTAACAAAATTTTATAAATATTGGAATTATTGGTCGTTTAAGGTTTAGGTTGTGTTACATGGGTACTTGATCATAGTAGGCGACCGTATAGTTTAAGGTCATTAAAATTTTATTGAGAAATTTATTTTATTTAATACGAATTAAAACATATGTACGGATTTATGGTATTGACTCGATTGGGCTGAATAGTATATTTTAAAGCGACGAAATAAAAGCGAAAAACTAAGTCGATCAAATTGAAAGTTAATTGTAGGTTAGGTCGTCTATAGTTTAGTAAATGGTTGACAGGAGTGTTGGTCTTAGGATATAATTCCATTGTTGGAGTAGATCCATGTATGACCGACTAAATTAAATTATTAAGAGTTGAAATTTTAAATTAATAAAGTGATTTTAACGAACGTATTACAGTCTTTAAAAACAAGAAGTGAGGTTTAAGTCATCCATTTAGTAGACGGGGTTTAAAAGATGTTTGAGAGCGTATGATCAAATTTGAAGGATAAGACGTCAAATTAATTAATCAAAATTGTGACTTTTAAATTATTTTATGGATTAACCCTTTGAGTCCCAGACGCCACTATAGTGGCGTCAGATTCAGCCTTCTTATTTTGGTCATATTTTCCTATTTATATTGTAACGTGGCAACACGTTACAGCTGTAGATCTGCGCGAGAATCAATCCGAAGGGGGTGCTGCAGTGCCTATATTGGGGGGGACTGTCGATCGTGGCGCTAATCTTTTCTTGGCACTGTTGCTCGCGGGGGTCATATCAAGGGGTAAATGGGGGGACTGCTGTAGTGGCGCTGGTTTTTTGGATATGGCTCCAAACCACGGGTTGGTGTAGTTCCAGCATAGGGGGGACTGTCGTTCGTGGCGCTAATTTTTGTAAGGGACTGCACTGACCCGTGGCAAGGGATCACCGCTCCGTACCGAGACGGATTTTGTCTTGCCGGGAGGCTTTATCTGGGGAACGATAACGATCACTATAAGGGGGGGACTGCTGTTCGAAGCGCTAATTTTACAGTGACGTTTCGTATGGTTTTTTGAGTTTTGGTTTTGTGATTTTGAGTAATGGCGGCCGGAGTGCCGTAGAAATTACAGACTTTGTCTTGCCGGGAGGCTTTATCCGGGGAATAAGGATATTCTTTGATATAAAGGGGGGACTGCTGTGAAGGCGCTAATTTTTTAGATATCCTACATCGCGTTGTGAATCTTGAGATTCCGGAGGTCGCAAAAAGTAAATTAAATTAAGTAAAATTAAGCTAAATTAAGTTAGGGTAATTTAGAGTACGTTAAATTAAGTTACATTAAGTTAGGATAAATTAGAGTAACTTAAATTAAGTTACAGGAAGTTAGGATAAATTAGAGTAAGTTAAATTAAGTTATGGTAAGTTAAAGTACGTTAAATTAGGTTAAGGTAAGTTAAATTAAGTAAACATCTTTTAGGAAAATGGGGGGAGATTACATCATACATCGTATAGGTTCGTCTTGGTTTTCATCCGAAACTGAAAAGAAAATTTTATCGTTTGAATTCTTTTCTTTTGCATTGTTTAAGATTTTTGGATATCGTGTAGTAGCGGGTTTGAGTCATTATAAAAATTAGTACGCATACTTGGGCATTTTTCACATCATTTTAGAATATTAATTTCGTTAGAAGGTTCTCGGTATTTTGGTGATTTCGTAAACAGATTATATTTTACATCGCGGATAATATTATATCGTTTATTGTGTTGAAATTCTCGTTAATATTTGAACATAAAGAGCCCGATTAGGAAGGATCTCGTCGCTTTGTTATGATGGTTACGGGATAAACAAGGGCATCTGTTGTTTTGATAGAGGTATCGAGACAATGGATGTTTACGGCTTACCGCTTCTGGAAGTCTCTAGAAGGTTCCAGAACGCGTGAGGGGAATCGAGAGAAAAGGGGAAGAGACACCGCGGGGAAAGCCGCGATAGTCACGCGGTACCGCGGGAGCTAATCAGCGCGCTCCGTCTCTGGCGCCGGCGGGCGGCGAGGATCGCGTTCCGGCACGGCGGCGACGAGCCCCGGGCCATTCTCGTGCGGTCTGCAGCAGCGGCAGGATCTCTGGGCCTTGGCAGGTGGGCATCGGAAGGTACAGGTACGACGAATTTCGGAAGGCTTCGCGTTCTTTTTTTCTCGATAACAGCCTTCCGGAATTCGTATATAGTTCTCGCTCGCGTGGTCGGCTGAAGTGCTCCTTAAAATGGTTCCGGGTTCGTAACACAACGTGATCGCGACGTAATAAATAGTTTTTTTTTTGTAATTCGTAGATTCTTCGTAAATTGAATAGCATCATTGTTCTTTCGCGAGTGTAACTTTCTGTGGACGAAGTGCGGGTATCGTCATCAAATGAATCGATAAATATTATTAAAAGATTCGGGTTTTCGGACTTTTCTCGTGGTAGAGGTTCTTTGTCGAACAAAATACGCCTTAATCACTTTAAAGATAACATTGCTACCGTCCGTGACTTATTGCAGCAAACTAAAATTGTTAATTAATCAAATTGAATTTAACTGCTCTCGTCTTTGATAATCCTTCAAGGAGATTAATAAATAATTTAAATAAAAGTAACATTGCTATCGCCTTTGATTCGCTCAGAGGGAATAATGTTACTTAATTAAATATAATCTTAACGGTTCACGTCCTTGAAACTTATTCAAGGAAAATAATAAATAATTTAAACAAAAGTAACATTGCTATCGCCTTTGATTCGCTCAGAGGGAATAATGTTACTTAATTAAATATAAATTTAACGGTTCACGTCCTTGAAACTTATTCAAGGAAAATAATAAATAATTTAAACAAAAGTAACATTGCTATCGCCTTTGATTCGCTCAGAGGGAATAATGTTACTTAATTAAATATAAACTTAATGGTTTACGGTCTTGAACTTTCTTCAAGGAGAATAATAAATAATTTAAACAAAAGTAATATTGCTATCGCCTTTGATTCGCTCAGAGGGAATAATGTTACTTAATTAAAAAGACACTTAATGGTTTGCGACCTTGCGACGTCTTCAAGGAGATTAATAAACAATATAAACAAAAGTAATGTTGCTATCGCCTTTGATTCGCTCAGAGGGAATAATGTTACTTAATTAAAAGGATTAAGCTAAATAATAACATTTCGGAAGGTGGCGCTGAATTTGTGAGACAAGGGATCACCCACGGCTAAGTGTTTATGTGCGGGCGAGCGCGGTTTCCGCTTAGGCATGTCCAAGCAGCGCGTTCGAAACTCTAATCGAGATGGCCCGAGACGTACATAAAAGGACAGACGGGGAGCGTCGGGTCGACTAGTCGGTACCGAGAGGACGCGTTACGTCTCTTCCGCAGTTGTTCCGGTATAATAGGATCGGGTAGGAATCTGGGTTACCGACACCCGTGAGGGTGCACCGAACTATTGAATATTATTTTCTTATGTTTGGGTTATCGGCCATGGCGGCTAAGAACACCCATGGTAGAGGTGTGGCGCGCTTTTTGTATCTTTTATTTCGGCGGCTCTCGGCCCCTACGGGGCAACCCAAAATTTTGTCGTTTCATCGTCTCTTTTTCGTCTGCCAGTTTCGGTTACGTCGCACATTGACCCGTATGTGATAACTGTGGTTACGGGCGTCTCCTTGGTGCAAACGCGTAAAACTCGTGAATCTTATTTCTTTTTCATAAAGGTATTCTCGGCCAGTATTTGGCGTGTGCTACGGGCACCCGCTGTGGAGGTGCGTCCCGTGGTTTTTTGTTGTATTCTTTTGATTCGAAGGCTCTCGGCCCTTAAGGGGCAACCCACATTTTGCTTAATGCTTCGTCAGAATAGGGCGCGTTTTCTAGGGTTAATATCGCTCCGCAGTATTCAAGATATCCGTAGGGTTGATGGGTGGTTCAGTTCCGTTTGTTTTTTTTTGTGCGCGTTATTACCGTGGAATCGTGGGGTTTTGAATATTGAGTGTAGCGGGACGGTGGACCAGTCGTCTCTTGGCAGGGTTTTCGCGGGGCACCGCGTATAAAGTCCCGCTCGAGTCCGTCACGAGGCAGTGCGTCTTGGAAGTCCTCGCTGAGTTCGTCGACGGGCAAGGCCTCTTAGAAAGTCCCGGGGAGGTCGTCACCGGGCACCGTATTGGCGAAAAGTCCTTGTCGAGTTCGTCGCCAGGCGCCGCGTCCGAAAAGTCCTGGTTGAGTCCGTCGCAAGGCACCGCGATTAGGAAGTCCCGGCCGTACCCCTGCCGAGGGACAACGTCTGGGACCTCGATTTACGTAGTCGTCGTTTTGAACCCCGTCCTCGTTGGCCGTGACCGCTATCTTATATCGCCGAGTTTGAGTTTCGGTTTTGACTGCGCACGAATACCGCCCTCTCCCGTGCCGAGTGGATCTCGGGGCTGAGTATAGCGGGCACACCATTGCCTTGCGGCGCGCCTATAAATTCGGCATGCTTCGGCATGCCTGGCGCCCTTAATAACATCGTGCGCGTCGTAAGGTCTTGTGACCCCCGGGATGTGGTTGGTTGAGGTTTTATTGGTGGGCGTTGCGGTTGCGGGCGGTTGCGAGCGACGACGACGGTTTGGGCATTTTCTGGGTAGGTTCGGATTTAGTTGGTTTCGAAATTTTGGGGTTCGGTTTTTTGGGGGGTCACAATATATAATATTTCAATTTTTTTTTGCATTTTTAATGTGATAAGGGTTTATATTTGTCAATAGTGCAGTACTTTTAGTAATTTTATTTTTTTTATTGTTGTTATAAACAAATTTACGCTTAAAAATCTCACTATTTGTATGATTAATTCAATTCCGAAAAAATTCGGCAGTAAACAAGTAGTTTTAATTATCGTTGCTTATATTTTCGGGGTCACTGATTCCGAATCCGATGTCAGTTTTTCGAAATTCAAAATGGCAGATCCAATCTGGCGGACAAAATTTTGACAATTTGATACAAATTCGTGAAAATCTATACTGGAGGGTTTTCGGGGTCGCTGATTACGAACCCGAAGTCGGTTTCCCGAAATTCAAAATGGCGGATCTAATATGGCGGACGAAATTTTAACAATTTGAGGCAATTTCGTGAAAATCCATACTGGGGGTTTTCGGGGTCGCTGATTACGAATCCGATGTCAGTTTCCCGAAATTCGAAATTCAATTATTTCCAGAATTATTGTATAATAAACTAAAAATGGTTACTCTATACATATATGTTGATAAAATAAATTAAGAGAAGCTAGCTGTATGATTTATTATTATTTATTGAATTATATATGACTATTTATACTTATGTGTAACTATATAAGTATATATAACATGTTATGAACATCGGTAGAAAAATCACACATAAAGCTTAATGACAAATATCTACAAAGCTCGCTTTCTTGTCAATAAGTACGTTTTCAAATTTCGAGACAATTTTTGCTCGCGTTATAGAAATGGGGTTTCTTATAGTATGTAAGCGGAAAACCCGGAAAATCTACGAATAATGATATTCACAAGTTTCACTCGATTTTTCCAAATATTGTCCGACATCTTCATCTTGGCATTTTGAATAACAAGTTCTCTGGATTTCTGCAAATATTCTTCACCATATTAGATCCCCCATTTTGAGTTCCGTAAAACTGTAAACAGATTCGTAACCAGCGCGATCCCCAAAATCCTCGAATAACGATTTTCACCAATTTTTTCAGTTTTTCAATACACTGACCGCCATACCGGATCCTCCATTTTGAATTTCGAAAAACTGACATCGGATTCGTACTCAGCGACCCCGAAAACGCCCCAGTATGGATTTTCACGAAATTCTCTTCAATTGTTAACATTTGATCCGCCATATTGGATCCGCCATTTTCAATTTCGAAAAACAGACATCGGATACGTAATCAGCGATCCCGAAAACCCCCCAGTATAGATTTTCACGAATTTGTTTCAAATTGTTAAAATTTTGTCCGCCTTATTGGATCCGCCATTTTGAATTTCGAAAAACTGACATCGGATTCGGAATCAGTGACCCCGAAAACTATGTGTACCGTACGCTTTGAAATAATTAGTATATTCTTTTAAATGTGGGTCTCAAAGGGTTAAGACGTAAATATTTTGGAAGACTTTTATTTTATTTTAAGTTAATAAAGGCGTTAATTAGCCTAAAATGTATATTTGTGGATATGTCTTAATAATTTATTTAAATGTAAAGTGCAATTGTGTATTTTTATTACACCTGACGTCAAGTCAATATTAATTAAATTGAAATTTTTTAAAAATTAATTGGACGTCTAATAACTTTATTTTTTTATTTTTTTTAATTGTATTAAATTAAAGTTTTATTTTAATTTGATTCACTGACGTGAAATAAATGAATGGAGGAATTCATCATATTCACGATAGGCGTGTGTGTTGGTGTAATCGCAATTTATTTATTTACTGAATTAAGTGACAATACAATTCAGAAAAGAAAAATGAGCCAAGACGATTGTCGTGAGTTAGATGAATGGGTTTTCCATTTGTCGACCCAAGAATTGGATGAGGCATTAGAGCGTCTCGAGTTAAATAGATCTGGTCGACCATTTATTCGGGTCAGTCGTCTTTTAGATCGACTTGAGGGTAATTATACTGCAGCAGACTTTATACAAACTAATGTAGAGGAAAGTGAATTAGAGTCTAGGTCGCGTCGCGATGCCTTATTAGAATCTTTTGTAGGGTTTATTGAAGAGCCCCAAAATAGGGATAGAATTAGAGTTCAGGCTCAAGTACATCGAGAACAAGATTTGTCGTCGATTAATAATATTGGAGAAAATATAAATAACCCAACAAGAGGACAAGATGGAAACCAATCAGATCAGGGCTCCGTACAAGAGACTAATTTAAGTCAGAATGAAGCCGATCTGAAGGAATTAGTACAACGAGTCAGCCAATTAGTCGTCCAACAATTGAAAAATGGATGGTCAGATAGGGCGCATAGTACCACATTGGGCCAGGCGGCCAGGACAGAAAAAGTTACTTTCCGTGATACGTTTGACATTAACTATCCTTCACCCCCGGATGACATACAAGCAATGGAGGAAGGTCAACATGTGCCACAGCAAAGTCGACCACGTCATGGAGATCGGTCGGGGGGGCCGCTATATCCAGAGGGTCAGACTTTAGGTTTACCCTGTCAGGGTGCCCCTAGGGAGGGGGGAGATCGTTCAGGTTTGGTGAACGAAATTGTTAGCCGACTCAATAGCCAACGGGAAAATGATAGTCGGCTAAATCGAACCCTCCGGAGCAGAGATCTGTGCGAAGTGGTCAGAAGATGGAACGTGACGTTTGCAGGACGCGAAGACCAGAGTATCAATGACTTCTTGACCCGAGTCCGGGAATGTAGCAGGATGGCAGAAATCTCGGAAGAAGAGCTGCTATATGCTTTACCATACCTGCTAACAGGAGTCGCCCTGCAATGGTATAGGTTTTCCTATCACCACTGGCATACCTGGACACAGTTCTGTGAGGAAGCCCGCGCCACGTATGGAGGTGATCGGAATTTGCAGTGCCAGCTTGAGATGGAGGTTCACACTAGGACTCAAGGTCCCGATGAATCAGTCCGGGAATACTTAATATGCCTGCAATCATTATTGCATAGGCTAGTCCCGGAGCCGTCAGTCGAGGCGCAGCTGGACCGGCTACATCGAAATCTTCGGCCAGACATACAGATGGCGGTACAGCGAGACAGAGTCAGATCGTTTGGCGAACTCCTGCACCATGCAACGTAGGCCGAACGAATTATGAAATGTGGGCAGGCCTATAGACCTCCACCAGCACCAGAACAGTCGTTCTGTCCGGAAGTAGCCTATCGTGGGAAACCAAAGAAGAAAATAAGTTTCGCCGCAGTAGAAGTTCTGTCTTGCCTGTCATTCGTAACGGACGTTAATTTATCGGCTCTGATAATTTATTATATTTATATAAGAAGTCTTGAATTTTTTTATAAATAAAACTGTCAGAAGTGTACTCTAGGTGAAACAGTTTTGAACTAAGTGATTAATTTGTGCCTTGAATAAGATAATTGACTGTTAACGATATTATTATTAGTAATTAATTTATGACAATTTCCGGACCACGTTGTGCAAATTTTCGGTCGATCGCTTTGCGCATGTACCGAAGAAGTGTGTAGGAGCACCCTATTAGTGTGTATTGGTGAGAGTGCTTCAGTGTTGTATCTACGTTATTATCACCATTCTACGTTCTTAATTTCTTGCTGGCTGCGCGTGGAATCGACGCGTACGGTTCACCGGGAGTTGGACGCCCCTCTTTGTGGTCACGTCTCTCAACACTTCTGCTCTGGATTTTTGCTGTCTTTGCAATTTCATTCTTGCATTAATTTAATCCTTCTCTTTCTGAAAATGAATTCAAAATGCAGGGAATGCCATTTGGATATTAGTCCAAACAATCTTGAAGAGTGTGTGATATGCAAGTTCACATTTCATAAACATTGTGTACCAGCTGGTAGTGGAACGACAGAAAATGGTACTTTCATATGCTGTATGACGATAACTGCAAAAAAGGGTAAAAAGCGAGTAGGTGATTCCTTACTCGCACCGCCTCGTTTATTGCGCTCTACAAGTAATTCATCCATTGAATCGAATTCAGCTGAATCTGCTCCTGTTTATTTTAAATCGTTCGTTGAACAGCAAAATAAACAATTTTCTACGCTTAATGAGAAAATGGACAGAGTGCTGAATCTCGAAAAAAGAGTGTGTGAAATTGAGAAGAATGTAAATTCTTTGCAATCTCAAATGTCTTGTGCACTGGGCGATCGTGCTCGACTTGGATATGAGACGCGCAACTGTGATATTGTTGTTTCTGCTTTTCCTGAACAAGAGCGAGAGGATCTTTCCGCGATTATGCTCAAGATTGCTGAATGTCTCAATGTGACAGCTGAGGCAAGGGACATACTATCAGCATCGCGACTTCAATCACGATCTAATATTGTTGGTAATGAGTCTCCTCAAACCTCTTCTACCTCAACTGTACAAAAGCCAAGAACCATTATAATTCGAGTTTCAAATCCTGGCCTTCGAAACGATATAATGAAAGCGATGCGACAGCGTAAATCTATTGTGGCTTCTTCTATCAATAACCAGCTACCATCCAGCCGTTTTTATATCAACGAACATCTTCCTAAAGAGACGCTGGACTTATTGAAGAAAGCTCGACTTCTAATTAAAGGCATGCCTAATAAATATTTGTATGTCAATCGAGGTATTATAAATTTTCGCCCTTCAAGAGGCGCACCAGTTCGAGAGATTTTGTCTGAGGAAGATCTTTCTCACCTTCAAAACTGACGCCAGATTGCAGCTGCTCAACCTTCTGAACCATCAGCGACTAGCTTTTCTTTTTCATCTGTAAATTCAATTTCAAATAGTGTTCCAAGGTATAATGTTGACAATTTGAAAATTTGCCATTTAAATGTACAGTCTCTTTCATCCAAAACTAAAATACATGAATTACGCCATTATTTCAAATATAATTTCTATCACATAATAATTCTTACGGAAACCTGGTTAACTGATCAGTTGGATGACAAATATTTTCAAATTGATAATTACTATCTTTTTCGACATGATCGCTCTTATGGTAGGGGAGGGGGACTAGTTATCTACATTTATAATCAAATCAAGACCAAACCTATTGCAACATCTGATAATTCGCTCAACTCTGTGGAATTTATATTTTTGGAAATCATTAGTAAGAATACACCACCAGCTCTTCTGGTTGCAGTATATAGACCACCAAATAAATCGATGAAGGATCAATTTGAAGACATATATTATAGTTTTAGTTCTAATTACTCCAAAATTATTATTATTGGTGACTTGAATATTCATATAAAAAGAAATAACTCGGATTCTGTTTATCTCAATCAATTTATAGCTGAAAACGCTCTGCAAATTGTTCCTTTTAATGCGGCGTTTCACTCATCGACTGCTGACACATGGATCGACCACTGTCTAGTTGATTCTATTGAGAATGTTGTATCATATCACCAGGAGAATCTCCCTTTTATTTACGGTCATGATCTTATTGCAATTGAATTCCGACTTAAAGTCTCAAAAGCTACCGATACTATCATTACTTGTCGAGACTACCGTAATTTTAATATCCATCTGTTATTGAATGAACTTGAATTATTCGACTGGAATATGTTTAATGGATTGTTTGACAATAATACTAATGTTGATAGACTTTGTGATACATTAAGTAACAGATTACTTTACTGCTTTGATAAATATGCTCCTATTCATACTTTTTCACCAAAACATCGGCCTGCTCCGTGGATTTCAAGTGAGTTGCGAGATCTTAAGCGTAAACGTGACACTGTTCTTAAAGCTTATCGACGATCAAACGATCAACATCTTAAGTCTCAACCATTAATCCTTAATAAAGCTAATAAGGTTGCATGGAGAACTGCTCGAGAAAATTACTACTGTTCTCGTTTAGCTAGTATTCTCACGCCAAAGGAAACGTGGACCGAGTTACGTCGTATGGGCATCATCAATTCAAAATCAAAATCTCCCCCTCTCAATTGCACTCCAAACGAATTGAATGTATTTTTCACTTCGTTGGCAAGTACTCACGGTTACGGTGTATCAGCTAATCCGCTGCCTATTCGTCATATGGATTTTAAGGATAACCGATTCTTTTTTAAAAATATCTCAATTGATAATTTAGTGAGTTGTCTGATTAAAGCGAAATCGGAAGCTGTAGGAGCCGATAATACTCAATTGGGATTTTTTGTCTCTTCTTTCCCGGTAATTGCTCCATACTTATTGCATTTGTTTAATACTTCTCTTAATACATCAACGTTTCCAAGTGCCTGGAAGAAAAATCTTATGGTGCCCATAAACAAGGTAAGGAATCCAAGTGGCCCTAGTGATTATCGGCTTGTTGCAATTGTTTGCACACCTGCAAAAATTCTGGAAAGACTCGTTTTTGATCAAGTGGTGGAGTTCTTAAATGAGAAAAAGTGGTTTGATCCTTATCGGTCAGGTTTTAGAAAAGGCTTCAGTACTCAAACAGCATTACTGAGTGTCTCAGAATTTGTTAGGCAGGCTATTGACAAAAGCATGATAGTTATTACCATTTTATTTGACTTTAGTAAGGCATTTGATGTGGTTGATCATTCTCTACTATTGTTAAAACTAAAAGAGGCCGATTTTTCAAATGCAGCAATTGCCTGGTTTGAATCTTACCTAACCAATCGATCTCAAGCGGTTGTTGATAACACCAATCACTCGCTATCATCTTGGATGACTGTTAATACGGGAGTGCCGCAAGGATCAGTTCTCGGTCCTCTCCTCTTTTCGATGTTCATTAATGACCTTCCTGGTGTATTTAAAGACTCGCAATACATGATTTATGCGGATGACACTCAAATTTTTCTGAGATGCTTTCCGCATGAAATAGATAACGCGATTGATCGCATCAATGATGACGCTGAACGGTTCAGCCAATGGGCTGTAAATAACAAAATAGTAATTAATGTAAACAAAACGCAAGCAATGATACTTGGTAGCCCCTATTATATCAATTCAATAGATCTTGATAATCTGCAACCAATAAAGCTTAGGGGTTCGCCTGTGCAGTGGTCGAAAAATGTGCGCAATTTGGGTCTATACTTTGATAATACATTATCTTGGAATACCCATGTTACCAAAATATCGTCGAATATATATTCAACTTTACGTCAACTAAGAGTAAATGGTAGTTCGTTACCTTTCAATCTGCGTAAACAGCTTGTCATTTCATTATTAGTGCCTCACTTGGATTATTGTTGTGTAGTTTATAATGATGTTAACGCGATGTTAAAAATCAAACTAGATAGACTCTTAAATGCCGGTGTACGTTTTATTTTTAATTTACGCAAGGGTGAACACATTTGTAGGTACTATACTAAATTAAATTGGCTCACAGCTGAAAATCGTAGATGGTATTTTATTGGAGTATTAACATTTAGTATTATATCAAATAAATCACCAAAGTATCTTTACGATAGCTATATCTGGCGTGAGAGCATAACTGATAGACGTTTACGAGTTGGTACCAAAGTATTAAGGTTACCCCAGCACACGCATGCATCGTATGACAAATCATTCCTAATTATTTCAACAAATCTGTGGAATGCGTTGCCGAGTGACCTACAAATGTGTTCTTCGCTTCCTAGGTTTAAGTCTAAATTTTATAACTTATTATTCGAGCGCCAAAAGCTTCAAAAGAAAATAACGTTTGGAATTTATTAGAATTTAATTTATGCGCTTATGTTTTTTTTTTTGTGCGGTTGATGAGTATTATATATAACATACTAGTATAATTAATTCTTGCTGCACATATTGCACATATATTTTTAGATTTATTATGTAAGAACTATGTATGATCTTATGTTTGGTTGGCTCACGGGGATATCCCTATGCCAAAATAAATAAATAATAATAATAATAATAATAATAAGTACCGAAGACCAAATCGTCTTCAATAGCGGCCTTATCCGAGTCGGACGTACAGGAAATGGTGAAGGGCACCTGTGCAAAACTCATCGGGTCGATGGAGGATAGATTGGCGACTACGGTGAGGGACATAAAGGAGGCAGTAACGTCACTTCAACGAGAGAGGTCGGCAACCAGGGTGGCCGAGGACAGACGTCCATATTATGGGAATGCCGGCCAATGGACATCCCCGCCGAGCCAAAAAGCTCCTAAATGGAGGAAGAAACCAGGGCAGGCATCTCGGGGTGCTCCAACTGCTGATCCAGGAAAATTCCAAGGCTCAGCAAATAAAACTCCGCCCGGAGCCAAGAAGATGGATAATCCAAACGCCGGAGTTTCCGGATTAAAATGTTTTCGGTGTGGTCTCTTGGGATACAAGAGCTATAATTGCCCTCGATGCCGGGAAAACGATATCAGGGATGCGTAGGAGAGGTCGCACCTATCCCTGGTTCTCGAATACAGACCTTCTCACCATTAGACCGAGCACCCGCTCAATACCCGTCAGAAGTGGACATGGCGACGGAAGAAGGTAGTACTCGATGGTGGGTAACTGGGACTGTCCATGGTCACAGACTGAAAGTTCTGTTTGATCCAGGAGCGGCTCGTACGGTAATCGGGCGTATCGCACATCGACTCGCCCATAATGTTGGTCTCCACATAGAACCATATCGAGGTAGTGACGCTAAAGTCGCTTATGGAAGAACTGTGTCGATCACCGGCCAAATTCGACTACCATTTAGGATTGGCAACCAGGAGAAATGGCTGACTGCCTTACTAATACCAGATTTGGAGCCTGAATGTTTGCTAGGCGCCGACTTCATCAGGGAATTCAACGCAATCCTTCATCCTCGGCAGAATTACATTACGGTGAATGGAGATGTAAAAAGAATTCCAGTAGAGGTCGCTATGGTTTCCCTTCCTCTTGAAGAGAACCACGAGACATCGGGTCTACGGAAGTTGACGGACGAACAACAAAGACGTCTCCAGAGAGTAGTTCAATCGGTTATTCCTACGGATACGCCTCACATAGGATATACTCACTTAGTCGAGCACGTGATAGATGTAGGTTGTGCCCGACCAATTAAACAACGGTATTATCCGGTCTCGAAGAAAATTGAGGAAGACATGCACCAACAGGTTCAACATATGTTAGATGAGGGCATTATTGAACCAGCTTCAAGTCCACGGTCGAGTCCTGTCGTCATGGTGAAGAAGTCGGACGGTAGTTGGCGATTCTGCGTTGACTATCGTAAGGTAAATGCCGTCTCGAGGCCAGACGCCTACCCTCTACCCTACATGGATTCCATTTTGCGGAAATTACAGGGCGCTAAGTATATTACAACCCTGGATTTAGGGAGCGCCTATCATCAAATTCCGATGGACTGACGATCCAAACCAATCACGGCATTCACAGTGCCCGGAAAAGGATTATTCCAGTTCCGTAGGATGCCCTTTGGATTGAATGGAGCCCCCGCTACTTTTCAGCGGATGATTGATTCTCTGATTGGACCCGAGTTGGAGCCCTATGCCTTCTCATATTTAGACGACATTATAATTGTCACTGAGTCGTTTGAGGAGCACCTTAAGTGGTTAGAGTATGTCCTAAACAAAATTAAAGACGCAGGACTAAATATAAATTTGGAAAAGAGCGTCTTTGGTAAGGAAGAAGTTAGATATTTAGGCGTCTTAGTCAATAAAGATGGTTTCCGACCCGATCCTGAGAAGATTAGACCGATTGTGGAGTATCCAGCGCCGAAGAACTTAAAGCAATTAAGAAGATTCATCGGTATGACGACATGGTACCGGAAGTTTATGGGTGACTTTGCCACTATTGCAGAGCCACTCACTCAATTAACACGGAAGGACCAGCCCTACATCTGGGGAGAGGCGCAACAAGAAGCTTTTGAACGACTCAAATATATGTTGAGTACAGCACCTATTCTTCACCGGCCTGACTTCTCAAAAGAATATATTTTGGAGACAGACGCTAGCGATACGGGTCTCGGAGTTGTGTTGAGTCAACAGTTCGACGAAGACAGACGGGTTCTCGCGTTTGCAAGTCGAAGATTAACCCCGGCCGAGCGAAACTATTCAGTTTCAGAACGAGAGTGTTTGGCTGCTCTATGGGCCATACGTAAATTCCGAGAGTACGTTGAGGGCTATCATTTTATGATAATCACAGACCATAAGAGTCTCGAATGGCTCGGTGATTTACGAACCCCCAACGGTAGACTAGCTCGATGGTCTCTAGAATTGCAGGGTTATCAATATAGCGTGAAACACCGGAAGGGTTCCCTGCATCACGTACCCGACGCGCTGTCGCGCATGTACGAGACGGACGATGGAGTCCAAATTAGTTCAATGCAAGAGACTCCCAAGGTCTTGGACGAATGGTATCTGGAGAAACGTCGATAACTCGAAGAGGATCCATACAAATTTCCCTACTGGAAACTCGTTGGTGGTCAACTATATGTCTACCGTCCAGATCCCATATTAGATACGTTGATGGACGACGAGAATGCGTGGAAGTTAGTCGTCCCAGAAGAAAATAGGCAGGCGATTTTACAGGAGATTCACGACGTACCTACTGCTGGTCACCTCGGCAACCGTAAAACTTATGACCGGGTTGCTCGGTATTATTTCAGGCCGACTATGAGGAAAGATGTTGTAAAATACGTACGGAGATGTTCTGTGTGTCAGCGAATGAAAATTCCTCCGGTCGCTCCAGCAGGGTTAATGGGTCGTCGACCAATTCCGGGACCATGGAAAATTGTTACCGCGGATGCCATGGGTCCGTTCCCTAAGAGCTCTCAAGGTCGAGAATTTTTATTAGTCTTCCAAGATGTCTTTACACGCTGAATAGAATGCGTGCCTGTTAGAAAAGTGAACGCGGTCTCTGTAATTAAGGCGTTTAATGAAAGAATCGTTTTTCGCTTCGGAACGCCAGAGGTCATCCACACAGATAATGGAAAAGCCTTCCAGAATAACTTACTCGATAGGTACTTAAGAGAGCGAGGAATTAAGCCCTCGACGAGTCCTCCTTATCACCCTCAGGCCAATCCAGTCGAAAGGACTAATAGGACTTTAAAAGGGATGATTATATCCTTTGTTGAGGAGAATCATCGTCAATGGGACAAATATATTTTGGAATTTGCCTTTGCCTACAACTCAGCGATTCACGACTCTATGCAAGAGAGTCCGGCGATGATGAATTATGGACGTCAATTGGTTCCGCCGGATCATTCAAAACGTCATTTGGATTAAGCGGCTGAGCGAGTCCAAGAAGAGCAGGCTGTTCAAGATTGGATGACACGATTGAGAGCCTTGAGATCCCTACATCAAGAGGTAACTCGTAATGTGGAAGCTGCTCAAGAACGTCAAACGCACTATTGTGATGCGAGAAGACCAATTTAATACAGGGGACGCTGTCCTTAAAAGAAACTATGTTTTATCATCGGCAGCCCAAGGATTTGCTGCAAAATTGGCTCCTAAATTTGTAGGACCGTATATAATTTCCAAACGATTAGGATCCAATGTTTATGAATTAAGAGATGGATCCGGGAAAAGTATCGGTAAATGCCATGTAAATCAACTGAAGCCGTACCATGAAGAAGAAGATCCACCATTAGAAGATTCAACGCTTGAAAAAGATTCGATGAATCTAGCAGAAGAAGAAGACATCGATCAACAATCAACATTGCTTGAACCTGAACAAGAAGTTGTAGATAGGCCTCAAATCATTGTACATGCGGACGTCCATAGGGGCGCTGAGGTCGAACGACGACCTCGCGGTAGGCCTAGAAAGATTAAGTTAGGTGATGCGACACAAGCCGGACTCGATAGAATAGATAGGCGACCAGCATGGTCGAATATGGCGAGCGAAGCGAACGTAGGGGTCTCTGCTAGTCCGTCTAATCAAGTCAATATACCCGATCCCGTGGTTAGACGTCCTCGTGGACGTCCTAGACAATATGGACGACAAATTCCTTCCATTTGTGTCCCATCTCATCATTATAGCACACGTAGTCGTAGATAATAGCATGAAAATCCATTGTGTTGTTGGAAAACCTGTGATAAAGTTATTTTATTTTATTTTTTTTTAAATTTTGCTTATGTTCGATTATGCCTGAGACTGGGGTGCTGATTTCAGAGCTGGTACCCTGATCGGATAGCCAGCGTCTGGGCGGGGGGTGTAACGAAAATGCTGTTTTATCTTTATTTTAATACCCGGTTATAGGAAAAAGCATTTTCGTTATTCCCCAGGCTCCACGCGGTGGCTCCGTATTGTGTAATAATTGTATGGCTAGTAACATTTCAGAAATAGCCGACTACCAAGACGACGAGAGCCGGCAACCCTGTGGAAAGTAATACGGTACTCGCCGATAACCGAAAAGTCAGATCTCTGCGTACCTTCGATCCGCGAGCGTAAAGAAAAGAATTGTTCTTTGTTTTGGCTTCCGCTCGGGAAATATTTTGTAAAGACAGTCGTCTATATTTGTTTGTGATTTGGACGACCACGTTTTTTGTAGTTTTTGATATTATTGTGCGATATTTCGAGATTTCGGCGAACGGACAGGGCAAGCGACGTCCACTATTGGTTGAGACAGAGTCTTTTTCGAAGCGTGTACGAAGCACCAAATTTTGTAAGTACCGGCTCTGTCCCGGCTTCTCATATCTCTCGGGCAATAAATATCTTTTATATGAATAAACCTATTTATCTTAAACCATATTTTATATATTTCATTTCAATCTTCTCCCCCTCTTAAAGTTATCTCGTATCTCATTTTAAGGATTGTTTTTGTTAAGACATATTAGTAGTCGTCTCGTGTTTCCCGGGTATTGGCAAGTTTGGTTTGGGATAACTGTTTTCGTCAATATTGGAACACATTACTCCTAACTCGAAATTTGCTCGCCGTGCATTTTTATTGAAGGTGCGCGACTATTGTAACTGTTGGCGCGAGACCGACTTCTTTTGGAGTTTGACGTATAGACGTCTCACTAAAGTTAATAAAAAATCTAAAAGACAGTTACAAAACCTAAAACTCCCGGAACTACGAGTGTTCTGATTTTCGTACAAAAAAGGTTTAATACATTTGTAATAAATGATGGAATAACACAATAAACGATGGAATAATTAAACAGCCTACATTCAAACGTCTCCCGATCTGTTCAACAGATTGATGTCAACAAAAAGAATTTTTATTGGATGGCAACGATGTACGATAATTGAAGACCTAAATATAAACAGGTGCCACACCTGCAATGGTTACTGGCATAGTGCAAAAAATTGTAAAATGGAAGCAAAAGTATGTGCCTGGTGCAGTAAACCAGGTCATCACAGCTATGACTGCCCAGACAAAAATGATATTAGTAAGAAACGTTGTGTAAATTGCACACAAGCGAACGACAAATGGAATTGCAAATATAAAGTGGATCACGCTGCTTATGAGATAGATCACTGTGAAATTTATAAGTCTATCAAGAAACAGATTATTAATCAAACTAACTATGGCGAATAAATTAAATACAGTCTTAAGCTTTACTGAATCAAGGGTTGATACAGATCTTCTAAATACATTTGATGAGTGCGCCGACTTAATATCTTCACAAGATCATTTGAAGATAATGCACATAAATATAAGAAGTCTACGTCAAAATTTTGATTAGTTAGAAGCAATTCATAATCAATACCTTACTAATATTGACGTCTTGGTTTGTACTGAAACCTGGCACACAGCTAATTCCGACCTGTTTCCTTTAAGCGGATACAGATCTATATACAATGGTGGGACACTAAACCAGAACGATGGTGTAATAGTGTATGTAAAGTCTTTACTAAATTATATTCATGAAACTGTTCAAATAGGCGATCTAAAGGCGATTTGGCTACAAATAATGGATTGACAAGACAATCGAACAACGAATATTGTATCAATATATAGATTACATTCTGTGAAAGTTTCTACATTCACAAAGAACTTACAAGACTTTCTGGAACAACTGAATAGTGAAGAAACAATTATAGTTGGTGATATCAACATCGATTTATTAGCGAACAACGAGGGCAGTGAACAATATAAAATTATGCTTAGTTCATTCGGATTCATATCTGCGATAAACGGCATAACGAGGCCCAACGTTGCTGCAGGAACCTGTATTGACCATATATTTGTCAAAACAAAGTTTACCTTAAATAAAGTTGCTTCAGCTATTGTTCAATGTAACATTACTGACCATTATCCGGTACTCGTAATGCTACCAAAAATTTCGACTAACTCACCTACAATTCAATGCCCTCCACCAGAAAATCAAACAAGATTAAATTTCAAAACCCTGAGAAATCTATTACAATCAGAAACATGGCATGATATCCTCGAAATCACAGATCCCGATACTGCGGTAGCCAAATTTACTACCAGGCTTAAAACCTTCAAATCTGTAGCTTCAACTACATTACCCATACAAACACAAAAGAACAAGAAAAAACCTTGGATGACGGACCGCATAATTGCAGAAATGAAAGTGCGAGACAAGACCTACAACCAGTGGAGAGTAGCAGTACAATCGAAGAGACCGAAGAATTGTGTTACTAAATTGTGGGAAAAATATACTGAGTGCCGTAATAATTTAATTACTCAAATTAGAGCCACTAAGAAAAATTTTCAAACTAATAAAATTTTGCGAGTAGAGAAAACTCCAAAGCGACTCTGGGAGGTGTTAAACGACTTCGTTAAGGGCTCGAATAGACGAATAAATCCATCGATAACCTTGATTAATTCCGAAAAAGTAGTTGACGATGAGACAGAAATTGCCAATATTTTTAATAAGTACTTTTCTGAAATAGGTAATAGTTTAGCCGCACAAATCCCAGATCATCCAGTAAGTCCAGTACATGTTATTCGCGAACCAAATACATTGGTACTTTTTAATACCACTGCTACTGAAATATATAATTGTTTACGTAAACTAAAGAAACGTAAATCCCCTGGACACGATTATATTCCGACCTTTATCTACAAAAGTTTTGCAAAATGGCTAGCCTTACCCATCTCGCACATCATTAATTGCTCCTTCGAAACAGGTATATGTCCTGAAACTTATAAACACGCTATTGTAATTCCCATATTTAAATCCGGGAATAATTCTGATGTACGCAATTATAGGCCGATTTCTTTGCTAACTACCATTTCCAAAATCTTTGAAACTTGTCTAAAAACTCGAATCAATGGATTTATTAGTCGGCGTTGCATCTTACATCCTAACCAGTATGGTTTTGTTGATGGGAAGTCGACCGAAACGGCTATAGCGGCTTTGACTCGCAAAATATATTTAGCTCTAGAACACAGCGAACCATGCCTATCAATTTTTGTAGACCTTGCGAAAGCGTTTGACACACCGAACCATAAACTATTATTAGAGAAACTAGAGAACATAGGACTAAGGGGTAAAGTAGCTGAACTGTTAACGAGTTATTTGACTGACAGAACACAGTGCGTAAGAGTGGGTTCAAAACATAGTTATGTAACACGGCTTACATGGAGTTCCCCAAGGATCCATCTTGGGCCCGCTCATGTTTATTATTCACATAAACGATATGTTTGACTTGTTTCAGCCTGATGAAGTCATAGCCTACGCAGACGATATTGCCCTAATTCTTACGGGGAAATTGTGGAATGGCCTGATTAGTACTGCTTCAGTCAAATACTCGTTACTAGATAAATATTTTATTTCAAACTATCTCACCGTAAATCTAAGTAAGACCGTTTTTATCCCATTTGGATGCTATGCTGACAGTGTACCTCGAAAGCTCAACCTAAAAGTGCATACTCGTACATCGTGTAAGACCAGTGCAACGAACTGTAATTGCCCTAACATTACTCTTGTAAATCATACTCGTTACCTCGGTATCGAAATTGACTCGCATATAAAATGGGATTTTCATGTAAAAATGGTCTCAAACAAATTAAGGTATTTAGTTTTTGTATTTGTGAGACTGAGAAAAATAATGGAGGTTCGACATCTCCTCACTCTATATCACGCATTATTCTCCTCAATTCTTAACTATGGCATTATTGCATGGGATGCAGCGTGCTCCTGCCATGTTAGACCCCTAGAAGTCCTACAAAAAAATATCATAAAAATCATTTATGGTAAAAGCAGATACTACCCCTCCGACAAAGTCTTTTGCGAATCTAAGATTCTCGATATTCGACAAAAATTTATTTTTGATTCTTTAGTAAGCGCTATAAAAAACAATGTACTTATTTACGCTAATCATTGTTTTAATACTAGAGGCAGAAGTACGAACACAGTATTAATTCCTAAAAGGAGCAAAAAAATATCGAGGCAGTGTTTCGATTATGTAGCCGCTAAAAGTTACAATATTTTTATATCGGATAATGCAGTACCTACTCGTAACCTGAAATATCACATAAAACGATTTATAATTTCGAAACCGCGGGATATATGCCATCGAATTTGTGAAGACCTTTGAATAGGTGCATATGTACTTTAAAACTGAGTGTACACGAACAATTATTACTGTGCATTATTACTGTACTTTATTTATATTTTTAATTAGTTTTAATTAGTTTAAGGAAGATTAGTACGTAAGAAATTTCTTCAGAGGTGTGTCACACCTCCTCTTGCAGTCAGGCCTAGCCTTGCAAGTTAATGTACAATGCGCACAATTATTCTACGACATAGGTATCAGTTGTTATATATTACTGTATAATGTTTTGTAATCTGACCCAGAGAGAGAATAAATTTCAATTTCAAATTTCAATTTGTGTCCTAATCGCAACAGGAAGCCCGAAAAATAGTGTTGAAAGTGAATAATTATTCGTCTGGGTATCTTATGTTTGTAGTAAAGAGGGGGTCTGGGAGGCGGAGTCTAGTCTAACCTCCAACCATTCAGATAGCACATGGGTTTAGTTATCATCCATACCTCTGTGGTTCGAGGTTAGGATAGTATCAAAAGGAGGGTCTGGGGGCGGAGCCCCCCCCCCCGCACGCAAGCATCCCTAAGTCCACGGATTGTTTGAGGCAAAGGTCATTTAATTAAAGGAAAGTATCAACTGCAAATGGCAATGATAATGCGTGGACCTAGGGATGCTTGCGTGCTCCAGACCCCCCCTTTTTATACTAACCTAACCTCCAACCTGATAATTAAACCCATGCGCTATCTGAATGATTGGAGGTTAGTTTTAATCGATTAGGAAATTATTTCTACCTAGTACCAGGTAGAAACCCATCATGTCATTGAATGTTCCCATATGACCCCCATGAAGTAAAAAAATCACGTAAATTAGCGCTTAACTGCAGTAACTTTTCTGAGGCTCTTTTGTTTATTGGTGATATCGTTAGAGAGATGCAAACCACGAATTATGATCTTTCAACAAATTTAAAACATATGGAATGTTCCCATATGACCCCCATAATGTGAACATTGACGTAAATTAGCGCTCAACGGCCGTAACTTTTCTGAGGCTATTTTTCTTTCATGACATCGTTAGAGAGATGCAAAAGACGAATTATTATCGAATTTAAAAAAATTTTAAACCAATGGAACGTTCCCATATGACCCCCATGAAGTAAAAAATCACGTAAATTAGCGCTTAACTGCAGTAACTTTTCTGAGGCTCTTTTGTTTATTGGTGATATCGTTAGAGAGATGCAAACCACGAATTATGATCTTTCAACAAATTTAAAACATATGGAATGTTCCCATATGACCCCCATAATGTGAACATTGACGTAAATTAGCGCTCAACGGCCGTAACTTTTCTGAGGCTATTTTTCTTTCATGACATCGTTAGAGAGATGCAAAAGACGAATTATTATCGAATTTAAAAAAATTTTAAACCAATGGAACGTTCCCATATGACCCCCATAAAGTGAAAATCACGTAAATTGGCGCTTAAAAGCCGTAACTTTTCTCAGGTTCTTTTTTTTATTGATGTTATCGTTAGAGAGATGCAAAAGGCGAATTATCAGGGTATTTAAAACAATTTAAACCCCATGGAACGTTCCGATATGTCCCCTATAAGGTGAACATTGATGTAAACTAGCGCTTAACTGCAGTAACCTTTCTGAGGCTCTTTTTGTATTTTAAAAAATTGAAAACTCATGGAATGTTCCCATATGAACCCCATAGGGGGAAAATTGACATAAATCACGTAAATTAGCTCTTAACGGCCTCAACTTTTCTGTGGCTCTTTTTTTTTATTGATGATATCGTTAGAGAGATGCAAAAGACGAATTATGATCGTATTTTAAAAAATTGAAAACCCACGGAACGTTCTCTTATGACCCCTATACTGTGAAAATTGAGGTAAATTACCGCTTATCTGTCGTAACTTTACTGAGGCTCTTTTTTTATTGATGATATCGTTAGAGAGATGCAAAAGACGAATTATGAACGTATTTTAAAAAATGGAAAACACATGGAATGTTCCCATATGACCCCCATATTATCAAAAATCTCGTTAATAAGCGCTTAACGGCCGTAACTTTTCTGAGGCTCTTTTTTTATTGATGATATCGTTAGAGAGATGCAAAAGACGAATTATGATCGTATTTTAAAAAATATACAACCCATGGAACGTTCCGTTATAATCCCCGTAAAGTGAAAATTGACATAAATCACGTAAATTAGCGCTTAACGGCCGTAACTTTTCTGAGGCTCTTTTTTTATTGATGATATCGTTAGAGAGATGCAAAAGACGAATTATGATCGTATTTTAAAAAATTGAAAACCCATGCAATGTTCCCATATGACCCGCAAAAGGTGAAAATTGATGTAAATTAGCGCTTAACTGTCGTAACATTACTGAGGCTCATTTGTTTATTGACATTATCGTTTGAGAGATGCAAAAGACTAATTATGATCTTTAAACAAATTTAAAACATATGGAATGTTCCCGTATGACCCACATAACGTGAAAGTTGACATAAATCTCGTAAATTAGCGCTTACTGCAGTAACTTTTCTGAGGCTCTTTTTCTATTGATGATATCGTTAGAGAGATGCAAAACACGAATTATGATGGTATTTAAAAACATTTAAAACCCATAGAACGTTCCCATAGGACCTCCATAGAGTGAAAATCACGTAAATTGGCGCTTAAAAGCGGTAACATTCCTCAGGCTCTTTTTTTATTGATGATATCGTTAGAGAGATGCAAAAGTCGAATTATCAGCGTATTTAAAACAATTTAAACCCCATGGAACGTTCCGATATGTCCCCTATAAGGTGAACATTGATGTAAACTAGCGCGTAACTGCAGTAACCTTTCTGAGGCTCTTTTTTTATAGATGATGTCGTTAAAGGGATACAAACTACGAATTATGATCGTATATTAAAAAATTTAAACCCCATGGGATGTTCTCATATGACCCCCATTAGGTCAAAAATCATGTAAATTAGCGCCTAACTGTCGTAACTTTTCTGTGGCTCTTTTTTTTATTGACGATACCGTTAGAGAGATGCAAAACACGAATTATGATGGTATTTTAAAAAATGTTAAACCCATGGAATGTTCCCATACGACCCACAAGAGGTGAAAATTGATGTCAATTAGCCCTTAACTGTCGTAACATTACTGAGGCTCTTTTGTTTATTGACGTTATCGTTAGAGAGATGCAAAAGATGAATTATTATCGTATTTAAAAAAATTTAAAACTCATGGAACGTTCCCATATGACCCCCATAAGGTGAAAATTAAATGTAAATTATTAATTTTATTAATTGGGATGCAGTATACGTTTTATCTCTAAATATTTTGTGATCTGCTGGGTGACAAGGGAATCAATGTCCTTAGAGAGGTGGGCAGAGCGGGGATTTGTGATTGGACGGGTGTCAGAAGGATTTAAGGGGTTAGCAATTTTCTTAAGTGTATGATGTAAGATGATTTCCAACTGGGAGGGAAATAGCCAGAGATGAGTGAAAGATTGAAAATGGATGTTAAATATGGTGCAATGATTGTAAACATGGATTTTAGAGGGAGATGATCGGGACTAAGCCCACGTGATTTTTGGCAACTTAATTAAGACTAAGTAGGACATGATAATGATTAATAGCAGTAAAGGAGAATGCTGTATGGATATTAGGTAATGGACGCATGATAATGTTGTTGAGTGTCGCTAAGACAAGACGGGCGAAATGACGACATTTGTGCGAACTGACGATTTAATGCAATGGGTGAAAAATGAGGAAGTGCGGACTGTGATGGCTGATTAGCAAGTCTTAATTTTCGTAGGCAAGACCAGAGTTTGTTCGTGCTTGTTTGTTGGAGCACTAGTTCGCCTAAGTGACGATTTTTGGCCGCTTTTAAGATATTTTTAATCTCGCAACGCATATTCTTATATTCCTGGAAAAGACGCAGGTTTCGAGTTCTTTTCGCACGCAGGTACAATTTGTCGCGTTCCTTAATCCTACTTTGTTTACTAAGTGTGATCCACGGAATAGCGCGGTGCAAAATACGTTTTGTAATAAATGGCGCATGTAAATCTAAAACTTCGGTAATACATTCGTGAAAATTATTTACGCAGTTTATTAGACCGTGTTGTTGCGAATTTGTTTGAAGTTGTGTATGATCGGAAGCTAAAAGATGAGGAAACTTAAGTTGAAGTAATGCTGAAAGATCTTTATTTAAAGCAGAATAGTCGCATTTGGCGAAGTTACGATAGGTGATAATTTGTGGAATGGAATTGAGGTTAGTGAATTCGTATTGAATCATAATAAGACAATGACCTGCCGCAAAGGGAGTATAAGACGTAGAAAAACTTTTAATTGTATCTGAAGAATCGACTAGTATAACATCCAGCTGAGAAGAAGAAAAACAAGAATAATGGGTGGTTCCAAAGGGTACAGAAAAAAGCGAGTAGTCTTGAATAAAATTTTGGAGATATACAGAATCAACTCTATTCTCTAATAAATTACAGTTTAAATCGCCGGTTAGAATTATGTTCTTATATTTAGAAATATATGTATTAAACTTAACTATAAATTCCGCGAGAAGTTGCCCATGCGGGCGTCGGTATATAACAAATTGTATAATGTCGGTATAAAGACAATTTGACATCCAAAAAAAGATATTCTGGGGTGTCAATGCTTTCATTTATTGATAACTCGAGAATGATGTAAGATAAAGATTGTGGAAGTAACATGCGGCACCTCCACCAAAAATAAAGCGTGTTTGCCCATCGCTGCGCAGCGCCCGATCATTACGGACAAAATTATAGTTTTTAATGGAAACACACGATGAATCAACAAGCGGTGTCATCCATGTTGCGGTGACTGCCAGGATGTGTGTTGTGCAATCAACTCATTTTCCACATCTTGCAGATGGGCACGTAGTGAATATATATTTATACACGAAATTTTTAAAGATGACAAAGAATCGGACGAAGACACGTTACTTGATACACATTGATTAACAAGATTCTGCTATGGTTGTCAGGCAATGTTATTGAGATCTTGTTCTGTGGCAATTAACAACTCGGGGGTACCGCCATCTTTTCTTACAAAAACATTGCCATCTCTCAGCCTAAACACGCTTGTAACCTGCGTTATTAGCCGCTAGTTTGGCTTTTTTAAACAAATTGTAGGTCGATGAGGGCAAAAACTCGTTGTAATACACAGTTTTGTCAGCGTTAGCATCTTTGGATAGTTCCGAGAATAATTCCTGGACGGTAATTTTCCCCAACTTACGCTTTGTTTCGACAATAAAATTTCGCACATCAACAGATTTAAGGCGTATTTTTAAGGAGAAATACTGTGTAGGAATGGTCGAACTTGCAGCAGCAGCATAAATGGTCGATGGTCGATTACGTTCAATTTTATTAATTTTTAAGATGTCGCTCAATAAACCAGGCAATTTTAAGTGGGTCAGCACGCGGAGCATATGTCTTTACATGACAGAGAACACCGATTTGGCGTACCGTTTACTATGAGGTATGGAGTTGGTCGTGCAAGAGCATTGCTCTTTTTCATATATTCAACATCCGATTTGAGAGCATTGCATAAAGCGGTGTTCTGCTGTACGGCAGATGCTAAATTTGAAAGATCCGTTCGAATAGCATTAGTATCGGCTCTAACGGCCGTAAGTTCCTGTCGCACACCGTTAATCGCTTCAAGGATTTGCGAAAATTGCTGAGCCGTATCCGTAGTTGACTGCTTTGGGGGCAAGGTAGGAGAAACGGATAATACTTGCGGAGGGAGGGAACTAACCGAAAATAGTCGCGACGGTGTTAATAGCGGCTGCACTCGATGAAGAAGAGAGGATGGAGTAGGGAGCGCGAGGAGAGATACGTCACGCGCGACAACAGTAGTTGCGACGGTAGGCGGCGGAAGAAGTAAGTACGACAAAGAGCGCACACAACACACAGATTCCGATTTCCCGCATATGTAGAGCCGTCCGCAAGACCCGTTAAAACACTTTTCGACACTTGACGAAATCGATTACAGACTTGTAGCACTTTGCACAAATAACGCGAACTACGTTATGGTCCGATTTGATGTTACTTCTAGTTTTCGGCATCGGTTTTCGTACCTTGTAATAAGTCGCTCGTCTTCAATTCAGTATCGATGACAGTTGTTACTTGAAATAGGCGGCTGACATATTACACCACGTGACTGGAGTGGACTTGCGCAGTTGATGTTGGCTCCGCGATCGCCGTTGAACACGTGCCCGGTGAAAACCGTGGAAAAGATTTTATGATTATCCAAAAGGCACACCATGGACCCACTAGATGTTGTCACTCGGAAAAAATTTCACTAATCAGGTCCACAATTGGTGCACACATTCTGGAATAACTTCTCGCTCCGGAAATTAAAGATAATTGTGAATAATACTGAAATAAGGTGGAGCAAGAATTTACACGTGGGTAGTGTTTACTCACCAGAGAGAGGGGGATCGAGGGAGAGAGAGAGAGAGAGCCAGAGAGAAACAGAGAGCAGGAGCCATGGGTAAGAGGATTTGCGAGAGAGACAGTGAGGATTAATAAATTATCAACTAAGGTAAGTCGGCAGAGCCGAAAAGAAAAGTAACTTTTTCCGTTAATAAATTAACACGAGACCGGAAGAGGCGAGTTAAGAATTGAAAGTCGAAAGATAGTTTTTCCGTTAATTGATAATTAAATTACCAAGTCGAATCGGAAGTCGCGAGTTAGGAACTAAAAGTAGAAAGATCGTTTTTTTTTCGTTAATGAATAATTAAATTACCAAGTCGGACCGGAAGTGGCGGGTTAGGAACTGAAAGTCGAAAGATCGTTTAAATCAAATAATAAATTAAATTAAATAATAAATTAATAATAAAAAAAATTAAAGATCGGGCAGGAAGTAGTGACATAGAAGGATAAAAATCATCTTAGGTTTTTTTTGGGGAAATTAAGAAACAGAAAATTAGAAACCGAAAGTGAATGCGCATAGTTGACGTGGGTCGCCAGCAGAATATCGAGGAAGTGTAGGAGATGGCGAGGAAGGTAGGAACGGGAAGTTCCACTTCCGGCAACGTGGAAACTTGAAAAAAAAGACAGACCAGACGAGCCCAGCGGAAACCAAATTTTCGAGTCGCGTCCGATTAAAAGAAAGTTGTGTAGGGTGATACAAAATAAAATTAAAATGTATAGTACATGTAATTTTTTTATAGAATTAAATAAAGAAAAAAATACAACGTTACACGTCAATAAAAAAAAGAGCCTCAAAACAATTACGGCACTTAAGCGCTCAAAACTTCAACATCATGAAAAAACATCAACTTGTAGTTATGCCGAAAGTGGGTGAACAAGACTTAATTCCCGAAGTCTTGTTAAAAACTATTTTTTGTAAATGCGAAACCGGGTGTATTGTATAAGCAAGAAATGCAGCTGGCGGAAGCTTGGATTAAAATGCACGAATTTATGCACAAACTGTCACAATGCTGAAAACAGTTGCAATATTGAAAAGCAAATTTTCGACTGTATAAGCGACTCAGAAGATGTAATTGACGAAGAACCGTACATCGCCGGACGGAATATGACCATTGAAGAAGTAGACGACGGTATTAAGGCCAGGTTACTATCGAAAAATTTTTTTTTTCGTAAGTCGCTAGGAAATACTCTCAGAAATAACATAGAATTAGTCCCGAAGGTCCGAGCGACCGCAAAACAGGTATAAAAGAGGGCAGAGCGGAGCGCGGTAAGCAGTAAATCCGGCCGCTTGAGCACCTGGCTTGGTGGCGGCTGTTACATTCCAACGGACCGCCTTATAGTTTTGTTTCCTTTCGGTTTTGAAAAGTGTTTACATCTCTGTAGTTTCAGCAGAGTTTCTAGTTTAGTATACGTGGCATTTTCGTTGGTAATAGTTTGCTTCAGTCTTTGCACGCGTTTGTAAATTTTTCGTTCGTGTGTACTAAAAATCCACCATGGATAGAAAATCACAATCGGGAATACCGCATAGATCAAAGAAGAGGAGATTTAGTAGTAATCGACATACTTCAGATAGTAACATTGAAAAAACCAGTGCTGCTGCTAAAAAACTGAAAAACAGTCAGCCGCAATTGGAAGTAACTATCGATCCGTCTCTGGCTTACGTGATCGTTGAGTGGTATGTGTTTGAATTATTGAGCAAAGAGTTGCTTGTGTAAACTGTGGTCACAAAGTGTGATTCGGAAAAAGTGATTTAAAAGTTTCCTAATAGAAATCATCTGTAATTGTGAGAAGAGTGAACCAATCCCTTCATCTCCAAAAATAAGTAGTGGTTACGAACACAAGGATAGTTTTTGCAATGCGCTTGATAGGAGTTGGTTTTTATGGTTTATTAAATTTTTGTGGACTGATGGACATCTCATCGAATGCATTAAATGCAAATGCCTATTACAATAGCTTACGGCATATTTATTGTGCAGTGAAGGCTGTTACTGAAATAATTTTTAAAAAAGCTGTCAGAGAAGAACAAGAAATGAATAAAGAAAAAGGATTACCCGAAGATAGGCTTACTGTTTCGGGCGACGGTTCGTGGCCAAAAAGAGGATTCACAGCTTTACTTGGAATTGTTAGTTTAATCGGCAAGTATACGAACAAAGTCATGGATGTAGCCATGAAATCAAAAATTTGTCAAGCAATCAGTAATTGTTCACAAAAGTTTCCCGAAAATACGTCAGAGTTTGATGCTTGGTTTACGGAGCACTGTGAAGCAGGACATTGTACAAGAGATCATGATGGTAGTGCCGGTCTTATAGAAGTTGAAGGAGTGCAAGAGATGTTTATGATATCTGTGGAGACGTACGGTGTTATGTACGAATATTATATCGGTGACGGTAACAGTAAAACTTTTAAGCGGCTCGAAGAAATTGAAGAAAAAGGCATGTGTTTTGCACGTAGGCAAGAGTATATAGCTACTTTTCCACGTCTATATGCACGTAGGCAAGAGTATTTGCTACTTTTCCACGTCTATATAGACGTGGAAAAGTAGCAAAAAAAACCTTGCGAAAATAAAGAGAGCTCTGAAAGCAAAAGAAAAAAGAGAGGCATTAGAGAGAGGTGAAAAAGTACTAACAAAGAAGAGGGCTGAAAAAGCGACCAACCTGCAGTAAAATCTTTACAATTCACTGAAGCGCAACTGGCAACATTACCTGGCTCCTTTAAAAAAGCTGTGCTTGCTCACCCCGATTCTGCAGCAGATATGAAGAAGGCAATTCTGGTCTTTTTTTTATCACAAGTGTTCTACAGACGCAAAGCCGAAACACGAGTACTGTCCAGCCGGAGCAGATTCGTGGTGCGGTTATTAAAAGGAAGTACGTACAGATAAATTACATGAGTTCAAACATCCTTCGGCTTTCGATGAAGAAGTGAAAGATCTTTTAAAACCAATTTATGAGGAATTAACCGACGAAAAAGTGCTCGAGAGATGCTTAGGCTCTAATGCTCAAAACAATAACTGTAGCGTCTTTTTTTACGTCGCGATGATGGCAAACGATTAAAAAATTGAGGAAGAAAAGAAAGGCTTGTGATTAAATTTAATCCTCTGTATTTTATTTTATATTTTGGTATAAACAAGCGCGCGTGTGTGTTCCGACCAAAGGTTCGTCGTCGAGTGTCGCTTCCAGGTGCGCATAATCGCCGTAACGGAAACCGTATATTTACAATGTGTTGGTTCATTTTTCAAAACATACGCCATACATTCAAATTGACTAAACATACCGGCCACCTTGAAGCAATAGCCTTCAACAAGTGTTCACATACTAATCAATTTTCGACTGGTAAAACACAAAGCTTATTAACGCTTCTAGTCGTAGACCCGTTAGCTGTCTTTAATCGAACTACCCGTACAACTCCATTTTTACCAGGCAGTAGTTCCTCAATTCTCGCATATTTCCATCGCATCGGCGGCGCATTTTCATCCTTTAGCAAGACTAAAGTACCTTTTTTGAGGTTTGCCTCGGATTGTCGATGCCATTTTCCGCGGGATTGTAATTGTGACAAATATTCACGAGACCATCTAGACCAGAAATGTTGCTTCAATTTATTTAATAATTGAAAACGTGTAACATAATTATCTGATAAATTTTGAACACCGATATCGGGTATCTCGTGAAGCATTTGTTCAATTATAAAATGCCCAGGAGTCAAGGCTGTCAAATCGTCCGGCTCGTTTGACAGAGGTGTCAAAAGTCTCGAATTCAAACAAGCTTCTGTCTGAACCAGAACAGTATATAGTTCTTCAAATGAAAGTTTTACATTTGCAATTGTTTTTTTAATACAATTTTTGGCCGATTTGACTGCCGCCTCCCATAATCCACCCATATGAGGAGAGTGAGCAGGAATAAATTTCCAATTAATACCGATGTCACCGCAATATCGTGGCACCTCCGATTGATGTTTATCGCTACTTATTAATTCGGCTAACATCTTGAGCTCGTTACTAGCTCCTCTGAAGTTACTTCCGTTGTCAGAAAATAAATTTGCGCATTTTCCACGCCTTGCAATAAATCGCTTTAAGGCATTTAAGAAAGCTGGAGTACTTAAACTGGTAACCAGCTCAAGATGTACAGCCTTTGTGGAAAAGCACACGAAGACGGCTAGATATGCCTTATCAGTTTTATTCCGCGATATTTTTATACTAAAGGGTCCGGCATAGTCTACCCCAGAATTTAAAAATGGGCGACTTATGGTCACCCGATCTACAGGCAAGTCTCCCATTTTTTGTCTAATTAACATTGGTTTATTTCTAAAACATATAATACATTTTTTTATCACGTTTCGCACGCAAGACTTTCCGTGTAGAGGCCAGTATTTCGTACGGATCGCCGCCAGGAGCGCATTCGGGCCAATGTGCAATTGTAAATGGTGCATATCTCGGATTATTAAAACTGTTAAAACATGAGAAGAAGGTAAAATTACAGGATGACGTTGCGAAAACGATATATTAGCCCGGTCTAGGCGCCCTCCAACACGAAGTAGTCCAGACTCATCAATATATGGACATAGATTACTAATCTTGCTGGTAGATTTTACTTGCTTCTTATTCTTCAGGTCTTGAATATCTTCCGAGAAGACTACATGTTGAGTTCGACGAATTATCACTTCTTCCGCTGAATTTAACTCCTAAGTTGTTAATGGACCAATTTTAATAGCTTGTCCTTGTCGTTTTTGCTTAATATTATAGTAAAATCTTAGACAATAACTTACGACACGTTTTAGCATGCTAAATGAAGAAAACCTTTCGATCCAATTATCACACTCACCGCTTGTGGTTGCCAACGCGATCATTGATGTTCGGAGCTCGGGAATATTATTTGGACTTGATACATTCATTTGGGGCCAACAATCTGCAGAATTACAGAGCCATTCCGGGCCATGCCACCATATTTTTGCATTCTTTAATTCCGCAGGATCCGCCATCTTGCATCATTAGTTAAATCACGTATTTCTGTTACTCGATTGGCGACAAATGTTTTCCAACGTTGTGGTTCACCTCCAATCCACGCCAATGTAATTGTAGAATCGGTCCAAAAATATGTTTTATGAATTGATAAGTCGACAAATTCTTTAGCCTTGCTGGCTAATTGCGACGCCAAAAGAGCTCCACAAAGCTCGAGTCTTGGCAAGCTTATTTTCCTCAGAGGAGCAACGCGAGATTTCGCACATGCGAGTGATACCTCTATGTGGCCCTGTTCAGTTGTAGACTTTAAATATATACAGCAACCATAAGCACTTTCGGACGCATCCGAAAAGACATGCATTTCGATCTTAGTCGGATTATTACACAGAATTCTTCTTGGTATGCGAAGCTCTCGAACAGACATTAAGTTCGATTGAAATTGCATCCAAGTTGAATGAATTGAGGCAGGTAGTGACTCATCCCAGCTTACATTCACTTGCAAAAGTTCTTGCAAGATAATTTTGGCCTTAACAGTAATTGGGCCAATTAACCCAAGAGGATCGAAAATTTGTGATGCTATTGAAAGAATGGATCGTTTGCAAACCTTACGATTAATTTGCTCTTCTTGAAAGTCGTAAAATATGAGATCTTTCGATGCGTCCCAATAAATGCCTAAGGTTTTTTGTTCTTTATTAATTTAATATGTTCCGACGAAATTTGCTTTCCCTTCCTCATTCAGTATGTTTTCATCATTGGCCGACCATTTTCGCAAAGTTAATCCTGCAGACCCCAAAACGTCTGTCAATTTCTGTTTTAATGATCGTACTTGCTCGATGGTTTGTCCGCCTGTCAGTAAATCATCAACGTAAAAATCGCGACGAATGATCCTGGACACCTCTGGATATTGCGACTCGTTTTTTTGGCGATTTCATGTAGACTTCGAATAGCTAAGAACGATGAGGCTGCCAAACCATATGTGACAGTATTGAGCTGATATTCTCGAACAGGTTCTGCTGGATGCTCACGCCATAAAATTCGTTGAAGGTCACGAAACTTCTCATGGATTTGTATTTGACGGTACATTTTTTTCAACGTCCCCAGTTATGGCGTACCGGTGCTGTCTGAATCGCAGAATAATGGCAAACAGGTCCTGCTGGATTACTGGGCCCACCATTAAATTATCATTGAGCGAAATCCCCGTTTCAGTTTTTGTTGAGCCGTCAAAAACCACCCTCAATTTACTAGTCGTGCTTGTTTTTTTGTGTACGGCGTGGTGCGGCAAATAATGAACATTATTCGATCCTGAACGAGCATCAGGTACCAATTTCATATGCCCGAGGTTTACATAATCCCTCATGAATTCAATGTAATTCTTACGTAATTCCGGTGTCCTTTCAAATCGTTTTTCCATTGCCATCAATTTCTTCATTGCTGCATCTCTATTATTTCCAAGCTTCAAGACATTTTCTCGTAAAGGCAAAGCAACGCTAATGATTCCATTTTCGTTTCGCTTGTATGTTCCGCAGAAAATTTTTTCACATTCCCTTTCTTCGGACGTCAACATTTTTATTTTTGGAGTTTCCTCAATTTTCCAAAAATTTTCAAGAGATGCACGGATATTATCTTCCTCTGTCGCAATTCCACAAAATGATGAGCCCGAACTACCACGTGTATTTACATATTCAACTTGACCTGTCACAATCCACCAATGTCATCAATTTTGTTTTTTGTACAATTGGTTCGTTTTTCCCTAATTTAATTTGACCTATACAAAGGCAATTCCAAAATTCAGTAACTCCCAGCAACAAATCAATCTCATTCGGTAAAATATAAGTCGGATCAGCAAGAACTATATTTTCAGGAATTTTGAATCCCCTAGTATTAACCGAAAAATTAGGTAAATTCGACGTAATTTTAGGCAGTACTACGAAATTCAAATTAACTTTATAATTGTTAACACGAGATTCTATTGTGGCACTAACGCCCCCTTGACCTTTCATGACATTTTGACCGATCCCGGCGATAGCAAAAGATTCATTATTGTTCTGACTAAATCCCAAGCGTTTGCATAGCTCTGATGTCATCATATTAATTTGCGAACCATTATCTAATATCGCGCGACATTCGTGTGCCTTTCCACCTTTGTCACGGATAATAACTTTCAAAGTACCAAGTAGCGATTGTCTAACGATTTGATTTTGATTACTAATTGCACTAAGAGTTTGCATCAAATTCACCGAAGCACCATTGTTTCCATTCAACTCGCTGTTGATTGTATTATTTTCAAAATGTAATAGTGTGCTATGTTTCTTACCGCATTGTTTACATCCCCGAGAAAAACAATTTTGAACAGTATGATTTGAACGTAAACAGTTAAAGCACAATTGATTTTTTTTTACTTCATTTCATCGTTGGTCAATAGACATTTCCCTGAATTTGGTGCAATTAAAAATCGGATGAGAGCCATCACAAATTAAACATTTTACTGTCACGGGTCTACTAGATACAATAAAACAATTGTTTACATTCTTTTTACCTTTTGAAAACTTGGGTTTATCTGCAATTCGTTCACCGTTTGGCTCATCCGTGATGCTAGCGCGATCCTCCAGAAATTCCACAAAATCATCTATAACGATATCTTCTTTACGTTTTATTTCGTCGCGCCATTCGCGTTTACTATTTGGATCCAATTTTAGTTGCATAATATAAATAATTATTTCATCCCAGGTATTTGCTTTAAGCATTTCCAAAGCCCGAATGTGCTTTATAACATCGTGTAACATTCTATTCAAAGCATGATTTGATTCACTGGTCATAATTGGTATGTCTAAAATGCTTTGCAAATGCCTTTCGATTATTTTGCGTTTTTTTTTTCAAATCTACGTGTCAGTAAGGTCCATGCCGTTGCATAACTGTCAGCTGCAGAGCCAAATGATTGTATGACCTCTGCTGCTGAGCCTTTCAAAGATGATCTTAAATAAAATAGCTTTTCTACATCCGAAATATTGGTATTATTTCCAACAACCGAACGAAATGTGTCGCGAAATTCAACCCATTTCTCATAATTACCGTCGAACGTCAACATATTCATAACCGGGAGTTTTACGCCAGCAGATATTCGATTAATTTCATTTAATTGCCTTGGTGAATCAAGACCGTAATTAATTTCATTTCGTCCTGTAATGTTGTTATTGTCGGTTTGCACGACGATATCATCATTACTAGAAACGACTGTGTTGGTTTGCCCGGTATGACGTATGCGTGTTTGTTTTGGTTGTTCTAAATTGCCTAGTACGTTGTTTTCTATTACCGTAACGTCTGCATCGATCGATCCTTTATTTTGTTCGTTTATTCGCGATTTTACAATATTTAAAATTGATTTTGCTTTACTAATTGAATCCATATAGCTATCTTCAAACAAATAACGCTCGTCATTTTCGCTGTCATCGACCTCGTATTCTACTTCGATTTTAGATTGAATTTTATCAAATTTCTGGAAAATATCGTTTGCGTTTTCTATTCGTGTTTCTAATAATTCGACAGAAATCGTTGAAATCTCGACTTCGTCTAAAAACGTTTGAAATCTTTTTAATCTCGATTTTTCAACACCATGCGCTTTCCTTAACTGAGAGATTTCAAGAGTCATATTTAAATGTTTGAATTAATTTGTGAATATAAATAAACAATGATCGATAATATGCGCACACTCGTAATTTTATTTACGCAATAATAATAAATAATGTTGTAAAAAAGCTTAGTATAATTATATAAATGTAATATTTCAAAATAAAAGTCTTAAAGTTCAATTACCATTTTATAATAACTGATCGGAACACACTTACAATACGTTCATTACAATTTTCAAAGACGTTGCTGCTTTCAATGATGGGTCCGTTGACCTTTTCCAATCTTCCTTGAAATAGGCGTTATTGCTCCTCGATAACGAATGTGAATTTCTTGAAGTTTTACTTTCAGGATAAAGTGGCTGGATCCGCGTTTTAATATTCCTCGCTATGATTTTTCGGTTACGCGTTATTATTTCTCAGATCACTCAAATTTATCGTATTCTCGTTCCACTAATTTACTTTGAAGAATTGAAGATGGTAGTTGATTTTCCACGTGCACGAATTTGAGCGTTTAACAGATATTTACTGATTTTTTTCAATTCAAAAGCGATATCCGGCTCGAAGGACCATTTGTAGCGTCTTTTATTACGTCGCGGTGATGGCAAACGATTAAAAAATTGAGGAAGAAAAGAAAGGCTTGTGATTAACTTTAATCCTCTGTATTTTATTTTATATTTTGGTATAAACAAGCGCGCGTGTGTGTTCCGACCAAAGGTTCGTCGTCGAGTGTCGCTTCGAGGTGCGCATAATCGCCGTAACGCAAACCGTATATTTACAATGTGTTGGTTCATTTTTCAAAACATACGCCATACATTCAAATTGACTAAACAATAACTAAAGTTATAATTCGTGTGTTTGGAACATAGCTCCTAAGCACAAGTTTGTTGGTAAAAAAACACTTGAAATCGCTACTTTTAGTGCTGCTTGCATTTTTAATGAAGGGTTTTTACCGATTTTGAAAGTTATGGAAGTTATGGGTGTTACAATCGGCCCGCAAGCAAGGCAGTACGCTGATAAAGTCAATGACAGGCATGTTGATCGAGCCGAGCTTGAAGCGACGGAAGCATCTAAAGAGCAGCGGACTGCAAGAAGAAACGCAAAAATCCTTAAAAATGACGCATATGAAGACAAGGAAGGAGTAGTGTACGAAGTCGGATTGGATATGTAAGTAAAAATCACTTTCTACAACGATTTTTCACGAATAAAACAAAAAAAAAAAACTTTAATCACGTTTTTCTCGAAACCACGTTTTTTCAACTTAATGACACTTTCATTTAAAAACTATTGCACCTATCGACATGAATCATACGGCATTTTACTCTTCAAAGGCCCCTCCATGGTCTGGACTAGGATCTAAAATATTCATTGTTATTTAAAAAAGTTATGAATAATTAAAACTGAAAAAAAAATTCAAAAAATTGAAAAGGCCGCCATTTTTTTTTTGGTCTACATTTTTTATTCTAGTTCACACGATAGCCAATGTCATACAGAATAAAAAACCATTTTCATTTTTGCTTACAGATAATTTTTGGATGAGAAATCATGTCATTGGTCCGGAGGATGGGCGACTTTGAACCGCCATTTCGCCAAAAAAAAATACGAAAAAATATATTTCAATTGTTGATGACATGCATTTTAAGATATAAAAAGTTCGATTTCCAAAGACGTTTTTCAGTGTGAAGAAAATTTATTTTAAAAAAACACGAAATCTATGGTAACCTAGCCTTAACGACGATCAAACGACTCGGAAAGCATTGTTGAATATGACGATGATAAAGTTCCGGCAAAGACGCAAAAATTTATATAACATCTAGTAAATTTTAAAAACCTATCAATGTCAATAAATATTTTTCCGCCAAAGTATTGTAGTAATCATTTTTGTGAAACCATTTGAAACCTAATTAATTATCGTTATACAGCACAACCCCACTGGTTGCTGCATACTGGGACTCGCTCCCTCTCGGGTTGCATGTCGATACGCCCCGCCCACCTAAGTGTAACAGTCCCGTGCCTATCGAAATGCGCACGTGGTCGTTTAGTTCGGGCCCCAGATAATTAAAAAAAATTTTTTTTGGTGATAATTGTACGTATTATTTAAATAAATAAATAAATAAATAATTAATAACCAATAAAATTTATAAAAACGTACGTAATATATTTTATTAGTTATTAATTATGAGGGAAAAAAGAATTTTAAAATTGGATATATATATAATTAGGTAAAAATTTCGGTAAAACGGTGAAACACAACGAAAAAAGTTGAGAAAAACATTTTTTTTTGATTGTTTAAATACATACATATAAAAATATGTGAGATGCGGGGCCCTTTGCTGCGCCTCAAAATTGCATGCAGTAGCGCCGCACCTCGAAATAAGTGGTGGAGGGGAGAAAGGCATGAAATACGGGCTCATCCAGAGAGGGAGCAACGAGCGGGGGAAGCAGCCCGAGAGCGCTCAACCAGAGGGGTTGTACTGTAAAACTACGTATTTTCTCTCTTATTTTTGTTATCCTTTCTTCAACACTTTGCAATTACATTTTTTATTAATGTAATATTAAATCATACCATATTTATGTAAAAAAATAAAATATTTCAATAAATAATACCTTATTTTATGCAATAACTGCAAAAATTGCTTCCTGAAAACATGTTTTTCAGTTTTTTGCCTTTTTTGCCTTTTTTGCGTATTTTTGTGAGTAAATGTAAAACTTTTTTTCAACCATCTAAAAGTAGACATTCCAACGAACAAAACCCCATCATTGCATTTTCGAAAATTTTCGATTGAAAATAGGGGTATTTGAAAAATTAATTTTTTTTTTTGAAAAAATTACAGCTTATTTGGGATATAGAAAGGTAAATTTTGCTGTAAATTTTATGAAAAACAAAATATATTTTCTTATATTTATGACAATTACTTTTTTATAAACATAAACCGAAATCAAATGTGCATCACAACTTAATACATTAGTATTAACGTACATCTCCAATACTTTTCCTGTTAATATTGACTCTCGCATTCATTGTCGAATCTGTTGGAAGATCCTTAAACTTTAACCGGTTCCAATTTTGGCAGTTGGGATATAGAGCCTGGACATCGTTAATGAACATGTTTAGTGTCCAGCCTCTCAGCTACAATTTTGCTATTTTTCTGCAGATATTCTGGTGGATGTTTTAAGAAGTACGTTGTAAAACCAAAAGTCCTGTGTTTGCTTTTCTTGTCATCAATTTCCCGTCGAATTCTCTATTAATATTACTCCTTCGTTATTGCGAACAATAATGCTTGATATAAAAAATCATGGACTAGGTTTAGACTAAATACTAATTATTTTTCCATCCGAAGGTAAATGAATTATCATTAAAGACATTCCTTTTACAAAGAGAATCGTTATTTCACTTTCATTTTGTCGGAATGTTTGAATTTAGTTTATAGGAATGCGATCGGAATAAGGATATTTTGTCGATGAATGTAGCATTCCATAAGATAACATTCCATCAAATTGTTTAGTTATGAAATATTTCAAAATTTGATTTTCGGCCTAGTTTTTCGAGCAACAAAAAACCGCTGCAAATCACTTCACAGCATCCCAATTTTTGTACCCATCATGTCAATTCAAGAAAACTAAATAAACCCTTGCAATTATTAAATATTCCGCCAAGTACAACAGCTCATCAACATTTTAATGTTGCTTATTATCCAGTTCAAACTTAGTTAGGGCATGATTTTGAACCCCAGGAAAGTGGGTGGACAATGCGTAACAAATTCCTTGAACCACTCCGTGAAACACGACAATCCTAGCACCGGCTTCAGAGGAATTACTGAACACAATATTCTGCAAAAGCAAGAATGGTTGTGGTCTGCGATGTGAATGTAGGAAATTGGGGTTTCCGTGCAGTTTGCCTCGTAGCCAGTGTATTGGACAAGCTTGTCTCAATGCTTTGCCATACCTGAGTGATGCCAATGAATATGGAACCTTTAACCCCGAAATCATGGAAAACCTGGACACAAATGTCATTCAAGGCGTTATTAAAGAGGAAGCACAAACTCCACAATCCGAAAGACCATGATGAGGAAAAAAATAAAATTAAAATGAGAACTTGCAGTTCTTTTAATTATTATTCATTTTTTTTATTTTGACAGTCATAAATATATGGAATAATAATTTTTTAATAAAAACATTAAACATTTATTTATTTTTTATTAATTATTAAAATATAATTCAAGTATTCCTTTAATAATTTGTTAAGTACGCGAACATGTAAGCGTGAATAAATAAACTCATAGTTAATTAAAAATAGATACATAATGAACAAAATTATTAGTTATAATGTAATATTAAAAAAAATTATTTATAATTATATATTCATCAATAGTTTATAAACTTCATAAAATGTGTTTTTAATCGGTTGACCTTAAACGGTACTCTACATAGTTAAACTCTGCGCGCTCATTGCCCTCTATCTCTAAAGTTGTAGAGAATTTTATCCCCCATAATACTGATAAGAAATATAAATTGCGAAAACCCCAAAGGAAAGGAGATATTTGCAAAAAAAGCGACGATTTTTGTGATCTTGTTTGACCTTAAGTTTTGACAAACCCATACAGCTTATCTATGTAAGTTTTGAGGCACGTTTTAAGATGTCAAAATAAAAGTTTATCCAAATCTACAGCTGGGTATCTCGAATTCCAAGGTGAAAGGACCAAGATGACTGTACTATTTGTCTCGGGTCCTTAGAGACTGACCACGTGCCTGTAGATTCGTTCGGGGCGACTCGGGAGACGACCACCTCTCCCTTGAGAGAGATCTCCCGGTGAGTGTAGGGTTCACCTTCTTACAAATTATTATTATTATTAATATTTGTTACTGTTCGTGTTATTGTTATTATTATTATTTTAATGAGTGTTGCTGCCCAATAAAAACGAGCAGTAAAAATCTGCAGGTTGGAGGGAGGGCTTCCCAGCCCTCGTGGGAGAAAGATGGTTGCGCCGCCCGGACTGGAAAGCCCTTATAGATGTTCGCGGGCGGCTTGCTTAACATCTGCCGCTGGAAGGGTAGAGTTTTAGTGGTTAAAAGCCCACATTACCAGAGAGTGCAGTCCCTCTCTGGTGCCTTTTGAAGGTTTCTCCCTCGCCCTCGTAAAAAGAAAAAACAAAAAAAGTCTTAATTGTCAAAACATTCGTTCGAGAATCTTAAAATAATCCAACCTTTCCACCTTTTCCGTCATAACGAACAAACAAAAAGTAGTGATTTTTCGTAGCAAAATTTGCATTATTTCAGAACGAACAGACGAGTTTCTGTCATCAAACAAAAGTAGCTGGTAGAATTGAAAGTATGCATCACTAAAACATTGTGATTTACATGTTATTGGGTACTGAATAAACTAACTTTTGTATAATTTAATTGGATATTTCGGCCACAGTCTAAAGCACGAAAATCTGACTTAAATACTTCAAACCGTTGTTCAGCTCATGAGTGCTTGATATTTTTAGTTAAGTGCAGTTGTGTTAAAGATTGTTCAATAATACATAAATTGTATTATTCATATTGTGCATTTATCATTTGTAAAATCCTGAAGAGAAAGTACTCCAGATCAATTTTTCAATAATATTGCCTATTCATATTATTCTTAAATCACCACATTTATATGTGTAAATTCATGTTTTTTTGGTACAATAATGTTTACAAATATTTTAACAATACCTGACTTGAATTAAGTGGTATACCTTATGTACATAATGCTAGAAAATGGCAAATTAAGGGATCAAATCTCATAAATATAATACCCCCACCCCTGCAATCAGTAATGAATTCCGCTGAACTTGGTGTTTCATTAAGAATTATACTAACAAGTAAAAACATCCATGAAATTATAACGTCGAATTTGGATCGAGCACCAAGCTTACCTAATACTGTATGTAGAAGCATCATTTTGTTGGACAATTAACCTTCTCCATAGATGTAACGACGCATCTTTCACTAATTTCGTTCATTTCAGAAATTAATTTATTACGAGAATTTAAATGATTATAAACATTTAGATAGCTTTGACTATTTGATATACATTTTAACATGCTTGTTATTAATTTATTTAAAAAGCGGAATCTTACGAATTGAAAGGAGTAAATGATTATGATGTAATAAATCGTGTTTAAACCAATATATAATGTGAAATGCATAACAGCATAAAGCACTATTTGTTGTTGCACATTTCCGCCAAATGTGGACAAATACGTTTTAAAAAAAACTGGACAACAAAATAACTTACGCATTTCCGTATCACGTGAACGCCTTAATTAACCATTTACGTAATTTCAGTTGGCATATTTCTTCACCCATAAGAAGGCAACATTCAATGTAATGTTACCAGCTTGAAGAGTTCGTACTATGAAAAATGTATTAAGGTGCATAAAATATAAACGCTTTTAAAAAAGCAAAAATATTTATCCGTCTAGTATACACTATGTACATTGCATGTTGTAAACAGTCGTGTTTAGACATAGTATTATTCAGTCTTGAATTCGACGGTAACCACTGAGTAACGTTCGCTGTTATCAGTTACTGGATAAAACACTTATGACGAAGAATATATTTTCAAATGAGACTGAAAGGTAAGGTTTTGAAAATTATAACGGTACATGAGAATTAAAACTGGCGACAATTCTCTGATCACTTTCTACTAATAACATCGGACTTTCATTTTGACAATCACTCATTTTATAACAGTCAATTTTCTTAAACCTAGGTATGGATTTTGAATAATATAATACATGAACTTACACACTATCCAACTGGTAGTTATTCTTTTAGGCGGTAAATGATTCCTATGAAAAATTAAAGCTAATTTCACTGCAACGTATTCCTAAACGATCTCAATCAAGTATTTATTAAGATAATGAAATGTAGTTGGTAATATTTTCACTTTCTTTTCGGAATTCGATTGACTAAAATAATAATCATTTCACCATAGCGAACAACGAACTAGTCCCGATCATGCTTATTTGTTCAAGTATGTACATATTTCGCACGCAAAATATAAATGTAACCCATACAAAATGCGTTTTCCATCACTTGGAATTTACGAGATAAATCTAAGTGCAATTCACCTCACGACGATGATTGAAAAATAAATGATGATGTTCCTAGGAGATTCATCAATCAGATAGTTAGTAATCAACGAACGTTCCGGAAGAATGTGGATAAGTTCTTGCAGTCCTTTACGATGACACGGGGATTGATGTTAATGAGCCTGGAAAGTGTGACGCAATCAACGGGCATTTTAACAGCTCCGACCGTCATGTACGTATTTAGCTTTTTCAAATCCATGGGGTCGTTATATTTTCCATAATAGGAAAACCCGTAAAATCTATCTTTGACCAGATTCTCGTCCTTAATCTCAAATGCGATACCCGGCGGATACCTTGGTAATGGAGTTGTCGACTTTCGCGCCACGGACATCATCTTGAGAGGTGTCGGTCGAATCGTTTGTCGCGTTGTCGATTTTTTGGCCACACTTGGACTTTGAGGAGGATTCAGAGCTGTGACTTTTGACACTTTGAATAAGGGAATTTCCGTGTACACCGTAGCGTCGGTCAAAATTTGTTCGACGATCTGGTCAAAGTTATCAATACTGTCCATCTTCGGTTCATAATTCGGATGCTTCTGCGAACAGTGAGTTTTCACAAGATGTTGATTGATGAACGCTTCTGAACAGTATTTGCACTTGAAAATGGCAACGTGGCTTTCAGCGTGTTTCCTCATCACGTTTAGAGCAGACGTCTCTAGAGGACATTTGGGACACTTAAAGTTTCTCCTCGAGAGCTTAAAGCTGGACTTGAGATGGGAATGGAACATTGCATGGTGATGCTCCATTTCCGTTTTGTTTTTGCAGAATTCCGCACACCATTTACACATCCAACCCTCATCGTCGTGCTCGACCAAGTGCAGTGGGAAACCTCGATGCATCTGCCCACAATGCTGATTCAAGACAGTTCTGGTACCTGTTTCGGCGCAGTAAGCACACTTTAAGACGACTTTGACAGCAGGCTGGAGAATATACTTCTCTGTATATTTAAACATTCTTGTCGATGATTCATCTTTATGTATCAAGTTCCAATGACTCTTGACAGCCTCTAACGAACTGGCGTGTAAGTCACAATAATAACAGTAGAAAAGCAGTTGTTTTATTCTTTCCTCATCACCCGTATGTTTCGTATTTGTTTTTGATTTCTTGTTGGGAGGTTCGAGAGTTTGATCTGAAGCCGATTCCTCTACTTTAAAAGGGAATTGTGAATGATTGATTTCCCAGTGTTGCCGAACATCAGATATAATGGGCGCCGTGAACGTGCAATAGCAGCACTTTACTGTATCTTGACTGCTATGGGCTCGCATGTGATTTTTGAGTCCGAGGGAATTGAACGCTGAAAAACTGCACACTGAGCACGTTAAGACACTGGCCTCATCGAATTCCGACTTTACTGTCGAATTTTCCGAGCTATTAATCCTACGCTTTCGTTTTCTCAATTTGCTCGGGATAATTAGTCCGTACTCACGTTTCCAGAATTCTGGCGTTAAATCGGGGCCTCCGGCCATCGGATTTTCAATGATCTTCTCCGGCTGGTCACGATGTTTCGTTCGCACATGCTGCCGCATCATATTCTCGGAATTCGTGCTCCGGTCGCAGTACGGACACAAATATCCCAGTCTTTTTAGGTGTGCCACTTGGATGTGTAATTTCAAACCACGCCATGTCGGAAAGGACGCGCTGCAATTCTTGCAGATTTGTGATCCATCGAGCTCGTTCGGTGAAGCTGCGTAACAAAAACAATTATGTAAAACAAAATATTTGTAAATCCTTACATGTTAAATTTAAACGTGTATGTTTGTGTGCGCGTTTGTATGTGTGTGTGTGTGTGTGTGTGTGTGTGTGTGTGTGCGCGTGCCTGTGTGTGTGCGCGCTTGCGTGTGTGTCTGTTCTTAATAATGCCTATATTCATAACATATATTACATTGTAATACATATATACATAAATTCGTTCTTCCGGTATATATTAATAATAACATTGGTCGCGGTGAAAACTCATTATAGGAGTAAAGAACGCATCTGTTACACTTCATTTTCGACATATCCACCATTTTGGACTTTGTCCAAATTCATTTCCTCTGTATTTCTAACATGATAATTAAACATATACATTTTCCGAGGTTTTTCGGATGGCCATTTCAATGATCTGATTGGCTGTCATAATTACATAATTGATGGCGTAAAGGCAAAATGTTAGGGCAAACTTTAGGTAAGAAATTAAGGCGGTTTAAGTGACTCGCACTCGACGCGCGTACGGAGTCCCGTATAGGGGTCCGTTACTCGTGTTCGCGTTCGAAAACTTAAATTTTGAAATTATACTTCTTTGCTTTACTTTAGTGTTTTTCGTGGTCGTTTATTTTGTCTTCATCCTATAAATATATATCTTTTCGAAGAAAATATATGAAGTTTTCACAATTTTGAAAATCTTACCAGGTGATTGAGGCGTGCTTTGAAAGTTGCTACCAACAAGTTTATTCATGCGTTGATATCACAATAAAACTTTTAAGCACTCGAGAAGCGAATATCAAATCATTATTCACCAAAAGTTGTGCAACTTTATCTGCATCTCTGAATGTAGATATCTATATTAATGGATACATACACAGCCGCTTATAAAATATTGCATTATTAAAACTTGCATTTCAAATAGTATCATCACGTTATGAGTTATCATTAAATATTAAGCCTTCGTATCTATAATGTTGTTATGTTGCAAAGTTTAATTTAGTTGCAAGGTTTTCGTAATTTCATTTTTAAACCCGGGCAAAACAAATCTGGCAAAACACTAGATGCAAATTTACTTCAAACATGGACCTCTATGTGGCCGTGAAACGATTGGTCCCGACTAGACTAAACATAAACGTTTAATTCACTTTACAGGGTGATCCAAAAGTATGGAAACGCCTAATTATCTCATCGGGAGTGCTTTTTCGGGAAAAATGTTTCAGACAAAAGTTTAAGGATTTTTCCCTGGCTATTTAACGGTACCATTGAATCTGACCTTGAAGGTTATTCCAAAATCAAGTTTATTTTTTCAAATGGAAACCCCTATTATGTTTTTCATGGATTCGGAAAGAGCACAAAATGTTACGTCCGAATATGATATGGTCGATTTTTCCGGCACGGTCATTTCAAGGTCAAATGTAAAACTCCCGGAACCGCGAATTAAATCAGCGGGACTGCATTTTTAGGGTAAACGTTTCAGACAAAAGTTGAGGGATTTTTCTCTGGCTATTTAATGATACCATTGAATTTAACCTTGAACACGAATTTTTCCAGAATTTCGTCTCGAATGGTATTGGATGTATTTCCTATTAATTCCTTACGTTTAATTTCTGGAGTTGCAGCTGATACAGCGTGATCCAAATACATATCAAAATTTTCTATTGCGTTTTCAATGTCTTCTGGTAATATTAAACGAAACTTACAAGACATTTTCTTTTGATAATTTCTTCATTTATTAATTCTCCGTATTTACACCAGTTAGTTCGTTTATTGAAATAATAATTGGAGAATGAGATGGTGATAAATATGAAAACAGAATTCTGGTGAAATGATATCTGGGCTTAATCCTTTAACTATTGCAAAATCAATAAAATCGGGGAATTTTTTACGATCTGATCCCAATAGATGGGTTCTCCGGTTCATATTGGTACAGTACATTGCGATACGAGTGCGCAAAATAGGTGGTACGAGCACGAGTATGGTATACTATTTTTTCTATGAAGTTGCGCAAAGTTTGAGAGTAGGCGTAAGGTTGCCGGGTATGCAGCGCGGGTACAGAATGGGGGTTGGGGGGGGGGGCAGCCCCCTATTAAAAATAATGCACCAAATAAAATTTAATGAAAAGAATATCAATATTTGCCATTTATACATTTCATACAATTAATTCCAAATGTACATAAAAATTGACATTTTATCAGCAGTTACCTTTTACAACGTTCCCCAGAAAAGAAATTTAAAAAATATAAAGATGTGGTATTTATATATTATGATTGTTAATATTAATTGTAACTTGACTTTTAATAAATTGAGTAGAGATATTTTTTTCTTATCTATTTCTTATCTGGAGTACGTGAATATATATTTTTGTTTCCCGAAAGTGCTACTCAACTGTTTTGTTCGGTGAGTGCGACCAAAGGCAGTGATAAGAGACCTGAACAAATCGAGATACCAGGAGCCACAGTTCTCGTTTCAAATTACAACCAATCACACAAGAGAAAAATCCATTCTCAACCGTCGCTTCGCAGCCGTCTATTCAAGTTGCAACCAATCACGAGCGGGTGCGTTCATGCTGTTCATTCCTGCATGCAGTTCAGCCTATACTAGTAACGGGGCACTTTGCGCACGGAAATGCTTGCAAAGTCGAACTGTGTGCACGCTAATAGGAAAAAAGATTTTCTACTACCATTGTTGAGTACAGATTTCTACCTTTGGGATTTGGAGTCAAGGATCTAAAACCCCACTTTAAGTGCTTTGCGATGAAATAGCCACATAATACGTTTTCCGAACATGTATAAAGTTTCCGTAAATGTGTAAAGTTTTCTTTACCGACTGTGAACTTTGGCGGCAGTACACAGCTAATACCATACTTGAACCTCTATTGTCTTCGACAATGAGATTTTTGCTTGCAGAAATTTTTTTCGATAATGAGCACTTTAATAAATTCGTGATTTTTAATTAATTTTTATGGCAGTACCACCGTGTGCTTTATAATTTGGCTGAATTCTGAAGTAAATATTATAATTGTAGATTTTTACATAATTTTCTTATCTAAAATGCACGGAATGAAAAACTGTTAGTCTAGAGCACGATTGGTTGGATTCAAACAACAAGTTATTTTACGAGATGCAGCAGTTCGACAGTTGGGTCCTAGCAACCCAAAGCCTACAGAGTATGTAAATTCTTCGGTGACTGCATGACTGTAGATGGAACAATTTTACGTCGATTTTTAAGAATTGTGTATAATTTTTCAATAAAATTTATGAAATTATGAATTTTGTAACAGAAGTATTTATTACTATATAGCCCACGGAATATGTGATTTTTGACCAATTTTGCAGCCGAGGAATATTTCTAAAGAATATATAAATTGTGAGTTGAATTTGAGGTTGGAGAACCTGACATTTCAAAAATCAAGCACTTCGAAGTGTTCTAAGAGCACAACTGCCATTGAATTTGAAAATAAGGAAAATTGAAATGACCCGAATAATCGGAAGTCACAGGCTACTTACGCGTCTTTGGTCTAGGATAACCATATTTCTTTTCGGGTGGGTTCTTAATTCTTGACTTTCCTGTGCCAAGCCGTTAGCATTCCATACAGCAATTTAAATTTCTCATTTTATTTTATTTATTAAGCTTGAAATTGAATAAATTCAGCATAGTGTCTAATTTTTACAATAACTTCGTGATCACTACCTCAAGTTTGTTATTATGTACATTTGGTGTTTGTGGATTGATAGCCGGGGCAGTCTCCGCTTGATCCCATGCATTACTTGACTTGGTTTGAGAGAATGATTCGTCTGGATTAACGTTTAACGCACCCCTTGTAGTTTGCTGGGTGTTTTATTTCGAAATTTGCATGTTTGATAACTGTAGATCTTTCTTTATTTTGACAATTTGTTGCTAAATGCCTCAGGTCATTTAACATATACTGCATGTTTATAACAGTATTTTTTTTTGTGTCCGTACTCTTGGCAGTTTAAACACTGAGTAATATCACGCTGTATTCGTGGCGCGTCGAAAGTAATTATTAAATTGAGTAGTTTATTTACATTATACTCGTGCTTCGTTCTCACGATTAGTTGAAACAACCTGTAGTTACACGCTAAATGCCACTACTCCTGCACAAAAGTTGAGATTTATTCGATAGAGTTTGAAAATACCACAGTATATATTACATATACATGTATACATCCACCTGGTCTTTCTTCTGTTCCTGTTGTATGAAATAATGAGTATCCTCATGTTATATATTAGCATGCGCTATTTGATTCATGGCGTCATCATGACGCGCCGTCTCCGGCTCAGTTTTTTAAATTTAAAAAACGGTCTACTTTCATCGTGATTGAGACATGTTCCTCCTCGGGAATGCACAGGAGTCGGCCGAGAGGGGGAAACTATAGATTATATTTCGCGCCTCTTCTTTCACGATTAAAATGTAGTGCTTCGGAGTACTAAAATGCCACAACTTTAAAGAAATCGAAATTTTAATAGTGATCCTATCTCACTTCACGCCTCTACACGATGCTCATTCTTGTTTCGTTGTGCCTGGATGTCACACGTATATTTTGCAAGTCAACAAATGGGGAAAAGGAGGCACAATTATTCAACGAATTATGAAGATCAAGATTATTGGATTGAAAAGAAAATTCGCCATTATGAAAAGAAATTGAAACGATTAGAGGATTGGCGAGAAAGGCAGAAATGTCGTGAGTAAAATTTTAAATGAACAGTAAGCGTAGTATTAGTGAGCATTGCAATTTTAAAATCAATTAGTACAATTAATAAAGTACCAAATGCAAAAAAATAAAATCCTGTTCTAACAATAATAAATTATTTTACCCTTGATGTTAAATGAGACACGTGTTCTGGTCCAACCAATACATGTAGTTAAAATAGGAAGACAACATCTTGCTAGATGACCGTTCTTTCTTGTGGATAAGTTTCAATTTCGGGCTAACCGAAATTTGGAGATTATACCGCTCACCAAAAAATTCATTTGTCATTCAATGAATTTGGCGGGTCAGTCAATCGACGTCTCGCTAGGCGATCGTTTGATATTTCCACAAATGTTATTTCGTTCATAACAGAAGCAGTAATTATTTCAGAATTATAACCTTATTTAATATTCATACGAATTTGAAGTCTAGAAAAACGACGCCTAGCTAGGCGATTGTTTGATCATTCTACGAAGGTTATGTTTGGTTATAAAAGAAATAGTAACAATTTCAAAGCCCTAACCTTATTCTAACATTTAATCCATAGGTTATGATTGCCGTAGTTCTAGACGATCTTCGACACAATCTCGCAGTCACTCGAGAGGCAATGAATACCGCAAAAGTTATCATCAAAAGAGAAATGCCGAGAAAGGGGAAGTTGATCGCAGGTACAAAGATTCTGATGATGTGACGGATCGAGATGGAAACCAAGAAACAGAAGCATCCAAAGCCCATAATCATGTAGATCTAACTGTTGTAAAAGAAAGTGTGGAACAATTAAGTCACAATAAGCCAGAAGATGTTCATGATGAAGACGGGCAGCTCACTGACGATGAAATCGAAATGATTGGAAAGCGACTCAACTCAGATAGAGATCTAGCGCCTCCAGTTCATGTGGACTTCGTTTTACAATCACAAGAAATTGTTAAAAAAGGACTTCCCACCCATGAGAAGAAAATATTAATTTTAAAATATCCTCCTCCAAACAATTGTTTATTTTTAGATCCGCCCAAATTAAATGTAGAAGTTAAAGCTTCTCTAAAGATTCAAATGTTGTCGCAGTTAAAAGAGACGTATTTTCGAAAAGCAAGATAAGATCACTGCAGGACTTGCTGGACTAATGAGCTTAACAACTTTAGCATTAACACTTGAAAAACAGAAAAAATTAAAAATGCTTGAGTCTGTCAGTGATTTAATGAGAATTTTTTCAGATTTGCAGTCTGATATTGAAAAATATAGATGCGTCTTTCCGAGAAACTCTTAACTCGACGGAAACAGAGGAATGGTTATTTGGTTCGAATTCAGAAGAAAAATAAATACTGTCAAAATTCTCGTTACTTCAAGTGGTATGGGGAACCCCAAGTCCAATCAAAGTCACCATAATCAACCAAAAAACTTGAAGGTCCCGCCACGTCAACAGGTATACAGACGTCAAACGTACTCGACGACCGGCGAGCATAAATCATCAGTACGCAACAGGAAATCAGGTTACAACTCGAGCAAAACTTGGATTCCGAGGAAGTCACAGAAGCATACTTATTATCCGAGAAGAAGAAAGTAGATTTGGTGAGTTATGCAGGGCGTTTAAAAAAATTTAACACGGAATGGAAGTCTGATTACGTCTGATAAGATTATACTGAGCTGGATCAGTGGCTATAAGATTCCATTCACATCTGAAGTTTGTCGATCCATGCGTCATTACGAATCCAGTGGTCTTCGTCAGAGATTGTCGTATATTGTGTATCTAGGGCGGAAAGGCATGTATTACGGCGCGGGCGATACTGCAGCTCGAGTCGTAGACGAGGGATTCAGCATTGCCCGAGAGTGTAATGCATTTCCGCCCGTGGTACACACGATACTTTTTGTCACACCTGTCGCTAAAAATGCCACCTTACTGGCCGGCGGTAACGAGTGGCGGGATGTAATGAGAACAGCGGGCGATAAAAATTGAAAAACGCCGGTGCGCATGCGCAGCTGCGTCCTCGGCCATAAATGGCAACTTACCGTTCGCTTAACCTGCACGGAAAAAAACAATTTCTTTCAAAAATATTTATAATTTCAAAACCAGATGGCATACATCGTCCCATATTAAACCTTAAACAACTGAACACATTTATTGATCCAGAGCATTTTCTACTAGAAAATGAAAAAACTGTCAGTCGAATACTGACAACAGTTTGTTATATGGCTACTTTAAAAGATGCGTATCATTTAATTCCTGTGAATAAAAACGGCAGAAAACTTTTATGATTTACATTTATTGGTGATGTATACGAGTATATGTGTCTTCCTTTCGGATGGAATATAGCACCTTACAATTTCACCAAACTTTTAAAGCCAGTTATTTCTCTCTTAAGATCAGAAGTGTATAGATCTGTAATTTATTTGGATGATGTACTACTTATTGAGGATTCTTTTGCCGAGTGCCAACAAAATATTAAAGATACTTGGTATTATTCTCTTTTACAAAAATTAGGTTTCATAATTAATTTCAAAAAAAGTGTCTTCATACCGTCATTAACCCTTTCAGTCACGAATTTTTCTTTTCGTCCAATTGACTCAAAACTTCTTACTCGGGGGTTTTCGGGGTCGCTGATTACGAATTCGTTGCCAGATTTTCGAAATTCAAAATGGCGGATCCAATATGGCGGACCAAACCCCGAAATCTTTGCCGATTTATACGAAACTCGATACTCGGAGGTTTTCGGGGTCGCTGATTACGAATTCGTTGCCAGATTTTCGAAAGTCAACAATTTTTATTCTTTCATCATCTGAAACTTCATCGCCATCACTATCGCATAAGCCGTCTACGGACTCACAATCGCTCGGGATGTCTATTATTTCTTCTTCCATTTTCAGTAAAAAAATGAGAACGTTCACAACGAAACCTTCGCAACAAAAACTAAAAACGATGTCGTCAAATAAAAATTCATATGATTTTACACAGAGTAAATTATATTCACTAGAATATAATAAAATCTCTCTTGCGCTTATGGAATGAATGATTTATAATATGAATACGCAATACAGGAATTATTAGCGTAGGAAATAAGCATAAATCTAAAAAACAAGAATACGAAAAATACAGTTTCAAAGCAGTGTTAAAATTATAACTGTAGAAAACGTTATCGATGCGTAAAAAATTATTCTTACGTGAAAACAGTAGAACATCTGTTTCATAGAAACGGTAATGAAAGTAGAGATATGGGACGATGTCGGGACACAATCGTAAACATCAAACAATATCAATTATAATAAAAATTTTGCGCTTTATAGAAACAGGCCAACTCCTTATATACTAAATATAAGTCCATTTCTATAACGAGAACGAGAAAGCATTGATAAAACCTAGCAGCAACTTTCGCAACTGCTCTCTTGTGAATAGTACATGAATAGTAGAACCGTTACCGACGTACCGACGCAACACAGAGCAGTTTCGAAAGTAGCCATTAGGTGTTAGTGAGACTTTTTCATTCTCGTTGTAGAAGTGGATTTCTATTTAGAAAATATATTGGATCCTCCATTTTGAATTTCGAAAATCTGGCAACGGATTCGTAATCAGCGACCCCGAAAACCTCCGATTATCGAGTTTCGTATAAATCGGCCAAGATTTCGGGGTTTGGTCCGCCATATTGGATCCGCCATTTTAAATTTCGAAAATCTGGCAACGAATTCCTAATCAGCGACCCCAAAAACAAATAAATGACAAGTTTCCCACCTACGTTTATACAGGATTATTTTCCAGAAAAGAGTTTTTTTTTAAATGCTTCATTTTTCGTACATATTTGTTTATAATTAATTAACTACAGTATATTAAGACATATAATAATTTGCATTTGTTAAATAAATGCCTTAGATAGGTAGAAAACAAGTTGCTACCTCAGGAATATGAGATATGACTTTTAAAGCGCAAATAACCAACGAATAGAAGGTGGGACGCTCAGCGTCCCGTCATGACGCAAAGGGTTAAGTTATACATACCTGGGTCTCGTTTACAATTCAGTAAAAATGACCGTAGAACTCCCTATGGAAAAGAAAATTTGTGGGTTTTGGCATCATATATATCTTCAAAAGATAATTTCAATGCTGATTTTGAGTCGCGACGATTGGAACCGAAAACAGAATATTCGTTATCAAAAACATAATTTGAATTGATAGTGAGACATTGTGGCCAACCGAATATAGATCTTTTTGCAACTACATCCAATACAAAATGCAGACGTTAGGTTTCATGGAAAATGGATCCAGAATCCATTGCGATAGATGCATTTACCATACGGTGCGTCAGGTGCTTAACGTCGAGCTGCCGCGTCCACGTGTTTTACGCTTTAGCGAAGAGCATTAAATTCGGAAGCTTTTCAGCGTGTTGTATAAGAGAGAGTGAGAGAGAATGAGAGAGAGAGAACGAGAGAGAGAGAATGAGAGAGAGAGAGAGAGAGAGAGAGAGAGAGAGAGAGAGAGAGAGAGAGAGAGAGAGAGGGAGAGAGAGTGAGAGAGAATGAGAGAGAGAGAGAGAGAGAGAGAGAGAGAGAGATCTAGCTGCCTGCATTCTTGGCCGAGTGAAGGGGAAGCTTCCTTCCTTCCTTCCTTGAAGGCAAAGGGTCAGGAAAGCTCCCTTCTCAGAAGAGGGATACCGTTGACGCTACCTGGACCTGCTTCATCGTGGTCCCTCTGTTGGCCCTTGGTCCCTGGCCTTGTGAACCGCGGCTACGTATTATCGAGATAAGTCACGAGTTACACGGTTGGAGACCGTGGGTAGCAATTCCACTACTCGAATAGAAAGTGCGAGGCCGTTAATGTCAGAACAGCGCTCGAAGCCCCAGTTGCCCTTGACCTAGCAGAGTCGGCGGCAGAGCGCGCCAGAGCTGTGGACTGAAGCTCCACGCCGAGGTACTTCACTCTCTGAACCACAATCATTGTACAGGTCGTCGATTTGTAAACAACCAGCGCGCCCCTAAAAAGCCGTAAGAAAAACATTATTTAGAGATAATACGAGTATTGATGTTTAACGGCAACAATTAAAAACAAGGGGTTATATGTGAAACAAGGAGATGATAAAAATAATAATAATAATAAAAAATCATTATATTATATAAAAATAATAAAAAACATCAATACTCGTATTATCTCTAATTATTAAAAGCGGCCGAGAAACTGTATTGTTTAAAATGATTAATTTTGAAACGCAAGTTAACTACCGTCATCGTGATTTCTTTAATTGGATTAGATCAACTAAAGGAGATGACGTCGTATTAACTTTAAAACAGTGGTGTAAACTGAATATCTCTCTTGCAAAACATCTTAATCGAAGGATATTCCTGATTAGATGTAGGCAAAATCGTTTATTACCCCTCCCCCACCCCCCCCCCACTTAACCAATAGCAAGTCAGAACCTGTATTCAACAACTTTTATATCAAAGCATCTTTCAATAATCATAGTATGGCTTACAAAAGAAAACTATTAAATCTAGAGATTAGAGATGTACACTTCATGATTAATGACATTAGAACATCACGAAATCAGTTGTTACATAAAATTGTTACTCAATTACCGCAGCACATTTATAATAATTTTTTCTTTTTCGAAAACCTTCAATTTAACAAAATTTTTATAAAAACCCGTCATAGACTTGTAAACAAATTCTACAGACTAACTAAACACTTTTCTGTCATTGAAACGAACGAAAACTCTTTGGTAACACAGAATTCTTGGCTTAAGAACTTAACCAATACGACCATACCGATCGATGTGCAAAATATTATCGCCTTAGGCGACAAATTTGCATTTGAGATTTGTAACAAAAAAGACTTGCCCTTGCATAACATCATTGCTAGTATCGAATCGGGAGTTTCATATGTTTTTCATGAAAACGAGAAAAACCGAATTCGGCAAGAATGCACGCAGGCAATTTACCAATTTCGTTCGTCACAATTTTTAAATACCAACAAATCCAACAACCACCAAAAGACTGTAAATTCTTTCTTAAAAGATAATCCGGATATTTTCCTTACCAGAGCCGATAAGGGAAATGTAACTGTTGCTATGAGCAAATCCGATTATAATTTAAAAATGAACGAAATTCTATCTGATTCGACCACGTATGAAAGATCAAAGTTTGAATACACGGCCACCATCACCAAAGAAATCAACGAAATGTTAAAAATTTGGAATAGTAGAAAGTTAATCGATGATAAAACTCTCAAATCATTAACTGTACGTAATGCCACCACACCTAGAGCATACGGACTTCCGAAGATACACAAAGACGGAAACCCATTACGTGTCATTGTCTCCACCATATATGGTCCGGCGTACAAACTAGCCAAATTTTTATCCAATATCGTGCATAACGTTCTAGATAAAAAATCAAATATAAAAGATACTTGGTCCTTCGTCGAACAGATCAAAGGTGTAAAAATACCAAAGAAATACAAATTGATTTCTTTTGATGTTGTCTCAATGTTTACAAACATCTCCAACTCTCTAATTATCGAAAGTATTCAGAATAAATGGAACAAAATTAAAAATTTTACCAAATTAGATCAAAATGATTTTATTATGGCAATATTGATTTGTTTGGATTCTACGTATTTTAAATTTGGAAGTTCTGTTTATAAACAAACTTTTGGTATGCCAATGGGATCGCCGCTATCCCCGGTTCTCGCAAACCTCGTACTCGAGCATGCCACTGAAAAAATCTTAAACAAATTAGATTTCAAACCACCTTTTTTCTACCGATACGCTGACGACATCTTGACTTGTGTTCCAGAAGGCTCTGAAACTAACATCTCAAACGAATTCAATAATTTTGATAATATAAATAATAGATTAAAGTTTACTTTCGAATTAGAAAGCAAACATGAGATCAATTACTTAGATGTCAAAATTATAGTGATGCCCGATGGTGGAATCAAACTAGATTGGTTCCACAAACCTACTTGGTCTGGTAGATACATTCATTATCGTTCAGCACACCCTCTATCATACAAAACAGGCATGATTTATGGCCTAATTGACCGTGCGTTAAAACTTTCCTCGGCTGAATTCCATGAAAAAAATTTAAACTTAATTAAACAAATTTTATATGAAAACGGCTATCCTCTTCTCATGGTAAACCAATGCATTAATAAGAGAATAAATATATTAAATTTCAACCAAAACAATAACAATTCGAATATTGATTTCTCTAAAACAATTAGTTGTCCGTACATAAAAGGTTTAAGTGAAAAAATTGCAAGAATTTTCAAAAATAATAATATCAGAATTTTATCCACCCCCTTCAATACTAATATCGCTAGAATAAAGCCGGGAAAAGACATTTTACCAACAAAAAAACAACGGGATGCTATCTACGAAATACCTTGTGCACACTGCAACAAATCGTACATAGGCCAAACATACAGACCTTTGGAAGTGCGACTTAAACACAAAAGAAACTTTTTAACATCAAACAAAGAACAACATACTGGTCTAACGCATCATAGAAACGAGACAGGACATGATTTCGACTATGATAACACCAAGATACTTGCTAGAGAAAAGAACTGGAGAAAAAGGTGCCATACGGAAAATTTTTTCATTAAAAAAGAAGAAAACACTGTCAACATTAGATTTGAAAAATCCTATCTACCGGATATTTATAATTCGCTATTAAATTAATTTCTTAAATTTTATTTTGTTATTTTCATTTAAATGCCGTTCATGTATTCTGTTTACTTTCTCGTTGTTTATTTTGTTCCCCTACTACCTATAAATACGGCACCCGAAACATTCAAAATTTTATTCTGAAGATGACCCAAACACGGGTCGAAACGTCAAGCTAAATTTCCCCTTTTAATTCATTATTAGCTTTTTTATGTTTTAATATATAACCTCCCCCCCCTCCCTATTTTTAAAAAAACTTTTCAATTAATTTTTTATTATTATTATTATTTTTATCATCTCCTTGTTTCACATATAACCCCTTGTTTTTAATTGTTGCCGTTAAACATCAATACTCGTATTATCTCTAATTATTGAAAGCGGCCGAGAAACTGTATTGTTTAAAAACATTATTTAACCAATAAAAAAAAGTCGACGGTTTGAAACCAGCAGCCGTTCAGGGACATGGAAAGAATAATTGTAGCTGCTGTGCACTGATATAACAAGCCTGCTGACATCCTGTAAACCAGCAATAAAGCGATATGCAGCTATATTATTTTCTCTACACAGGTTGTCGCGTCAGGTTTTTATATTTTCAGTGATAATTAAATAAAAATTATATTTTAGGAAATTAATATTTTTACACCACATTCTATAGAGATTCCATACACTACGACCACAGTGCTATAAATCGTGTATGAACAATTTGGCGTATGTAAGTTCGTATAAAATTAACAACATCAACAGAATTTTAATTATTCCAGAATTTAGTCCTTTGTTGCTCAATTAATAAACAGATAATCTTGAAAAAACGGACTACACGAATACCTAAAACATGGGCATCCTATTCTTGTAGGAATTTTTCATACCTCTTAGCTCGGTATATTTTTTATATAACTTTAAATAGTGAAAATATAGTTAATATAAATGTAAACAGGTTTCGTGGCTCAGGCGGTAAAAGCATTGAACTTACAAAGTCGTAGATCGTGAGATCGATCACCGTCCATCCTGTACGTGGTGTAGCTTTCTGCTGTTCCTACGTTTCCTCCACAAATGTGAAGTATGGTGCCATCTGTTAAGACGATCTTAAGCTTTCACAAATTTAAAGCATAACGTTATATGAAACCCTCTGGAACATCATGTATGTGATGGATTGTAATGGATTGCTCAGACAATCGCCTCCAGTCGGGGTGACTATGATCGCCTTTGCAGATATTATATATAAATTCAGCTCTTTCTCTCGAGCCATTAAATATGATTTCGCATTTTGAATGCACTAATAGGTACTTTCACGTAACATTGGATTCACTTAAAGCGCATTATTCAAACCAGAGATGCATTATCAAAACTTACTTAACCGAATTATTTTCCTTGCCAAATCTATGTCGTGAATCAACTTCGGAATTTCGTGAGTTCTATAGTAAAATGATCGCAATTATCGGTGCTCTAGAATCTATCGGCGAACCAGTTAAATAGTGAATCTTCATTTTAGTTTATTTAATAATAACGAAACTTGATTCAGTCTCGTTTAGGGACTGTTTAAGAAGCCTAGGTTCTTGCAAAAGTTTATTTTGATAAAGTTTAATTTGATCAACTTTAGGATCTAAAAATATTTATGGAAGATCGTAGTTATTTTTTTCAATTATCTAGTTCAGATTCTCCTTCTTGATCCTGAATCTGTTAAATACAATAAGCCAAAATCAAAATCAGCATCTTACATATCAGTACTTTCACAACATACTTCATAACACTAGTCTTCTGCTATGAATATAACGCGCAAGTCATACCCAATTTGTTCATCCCCCGAACATTCGATTTACCGCTACAAACGTTTCAAAATTATGTCCGTATTACGTATTCGAAAACTTGTCAAATACCCTCAAACCCCGATCAATACCCGTCGCCACCTCAGTCCGCGGAGTAGAAGGGTCATCTACGGTGTCGATTAACCGTGGTCCAAAAAAATTACCCTTCTTCCATTCACTCTGACGAGCCTCTATTTCCCACTTATGCGTTCACGTCATGGGTCATGAATATGTTGACATCAGTGCACTCGCTCGCACGATGGCCGCACATGACCGACTTTCAATTAGCAGACCCCAATCTCTCTATTTCTAATCCAATCAGCATAATTATTGGCTCCAATCTATATGGAACCCTTGTCCTTGACGGACTCATTAACCTTCAGACTGACGGCCTGGCACAGTTATTAATTACTATTTTTAATAGTCAAAATGACGGATATTCGTTTCCCCATCAGTGACATTTTATTGTATAATAATCTGACTATCAAATAAATCATATTGCATGCCAAAAAATATAAAAACCACCCTTAATAGGGGGTGAGATGTTGAGACAAATGGATCCATTAATAAACAACTTATTATATATGTATATGCATATTCTTATTAGGGGGCCTTCTACCCACCTAGGTCACATAAGAATCTTAATTCGGCCCTGGTTCTTTTTAATCTCATTCAATTTATGATCTGAATCCCTGGAAATGAATTGTCCGGAGTTATAAGTATGTAACTAAGTCCATGCCTTTTCTGTTTATATTAAGAGAAAATTCTGATTTAGGAATAGTAACCGATGTAAGAAATTTACAAAATAGTTTTCCTATACGGTTTCTGCTGTATATGTCAAAGAGAGTGTAAATAAAAATATTCTGTTAATTTCCGTGTAAAATTACTCCGAATGGTATGAACACAAGGTATAGATAATATATTGTGGTCTTAAAGGAATCTGTAGCCTCGAGGCGAACACATCTTCAATTACTCATCTGCTTTCGGAGTATCTTTCCCCATGCGTAGTCTTGCATTTCGCTGTCCGGTCAGCTGCAATTGCATATTATTACATTCTGTCCTCCATTCATGAAGCCAGTATAGCGTTTCTCATTTTTCGCGTGCCACTGTTTTATTTTGTATTCTTATTGCCTCTTATTTTAGTTTCTTTTTTGGCGTACAATTATCTGAAGACTGTTTCTTTCTTTATTGCTTTTCTATCGTGCTGAGCGTTTTCTTCATTCTTTTTTAATTAATGAATATTTGTTAAGCCGCCGTGTATCCATTGGAACTCACATAATTTAATATGATTCCTATGCATATCTTTGCGTCATTTCCGTTCTGCAGCAAGCTTTTTTATTTTACAGACACCGCCCATACGATTGAAGAATATGCACACACACACACACACACACACACACACACACACACACACACACACACACACACACACACACACACACACACACACACACACACACACACACACACACACACACACACACACACACACACACACACACACACACGCGCACACGCACGCACGCACACACACACACACACACACGCACGCACGCACGCACACACACACACACATACGCACGCACGCACGCACCCACACACACGTAGCATGTGATGCGTATATATATTTGCGCCTTGGAGAAAAATGAGATTGGCCAGTCTCCAATGATACATTAGTCGAGGTCAACCTCCATAGAGAAATAGGAAGGGTCTGATACGACTATGGTTTTAGATTCGACACATGGGTGGGACAATATCGCTAATTGGTTGTCTTTGTCTTGATTTTTTATAACTTTCGGAGGGTTCCGGTGACCAGAAGCAGCCTGAGTTCGATTATGGTTTCGGACTTAGGATAATTGTTCATGGCAGCAACTTTCTCGGGAGAAGACTATATGCCCTCACGGTTTACGAGGAAACAACAATTGGAGCTCGACATCACGGAAATTGCATTTAGTGATGTATAGGCGCACGTAAAATTACTTTCGCCTGTTAAAGACGATGCGGTGGTGCTCTTCATGCTCTTCCTCACAGGACGGCGCAATGAAGAGGTCATCGAAGAATGCGAAGACGAATTCTAGATCTGGCAGGGCTTATTTATAAACCTTTGAAAGGGCTGACCAGCGTCTCGCAGTCCGGGAACCAAGGCTAGATATTCTAAAAGGCTGAAAGGATTAGTCACAGCTGTGTTTTTGATATCATTTGGATCTACCAGTATTTGATAATATGCCTTATCAAGATCTTTCAGTGGAGAAAATAGCTTTACCAAAGAGATATGATTAAAACCTGCTACTCGAGGAGCTGGATAGCGGTCAAAAACACTGATTGTGTTCAGACATCGATAATCGCCACAGATTCGCCGTGTGCCAATTTTTGTGTATACAAGGTGGTTGAGGTTGATACTTGCCCATTTACTGTCTGTAGGACGACAAATGCCAACCTAACACAAAGATTGGAATTGCTTTTTGGCGACTAATAGTTTATCCGAAGCGAAGCGTCTGAAGCTTTCTTTGACCGAAACACCTCCTGTACAGTAACAGCTTGTGATGGTCTCTGCGTGTTATTTTTATCTTCAGAAATACGGATCTTTAAAGCTCCTAGTTTCACCTACATACGATGCATCACGATTATTGTATTCTGTACAATATACTGTGTTATTCTTATCTAAATTTTTTACTATTTCTTTTCCTTTTGAAATAATATTACATAACGTATTATTTAGTCGTGACACGACTTTTATATTGTAAGGTTTTAGATTGTGTTCAATTAAGTTGAAAATTCCTTTTACAAATGGAATGTTTATAAAGGTTTTTGGGTTATTTTCGTTATATGAGTTCATATTAGCATAAGGATTACCGCGTTTTGTAATATATTTTTTAGTAAAGCCACCAGGATAATGTAACTATAGCTTAAACATCTATCTACTAAATTATAAATCATTGTAATTTTTGTGATTTAGGGTAATACGAACAAAAATTTAAAAATCTACCTGAAAATATGGGTTTTCTAAACCAATCGAAACATAATTTGCTATTTTTGGTGTTTCTCAATAACAAATCTAAAAATCGGAATCTTATTATTTATCTCGATTTCGTGAGTATATTGCAATCTGTTATGACAATTATTAAAAACATCCAACATTTCAATAACCTTAGATTTTGGTATACAGGTTATGATATCGTCCACATATCTGCGATAATAAAGAGGTTACAAAAATAATTTTGGTAAACATTCATTTTCCAAATTGTCCATAAGAATATTTGCAAATATTGATGATACAGGTGAACCCATCGACGTCCTAAATATTTGTTGATGATACCGGTCGTTAAACTTAAAATATGTGATGTGATATAGGAGATCAATAATGTTTAAAATGTCATCTAAAGGAACTTTAACTTTATTTTACATATAACTATAACGACGGATTATACTTGTTTTTATTAAATCAACAGGAATATTAGTGAAAAGAGAAGTCATATCTAATGAATATATTAAGAAGGTATCATTAATTTCTTGACCGCTTATTAGTATAATTATAATTGCATAATTATTTCTTGGCTCGACGGTCTATTTACATTTGGGGAGAATAAACAAAATTGAAGATGTAAACAAGCGTAACGTTTGTTTAATTTCCCCAAATGTAAATAGACCGTCGAGCCAAGAAATAATTTTGTATTTATAATCACATCAAATGATATTAAAATGTGATCACCTGGAACAATTTTGTTTAAAAGTAAAGAATGAAGATGACCATTATTTTTTATGAAAGACATAGGAAGTTTTATGTTGTTCTGAATTAAATTAGTAAGAAATTTAGAAAGGGAAAATGTTGGTATACCAATTAATAAAATTATTTTATATCGCAACATGTTCCACATGCTAGGTTGCGAAAGAATTCAATACTTCCACATATATCACTGCATCCTTTTTTGCAGTTTCAAACAATCGTTCTTAGAAGATCATTTGGTGTGGACATTGGCGTCATCTTGACCGTCTGCAAGAGTCTTCCTGTAGTATGTCCAATTATCTGTTCTGTTCTATATACAATAATCTGTTCTATAGTTGGATTGCCGAGACACTGTTGAGTTTGCATATAAACTCGTTTGCATTGTTCATTCAGCGAATCAACTGTGGGAACTAGGGAGGATACTGCAGAATTTTGTTTTGCAGTACTTTTCACGAACGATCGCATCTGTCCGAAATATTCTTTGAAATTTTCAATTCTTTTCTTTTCATTAAACGTAACATTTTTAAGAGCGCCAGCTAATTCAACCGTGTATTCAATGGCTTCTCCTTTTCCCGTGCAACATTTGATACCATTATTCACAAACTCTTCCGTTAGGTATTCAATAAATCATTTCGTATTTAAACAATTTTATCATAGTTAGACAAAAATTTGTCTACACCAAAGATGAGTGGGACATCTTTTTAAATTGATACGTTGTACATCTTACTTTTTAAGATCGACGATTACTCTCTGTTGCCATGAACAGCATACGGACCAATTTAAGGTTAGTGTTACAGGCTTACTTTGTTAATTCATTCACTGCATTATTCGTTAAATTCACTTTCGAAACAATATACAGGGTGTTGTTGCAATAGCGAATGAGAGATATACCACGAGGAAGATTTTTTTTTCTAAAGCCGATGGCGCAAAAATTAATTTTCTGGAAGGTATGGTTTCTTTGTAAATTGAATCTTAAAGTTTATTTATTTTAGGGGCATTCTCCTCAACGAGACAATTGGTGAACATGTGAATGTCGAACACGTGATCCGGTGGCAGTTGAAAACCCAAATCGATATTGCCGGGAAGGATGTTTCGAAACAGTCAGATGTTTTTATTCGAATAACTAGACTCTTGCGGATGACGGTAAAAACATAAAACTTTAAATGATCAATGTTGGAATTGATGATGCAATATTATAAGTATTGAATATATATATATATATATATTAGGGTGGGGTGAATCGGAAAAGTTTTTTTATAACACTTATTTTTTGGTAGTTTTTGATGCACTAAGAACGAAAATAACCATAAAAAAATTCTAAAAAAATGTTTCACATTCGCCCCGACGTCCCAAAGATGCCGTTTTTGGGGTGTTTTTTTTCGATTATCTGTAACTCCGTCATTTTTTTAATTTTTTTTTTTTTTTTTTTTTTTTTTTTATAAGACATTTATTACATATATTATTATTACATTAGTATTATATATTATTACATAAGATAACACATTTCTCCAAATTGTAATGTTAAATTAAGTCATTAATTTCCGCTTGTAGTCGTTTTTTGTTTCAAAAACAGGTAATTGGCTTCTCGAGTTTAAAATTCCAACCCTTTAAATAGCTTTTAATAGAATCAGGTTACATTTTTAGAACTTTTTAAAAAATAACGACTAAGAGAAGACATTTAGTTAAATTTTACGATCATTTTCATGTTTAGGAGCACAAAATACGTCCAAATATCATAGCCACACTTCGATTCTGCCGATATTTGGCATGTTATAAATGAAAAATATCGAAATATTCAATTTTTTGAAAAATCGACATATATATCGATTTTTTAGAGGCATAATAAAAAAAAATAAAAATTTCTATTATATGGATTTAATAGATGGATAATGTGGGCACCTTTTCCAAAAAAAAAAATTTTTTTAAATGACGGAGTTACAGACAATTGAAAAAAAAACACCCCAAAAACGGCATCTTTGAGACGTCGGGGCGAATGTGAAACATTTTTTTAGAATTTTTTTATGGTCATTTTCGTTCTTAGCGCATCAAAAAGTACCAAAAAATAAGTGTTACAAAAAAACTTATATATATATATATAGGGTGATCCAAAAGTATGGAAGCGCTTAAGTATCTCAGCGGGAGTGCATTTTCGGGGAAAATGTTTCAAACAAAAGTTTAAGGATTTTTCTCTGGCTATTTCACAGTACCATTGAATTTGACCGTGAAGGTTATTCCAAGGTCAAGTTTATTTTTTCTACTGAAAACTCCTATTTTTTGCGTGGATTCGGAAAGAGCACAAAATTTTACATACGAATATGATATTGTCGATTTTTCCGGCAAGGTCATTTCAAGGTCAAACTTAAAACTCCCGGAACTGCGAATTAACTCAGCGGGAGTGCATTTTTTGAGAAAATGTTTCAGACAAAAGTTGAAGGATGTTTCCCTTGCCATTTAATGGCGGTATTGAATTTTTTCAAAAATTGAGATGGCCGGAATAATCGACCTTGTAACGGACAGATTCGCCGGTAGCGCTAAACAATGCAAGCGTGTGTGCGTGAGCGTGAGAAGCGTGTGAGTGTCGCGTAACGAGGCGGGGCCTCAGTGTATAAATGGGGGGGAAATTTCCGAACTTTGGACAGTCGTCGTCAGGCCGTCTTGCAGAGTCTGTCGATCGACTCGATCACGCGCTCCGATTCCCCGGCTACGTAAGTATCCGTGGGCGGGTCGAGTAAGTGCATTTAGCATTAACTTGCAGCGGCACTCAGGTCAGCTGCCTAGTGTCCCTGTCAAGGTCGGGTAGGCAGGTTCCCTATTAACTGTATGTAATAAACTCTTTTTTTCTCCTTACAGGTGGAGATATCCGAACCGTTAGAGTTTTAATAATTTGAGAAGCATTCTCAAAGAATTGCACATGCATTTGTATGCAAATTTATAAAAAAAAAGAAGAAGATATAATAAAGGATATTCTTTTACCTACAATCTGTCTCTCGAATCCGCTTTTTAACCAAACCTGCACGTTTCATTTGGCGACCGTGACAGGACTCGAGAGCGATTGGGTAGAGACTCAAAAATTTAATACCTGGAAGGCCAAGGAGAAATCCAGCCAAGTAGTGTTCGGTGGCCTCTATACAGTCAGGCAGACGGGAATTAATATAGAGGAATTCCTCATGAATCTACCTCAACAGCCTGTAAAAACCGAGCAAGAAAAAAAAAATTAAATAAATGGTACTTTGAAAATAAGCCTGAATTGTTATTTTTTTACCCATCCGGTACAAACTTTTTTTTTACCGAGAAAAAAAAATTGTTCATAAATAAAATGCTGAGGGGTAGACCACGAAAGGAAATGCGCAGAAGCATTTCTCACGAAATTCTTCGAGAAAAAGAAGTAGAACCCGAAGGGAATGGAGAGCTCTTTTCGAGTCTCAACTGGCAGCCCGAAGCAACCGGTCTATTCCGAGAAATGCAAAAAAAAGGACAAGACTGCGAGCGAAGGATAACACAATTAGAGCAAAAAGATATGAATGCATCACTCAAATAATACTCGATCAAATGAGCATTGACAGAGAGGAAGTAAAAGACCTACAAAGTCGCATTGAGGATATAGAAAAGGAGGTAGTAGAGCGTCCAGAGGACGTACCAGAACTTCTCGAAAGTTCGAAATTAGCTGAGATCGTGAAAAGACAAAGCAACGATATTCTCAGATTAGAGCATCAAATTAAACATCTCCATTCGCTCATACAAGAAGCACGGGAGACAAGAGATGCGCGCTTTAGTCGTCCATATGTACACGAGGGTGAAAATAATAATACCCCGAAATTAAGAATAAATCCTTCCACATTTTCCGGGGGAAAAGCGGAAAAACCATTAAAATTTCTGCAAGCGCTTCGCAACTATTGCGAAGGATTAAAAATAAATGCGCCACAATTCAAGACGATTATGTACCAAATTTTGAAGGGTCCCGTCCTGGATTGGAGGTATTTCGTCGAGCAAGATGTACTAAACCTAGACGAATTTGAACTTAAATTCCGGAAAAGATACTGGAATGAAGAATCGCAGTACCAACTCACACGACATATTGAATTCGGATATTACCAAGCCCAGCGAAATGCAAGCCGCGTAGAATACGCCATTGATTTATGCAACCAAATCAAACACGCGAATATGTCATTATCAAATAAGGAATTAATTACCATGATATCTCGACATTTCGAACAGGAAATAAGGAATGCCATAGTTAATCGAAACATTCGACAATACGACGATTTATTGGACGTACTCCAAACCTACCACGAAATGGGGCCCTCGAATGCGAGTCGAGGGATGCACGAGAATAAGGGTGACGGAATGGGAATGATAAACCAGGACCGAAGAAGAAACCCGATGGAAGAAAGAAGAGAGGCATGGCGGAAAACGACGCCTTATGAGAGAACCCGAGCATTCAAAAGAGATACGAAAATGAAGCGGGGCAGGGAGAAAGACAACTTCCGGGGTGGCGCCATCAACAGGCGATTCCTCAAGATTTTGTGCCTAGGAGGTACAATGTAAATATAATGGGCTTAAATAAAGCAAAACACGAAGAAGTTGAGCTTTCCACACGCGACGAAATAAAAATTTCTGAAGGTAGGGAAAGCAGTAAGCCAGAGGAGGAAGATTGGAAAATCGGCGATAAAGACCGACATATAGGAATTGAATCAATATTCGAAGATCCGAGGGAATTCTTAACGAATGAAGAAAGTATTCCTACGAATAAAGAACAAATAACGTGCCCGGAAATCCCGATCATAATCGAAGGAATCCGAACGAAAGCGTTATGGGACACAGGGAGCGAGGTCACGTGTATCTCGGAAGCATTTTACAGGTCGAATGCCGCAGCGTTTAAAAAGTGTCCAACGTTACCCATCACCGGGAAACGGGTTATAGGCGGAACAGGAACTAAGTCAACTACGCTAAAAGTACAGGTGCTATTAAGAACAATAGTGGGAAAAATCGAAAGCGAGATTGCATTCGCGGTCGTACCGCACCTAATTCGAGATTGTATAATCGGAATCAATGTACAGACACAATGGAAAACCCGAATAGATCTCGAAAATGCTCAGATCCACATATCGGGTGATGATTCGAAAAACGATATCCTAACCTTTAACTCGAAAAGGAACGTCGACTAGAGCGACAGCGTAGGAACCGTACAGCAGGCCGAACAGCCGGAAATCGAGATGGTGAACGCTTTATCAAATCCGGAGAGAAGAAAAATCTCGCAATCTAATGAGCAGGATATTCGCGAAAAAGTGCATAAATGCGAGATTCTAAAGGAACACGAAAAAGACACACGAACTAAACTGTCTGTTAAATTCAAGGACAAGCACCTTAAACACCCTGCACCCAGGCAACCCTACATACTCACTACCAACGCGAGTACATATGCGATCAGGGCTGTGTTATTACAACGAAATGGACTAAGAAAAGGAGATCCAGGGGTGAATAAAAAGCTCAAGAGGATAAACAATCCAGAAGATCGCTTCGGGTCCGTTAAAAAGTCGGAAGATTAGTTCTCCGTAGCTAACTTCCTGGAGGTGGGGGGGGGGGCTATGTAACGGACAGATTCGCCGGTAGCGCTGAACAATGCAAGCGTGTGTGCGTGAGCGTGAGAAGCGTGTGAGTGTCGCGTAACGAGACGGGGCCTCAGTATATAAATTGGGGGGAAATTTACGAATTTTGGACAGTCGTCGCCAGGCCGTCTTGCACAGTCTGTCGATCGACTCGAGCACGCGCTCCAATTCCCCGGCTACGTAAGTATCCGTGGGCGGGTCGAGTAAGTGCATTTAGCATTAACTTGCAGCGGCACTCAGGTCAGCTACCTAGTGTCCCTGTCAAGGTCGGGTAGGCAGGTTCCCTATTAACTGTACGTAATAAACTCTTTTTTTTGTCCTTACAGGTGGAGATATCCGAACCGTTAGAGTTTTAATAATTTGAGAAGCATTCTCAAAGAATTGCACATGCATTGGTATGCAAATTTATAAAAAAAAAGAAGAAGATATAATAAAGGATATTCTTTTACCTACATACAATCTGTCTCTCGAGTCCGCTTATTAACCAAAGCTGCACGTTTCAACCTTATCATATTCGGATATAAAATTTTGTGCTGTTTCCGAATCCATGAAAAAGTCGGTGTTTCCATTTGAAAAAATAAACTTGACTTGGAATAATCTTCAAGGTCATGTTCAAGGACAAATTCAATAGTACCGTTAAATAGCCAGGGAAAAATCTTTCAACTTTTGTCTGAAACATTTTCCCAGAAAATGCACTTTCGTAGAGATATTTAGGCGTTTCCATACTTTTGGATCACCCTGTATGCGAAAAGCATAGTTCCAGGACCAAGTATGGCAAGTTAAAAATATTGATCGAATTCGAAACAACTAACCAGCAACTCTCTTTCGCCAAAAAAGAATCGCGGAACCGATTTGAAATTCATGCCGGGCAGGGCATTATAAACAATAGTAAATGGAAATAATTAAATACTCTTGATTTTTTAAAACGAAAATTTACTAAAATAATCCAAAATCCAAAGGATGATATTTTTTATATCCGAAGGGGCTCATTATGTTGATTCTAAACTCCAATAAACGTTCTGAAGAGAGATTTAATCTTATAAGTTGCAGTCTGCTTCTAAAATTCATTAAATTTTTCATATAAATGACCTCACGTAATATTTTTCAATTTCATGTCCAACGGGGGTTTTGTGCTGATATTTCTATTTGAGTTAAATGTTGTGAAGAAGAATTTAATTTTTGACACCCAGTAGTCAATCTAAAATTCATCAAATTTTCCAAATAAGTGACCTGGAGTGATATTTTGCGTTTTCGTGTCCGAAGGGACTCATTGTGTGGATATTATGAGTTTTATTCATTGGTCTAAAGAAAAATTTAATTATCTACGCCCGGGACTTATTCTAACATTGGTCAAATTTTCCAAGTATGTACCTGGAGTGAGATTGTGCATTTTCGAAAGAACTCGTTTCGTTCGTAGATATTCCTATTTTCATGAATTGTTATGAAGAGGGATTTTATTATCTATGCTCAGGTCTGCTTCTAAAATTCGTCAAATTTTAAAAATAAAATGACCTGGAGTGATGTTTTCCGTTTTCACATCCGATGGAGCTATTTATGTGGATATTTCGAATTTCGTTATTTGTTGTGAAGAGGGATTTCATCATCTACACTCAGGTATGCTTCTAAAATTCGTAAAATTCTGAAAATATATAACCCGGAGTGACGTTTTGCATTTTCATGGCAGAAGGAACTCGTTTTGTGGATATTTCGATTTTCGTTCTTGTTGTGAAGATGAATTTTATCATCTACTCACAGGACTGCTTCTAAAATTCGTCTAATTTTAAAAATAAATGATCTGGAGTGATTTTGCATATTCATGTCCGAACGAACTCATTGTGTGGATATTATGATTTTCATTCATTGTTCTGAAAGCATATTTCGGTTCGGCTGAATTTACTAAACAACCTTAGGTACAATCTACTAATGATTTCTTTCAGTACAGTTCTTAGCGTAAAAAATATGTCTATATATTATTTGCCTTTTTCTTGTTTATATTTATTATAATTGCATGCTAACAAATCACATTCATTTATATACCAGTCCGTTCCAAGTAACTGTCAAATCGAAATTGTATTAACTTTAGAGGCATGAATATAATGTTTCTTTTTTTTTTTTACCTTTTTTCGTTCATCACTAGTTGTGATTACAAATGTTTCGTCAAGACCTTGCGTTTTGAGAATCCGAGCGATTACGACGCAAGGTGTTTGAAATGTTTAGAAATTTTCAATCTATAGCATTTTAACATCTAATGAAATTTGCAGTTATATGCCGTCAACTATATTAAATTTTTAAATCATCAATCAATACTGAGGCAATTTAGTTAACTTAAGGTATGCTAATAATTGCAACGTATTTGAAAATTTGCTTACCTTTTAAGTCTTCTATAATTTCATCATCGACGTCATCTCCGGAACATTTTTCGTCGATAACAAGATCGTCAGCATCGCTGCCATCTTCACCTAGAGATTCTTCAGTAGCTATCTTCACGGATGATTCTTTCAATGCTTGATTTTGTTTCATCAAAACTGTGCTCACCTTTAATTATATAACACCATTGAACGTACATATCAATAATCGATTTATGAAATCTCCAGTAATATTTCGAAATGTCTTACCCATTCTTCAAGCTCAAAATTGGGAGTAATTGGTCTTACTTCAACTTTACAACCAGCATGATATTTTGCAAAATGTTTCGAAAAAGTTGGACGATTTATAGACGTAAATTCGCATTTTGCACATTGCCACCTAAGAAATAACAAAGACACATGTTATCTGCGTTTTATGTATTTATTTACGTATATATTGTTATCTGTAAAGAATGAAAAATATTTGTAGTTACTCACTTTGCATAATTGAATTCCCTATAAAGATGGAATTTGAAATTGCTCTCATACTTGGAGCGAAATGTGCACTGCGGACAGGCATACATTCCATCTACTGGACTTCCATAGGGACCAAAAGTATTTACACTCTCAGTATCGAAATTCGGGTCCTTGGACATTTTATTCTTCAAATCTGATTCTCGCGAAGCATGGTCACTGGATAATGTTCGATCTCGTTTGGCGTCTGATGTAATAATACCTGTCTTACTATCGTCTTGAGATGTACTTCTACATTTCTTTGTTGGGGATGGTCCATCCCCTGTATTTTTCCGCTTGGTAGATTTCGGGTGTACTTCTGATGCTGAAGTTTCGTCGTCTTCTTCGAAGAGGATACCACGTATGTGCCGTATCCTCGGCATACTTCTGCTCCATAACGGCGTCGTATCGAAAGGCTCATCTCCTCCTCGCTCTGGAGGCTCCGCAATCTTTCTTGTACCTTTGATTCGTTGATATACCATTATATAGTCCGCACTCAAATCTGTTGCGTGTTTTGAAGTGATATGTTGGTCGAAGCTAATCTTCCCCACTGTTTTAAACGGACAAGCGCTGCATTTGTATTGACATTTCTCATCGTGTACGTTGATAGCGTGGTTCGTCATTTCCGCTTTGTACGCACATTTGAAATCGCACAAATTACACTTCCAATGATTTCCGTCCGGATCAGGAATTTCTTCGTCAATTTCGGGTGGCTGCTGAGGTGCGTTTTCCGAATTTTCTAGCTCCCGGATGACTTTGACAAACGGTCGTTTGTCATGATGCTTATCGGCAAGATGTCTTTCAACAACGTGTCTAAATGAAAGTTCTGTGTCATTAGATTTCACAATATTGAAATAGGCACATTTTTTTTAATTATCCAAATCTCTTCGATTCCAATATTAATAATGGATATTACTGAGAATAATTCAATTTCAATTTCCACGTACTTCCAATATCAACTAACATCCCATAAGTACCTCTCGCGAGAGTAACCAAAAAAATACTTCGACAGCAACAAAAAAATGAAGGAAAACTCTTACCTGTGATAATGATGATTATTACAATGTGAACACTTGTACAGTTTAGTGTCATGCATCTTCAAATGAACCCCCATTTTCTCGAAGGTAATATCTTGAACACCCGTCGGACAATGTGCACAACGGAAGTTAAGTTCATCTGAATGAAGCGCCTTTAGGTGACATCGCAACATTGCTTCGTTTACTGTTAAATAGTTGCATTCAGGTACGCCGCACACGTATCTAGTAAACATAAGAAACGCGAAATTAAGTCACTATAGCTGAAGATAACAGACACCTAGGAAAGCTATCAGGTATTGTTTTTTTTTTTGTTGCAAGGCGCAATGAAAATGTATTTTTAAACTTTATTGTGCTAGTAATAGTGTAAAACGTGTATTAATATATTACACATTGTATAGGATATTCATTTTAATTTAACGATATTGTGTTAATCCGTTACGTCCTCTCCTCTTTATAATATATGCATGATTTCTTATTTAGATATTATTTATTTCGCAGATATACATGCCTATACGTGAAGCACCCATGGAAAATTAGGGACATTCGCCGTGTCCTCTACTCCGAGCACATCGATCGATAGGCGGATAAATCATTGACAGTGTTTTGTTACCAGGAAATCGGTGCTTTCCGGATAATCTGAATAGCTGTTGAAATCAGTCAACGAACTCTAAGTACCACTTGTACTGTCTCTTTCTCTCTCACGCATGCTCGCAGCACCGATTCGTATCCTCCCTAATTGCGAATTCCCTTACAGTGCAACCCCACTAGTTGCTGCATGCTGGGAATCGCTCCCTCTAGCGTTGCACATCGATACGCCCCGCCCACCCAAGTGTCACGTGATCTGAAACAGGCCCGTGCCTATTGAAATACGTATGTGGTCATAGTGCCGCACCTTTATATAAGTGGTGGAGGGGAGAAAATCATGAAATACAGGCTCAATCTGACAGGGAGCAATCAGCGGGGGCAGCAACTCGAGATGGATCAACCAGTGGGGTTGCACTGTATTATGTTTTCCGTATTGTAATATTGTTTCTATTTTACATTTGTATTTTGATGATGACATAATATAGAAGATTGATTAATGTCTAATATCTTTTATTTTGTAACTCCTTCAATTTCCTTTGTGAACCTTGACGCCTTCGCGGATTTTGTTGTTTAGACAAGCAACGGCGGATATTTTAGTTAATTTTATATTTTCCGTTAAATACGAAATATTGCGATGTATTTATATAGAACTTGTCATAACATAAATGAATACACGTTAGAAATGACGCCCTTTACGTGTGGTAGTTTTAGGAAATTTTGAAAAGAAATTAACGGAAAATTATATATATTAAATAATTACTGGTTTCGAAAATTTCATAAATGAAGAAACATATGTGACGGAAATAACAACGAAATATATATAAAATATAAAATTAGTAATTTAATATACTTTGAAGGGAAATAAAAATAAAGAATGAAAGATAGAGTAAATATTTTTGGAGGACATTACGTTTAGAAAATTAACATTATATATTGTATTTAAGTCAAATGTAGCAGTAAAAATTATAGAAAAAGGACAAAATATATTTTATGGTTGTAGAAAGATTACAAATTGAATTAAAGATTATGCTATTTTGCATGACGAATAAATTTTAAATATCTATAATACGAGAAAAATACCTATGTTTTAATAGATAATCGTATGGAGATATGTATTTTTGGGGTTTCTGTTAATTTCTCGATATTGAATGAAAAATAAGTTGGTAACGGATAAAATAAATTTAATGGAAGTGTCTAATCCTAATAGTAAATATAATCAATTTAAATTATATAATTAACATTGTTATTCGGAGATAGCAACTGAGTTTGCAGTTATAAACATAATTAATGGTAAATAATTTATTAATGTTGGAATACGAACTAAAAATAGTTTGATTTTAGGTCCGTTGTGTATGTATTTACTTATTAAAATTATGGTTTTATGATACATTAACATTGTTCAGGTAAATGTGTGGACTACTAGTTAATGCTAGCGGAATAGAACATAACCAATTAAATTACAACTATTTGGAAATAGTTATTTTCGTACGGTGGGCGTAAAGTGCGACTTTACGCACGCAGGCAATTCTCATTGAGAGTATTGCCGGAGGGTGTAAAGTCTTACGCCCCACGTGCGAACATTATTTTTCGTCACATGTAGGCGGAAAGACGGTTCCATATTAGGAAAATCATAAGACAACAGTAGGAGAGCGGAAGGACAGGAGCAAGTAGATGAAGGGAAATGTGCCTTTTGTTATGAATAAACAAATATACCCATCTCACTTGCACAACCAAGACTCTCCCCATTACTGTAAACAATAACTCATATGTTTATATGAGAATCAATAGGAAATCCGGATGAAATTCCCGTAAATTAAAAAAAAACAATGCAAGCAAACAACAGTGAAAATGTCAACAATGCAACCGTTAATAATAACGACACATCGAAAGCATTTACGTTCAATCTTCATTTCAATAATTGAATTAATTAATTATTAATATCAAAAAATGCATTGTATTTGTAATACAATAAGAAATTATTTATTATGTGATCTAGTTCAAATTTAGTATTATAGATTAAATTCTATTCTAGTTTAAAGATTTTTTTCTATTTTAATCTAAAATTTTGTTGTCAATAAACATAATAATAATGTTTAAAATTCAATTAAAATCACGAGTTGAAAGTTACTTATTAAAGCTTACAAAATTACAAGGTTGTTTACATGCTACAGCATCAATTAAAATCAAGAATCACTATTTATGTACAATTTAATGTCAATATATATTTCTATTAATAAACAATATAATTATTAAATATTTGTCTACCACTTTATTCTAAAACAAAATACACTTTTAAGCATGTATAGTCAAGAATAGGGGGGGCTTCGCCCCCCCCCCCCCATTCCCCCTACTTACTCCAGTCCTTACGCTCTCCTACTGTTGTCTTATGTTTTTCCTAATATGGAAGCATCTTTCCGCCTACATATGACGAAAAATAATGTTCGCACGTGGGGCGTAAGACTTCACACCCTCTGGCAATACTCTGTAAAGTCGCACTTTACGCCCACCGTACGAAAATAACTACTTTACAATATTGACGATTTGTTTTATCAACATTAGACAGTGAAGAATTTTGTTATATCAAGTAGACAACAATTTCCAACGACTACCGTTGGAGACGCAGATGCAAGGGCCAGATGAAACGGTAAGAGATTACGTCATCTGCTTCTTGTCTATTTTACATCAATGTATTCCACAGCCAGAGCCGGGGCAACAATTGGGCTTGTTGTTTCCGAATTTCAGACCGGATATTCGAACAAAACTGAGAAGGTCAGAGATTGGCACTGTAGACGGATTATTAGTCCGAGGGATGGAAATAGAACGTGACATTGAGCTGCAGAAGCATTATGGTCCTCCACCACCAGTAGAAATGGCGTTGCTACCAGAAGTGGCTTATAAACCAAAGAAAGCCGTACAACAAATAAGAAAACCAGCTATTGCAGCAGTTGCAACATTTTCAGATACATCGTCAGAAGAGCTTGCAAAATTAATAGAGAATATTATGGATAGGAAGTTCAAACAGTGGAGCAGAGAAAAGATGATCTCGCTGAAGCCTGAGCGGGATGTTGTCTTCCAATCACGTGAGGAACCCCATTAGATAAATCGGAAAATCTCACCTGAATCGGAAGCTGGACGAGACAAGACATATCCATCATTGAATGAATCCAAGAAATACGTATCATGGCAAAGTAGTTATCAACAAAAATATTGCTGGAATTGTGAAGAAAGGTGGCTCCATAAAATTCTGTATCGATTGCAGAAAGATAAATGCAACATCAATGCCAGATGCATATCCATTGCCGTATGTGGATGCACTGCTACGAAAGTTGCAGGGAGCACGTTATATTTCAACTCAAAGATTTGAAGAGTGCTTACCACCAAATTAAAATAAAGAAAACGACACGACCCATTACAGCGTTTACTGTGCGTGTCATGAGTCGGGGTGTACGACGATACATTCAAGGATATTTAGTATGCCAACAATTCATAGTTCAACAGAATTTATAGATTTAAAATCTATCCGTAAACTATTCTGGGAACACTGTGAACACTGGGAAGCGTTCCATGAAAGAATAGTGGAGGTGCGTCAAATGCACCTAATGGCATGAAGTGCCGAGTTTGCCATGTTCGCGCAGGTGGACCAGTTCCTTCTGGACACTCGAACAGAAGGGCGAGAATTGGCGATGCATTATCCCTAATTGATTGCACGTCGGCTAGCCGAGATTAAGGCCGCTGACAAAGTATGCCATGAGTTCGTGGCCGATCAAAGGAGGATCAGGAAGTTGGAAAAAGAGCAGCAACAGCTGCAGGAATCAGCAACTCGGATGAAGGAGGAAGTCCGACGAAAGCAGTTGTGGTTAACCGCACAAACAAGAATCGCCCACGAGCAACAAGTGGCGACGGATCAGGCCGCAAAAGAAGCCTGAAAGGCGAGGATGCGGTTGGAGTATCCTGACAACCCACACGTTCGCCAAATCCATGCCTGATCAGAATATCGCATGAGCGAAGCACGTAAAACTTCTGATTGTTCTTTCCGTAAGAAACATTGGAGAGTTGCAGGAAGAAAGTAGCTGCGTAATATATATACAGGGTGTCCGAAAAGTATGGAAACGGTCCTGTAACTTTTGAAAGAAAAGATATTTCGAAAATCGCTGAAATACGTGAAACGATTTTTCAAAAAATCTATTTTTTTCTGGGGATTCCAACTCCCACGCCCCTCTTGGGGCACGAGGCGGGATGAATACCTTAAATGGCAACACGGGTCGAGTGGGGGCTCATTTGAAAAGTATTTTCGAGACTAATTCAAAGCACTAGGCATAGATGGCGCTGCGATCAATTTTTAGCGGTCATAACCGACTTTTAAAACTTTTAATCTAGTAAGATTTGAACAAATGAAGATTTTGACAATTGCCGAATTAAGCGAAACCATTTTTCAAAAATATCTATTTTTACCTGTTTTTGGGGTTAGAAAAAATGTAAGGTGATGAGTGGATTCGTGTTTGGGAGGTCAAAATACATCGGATAGCATAAAGAGCACTATAAACATGCACCGAATTCTTATTTTAGGCAAGTTTTAAAATTTTGTCCAACCAATTAAGAGCTTCCGGACGCCATATTGGAGCGGCCATTTTGGATTTTGCAAATGCGCACTCGGCATTCCTAAGTATAAAATATATAGAATAAAATAATATACCTTAAGCTGTAAAAAGCGCCCTCATTCGTATTTTTAGGTTGTTTTTAATTGTGGGCAGAGCAGTGTTCGGTTGACGTGGAATGTCCCATGTACACATACATTTCATTAATCTAAAATAGCTGAAATAAAATGTCGGATCATTTTTCTGAAATGTACTCGGATTTGAATGCAATTCATTAGTAGCAGACTTGCAATAGACGATACTGTTTTTGAAATTTGTAGTGGAGCCCTTGCCTTTGACTATTTCAAAATTTCAAAGTTTCCCGATTCTCACCACGAGGAGGTGGACGATTTTGAGAATCTTTTTTTTTTTTATTTTATTTAAACTTATTTAATAAAATATGTAACTTTTGTAATAATTTTATTAATTAAATTAAATTTAAATTGTAATTTAAATAAACATGATAACTTTTTTTTACATTTAAATACACATAATTCGGCACTTTAATTTTGCTTCATTAAAAAAGCCATGGAATTACGGAATCTAAAAGTAATGATTTTTATTTTTTAGGTTAATATTTTTAGTATTTAATTAAGCTTGTGTACTGAATGAGATGTTCAAATTAATGTCTTTCAGCAACTTGACAATATCCCAATCGTGCATAGAAGTTATCATTTCCTTTTTGCAGCGTTTCTTGAGATATCGAATTAGAACATTGAATTATTCTTTCCTTTAACTCATCAATATCTATAGGCTTTTCTTCGCACACCTTGTTCTTCAAAAAACCCCAGTAAAAATAATCCAGAGGAGTTAGATCCGGTGATCTTGGTGGCCACGCGATCGAACCTCTCCTGCCGATCCAACGCCCAGGGAAAATGTTCAATCGATTGCGTACAATCAAACCAAAATGACACGGAACACCATTGTTACGGACAGAATCGATGTTTTATCGACTGCGGTCCCCGGCGTAGGTTTTTTCCCACAAAGGTGGTTTTCCCTACGCCATTGCACACCCGAATGGGGGTACCTCTCAAAATGAAGCAGGCCTGTTAGGTAAATTATGTAAAAGGCTCTTCAAAATGGTGACGATCTCGATATAATTATTTGTAATTCGAATAGTATAATATCGATGTGTAATATGACGTGTAGTCTATTTAAATATTCGAGAGTTGGAAACATCGAACGAAGATGTGAAAAAGTGACGATCGGGTTGAGAGGGAACGTTCCGGAACGTCAGAGCGTTAGGAAGTCCGCGTCGCGATCGGATCGTCACCGGTTGATCGTAATAAATTTTGAATATTTTCTTTTGGCCGATCAAACCGCGTGTTTTATTTAAAGCCCTTCCACCAGTCGTTTACAAAATTGGTGCCGAAACCCGGGAGTCATTACCGGTAATGGTGGAAGTGGCCTTTTTCGAGAGTTCACGACCGAACTTTGTGTCGCACATGTATATACTATGGACTGGCTACCGCGTGTGTGACTCAGTGCTGGGACGATTGGACATATTAATGTCTTTTTGTGGAAATTTCGTCGAGGACAGCGACCGGAACACAGGAACGAGGACAGGAGGGACGATTTAGAGATGGCTGATCGAAATCGACCGTCAGGATTGGCCCGTGTACGTCATCAAAACTTCGAGTTTTCAGTCAATATTTCAGCGTCATCGAGTGTGAATGGGAATTTGGCATGGTGAGCTCCACATTTTTGCGATACTGCGATGAATAATTTTTTAAACATCGGGAATTTTTAATGTTTTATAACCCGCTCGTTTTGCGACTTCATTTCAATTCGTGACGCGCGATGGAATTCTGTTGTCTTCCACAGCGCTCCGCTTTCAAATTCGAAAAATTTTATTCTTTAACAGATATATATACAATATGAAAAAATGATTACGCGTCTTACTTTTAAAGAGAATAAACCGTAAATAGTCGCAGCGAGTTGATTTGGAGACGATTTTCTCTATAGACGCGCGATCGTGTTTTGTCGCCATCCGCGACGCCGACTTTAAAATTCGAACGTCTCTCTTTGTACTAGAGATGTTAGATCGTTTCGAAGTGTCGAGAAATGACTCTATGTAACCTTAAACAGTTGACAGTTCTAATTTAATTGCTTCATAACCCTATATACTCCTTTATTAATTACGTGAAACTCCGGTCGGCTATAGTTAACCTGTTTTTTGTACTCCGTAAGCATAGTACTTTGGGTCGGAGCGGACTGCGGAATACGTTTTACTTAATCGGGTTAGGTTAGGTTAGGACTGTCAATTGTTTTCGGAACACCGTTGAAGCGATCGAGCGGGAATAAAATATTTTGACTTCATGTTTAGAAATTGAATCTCGAATTCTCTAGGAACGCCACTTTCGGTGTAGTGAACTCGTTTGCGTCTAAGTAAATGAGTTTTCTCGCGATAGAGATATGGATAATTATGGGATAGCAATAGTTACGTTGAAGGATTAATAAATATTCAATATAATGAGTGTCGATTTGGTTGATATTCAAAAGAATATCAACTTGATGAATATATTGAAAATGGAACGGGTTGATAGTTATTCGAAACGGCGCCGTTTGGAAACTAACGTTTCCACAAGAGTACTTTCTGGGAGGTGCACAAACGAACATCGCCTTCGGGGATTTCGAATTTCGGAGTTATGGCGAAAACGAAAAACATAGAATCTGTAAGTTGACCGGGTTCTTGTTTTTTAATTTAGATGCTCCTTTGTTTTTGAGCACGAAGAAGTTGGTGCTTCTCGAAATACTCCTCGAGAAGTCAGTCGGAATTTAAAGAGAGATTCTACTGTAGTCAATGGTAGTTCCGATATTGACGTCCCATGAAGTATATGATGTACATTATGAAATGTAATTAGTTCTGCAAGCTCCGTTCGAATTCACTGTTATTGACAATAATTAATTTATTCAAATTGCAGATTTAATAACTAATACTATATTAATAACGAGTAAGAAATCTACAGAATTTTTAGAATGAGGATATGTAATTTAAATTCTAAATTCTATTTACTGAAAATCAAACATAAATACATGCATATTTTACAGGGAAATTGAACGACGACTTATTAAGTCGACGATTGAAATTTTAAGTATTAAAAGTGAGGATAGTACGAAGTTGGATGACGGTATTTTAGGCATCCGATTACGTCAAAATCACTTTACAGTACGTTTGGCAAAGTTTTTTATTCTACATTGTAATTCAGCGATTTAAGTCGAAATATCGATCCTTTCGAGTTTGTCGAATATCAAACAAATACAAAACAGCGCCTTTGCCAGGTGTTCTGACGAACATCATATTTCTCCAGATGTCCGTAAGAACATCGCGCCTCTAGAAATGTTGAAACGAAACTGTTGCGAACAGGTCGAATCGTTCTAAAGATATTGTCGCCGAGGCGCCTGCTTCGAGCGAATAAAGATTTAGTTTTTGAAAGCTTGACCGCACATTTAATTTCACTCGTTTTGAACATAAATTTGGTGCATTGAAAGATAATCGAAATAACAGCGCCTTAAATAGGTGTTAGTTAAGCGTCATGTTTTGTCCGATGTTTGTGGAAACATCACCCCCACTTTCTCAAACAGAAGTTTGCTGGAAGATAATATTTATTGGTACATATTCTAAAGAATGTCACATTTTTAGCGGTGTTTCGAAAGTTCAGTATGGCCATTGATATTTAAAGAAAATATCATGGCGATTAATTATTGACTTTATGATGTAGATTAAAGAAATGTATTTGTATTTAAATATGTGAACGAAGTAGCATGAATCTATAATGGGATTATGATTCTAATTACAAATGAAAAAGACATGTTTTGACTTTTTCGTGAACGGTTTGGTATCGATTTCATTTCAAGTTTTGTGCGAGTATGACAATTTGAATAGTAGAAACGTAATTGTTCGTGTTTGTGAAGATCATGATATGCGTCGATGTCGATGGTGCACGGGTCCCGGTGTGGACAGTGGATCGCGGGCCTGACGTATTTGCATTGGTACTTGTCTTGAACGATAAGTCCAATTATTTGGATGGCGATGACGACGTGTTGAATCGAATTGGAATCGATTTAAGTTTCGTTGCGTATTTTGGATATGAATCCAAAAATATGAGCCCTTTAATCTTATTATTACTCCTTGGAAGGAGGAGCCTTCCTTTGTTTCTTACGGAATGGTTTCAAAACCATTGAGGCAGTCGATCGAAAGAGTCAACGGTCACGAGCTGACCTCCTACGTAGTGCGACGGTCGTACTTGGTAAAGATTTGGAAGCGGAATTGTTGGTTTATGACGACCTTTATGTAAAAGCATTTGAATATCTATGGATTTGTTAGTGTCGAGTCAGCCATCATATGACGAAATGAAACTTCAAATGAAATTGATACCAAACCTGAGTGTGTGAAACACAGTATCTGTTCAATTCGTGGGTCCAGAACAACCCGTCGGTGTAATATTTCGATGGCGATATAATATAAACAGAGCTTGCAGATCTGCGACGTAAACTATTTTAAGAAAATGTATACTTGCTGTATGTTCAAAACGATTCACAAGCATTGAATGTATAAGTTGAGGCAGGAAGGAAAGCAATCATTCGCGAAAAGGTAAAATAAAATTTTGTGGCAGCCGCAGCAGAAGAGTGCTTATATAGGTACTGAGTTCGAGTCCTCTATATATGGCGATGGCCTACATGATGCAAATAATGGTATATAACGGTATTTGTGGAGTGTCGAATTAATTAACTCTGAAAAAAAATGATCGATATGTGAAATTTCGATTCGGAGCAAGGTATCTTAAAATCGGAGCAAGGTGGATTTAAATTCGGAGCAAGGTGCGTTTGAGTTTCGGAGCAAGGAAAATTCGGAATTGGAGCAGAGCACATTTCGGAGTCGGATCGATGTCTATTTGTAATTCGGAGCACGGTTCGATTGCTATTTCGGAGTTGTTTACGATCTGCTGGTGATTCACTTCCAGATGGATAGTACCCGGAGGTTCTACGCGCGGGGACTCGAGGCGTCGAGATCTGCCATTGCTGGTAATCTGGAGAATGAGAAGTCTGGAGGTTAGTAACCCAGAGATGCGGACTAACCGATCTGCTGGTGATTCGCTTTTAGATGGAGAGTACTCGAAGGTTCTACGCTCGGGGAGTCGAGGTCCGCCGATGCTGGTCCTTCGAAGAATAAGAAGTCCTTAAGTTAGTAACCCAGAGATGGTATTGATGATTTGTATGGAAATCGAAGAGTCGATTTGCCATTGTTGGTTTCTCATATCGAAGGTTCGTTAACTAGAGAGCCACGGTCGGTACCGACACAGGATTTAATGGTTTGGTACATTTGGTTGCACATCCACGAATATATGTCTATTGTCTTCCGTCTTTGATAGAGAGAGAGAGAGAGAGAGAGAGAGAGAGAGAGAGAGAGAGAGAGAGAGAGAGAGATAGAGATAGAGAGAGAGAGAGAGAGAGAGAGAGAGAGAGAGAGAGAGAGAGAGAGAGAGAGAGAGAGAGGAGAGAGAGAGAGAGAGAGAGAGAGAGAGAGAGAGAGAGGGAGAGAGAGAGAGAGAGAAAGAGAGAGAGAGAGAGAGAGAGAGAGAGAGGATAGGTGTGGCAAAAGAGGTATTGTCTTCAGCATCGAAATCGAAATTTCAAGATTCATCGCGGATCTTAAAAAAAAAAATAATATATCGGTCATCACCAGTTTCCGCTGCAATATTATGTTGCAGAGAACACAACGGAAATGTTCGCCTTCCTGGCTGCCTTAACTTTCGTCTTGTGAATTTATGAAATCCGCGCATGACATGGAATGATTCAATTGGACGTACATACCGTTGCTAAAGTCGTGCGATATACGAATGAATATTTGGTGCAGTTGACGGATGTGTGGATACTTATGAGTTACTATGGCATAATGTCGGCATATTAATTGCGAAGCTGTGGTCGCTGTATGAGGACCCTTTTTTCGATTATGTTCCCTCAGCGGGGGGAGTAATATGGTATACAGTGCGAGATGTTGTGAGAGTGTATATCTTCGTTGTAAGACTGACCTGAAACTGACATCATAACTGTGGAAATTTGGATTTGTCGCTTGTAGTGTAGTTTCATAGAACATGGGTAGTATTTGAGTAGCGTTACGGCGTATGCAACCATCTTACATTGGTAGCACTCGCCCTTTGGCACGGCTTATGCGCTCTCTAGTTTTTGCTTTACGATCACTAAATTTGTTTTTATTTTTGCTATTATTTAAGTAATATTTTAGTAGCTAATGATCGACCTGCTTTGTCTTTTTCACTAACTTGGACGTAATTACTGATGACCTCGAGCTAACTATACTGTGATGTATCACATGTTATTGGCGAAAGTTTGAATTTAAAAGAATGTGAAATGGAAGCTGTATTGACGAAAGCATGGGTAATGATACTGACTAACGAGTCTTAAAGGAATGAGCATGAGATTGTATTTGGTTGTTGAGTTATGGTACCATGTAATAGTGCCTTACGAATCCCAAAATGTATTAATGTGAAGTGCATGACGTGTGAAGAGTTCGATGACGAATTGGATGGGTTATGAAAAGATCGATTCTCGTGGAGTGTACGAGTCCGTAGACTTCGTACAGGGGGGAGAATGTTACGGACAGAATCGATGATTTATCGACTGCGGTACCCGGCGTAGGTTTTTTCCCACAAAGGTGGTTTTCCCTACGCCATTGCACACCCGAATGGGGGTACCTCTCAAAATGAAGCAGGCCTGTTAGGTAAATTATGTAAAAGGCTCTTCAAAATGGTGACGATCTCGATATAATTATTTGTAATTCGAATAGTATAATATCAATGTGTAATATGACGTTGTAGTCTATTTAAATATTCGAGAGTTGGAAACATCGAACGAAGATGTGAAAAAGTGACGATCGGGTTGAGAGGGAACGTTCCGGAACGTCAGAGCGTTAGGAAGTCCGCGTCGCGATCGGATCGTCACCGGTTAATCGTAATAAATTTTGAATATTTTCTTTCGGCCGATCAAACCGCGTGTTTTATTTAAAGCCCTTCCACCAGTCGTTTACAACCATCCTGTTGAATGCTGTACCAGTGATATTTTGGATTGCTGGTATAACATAGGTATTCAATAAATTTAAGTACGCCACAGCTGTGAAATTCTGTTCAACGAAAAAAGCTCCAACAATTTGATTGCACAATATTCCAGCCCAAACGTTGATTTCCTGTGGATGTTGTGTTTGAGTATCTCTCATCCAATGAGGATTTTCGTCTGACCAATATCGCATATTGTGTCTATTAACTTCTCCACTCAATTGAAACTTAGCTTCATCATCGGACAACCATATCCAGAACTTGAAAAACTCCATTTCGTCGCACCGTCTCATCATTTCCTCACAAAATTCTAATCTGCGATCGAAATCGTCTTCCGAAAGCTCTTGCACAAATTTTATTTTATATGGATGAAACTTATTTTGTCTTAGTACTTCATGGACAGACGATTTGCCGATACCAGTTTGTTGCGCAATCTTCCTAACTGAAGTGTGGACCTCCTCAATAACATAAGCACAGACTGCTAAACTGTTATCTTCGTATGTAGCCGAGTGTATGATGTAGTCAAGTGTTTTTCTTCATTTCGTTTTTTCTGATTACATCATTTTACCCAGATGTGTTTTTTAAGATGAAGATGAATTTATCGTTCGGTGATATTTCAATAAATAATAGATGAATTTATCGGTGATCCGAACCAATAGTGTCTGAGTTTTTTCAAATTTCGATTTGGCGTTGGTTATAGTGATCATCCTGTAGTTTTCAGGGTTATCTCTCGGTTTCGTACAATATAAACAAAGAAGCTTTGGCCCAACCATGTGGAAATCCTTCCGCAGCCCAAACTACATTAAAAAGTTGAGAGAGATTGGAGAGCCATTGGTCATGTAAATGTTTAAAAATGTCTGCAGGGATCCCGTCTGGACCAGTTGCTTGTCCAACCTTTAGTCTACTGATGCTAGCCTCTAGTTCTGACATAACGAAAGAAGAGTCCAACGCAGGATCGTAGGTTCCAAAGAAGGATCCTGGAGATGAAGTTGCCCGAGGAAACACTTTTAGAGATGCTTTCTCCAGGCCACTCCGGAAACAGCCGACCCCACATTAGGCTTCCTAAGAAGCCTACATACAGTAGTCCAGAAAACCGCGGAGTTTTTCACTGAGTCGAATTTTCTTCTAAAAGGTAAGCCTTTTAGATTTGTCCTCCATCGAGCACATCTCATTTTGTAAGCCATCAGCCGGTTCTTGTCTGACAAATCGTTTGAAATGAATATATTTGTCCCTTGGAGAATATTTTCTTTTTGTCGAAAAAATTCTGTCCTTGATATCCTCAGAAAATAATTCGACCAGAGTAAGCGGAGGTTGAATGCCAATTAACCTAACTCCTGAAAAAATATTCTTTAGGTTAAATTTCTCCGCGAAAAATTGGATGACATCTCCTTCCAGTGATTGTGGAGAAGTATTCAAACCGGAGAGGACAAACATTCTTTTTTTTTGAGGAGTCTGTTCTGTCGCTCTATCCTGTCGGCAAGCTTCTTAATGCTCAAGTCTTGCGCTTGGATTTTCTATTCGAGCGCGCTTACCTTGCGCGCGAAGTAGGACTTTATTTCCTCCAGTGTCACGTGAATGTGCGAAATGTCAGCCTTCAACTCTTCTTTGACAGACTTCGAGGCGCTAATAATCGAATCCTGAATCGCCTGCTGCATTTTCTTCAGCATTTCTTCCGATACCATGGTGGAAGTGTCTTTGTCGGATGTAAAGGTGCAGTCTGAGGAGAGTAATTCATAATTCTCCCGATTCCTAAGAGAAGGTGGTGGTGTTGTACTGCAGTCTTGGACAATCGAACAAATCCATTAACGTTTCTCTCGAAAGATGAAGCTGTCAAGTGAGTCTGTGCTTCGAGTGAAAATACCCTTCCAGCGACTTGCTGCAGAAGGGCGGCCGACTGTATTGTACGTAGCTGGCTCACACGGCCCCACCCTCTCCCCACTGATAGAATACGTAGAAGGGTCTGCGGTAACAGATTGGTCTTGAAGAGTGTCTTCTTGCGACATGTAATTGGCAATGATTCCCTGAAACGTGCTGCCTCCTTGAGACTAAGTACTAAGTACTAAAGTACTAAGACGAGATAAGGGCGGAAGTTCGGAACGCCGTTTGAGTCCAAAACCGCACATGCACAACACCTTGAAAAATACCATGTGTGTTGACTGTAATTGTCACCAAAATAATTAATGTCAGCGAACGCAGGGCCAGAATTAAATGTTCATAAACAAATTGCAGCGTGTTCAGAATTAAAAGGTTTTTCTCGCACAACACAAAGTACACCAAAAAACAGTAATAGAACACTAAAAATCCGACAAAATTTCGGAGCCAGTAATACACACGACTGATCTCTAACGGATCTAAACCGGAACTCCCATAACTCAGGAAGTATTATAGTTAGGAAATTTTTGTCAAGAGATAAATTTTTTTGTTTTTCTTCAACTTTTAAGTAATTTACCTACACGTTTTTTTAATTAATTTTATTAGAAAAATAATTTTCTTTTGAGTATGTGCCTTAAAACTGTCATAAATGAAGAGTCTTATTGAATTTTAACAGATTGTTTGGATAAAAATTGGCAGCACAAGAAATAATTTTACAAAGTACGATTTATTAAAAAAATTAATTTAAAATTAATAAGAAAATGAGGTTTAAAAATCTGAAAAAATTATTTTAACCTCTTCTCGTGTTATACAATCTTCCCTCGAAATTAGAAGAAAATCCACGAACATGATCTTCACGGCTGTCCTGTCTGACGTGGAACGCCCCGTAGTTTAAACAATGTTTAAAAAAGAAAACACACACAAAGCATCGACAACTCCAAATTCTGAACGATTGAAACATTAGGGGGTTTACAAGGCAGTCGGTAAAGCAGTTATTAGATCAAACAAAATCTTAAATCTTCTCAATTAAAAAAAATATGACATTGAAATAAAAAGTTGGGGAATATGCTGAACAATGCCTTTGAAGGTTTATTTTTCGATTTTCATTAGATTAAAAGAGTTTGAAGAAAATTAGTATTAGTTTTTAGAAGCATTTTACCCTCTTTAAGATATATTTAAAAATGTCGACGTTAAATCATTTTATTGCCTTGGGTTGTATGACTCTTAGCTCGGGACCTTTATAATTTGTGATATCTTCATTTCTAGATATAAATACTTGTAAAATCGAGGAAAGAGAGAAAAAAAATATTACCCTACGATATTTGGTGGAATGGCCCATATATACAGGGTGTCCCACAACTCGCGGACCGCATCGCAGGTGCGTATACTACATGAAATTTCAAGCAAAAAAGTCTAGTACTAAAATTGGATCCGGTGCCTACCATTTGATTGGCGCACCATTGAAGTTTAGAAACAAAAAGCACGCTTTTTTGAAAAACTTGTCTTTTTTGAAGTTATCTTACTAAAATTAAGTTCACTTTCAAACTCTACGATTCATCTCTGAATCCAACTATCCGGATCCAACCATCGATAGTATTCTTGGCGATGAAGATGCATAGAAGATGGTTCTTACCAAGCAACGGAGGCAAGTGGCCTTTCAAGAATGCCATGACGCAACAACTGTGGGTCACCTAGGCCAAAAGAAAACCTATAATCAAAAGCTATATATAACGTTAAAAAAAAAGCTAAACATCACGGTGTATACATGGAGTCAGAAACGGGATCCTCATAAAGTAAATTCTCGTGTGAAAAAGCCGGAAAATGTCGAAACGTTGGAGGTTAGTGCGACTACTCAACCTCCGAGTGAATTCGACTTTTCGATGTGACAAACATAAATATTTTCTCAGGGGTCCCATTAGGGACGACATACGGATGGCAGCTGTGCTCGGATTTATATGGATTTATAAGTCCAATCTTTACTACTACATATTAACCCATATACTAAATGCCATTTATGTACGATTATAATACATTTACTGGCGACATTGCTGATTTAGGTGATGTGTACGATATATGAAAATTATTTTGCTATTGCTAGTAAAACTTTATAAAAATCTTAAACAAACCTTTTATGTTCGGGCACAAATTTCGGTAGATATTCATTTTCGGGAATTTTTTCAGGTTCTTTGATAGGCCCCATGCATCCCATACGACCATTTTGATGTGAACTACTTGCAAGATTTACCATCTTATCGAACATTTTTTCTTTTTTTTCGAGACATGGCACAGGATTGACAGGGCCGGACTCCGGTACACTTTCAGCCGTGACATGTAACTGCAGATGCCGCACTAAATTTGTCCGAACTTTATTGCTGAAAGGACACACTGCGCATTGTATGGCACGCGGATAAATTGCTTGCAATGGTAAATCATTGATTTCAAGTGGACCAAATGTCAATTTTTCCATATCTGTTACAGCTTTCTCCTGTTGTTTCCCTTGTTTTTTGGATTTTGGCTTTTCTGCAGAGTTCTAAGTTGTAAACGATTTAATTTAAATGTTATTTTGTTCATGTTGAGAATAAATAAATTTCGAAAGGAATTTTTTATTGAAATTATTGTTCGATAATATATGAATAATTCCACAGACTTTTCCATATTCGAGCTTCGTAAAAGTTAAACATAAAAATGGGGACACAACTATCATATGATATCTTGTAAAATCTATGGCAAACAAGATTGCATGACTTTTCTCCAATCTCATCGGGGTAACAAAAATTTTTTGAATATTGTTATAACTACATAGGAAATATGTCAGTAAAACTTGATTTTATGTCCTTAAGTGTAAGCAACAATGTAATAAAGGAGAACACACACGCGAGTGCATGGCATTTATGGATAAAGTTAATTTTTGTAAATATTTTGATTTTTTAAATATAATTTTATAGATAATTTATTAATGAAAACACTAAAATATGTTCGATAGATATAATAAATCATTAATCTTAAGGTTAAAATCATTTTTATGACCAACTTTATTGTCTGTAGTTATATATTTAACGGAAATTACGTTCGGTGTTCTGTATTATCGATACAAATTTCGAATTCTGTTGCCTGAATAACACGAATGAACAATTGTGAAACACAAAATAAGTAAAAATGCGGCAGGCTATAACCCGCGCTGAAAATCGATGCAAAAATTTAACTATGTTATAAGTGCGTAACTACAATGAATAAAGAATAATTCAACCATAATAACAAATTATTTTTATTTTACCCTTAATTTTAATCTCAGATTAATCTAAAGGCCTTACGGCTTCCCGACATTAGTGCAACAACTCAATAAACATTATCAAAATAATTAACATTAGTAATTCGTTACATCTAGTAAACATATTTTCTTATTTTTATCAATATGATGTATAATTTAAACTTGAAGAATTAAGTTAAAACAGTTTTAGTAAAAATATTCATATTTTACTTATTTAAAAAACCCTTTGACTTAAATTTTACTTATTTAAAAGACACTTTGATTAAATTGAAACACCCTGAATATATGGGCCATTATGAAAAGGTAAATGGCTGAGTCGATTCATAGATTGACACAATTCTAATGGGATGCGGCTCAAAATTTAGCGCTTTGTATCCAGAATCGAAAATCGAGTGTTACTTTTTTAAATTTTCAAAATGGACAACACCACCGCGACAAATGTAAAACTACACTGCGACTTACTTTCTTTAAACGTTTAATACGTTTATTGTTTATCATTAAAATTGGCCAAGACATACTTTTCTTATATTTCTAAGGTCGCTAAATATGAATCTATAGTCAAAATTTACAAATTCAAAATAGGGGTCCAATATTTTAGTCCCTTTTCGCATTTTAGTTCACCGTATTATATCCGCCATTTTAAATGTGAAAAACCAGCATCGAATTTGTAATCAGCGAACCCATATGACCGAATATCAAGATTTAGCTGAATGCAGCCAATTTTAAAACATTGGACCTCATTTTCCTTCTCCATTTTGAATTTGTTAATTTTGACTACAGATTCATATTTGACGACCTTAGAACCGTTGAATATGTCATTTTAGGTGACCTGTTTTCCTTGCGGATTAAGGGCACCCCCCTCTTCGTGGCGGTTAATGACTGGACCGCACGTACCAACACCGCTGGTCGTGACCACGAATGGCGTTAACAAGTCAGCTACCACATTTATGGAATACAAGCTGCCTGCCTTGTATTTTCTGTTGGTACAGAGGAACCTTTCTAACGTCACCACGGCCCATCAAAGGCCAACCCAAGCAGCATCCGTGCAACCCGCCGGTAGGGGCTAGACACCGAACCCTGAATCCTTAGTACGCCGAGTATCTCGAGTCGTTTAACTAACAGACATTCGATGGTAACAGACAAATCAAACGGTCGGGTCAGTGAGGTCGTCAATTCTTAAAGACCGTAATAGGTTGGAGCATTCAAAAGCATTGCTCCTCTTCGAGTTCGGGCTCTTCGACACATGACCCTTCCTTGCGGATGGAAATACCCTATCCACACCTCTACACAAACCCCCTGCGGGGACAATTATAAAAACAGTATGCTTTGGCCTACTTTTATTCAAAATAGTAACAGTATTAAACGTTCAAAGCAAGGAAGTCGTAATGTACTATTATATATGTCGCTGTGGTGTCCTGCATTTGGAAAATTAAAAATGTACCACTCGGCTTTCGATTCTAGTACAAAATGCTAAAATTTGAGCTCTTACCGTTGGAATTGAGCCAAACTACCAGTGGACTCAGCTATTTGCCTTTTCATATGGAATGACTGACATACAGGGTGTCCAAGAACTGACCAACAATATTTCAATATGTGATTCTGCACCATATTTCAAACCGAATTTGGATCTGAGATTCGAAAGTTGAGTAATGAGCCATTGAAGTTTTTTTGCAATAACTCGACTCTTTTTGAAAACATCAGACCTGCGATGAATATTTTTGAAGCTATGGCCTTAAAAATGGTAAAAACAGCCAGTTTTTGTGGTTTTTTGCATCTACAACATTAAGAGTGTTTTCGCAGACTCAATTTGTATCCGAATCGGACGTGCGAGATAGCAAATTCTTCGTCTTTTTGAGTCTACAACCTACTTGCTGTGACATTTCGTTATCTACTTAGCGAAGTGAGTTAGATTCGAAAAAACTGGCCTTTTTTACCATTTTTAAGGCCATAACTTCAGAATTATTCATCGCAGGTCAAATGTTCTTAGGGATGAATTATAGGGCTAAAAAGTGCTTGTAAATGAGCTCACACTCTTTTAAATATCTTAAAAGAGAGTCGAATTATTACAAAATATTTTTTTCTAAACTTTTGAGCCTCAAATTAAGGTACACGACTATTTGATTTAAATATCAAGGATAATCGCCTCCTCAAATATTATTGGTCAGTTCTTCGACAGCGTGTATACGAGGTGTTCCATTTTAAATGACGAATACGAATGTCTCGGCTGGCAAGCATTTTGGAGGAAATTTGTTTACACAAAAGTTGTAGGGTGCAGACAAGGCTAACTTATGGTGGGTGACTTTTACATTACCTTTGACGATAACTTTCAAGGTCATTTCAAAATGAAATCTTTTTTTTTCAAATGGAACATCATATTTTTTAATCCGGAAGTGGAAAGAGAACATATGATATTTACCTTGACGCCCACGCCTGCCTTCAAGATAATTTTAATATCATTTCGATTTTTTAATTGAACCCCTCATTTTTACTATAGAAATGGAAGTAGAGGAAGATTTCACGTCCTCGTGTAACCTTGATATTAAAGATTTAGAACGACCCAGTCATTCAAGGATAGGTCGTACGTATCCGAGCTACTTAGGACAAGGTGAATGATGACCCAGTCGGTCAAAGCAAGATCGAGAATGACCTCGATCTTTCTCGACTTTTCCGATCTCTTTCAATCTTTTTCGATTTTTTTCGAAATTTTTGGATCATTTCGACCATTTACGAAGTAAAATTAGGGGTTCCATTAAACAGACCAACTTGATATTAAAATGACCTTGAAGGTAGAGGTGGAAGTAATGTTAAGGTCATATTGACGCTTCTTCCGAAAACTAGCACGTTCGTGAGTTATTTTAAATGAAAACATGGTAGTTTTCGCATGGGGCGTCGATATTGAGGCATAACATTTTCCGCTCATTTCACATCCGAGTTAAAAAAACGAAGGGGTCTATTTGAAAAATTGACTTGAAATTGAAATGCTCTTATAGACCATCGCCAAGGTCAATGTAAAGCTCACCATAAGTTAGCCTGTACCCTACAACTTTAAACAAATTTCCTCCAAAATGCTTACTATCCGAGATATTCCTATCTGTTATTTAAAATAGGACACCCTCTACATAGGGTGAAGACGTTTAACCCAATCATAGGGCAGCCATGTTACTGGAATACGGCGTCGTCATTGGTCAGCGCTGGTCACATAGCTCGTGGACAGACTGGAAACTCCTTACAGTCTCACCCTATGCGAAATGAATAGAAAATGTCTGTCATCCATTATAATGTTATCATTTGACATTTTCATGTTTTCTCGACAAAATTAGTTTCAAAGTCGTACAACAACAAGAAAAATTCTTTTTGTGTGCAGGGTCAACGCTTATCGTTACTTTCGTTTTTTTAATCTTTTAAAATTCCATTGTAAAAAACGAAAATTTTTAACCTGTAAAGGTTTTAGTTTTTGTAATTTGACAACATTAACTTTCATTGGCATTATCGAGGAAGATTTTACACATTTTTTTAAATTATTTTCTCAGGTTCACTCATAAGTGTACGCTTCTTACAAATGGATTCGTTGGATATGTTTTTATAGCATTATGGTATACGCATTTATATGCAATTATACCAGTTTCGGAATATTCTATGAAAATTGTGAATATTTATAGCTAACAGCTAGAAAATGTATATACTAACGTGTTTAAAAGCATTTTGAAAAAAAGACTTCATGAACCATTACTCATATTCTCTACGGTTTGCCTGGAATCACCAGTACCCTATAAAGGCAAAAATCTATGGAATTACTCATGTATGTGTAATCTATTACTATTTCGATTAATTTAGGAAATTTTATGAAAGATATAATATTGAAGTTCGCAACGTTGGAGTCCAACGGACAATTTTTTGTTTGTGGAATTAAATTTTGTTTCAATCCTAGTCATATATGATCCCTATTAATTACAAAAAAAATCGAACGCCAGTGATGCACAGGGGTTAAAAGATGAAAAATAAACATAAAGTGCCATGAAAGTTGCAATTATGATTAGGCCATTCCTTTCTTTCTTCGAATAATCACTAATGGCGGCAAGAAATAACCTCACAGTTTGCTCGCATAAGCTCACCCCTCCAAAAGAGCCTTCCTGTCATTAAAAATTTTTGAAAGTATTTCAGGTGTTTTATTATCAGCATTAGTGACTTTTTAAAGAAAACCCCAATGGCCTAAAAATAATTGCAACTTTTGTGGCATTTAATGTATATTTTTCATCTTTTAAGTAAGGTCCAGTTTTCGGTATTAGCTTGCTGTAAATTTTTGGTCAAGAAGTGACAGCAAATTCCACGATAGTTACTTGTAACTACCGATCCCCGCTTCGAGAGAATAAGAGTAGAAGTGGGATCTAGATCGAGAAAATTTTCGTCAATTAGAGTCGCGTCACATCAGTCTGCCTCGGTCGTCACGGTACTCTTGAAACCGTGCAAAGCGAGCTTTTTCGCGCCGCATGAAATTGCGCTCATATATATACATATGGATGATTTACCACGCCTACTATTATAGCACCTGCGTCTTCAGTTCTGTATCGTCTTTTGAGCCTTACTTAATTTTGGACATTGGCTCCTACTATCCATTTCTGTGCGGGCTGCAGTAAAGAGTTACAAAACCCCTTTATCCTGCAAGAAATGTAAGCAACCATACCATCCAAAATGCAACACTTAAAAGTCCGTCTAGGCCAAAATAAATTAATTACTGGCTGTGGCTCGTGCATATTCCATGCAAATCAAGATTCGTATCATAATCCAAGATCTCGTGCCTCATCGATCGCTTCCATCACTTCCCAGTCATAACTGACAGTTCAATGAAGCTGAAGCTAACCCCCTATTCTAGCCGCTACTTCTCTCACCCATAATTTTATTACTGTTTAATTAATTTCAGCATCGTTAAGGTCCCTTCGGATTCATATTCTGCATTTATTTAGGCATATCTATGAATTTCTTACAAACGCCCTTAGGAAACTTTATGGCACTCAGGCCCCGCTCACTACTATCATCTCATTGAAGCACCATAATCCTTGGATGACTAACGAGATTAAATCACTAATTAAACAAACAAATAAACTCTAAACTCCACACATGATTTCAAGGAACTGCGTAAGAAAACAAGGTGACTAATATTTAAGGCTTACACCGACTTCTGCGCAAGTATGCTCAAGTATTTAGCTTCATCCAAAGCAATGTGGACTGAACTTGCCCGTGTAAAGCCGAAAAAACCATCTCCGCCTTTAATCTGCTCTCTTGATGAACAAGGCGATTACTTTTGCGGCATTTCGAATTCAAACAGTATTTCCCACGCTATTGTTATCACATCCCCAGTTTTCAGTCATCCACATTCACCTGGTCACTTCAATTTTACTAACATTACCATCTTGAAAAAGCCCTTAAATCTATAGCATCTAAGTCTGCGGGTTATGGCGGCATTGCTTTTAACTGCATATAAGCGATATGGTCTGTAATCGCACAACCAATGGATCTAATAAATAAAAGTCTGAACTCCGGCACGTTCCCGTAAAATAGGAAATATTCCCTCATTAAACCCATCAATAAAATTCCTTCTCCTCTAAACCCATCAGACTACCGTCTGATCACTATCATCTGTTTCTGTCTAAAGTTCTTGAACGTATTGTTTTTAACCAACTCTCATATTATCCCAAAACGAATGGACTGTTAGATTCAATGCAATCTTGGTTTCCCCTAGAAAAAAGATTTTCTGGTGGCATAGTTAGAATTTGCATGAAATTAAGTGTAACGTCGTTTTCTTTTATTCTCGTCAGGGTTTTCTCCAAGTGGGCAAGATAGCCATCAAAATTCAGTGACACGCATAGAACGTCGTCCACTAAATAGATAACGAACTCTGTTATTCCCCAAAATATTCGGCTGAGCCCTTTTATCAAGCTCGAGCTTTTGGTTTTTAATCAAAACAGCATCCGAACGGCTAATTCCAGCATCTTTTGAATTTCCGCCTTGAATTTTGCCTTGTATGCAAACGTAATTGGGTAGGTCCTAACAAAAAATGGCGTTTCTGTTTTTAACTTAATCTCATGTTCGTAGATTTTTGTTATACCCGGTCGATAACTAAAAATATCTTACTTGGTAAGTAGTTCGACTACTTTACATTTTTCGTGTTCTTTCAGTATCTCAGATTTATTTACTTTTTTATGAATTTCTTGGTCACTAGGCTGAGTTTTTTTAATTCCTTTCGAGTCAGTTTTCGGATTTCCGGTATCTCTCTCCGGCCATTCTATATGCTGTATCGTTTTTAACATGTTGCTTGGTGGGAGGCTTTTTTTTGTTTCGAAGGTTACAACCTCGTTTTTAAGGTCTTCCCCGGTTATATGGGTATTAGCGTTTTCCACATCTATTCTAGTTTTCCACTGCTTTTGTACATTAATCCCGATGATACAATCTCGAATTAAATGAGGTACAGTTACAAACCGATGTCACTCTCGATTTTTCCCACTATTACACACAAGAGTACCTGTAATTTTAGTGTTGGTGACTTTGTGCCCATAGCGCCTATCACTCGTTTCCCGGTGATTGGTAATGTCGGGCCCTTTTTAAATGCTATGGAATTAGACATATAAAATTCTTCGCGGATACACGTTATCTCGCTACCTGTGTCCCATAACGCATTAGTTACTTCAATTATGATTGGTGTTTCAGGACATGCTATCTTTTCTTTATTGACCGGAATTCCTTTTTCATTCGTAAGAAATTCTCTGGGATCCTGGAAAAGTGATTGGATACCTATGTTTTGGTCCATGTTTCCGATCTTCCAACACTCCTTATCTGGCCCCCTGTCTTGAGATTTTTATTTCTTTAAATATAGTAGGTTGATCTGCATCTCGTCTTTCCTCGTTCAAATCCATGGTATTTACATTATACTTGCGAGGCACAAATTTTTGTTGATTCCCCTGTGGATTACACCACGCCGGATGTGGTCTTTCTCCCCGCCCGGTTTCGTTTTCGAATCTCCGTTAAATATTCTGGGTTTCATAATAAGGCGTCGTCTTCCGCCAGGCATCTTTTTTTTCTTCTGGAGTGTTCCGTAATTTTTCCGGGTCTATCGCCCCCCCCCCTTTCGCCCTTATTTTCGTACACCCCCCTTACTGCATTCGACATTTCATCATATGTTTGGAGTACGTCCAATAAATCATCGCATTTTCGGATATCACAATTAACGATGGCGATCCTAATTTCCTGTTTGAAATGTCGCGATATCATTGTAATTAATTCCTTATTTGTTAAGGGCATATTTGCATCTATAATCTGATTGCACAAGTCGATGGCGCACTCGACGCATTTATCTGAGGTTTGTAATAGCCGAATTCAATTTATTCAGTATCTTTTCGGAATTTAAATTCGAACTCCTAGCTTTACCACATCTTGCTCAACAAAGTACCACCGTCCAGTACTGGCCCTTTGAAAATTTGGTACATAATCGTTTTGAATTGTAGAGCATTTATTTACAATATTTCACAATAGTTGCAGAGTGCTTACAGAAATGTTAACGGTTTTTCTGCCTTTCCTCCTGAAAATGTGGGAGGATGTATCCTTATTTTTTGCGTGTTATAGATTTCCGCCTCTTGCGTGATACGACGGCTAAAGTGCATTTCTCTCGAATCCCGTAATTCTTGTATTAAAGAGTGGAGATATTTTATCTGGTGCTCTACCCGGTTGATATCGTTACTTTGTTTTTAACGATTTCCGACCATTTTGTATTTTTGAGCATCTCCGAAATGTCCTCTGAACGCACTACTACCTCCTTTTATATTTCTTTCATTCGACCTTGTAGGTCTTTTAACACCTCCTGATTCATACTTATTTGATCGAGGAGTATTTAAGTTCATTTCTCGTTGCTCTAAGTTTCTTAGTCTCAGTTCGCAATCCTCTCCCTTTTTCGCATTTCTTTTAACAGTTCAGTTGCTTCTGGCTGTCAGTTGAGTCTCGAAAAAGGCTCTGCAATCTCAGATTGTTCTGACTCTTTTTATACTAAAATTTCGTAGGAGAAGCTCCTTCACCTATCCTTTTGTGGTTTGCCTCAAGTCATTTATGGGTTTTTTTCTGTTAATCAGTTTTTCTGAAAAAATGACTTATTTCGAAAGAAAAATAACTTCGTTTTGTGGTTATCGTTTCCACATTTTATTTATTTTTCTTTGTAGATACATTTGGTTGAGGTAAATTCATGAGGAAATCCTCTAAATTTATTCTCACTTGCCTTACTTTATACAGGCTGCCAAAGACCAAGTCACTTGCTTTTTCCATGGACTTCCAATTTTCTGATTTTTCCATCAGACTAATTTATATATACTCGTCATTCTCGAGTCCTGTCACGGTCGCCAATTTGTAACGTGTAGGTGAGAAAGAAATGTAGAACTCGAGAAGACTTGGATAATCTCTATATAAATCAGTTTATTTTTATATAAATCTCTCTCCGAATGACAATTCGGTACATGCAAAATCGGTCACAATTCTTTTTGAAGTGTTGTACACAAATTTGCGCTATATTATTTGTTTTCCTGGAAGAAAAAAGTGCATGAATTAGTATACCAACAGGGGCCCTGCCTACCCGTACTTAACAGGGAAACACGGTGCGATAACCGAAATGCCGCTGTAAGTTTTTATCTATGCGTCACTCACACCCGCCCACGGATGCGTGCGTAGCCGAGAAATCGGAGCGCGCTATCAAGGCGATTGACGTGCAGGTTTATACTGCGTTTAAACGACTGTCCCTCCTTCGGAAAATTCCCACAAATTTATAATCGGGCGAGGTGCCCCTGCATACCCCGCTCATACATTCACGCATACCTCGTGTTTTCCCTCGTATCCAGAAATGGCCAGCTCAACAAGTATCTTATCCATTTTTTAGAAATTCAAAAAGTTAAATATTTCTTTTATGCATAAACGACCCACAAACTCGTAAATAAATTCCCATTACAAAATTCGGTCATATTCCTTTACCTTACCCAAACCGAATTTATAGGAAATTATATGTTACTTTGTTCTTAAGTTTTCTGTCCCTCTAGCGCTGAACCAGCAAAATACAATGTAGAGTATAGGAACCAAATGTGGTTTCTTTTATTAGCGCGAAGCAACTCCGAAATTATGGAATGAAGTCTTATAACGTTTCGTGAAATAAATGCTGTCTTGCACGTCGCGTTTTGTGTGAATTTTGTCGGCAAAATGAATCTAATGCGCAAATTGTAGTTTTACCTTAAAAGAAAAAAATATATATAAATAAGCCCACTTTCCAATTCTGAAGGTGCAATGGGGATACTAGACGCACTAGATGACGCAACAATGCGTTCTCCGTTCTAAAGTACATTTTTTAAAAATCTGTAAAAATGATATATTAAAATTCTTACTTGTGGAATGTTTTTGAAATGAAATTTAAGGGTGACACTGTAAGACATCACCAATAAAAATGTTTTTGAAAAATAAAACATTTTTTTAGTTCAATATTTGCCAAAAACTTTTGAAAATTGTTGTATTTAATACTCTAATAAAATATATCTTTTCGTTAAGATCGGATGTACCGTTATCGAGAAAATTCATTTTTTTTTATTTCCTTTCCCCATCCGCGAAAAATTCAATTTTCGAAATAAAAGTTCTGGATTATTTTTCTACATACTAATAACTATTTTTAATGCCAGATTGAGCTTATTCGGGGTGGGGGAGTTTATCGCATGCTTATCCCCCGATGCCCTTTAATTCAACGAAAAAAAAGTGTCCGTTAGACTTCAACGTTGCAAACTTCAACATCATAGAAACATAGTATCTGTAGATTTTTTATCTCTAAAACCCATACTGTAAGAATTGTTACAACCGATCTTTCAATCGTTTTCTAGATCGGAAACTACCGCTATACTCATCTTTGATACTACAAACTTTATTGTTAGAAAGAATTTCCCCTTTTTTCTTAAATTTTTTACGGAGTAGTAATTTCATTGAATAATGTATATATTATATGTAAGTGTGTACATACCACGGCATGAATATCATAAAGACCATCAGTAGAGGGATTGGCCGGATCGGCAGGTACCATTTTGAAGTTGGAGATTTTGTGTTTTGCTCGCATATGCGATTGAGCCTGAGATTGCACTGCAAATCGTGATTTGCACATTGAACAACCAAATCTCTTCAATCCATGTACTTTCAAATGTTCGATGAAACAATTACCCTTTGCGAATCGTTTACTGTTAGGGCAATGAACGCAATAAAATGCATTATCACCACTGGAAAAGCTACACGTCTGCATGTGACTGCGCAAATCATTTGTGTTTTCGGCTCCATAAGCGCAGGAAATATAACCACACTTATACAGAGACGTTCCAGCAACCCCCGAATCCTTTATGTCGTCTAAAGTCATAGGCTTTGCACATTCATTTCCGACAGTAACAGGCATTTCACATTTTTTATCGGGTTCGGATGTAAGCAAAAGATTGTTCAAACTACCGAAAACGTCGGATTGTTGTTCCTCCTTTACTGCAACCACTTTCGAAGTGTCATCCATTTTCGTAGACTTTACAGGGATATATTCGATTATTTCTATGTCACTGTCATTATCCACGCGATCCTCGCTAACGACAATTTCCGTGTTGTCTTTGTCATCAATGGTTTTTATCTTCTCTATTGACTTTTCGTTTCTTTCGTCTTGTTTTATCATAGAGCACTTTTCATTCCGTTCTAGATTCTTAAATAAGTCAGTACTACTATTCTCACGGGTCGTATTATTATGTTCAGGAAGGAAACTTATATCTTTGGGGATTATTGGTGATTGCAGGTGTGTATTCACCAGTTCAGACGAATTAAGCGAGCGAGGATCAAGAATACACAAAACGGGACTTTTTTGGGATCCTACAGGGGCAGAAATGTCACCAGTTATGGGCAATTGATCATTGAACGGCATTAAAGCTTGAACATGTTTCTTTTCTTCCTTTAGATTAAAAGATGGAGAGTTCTTAAGAATTTCTGTAGAATTTGATGATGTATTCATTGTTTTCGTTGCAACATTCACCGTCATAGTTGGTGAAACACTTACTACCACAGTTGTTGGTGTACTCCCCATTATTTGTGCGGATGAGCTTATCACTGCAGACGGAGAATCGATGGGATGAACGTACAAAAAACGCTTATCCGTAGCTTCAACATCTCTGATACGTAATTGATCGATTGCACTCATGTTCTTTATAACCTAATATATCAGTACAAATACATGTTAATTTGACGCTTACATAAAATTACATACACTTGAATATGTACGTTACCTGCTGAGGAAGGCACCTTTCGAGAACATGAGGAGACATGCTGCAGTGGCAGCTACTGAGATGGGTATGTATTTCTTTAATTGTACTAGCACCATAAGTATTACAATAAAAACAGTGAAAACGATGATAACCGTGCAGTTTGTAGTGCTGAAGTGTTCGATATATTGATTTAAAAAACAGGTTAATAATATTTAAATGTTTTACCTTATTTGTAATATATAACTTACTTCGATTAAATGATCAGTGGACGAATGATGGGTGCTGCAAATGTGGCATTTGTACCCAAGTAATGCGTGAGTCGCATGTTGCATCGTAAGATGTGCAGCAAAAGCTTCTGGGATATAAAAATACTTGTTGCAAGCTAAAACGAATTTACACATGAGAATTTACAAGAGAGTTAATAATTACGATTAAAACGTTATTACAAAATTAAAACAACTAAGATAAAGATGAAAAAATATAACAAAACATTAGAAAATATTTGAAAGTTGAAAATATTTTGAACAAATTAAACAAAATAAATAACAATATAAATTAGTTTGTTAATATTCGAAAAAATAACTAAGTTAAAATTGTTTCACTTTTTAACTTGATATTAACCGACAATGAAACATTGTAAACTACAAACAAAAATAACAAAATTAATATACATACTTGACGTACCATGGACGCATACGTAAGGTTTCAAACAAGCCCTTCGATCGACACCAGTCGGCGATGGCGTTTGAGTCACAGCTACCTCAGGTCTTACCATTAGAACAATTTGAGGCTGTCCCGAATGATAAGTTTTCTGTAAAAGAATTGCAAGAATTATTAATCAGATACTTCTTAACTTTGAACAATTTATGAAAAAACAGTTCTTACCTCATGTATTTCAACGTAGGTTTTAGTAAGAGCCCTATAGAAGCAATATTTGCAGCAGAACCGACAAAACGTGTGTTTCATTTGCAAATGCCTCAGGAAAGTGTTCATATTATTAAAACCAACATAACAGTAAGCACATTTCAAGTAATCCTGATGCCCGTCTTTCGTAAGCTTTACTTCATTAGTTTCATGCAAAATACAGTGCTGTCTGAATGACTGTAAATAATCGGTTGAATACGAACAATCACGGCCCATGCATTTGTACAAATGACATAGCTTTTCTGGCACTAACATCTGTTCATAAGCATCAGCTGATTTTAATTTTATGGCTGGCAAAAATTGTTGAACTTGTTCAGACGCTGCTCCTGGTGTGACTTTTACTATTTTAAACTGTTGCTGTAGTTGTGAGTTTGTAACTGTTATAGTATTGGAAACATTATTTGAAGATTGCAGTGCTGGGAGAATTTTTTGATCCATTCGAATATAACCAGGTTGTCCGGGAAGCGATATGTAATTATCTGATGTAGGTACATTTGTACCAGAAGTTGTAACTAAAGAAGGTAATGTTAAGCTATTCAAAGAAATTAATTTTATAGGCTCGGACGATGATGCATTTATGGTTTTTAAAGCACTTTCGTTGTCAATTTTCTTTAAAATAAACGGATTTTTTTGTTTTTTCAATAGAGAAAATCCTTTTGGACTAAGTGGTGAAGATTCCACTTTACGTGTTTGAGTCATCTAAAAAATGTATAAATATTAAGTTTTATATATTATACCATATATGAAATAAATAACGATATTCTTACAACAACGTTGTCAGTGCTATCTTCGCTTGCAAGACTCACGACATTTGCAATCTTAATGAATGAGCATTCCTCTGGAGAATTCTGAAGTAGTTTAGGCGATACAGATGTAGTTTCGGTTTTATCAGTATCTGGAAACATACAAACCAAACATAAATTAACCATATGTACATTTTTTTCAACGAGAATCAATTTCCAATCTTATTATGACACACATAATTAGTCATACAAAGAAAAATAACGATTTCTACGCTTTTCAAGAACAACGAGTGTATGTAAGGATCTGCGATTAATAATAAGAAAAACCTTTCACTCAAAAACGGCCATCAAATATTTAGTTATTACAAAATAATAGGAACATTCTTCAATAATAGCAATTTGAATAGAAAAATTCGAGAACACGTTCTGGAATCAAGTAGGTGTTACAATAAACTGGCGTGGTCTTCGCCAGCCGTTTTCGCGCACTCCGCGTCATCAGCATCTTTCCCCTCTTTTTACGCTGCATGGCAAAAAGATAGCCTTAAAAAATCTCCGCAAAGAAATTAGTACTAAAAATCTAGAAAATTTAAAATTAATCACTCAACAAACCAAACAAATTTTGAAGGAAGCAAGAAGAGAGGATTATAGGAACTTTTGCAACAGCATTAATAGAGACATGCCCACCACCCTAGCCTGGAAAACGATAGCATCTTTCAAAAATGCGAAAATAGACAATCATACAAAAGACTACAACCTGGCAAATGATCCTAAGATATTAAACTTTTTAAATTAAATTAAATCCAAAAGCCTCAAATTAAAAACATCAAATCTAAAATGATTGATTCGCCTTTTGAAGAATACGAACTTGACACTATTATCAGATATCTCAAAACAAATTCTACACCAGGTCGAGATTTGATTTCAAACAAAATAATAGTTAACCTACCAAAAGAGGCAGTTCGCTTGTTACTAAAAATATTTAATTTTTGTTTCTCTCAAAGTAAATATCCACCCACTTGGAACGATTACGACATAATTTTAATCCCCAAACCTAATCAAAGAGGATATCGTCCTATAGCCCTCTCTTCTAGCATTGGCAAACTTTTCGAAATTCTAGTTAAGTTACGCCTGGAGTGGTTCTTGGAAAACAATATGAACTTACCTAAAACGCAATATGGTTTTAGAAAACAGAAGTCCACTATTGACAGTGCTACAACTCTTGTGACAGACATATATCTGAGCTTCTGTAGGAAACACGTTGTCGGGGCACTACTCATTGACATAGAGGGTGCATTCGATAACGTGGTCCCTAATATTTTACTCAATGACCTTGTAAACATCCAGATTTCACCGAATATTATATCATTTGTTGCCTTCCTCATATCTAAGAGAAATATTAATACTTATTTCGAGGGTAACTTAGTAGGATCATTTTCAGCTACTAAGGGATTACCTCAGGGCTCAGTCCTCAGTCCCCTACTATTTAACATCTACGTTAAAGACCTGGACCACAATATTGGACGAGAGGCACTTAACCTTCAGTTCGCTGATGATTGTGCGATTTACCTCCCTCATTCGTCGCTTACTGAATGTGAAACGAGTCTCTCGTTAGCATTTCAGACCCTACTAAACTGGCTTTCCTGCAAAGGCTTAAACATCGAGACAACCAAAACGAAATTTATAGTGTTCTCAAGTCTTAGATCTACCCCGAAGCAAACGTCAATCAACTTGGATGGTATAAGCATTTCAGCTGCGAAATCAGTCAAATTTCTATGCATCACCCTTGATTCCAAATTAAATTGGGACAAACATGTACATGAAAATGTGCAAAAGGCTAGATCGGCACTAAATATTATAAAATCCTTAAGCTCCATAACATGGGGAGCTCACCCAAAACACCTCCTTAACGTGCATAAGGGTTTAATCGAACCGATTCTTTTATGGGGGTCTCCTTGTTTTCTAAATTCAGCCAAATCTCACCTACGATCTCTGCAATCGACTCAAACAACCTCGATCCGAATTTGTTTAGGCTTATGGAAATCTACACCAACTAATGTGATTCACAATCTAGCTAATATCCCTCCAATATCACTAAACCTCAGTAGGCTAAATACTAAATACTTATTAAGTAAATTACAGGAATCAAAATCCATATTATTAAATAAGCTCAAGTTGTTGAAAGAATATAAAGGGTTAAAAGGCTCTAAATTTACTAGAATTGCAACAAATCTTTTAAAATCATATACAGATACTTTATCGCTATCCCAGGCTACCAACAAAACGGATTTCCCAATTACTTTTGAGATTCCTCTACGGATTCAATTTCATTCCATGGCTGTTGATTTCGAAATAGGTAAAAAAGCAGCTAAGCAGAAAGTCCCAAATCAAGACTTTCACCATACCCTTAGGGTTAAATATCCTTATTTTCAATATGTTTATACAGACGGCTCAAGTCTGAGAGATGATGTTTTAAAAAAATCGTCCTCAGCCTTCGCTATATTCCACGACAATTTTAATAATACTGTGAAACACAAAATAAGTGATGACTTATCGATTATTGAAATCGAACTGATTGCAATTTGGTACGCGATTAAGTACGCTACGATAAATAATTGGAAATATATGCTGATAGTATCAGACTGCGAGTCTGCACTGAAACTTATTCAGGATACGATTTACAAAAAAAAATAAGATCAATCACAGCCAATATCTTTAATAAATAACTTCGCTAAAATATTTGAAAAATGCTTAGAGCTTCGTATACTAACATTTTTTGAACAGTGTAACATTTTATCTAATTGGCAATTTGGCTTTAGGAAAAGGAAATGTGCTGATGATGCGATCTCTCAAGTCTCTAATTATATAACTAACGCGTTAGATATAAATCTACCAGCCCTCGCTATTTTTCTCGATTTGGCGACAGCTTTTGACAAAGTAAATCACAACATCTTACTGGGGAAATTATATAAATATGGTATAAGAGGCGTGCCTTATAAGCTACTCGAAAGTTATTTAATGAACAGAACACAAAGAGTAAAAATAGGAAACGAAATTAGCTCAAAGGAAAGGGTCAAAAGCGGAGTTCCACAAGGGACTATACTGGGTCCTTTACTTTTTATTACATTTATAAACGACTTGCTACATGTTCTTCCTGACGGGAACATAATATCCTTCGCAGACGACACTGCAATACTATGCAGAGAACGAGATAGGGATTGTTTGAAAGTTACGGCGGAATCTAAATTGAATTCAGTTATAAAATGGATTGACGATAACGGGCTATCTTTAAATTTACATAAAACCAACTTTGTTCTCTTCGGATGTTATAAAGATAGTGTGCCAAATCACTTTCAATTACAGACCTATAGGAATGAGGATGTAGCAAGAGTGTTTAAAACTAAATATCTAGGTGTTACTATTGATGCGAACCTTAAATGGAAAGACCACTTAAATAATGTAGTGAAATTAAGTAGAAAGATGCTATTTATATTTAAGCGTATCCGTAATTATCTAAATATAAAACAACTACTTAGTGTATATCACGCATTGTTTGCGTCTATAGCAGGATATGGAATCCTGGCGTGGGGATGTGCTTATGCCAATACAATCAAACCTTTACAAATCCTACAAAACAGAATATTGAAAATAATTATGTTTAAGAAATATACTGATTCTTCTGATGAACTATTTAAATCACTCCAAATCTTAGATATACGTCAATTATACTGTAAAACGGTTCTACTGGTGAACATTAAACGATTTAAAGACGAATGTAAAATTAACTCTAGAACTCAGACTATCCAAATTATTAAAAAAAATAAGTCCATTTCAAAAAGAACGCAAGATTACGTAGCAACAAAACTATTTAATATGTTACCTTTAAAAATAAAGAATAGTTTAACAACTCAATCTTCTAACAACAAAATTTTACTTAAAAGGATTATAAAAAACTGGATACTAAGCACCCACAGACAGGAATTCCATAAATTAATATCTGAACTATAGTAATGCAAATTTAATTTTAAATCTATAAATTGTTTCTACGCAACGGATTTACTTTACTTTTATAATTATATTTATTTTATATTTATACACTGGCTTTTTATTTATATATATTAAGTGTGTAACTAATATGTATTAACTTTAAAATCAACAAAAATTGTATTCGGGACCACGCGCAAGTGCTTTATTCTGCACTTTAGTGGACGGCCGACATTAGTCAGCTGTTACTCTGTACTATATTATTATATTATGTAATATTATGTACTCTATCCTGAATAAATTGAAATTGAAATTGAAATTGAAAAAGAATCGATCTTAAAATGAAAATTAAGTCGATGTCTACTAAACTTTAACCAAAATACTGGATTTAAAGAATGACGTAGTAATTAGAAATAAAGCATTTGTTTAAAATTCAAAACATAGTATACGAAATTAAATTTTATACTATGTGGTGTATATAAATAAAGTTAACTCTCACTAAAATCAATATAAAATTTGCCTGGTGCCCTGCGCATCGAGGTATAAGGAAACGAATTGGCGGATAATGCTGCGAAATTAGCCCTCGGACTTGAGCCCTTTGTTCAATTTAAGCATAAAACCCATTGGTTAAACCATTGGAAAAAAAATAAAAAACTCAATATACACAGATTGGCATGTACAACTGGAATCAGAATTTAAAGTAAAAGGGAAGTATTATCTTGAAGCAGTCAACAACGAAATATCTAAAAAACCATGGTATTTTAATTTCAACCTAGATCAAAATACTATTAAGACAATAAACCAACTCAAATCGGGTCACTGGGATTTCCCTGCTTTGATGTTTAAAATGAACTTAATAACAAAAAATAATTGTATTTGCGGACAAAATAATGCGGATCAGAACCACATAATTTTTAGTTGCACCCAATTTGAGGTTACAAGGATTCCACTAATAGAAAAATTACATTCTGCTCTGATACAGCCCCCGTCCGATATTAAAACGATCTTAGCCTCTGATGACCCCTTTATTTCGAAATTATTGCAAACTTTATCTACCAAGCGAGATATGTATTAAAAGATCATTACTTGAAATTGGCGCCAATACCACGTGACCAAACCAGACGCCGAGTGGATGAACTTCATACTAGCCAGCATTGGATGAACCAATCAGAAGCCCTTTCTATAAAATACATGCAATTTAGGCTTAAGGATCGAGATGATCCATAGCCGTGGTAGTGGGGGAAATTCTCCCCATGTAATGTCCACAAATAAAGAAGAAGAAGTTGCCGAGAATTCCTCTCCCGCAGACCGGGACGAATACCAAGCCTCTCTCTCTCTCTCGCTCTCTCTTTCTCTTCCATTTGGAAATCATCTTACAACATACCACTTAAGAAAATCCCTAGCCCCTTAAGTCCCGCCGACACCCGTCTAATCACAAATACTTCCCACTTCTCTAAGGTCATTGACTCCCTTGTCACTCAGCAGATCACAAAATATTTAGAGATAAATCGTATACTGATCTCAAACAATGTGGATTCCGTCAATTTCACAGCACCCAAACTGCACTACTACATCTTATCGATGATGTACGTTTGGGTATAGATCGCGGGGCAGTTATTATTTTGGTACTGTTTGATTTCTCAAAAGCCTTTGACTCCTTAAACCATGTCGTAATTCTAACCTGCCTTCGAGACATTGGCTTTGAGGAATCAACATTGAGATGGCTGCATACTTATCTGACAAATTGCTCTCACAAAATAATTGGCCTGCATGGTTGAACATCTAATCCTGAGTATACTACTTCCGGCGTTCCGCAAGGTTCGAGCTTAGGCCCTATATTATTCATTATTGTTATCAACATCTGTATGCGCATTTCCGACCTGCGAGACGGTTCGCCGTACAAATTAGCCTCGACGTGCCATCTGTGCGTGAGCGTTTGGAGCTTTAAGTGCTCAATCGATTGCGCTCTTACCGACCCGCTAGATTGATAATCAGTCAAATTTCGCGTTCTTTCTCAGGAGTTAATTCGAGTTCAAGGCCACTCGCGGCGTAGTTCTTTCCGTTCCTGAGGGAGTCCGGGAACATTTCCGGCAGAATGAAAAACACCGCAGACCCGTGTGCCTCGCGTGCGGTTCTTTTTTTATAAACGATCGCTAATGAAGATTATTAGAGAATCTCAGTATCTTCATCGCTATCAATCGCTAAAAGTCGCGAATATCATAACGCGCCAGCTGAACAATTTTCACTCGGCCCTTTTCGCACATTTCGCGTGCCGAAAATCGATCGTCATCGGCCGTGTGCATCAACACCATGTTGAACCCACGTACTTGAAAACGCGTACAATCAAGGTTTTTTTCTGCGCACCGTGTCCACGCTGTCTAAAGAGACTGTCTGTAACGGAACGTTTGATTAATCAAGTTTCAAGTGAACCCAAAGGGATACTCATTTTCCCACGCTGGGCCCGGATTAACCCGCAGTTAGCGTGCCACGACTTGATTTTTTAAGAAGAGTATGGCACCAAAGAAATAACACCTTATTCTAGAGATTTAAATATTGCAGCCACACTACCATCTTCTTTGCTGATGGTACACAATTATAGCTCGACCCCGAAATGTCATCTAAATGAAACGATACGCAATATTAACAGTGATATTGCTGAGCTTGTAAAGTGGTCCCATGATTATGGGCTCACATTAAATACGCTTAAAACTCAGGCCATCATCCTCCTCAGAATTTATCCGTTATGAAAAATCTCATCATACCACAAATTATCGTTGGGTCGGATGTAATACCTTATTCACATGAAGTAAAAAATCTTGGTGTTATAATATCATCCGATCTAACATCGAATCGCCATGTTAGTGCCATATCATCTAAAGCACATAATGTACTTATTTACAGGCTTAAATTTCGTGATGTTTTTCTTCCACCGCAGATCAAACTCACGCTCGTTGACGCATTAGTCATCCCACGCGTCGATTACGCATCTTTAGTTATAGCCGATTCAAGTGCATATCTTAACACTAAATTACAACTCCTTCAAAACATCGCCTTGAGATATGTGTGTCGCCTGCGCCAGAATGAAAAACTTGTGCCATATCGTCAGAAAGCAAACTGGCTACCCATAATATCTAGGCGACAGTACTTTCTGGGTAGCCAAACTCATCAAATCATCCATACCTCCCAAACTTCTTACCTTGCTGACAGCCTTAATTTTGAACATGCAAAGACTGATGTAAGTTTCGAAATCAGTTTGACTTTTGATTAAGGCGTCCGCCATATTGCATCCGTCCTATTGAATTTTTGAAATCCGACTTCAGATTCGTAATCAGCGACCTCAAAAACACCAGAATAACAAGTATCAAGGAAAATAGTTAGAATTTAGAAAATTTGTCCGCCATATTGAATTCGCTGTTTTGAATTTTCGAAATCTGACTTAAGATTTGTAATGAGCGGTTCCAAAAAAAAAACACCTGTATATCAAGTTACAGTAAAATCTAACAAAATTTTTTCTTTATGCTCTTATTGTCGTGCAACTAAAATCGTCTTATCTGCGGAGCTTGGTCTGAGCTTATCTCTATTTGTGCACTGTATGTAGCAGTGATTTCCAATTCGATGCAATGTGCTCCACCTTATAGTATTTTGTTGTACAATTTATATAAGCGGAAACGGATCGAAACCCTACTGAATACTTATTCCCAAAGTATGAAAATCAATAAATCTACTCTAAATAAATGAGAAGTGATTTTTTGACCAGTCACCTCGTATTTGTTGACCGAGCCTTACCCGCCTGAAGGCTCTAAGGCTCGGGCCCCATGGCGCGGAGCCGGGATACGCCCAGACCAACGCGAGACCCCTCCTTCCGGTAGCCTCTACCAATCTCAAAGCGGCAAGACTTCTCGAGCTCCTCGGTGAGGAGGGGACCTTTCTAATCCCTACGACACTCTGCAGGGTCGCACCCGAGTTGCATTGCAACTTACACATCGGAGCAAGCGAGACCTTTCAGACCCGGGGAGAGTCCTTCCAGTCCTAACAGAATGCTCCAAGCCCAGCTTGCAGGCTTTTGAAACCACTACTCCCCTCAACCAGGGTCTTCTGCCGCTCGGCTCAACGGCCCCGCTTGCGCGGGGGATAACTCATCGGGCGCAGCCGAAGTCACTTGTTCGCTTGAAACTTGTTGAAAGTTGGTTTTTAGGGTTGCTGATTACGATTCTCATGTTACTGTTATGAAGCGACATATATATGAAGTGATATGGTTAAAAGTTGTACATATAGGCAATATCCATCAATCATAATTAATTAAATTTATTAAGGTGAAACATATGAGAGTTCAGGGAAGAATGAAAGGTTCGGGAGTGTATCGCGCATGCGCAAAAAATCACCGTTCCTACACGGGAAGAAATTTAGAATTGTGGCAGCTCGATAGATTAGCGAGCATCGCCAACTCGATTCATTCGTCGAACATATGTTTGCGCCGACTCGATGTTGGAGTTCTCACGACTCCAGTTGAAGATTTCATCACTCTGACTGGAACGCCTCTACGCGCATGCGGAGTCGTGCCTCCCCGGAACCGCACGAGGCGTAGAAATCCCAACCTGCTCGAGATCTATCGAGCTACCACAATACCAAATTTCTTCTCCTGTACGCAGAAATGAGTTTTTCGTGAGACTCTTGTCTTCTGACGATTTGTTTCTTATGATTGGCTGAGTTTTTACCAATAGGCGATCATCTTAAATGAGAATCGATCCGGCGTTCATCAGAGTGAAGGAAAACTCAGTTATGAGTGACGATCGTTATCCGATTGGAGGACATATAACACTCACATAGCATCTCACAAATGCGTGTTAGTTTCATTTGTGAGTGTCATTATGCGTCCTACACTGAAAACAGAAGGTAGCTCTACGGCGCAGCGCTCCCAAATTGGACGGGCAGCCGATCCAAATTGCCGGTCGGGTACGATTACTTAAGGATTGGGCGTTCGCGCTACCTAAACGTGGGGCTATGCCTAATACGCGTTAATACATTCGGTTAATCAATTGTATGCAGTTATCGATCAGAATTTGACTGTGATTTTAATATCAATGTTTAATATAAATCCTACATTTGAAGTTGCGTACGGAATTTTGCAACGATAATATAAATGTACTTACTATTTACGAAATGTATATCGTGTACTCTTTGTTAAGTAAAGCAGAGAGGGAGATGGAGGGTGTAAGAATTTCAAATCACATTGAAAATACAAAATTTTCCTTGAAAATTATTACTCGGGTTTTTTTTAAATATGGAAGTGCAATAAAACAACAACCATGTATATAATACAAAAAAAATAAATATTCTTACTTTCCGAATGAGTTTTGTCAACATTCATGTCCATGTTTCCACAGCAGAAAATTGTTCACTCAAACAGAAAAGAATCGTACTTTGAAGAGGTGCGGCAGACGTCCCTTTTCGAAAGCCTGCAGTTATACTTCACGGGGTAACTCAATCGTATATGTACTAAGTTCGTCCACAGACTTTGGGAAGGGAAGAGTGTGCTCCCTTTCGAAACAATAGCAGCACCAAACGGTCGGTAAAGTAGGCGTAACTCGTTAAAGCCAGTGGTACTACCGACAGGTACGGTAGAGCTACCTTTTGTTTTTCAGTGTATGTGAACTCACGTTGCTATCTGGGCTAAGTCGGCGCTTATGGGATTCGATTTCCGGCAAAGCATTTTTTCCTTATTTCAGGTTGACTAATGTACTTCCAAGCGTTGAAATAGTATATTATGCTTCAAGGGAGGAAAGCGCGCGATTCCTGAGCGGGAGGTTTGCTGCACGAGCGAGGCGAGGGCAGCACTCCTGCGAGGTTCTCGCGCTTGCCTCCCGTGTGGCATACGCTATTTTTCTCCCGACCCCATCCATTACTCCCGCTGGCGGCACTTTCCGTCCCCAGGGAGTAATGAGAACGAAGTGCGCGTGCGCGCTGGCGCCTGGGCAGATTCGGCAACTTTCGCCCCGCGTTCCAGGCATGGAATACGGACATTCCGACGCGGTCGGGAGAAAATATACAAACAGCATAATTGTATAAGATCTAGAAATAAGCTACCCCATAAATAATATCAAAATCAAATTCATAAAATAAATATAGCGGTAATATCAAGAACGTTACATGGCTATATTGTGACGTTTCCAAAACTCTGCTGTAACGGAATTTTGTTTAAGTCATGGTCGATTTTGATGCCATATCCATTCAATCTAGTGTGTAAACTCATAAACTTACTTTTAATTATGTAACTATATAACGTCTGTTATCCATGAAAATAGAAACGAAGACGACGAGTGTTAATGTTTGAATGTTTTTGAATTTTTTTCAAAGCTGATCAAATTAATGAGATAGGACTTTTGCTTTAAGTGACATTAAAAAGTTGGTATAACTAGCTTTACAGATACTATATTCTTTTGTTTTGGATCCAAATTAAGAATGCTAACACATACAATGATGATGAATAAGGCAGTAGTAATATAATTTGGGATCCGATTTTAAATGAAATATTAATAATTAATATTGAATATTATGAAATATTGAATGATGTTTAAGGAAGTTCTCTCGATAGTAGAATTGACAAACAGATTTTTACCAAATTTGTAATTTGCACTTCTTCATAAATGATGTCTTATGTTAAAAAACTACATTTTTATATCCTTTATACACGTATAGTGAAAGATTTGATAAGCAGATATTACTCTTCTTAAATTAACCCATTAACGCCTGAAATGGTATTTTTTATACTTCATTATCAATCAAGTATTTCATAGCAAAATCCAAGTTGAAAACAATTGAAAGGTACATATCCTATTGTTTTCGAGGTTGCTCTTCAAGATTCCGAGGTCGAAATTGAGTTTCAGCCATCAGGAATTCCAATATGGCGCCGAACTTTTAAAAAAATTCAAAAAAATTGGGAATTACTTATTCCTATCAATTTTTTTCGAGCTATTAGAATATTGGGATTCTATTGAAACTCTGAGCAAAGGTGAACAATACTTCAATTTTAAGGAAAAATTTTACTTTTATACCCCCCATCATTGTAACGACCTCAAAATGGCGTCAACAATGAAAATTTCTTTGAAAAATTTCTGAAGGTTCTAACTCAAAAACTACGAACTTTTAAAAAAAAATGCCCAGAATGAAAAGTTCTTAAAATTCATCAAGCGTTATAGTGGAATTTTTTCAAAATTTTTTGATGACATTTTGAGAAATTTTCTTTCAACATTTTTTTCAAAATCATAATTTATTTATGAAAAATTCTGAAAAAAATTTGATGTATTCACTTATGAATTCTACGAGTTTTTTGTTCTTTGCAATTTTTTCCATCGGCTTCGTGGCTCAGGCGGTTAACGCACTGGACTACGAAGACGTAGGTCGTGAGTTCGATCCCCGTCTGGTGAACAATTTTTTGATTCCGTTTTCAAGCAGCAGCTCGCTGTTGGTAAGACGAGCCACGTTGTTTGTTTACGTTTCGAAAATATTGTTTATCTGGCGGAAATTGACTCATGACCGCTGCTGTACTTGGTGTAGGTTTCTGCAGTCCTACATTTCAGACACAAATGTGAAGTATGGCGCCATCTTTCTAAGTCGATCTGCAGCTCTCTCAAAAATATTACGATATATGATATAGCAACGATTGAGTAAAAAGGGCGATTCCGTCCGTTAATTAATAAATAAAAAAAAAAGAAAGTTAATAGTTTTTTGGGGGAAAAAATACTAAACTATAATATTTGAAATTCATTTCCTCGAAAACTATAAACTTTTCGAAAAAATTGCAAAGAACAAATAACTCTTAGAATTCATCAGAGAATACACTCAATTTTTTTCAGAATTTTTTGTAAATAAATTACAATTTTAAAAAAAATGTTGAAAAATGTCATCAAAAAATTTTGAAAAAATTCCACTATATCGCTTGATGAATTTTAAGAACTTTTCATTTCGGGCATTTTTTTTTAAAAGTTGGTAGTTTTTGAGTTAGAGCGTCCAGAAATTTCTCAAAGAAATTTTCATTGTTGACGCCATTTTGAGGTCGTTAGAATGATGTAGGGTATAAAAGTAAAATTTTTCCTTAAAATTGAAGTATTTTGTTCACCTTTGTTCAGAGTTTCAATAGAATCCCAATATTCTAATAGCTCGAAAAAAATTGATAAGTATAAAAAATTCCCAATTTTTTGGAAATTTTTTTCATATTCGGCGCCATATTGGAATTTCTGATGGCTGAAACTCGATTTTGACCTCGGAATCTTGATGAGCGACCTCGAAAACAGTAGGATACGCACCTCTCAATTGTTTTCAACTTTGATTTTGATACGAAATACTTGATTGAAAATGAAGTATAAATATTGTCATGTCAGGCATTAATGGGTTAAACAGTCGTGCCATGTTTCAAAAATTGCTAGGAATACTTGTGAAAATGATGTATTTTTCTACTCCGTAAATTCATGTCTAGTGTATATATTCATGATGTTCCAATGTATAAAAAATACATACCAACATTCGATGAAGGCATTAGATCTTTTTTAACATCAGTTGACAGTAAGTCTCCACTTATTCTTCGTGGCCGGATCTTGAACGTTTTGGGTGGCGTAACCTCATCCGCCAGCACCTTTTCTGCGTAACGCTCTCTAGGAGGAGTCACCTGGCTTGATATGTCGCAATTTAACGAATCACCTGAATTTATTACTGCGGTTTCTTGATCGTTTGGTTCCGCTTTAACTTCTTCCTTTATAGTAATTGGAATTTCATCTTTCACTTGGGTTGGCAGGTCTATTTCTTCCAAATTTTCTGTTTTAATGACGACATTTTCACTCTCGCTTAACTCAGACTGTGCAGTTCCTTTTAATTGAGCAGCCAATCTTTGAATGGTTGTCATCATCAAACCTTTAAATGGAGATTTAATACCCGTTGTTTCTTTTAATAAACTGTTTACATCCGTAGACATCTCATGATCTGATTGTTCAACACTTGTGTCCGAATCAAAACGAAGTTCAACGACATCATCGTTATCACTTTCCTCGCTGTTATACTGCTTCAAAGGTTCATTTACAAGTGACAGAGGATCCGTAATTTTAGATGTCGCAGTTTCCAATGTTTTCATTTCTTTTCGCGGAGGTGATTTCGCTTCTGTTTTCACTACTAACTCTACCGGAGGCATATTCTTGTCAGGAGCACATTCACCTACCAGGCTGTCCGCATTATTAATTGCATCCGGAATATCTTTAGCGTTTGAATGAGACGACTCGCTATTTACCAACAACTCGCTTGTTTCCATTTTATCTTTAAGTTGATCTGTAATAGACAACCTTTTCGGGGTTTCATCTTTGTCAACTTTTATACCAATATCTTCAGCTACCTCTTGCATCTTTTTTTTCCTTTGTAATTGAATTTCAACTTCTTTATTTTCAAGCTCGTCAGGACATACAAATGCAGATAGGTTACCACTAATTGATGGCTTTTCTAATTTCGGTTCAACTGATTCGAATGTAATTTTCACATCTCCATCATCTGCCTGAGTAACACTTGGAACAGTGCTTAGCGAATCTAATAAATTTTCAACTTTTACTTTCGACTCCAGTAATTCTGGTGCAAGTTCGGCTACTTCACTTTCGTCTTCTATCTTTAGAGCACACTCTGTTGGCTCCGATGTATTGTCCTTGCTAGTAACAAGATTTTGATCATTTAAGTCATGCTTAACATCCAAAGACATGTTGATTTTTAAAATTTCAACATTCTCGTTAGCATGCCACATTTGTATATGCTTCTCAGTATTACTTCTTTTCAATTGTGTAAAGTTACACTTGGTGCACAAGTAACCGTAAATACGATTTTCAATTGGTATCTGATCTTCCGAAATGCCTTCATTGACATTTTTCGAAGTTAATCGACAATCCGAATTGTAATAATGAGTTCTGGACGAAGCTTTGGTGATAAATTGCCGGCTGCACTCTTTGCATCCAAATCTGTACTCTCCAGTGTGCGTTGTGCAATGTTCATAAAAGTTTTCTCTCGAAATACCATCGACTCCCCGTGTATCCCAAGAACAAAATCTGCACGTGTATGTGAAAATTTCTGCATTCGTTAAATCTGTGCAATTCTTTTCAAAGTCGCATTTTTTAGCTTCTTCTATTGCATGCTTCGCTTTGTCTACTTGCAGCCGTGATATGGACACCTCTTTAGTAGGATGTTGCTGTAAATAATGACATACGATTGTTTTCCGTTGCGTCGGGCAAAGTAAGCATTTGTATTTTTCTTTTCCGCTTAATGTGTACTGAAGCAGGGTTTCGATGTCAATTTTGCTCGGCAGATCATCACCGACGTCATTGCCAGGAACACTCTCGCCTTCTTTAGTTCCTGTTTTACTTTTCGTCGGCTTCTCATTAGGCAAACTGTCCGTTTCCTGCGTATCTGGATTGTCTTTCACGCTTTCCGTGTCTCCAGTATTATCCGCCTTCGAAGCACTCGATTGTCCCTTTTTCTTCTTTTTCTTGGATACAATTCCCATTTGCCAGCTGCGCCGTTTCTTCTTCTTCGGCTGAGCTTTCTTGGCACCCTTCTCCGATGGCTCTGGACCAGCTTCATCGTCGTTGCTCTTTTGTTTCTTCGTGCTCTGCAATTCTTTTGTAAAACCAATGAAAATGTCGCTGACTAAATAATCGTTTGTATCGTGCGTCTCCTGTGTAGTTTTGGATGCTTTATCGACGGAAGTAGCATTGGAGAATTCTGGTAAATCGCTTTCTTCGTCCGAAGACGGTGCAGTACGCACAGTTTTATCCGAAGCGTGTTTCGATTCAGCTTCTTTGGATGTATCAGCTTTCTTCTTCTTGCTTGATTTCGATTCTTTTTTTATTTTACCAGATTTATTTTTTGGATTCTGCTCCGAATGAAGAGAGATATCAACGACGGAATCAATCGCCGATTGATCTATAGCGAAGCTGTCGTTTGACGAACTGTCAAAAACTGCTTTGGCATTTAAGTAGTCAGATTTTTGTATACGAACTCGAGATTCTTTTATAGGGGGTTTGAAACTTCCTTTCGAAGCGTCAATTTTACCCTTATTTTCTTTTGTACCGACAGGATTTGATTCTGCAACCGATTTTGTTCTCAACGACAAAGGTCGATCTTCTTCGCTTTCCGAACAAGCAGCAGTATATTCCGACGTGTTTGATTTGGATAACCTTCGAGCCTGTTTCTTTGGTGTCTTCGCCGCCTTGTCTAACGTTTGAGTAGCGGAAGCTGCATCTGCGTCTACAGTTTTCTCCACAGTTTTAGGCATTCGACACATTCGAACTCCAGTTGCGGATATAACGTCGTCACATATGAAACTATCTCTGACATCTTCTTGCAGCATTTCTAAAGAATTTCTACGCTTAGTTTTTGCTCTCGACGGCGCCCTCTGTCGAGTTTCATGCTCGGCATTGACGAGTTCGTTATGAATGTAATTCAGCTCTTCGTCAATCACTGGAATTTCGGTATCCTTTTCTTGTTCCTTGTCTTTCTCTTTCTCGTCGATTCCTTTTTTATCTTGAGCCTTTTCGTCCGAAGATTTCTTTTTCTTTTCAGTCGTCACCTCGGCAGATTTCTTCTTGATCTTTTCTTTCGAAGTGCTCGAGGATGGTACTTCGCTTTCCTGAAGCTTCTGGGCTTTGCCTCGATCTTGTTTTTTCGATTTCTTATTTTTCTTCGCATCGTTACCGTCTGAACCGTCTTCGCTTGAACTGTCGGACGATAAAATTGTTCGCCGTATTTTCTTCTTCTTTTTGCTTTTCTTCTTTTTACTAGTTTCGGTATCCGATTCTTCAGTGTCGGTGAGTTGTCTCAGTTTCTTTCTTTCTTCTTCGTCCAGTAACTTCAACATCTTTTTCGGTAACACTTTTTTCAAAGTTTCCAAAAGCTCTTCCATAGCTTCATTTTTCTTTCCTTTTCCAACTTTCAAATCTTTTAATCTTTTAGGTTCATCTTGAACATTCGGTTCTGCTGCCGGAACATCATCGTCGTCCCACGATTCTTGTCTTGGATTTGATTTGCCTGTTGACGTACCTGCGTCATCCCACGATTCGGTACGATCCCAATTCTGAGATCCCGAAGCAACATCCGGTACCGGATCTGGTCGTTTAATTTTAGGAATTTTGAACTTTTGTAAACCGTATCCTTGTCCCGTTTTGGCGTTTGTGTCGACCACTCCGTACAAACTTGAGAGCGGCGACTGCATCGTATCGGCTGAATCTACAAATTTACTCTTTGAACTTTTATTCGATTCGGATTTATTTTTGGTATTCGTATTTCGCATTTTGTCTTTTGACTTTGATTTACTTAAATCTGGCCTCTTTTTCTCTTGCGGTACAGGTTTGGATTTAGGAGGTGGTTCTCTCGCTATTCGTGGACCTTTCGTGATTGTCGGTGGTTCTTTCGGACTGGGTGGTCTGTGCTCCATTCTGATTCGAGGGTCTCTATCGGACGTTCGAGGGTCCCGGTCGGATGTTCGAGGATCTCTATTAACGCGAGGTCCTTCTTTATTTCCTCCGCCGTTATGATGAGGGTCTATTCGAACAGGTTTCAGATTACCATAATGTTCTTTATTTTTAGCAGTATCCACCATCGCATTCCAAGGCGGATTAGTTTTGGATCGCATGTAAGGAGTGACGGGTCTGCCGGAAAATGTGTTCATAGCCGCTTCGCTGTCTGGCCTCATAAGTTCGTTCGGTCTATTGTTCATAGCGTCCCACGACTGTACGCGTTGGTAATCAGGTTGATCGAATGGCACTTCATATCCCGCATGAAACTGCTGGCTCATATTGTAACAAGGATTTGGAAAAACGTTTCCGTTTGGCATCGAATGGGACATGTCTTGATAAGGATTCGGAGTCATCGGGGGCATCGGTTGCATTGGAGGCAACGGAGCTTTCGAGTGCACGGAATGGGACCACTGATCCTGAGGCATAGAGTATTGATTCACCGACGAATACATATTTGCGCCCCAACTGTTCGGTAATGGTGGATTCACAAATTCTTGGGCGCCTTGCGAAGTCCTGTAATCCGGACCACCCACCGATCCTGGCGGGACAATTCCTGGAGGAACGATACCCAAGGGAACTCCTGGACCTGGAGGGAGAGGCGGATTGAAAGAATTAGGCATTCCGGTCGTTGGAATAGGAATTAAATTTGAATTCTCCATTCTTGGATCGACAGGTCTTCTGGAGTTAAAATCACAAATAGCTTCGACTCCTTCTCGAGGTTGCCGTTTATGGCGCTCATAATTGTCGGCGTATCTCGGCTCGGCTCTTACATCTTTATAATATGGTATCGACGGCGTTCGTATCCTTGGATCCGAATTATGTATCGGAGAAATACTCATGTCTGACGAAGATGACGAATCTGGACGAGGTGTCATTGGAACCGACATTGGAACGTTAGATTTGTTGACAGGATTTATAACAAATTCGTTCCGCATTCCTTTCTGCTTATCGCTTTCTTTAAGACGCGGATCGGACTTGGCTCTGTAAGTACTGTCAGCCTTGCTACTTAGTTTACTTCGCTCAGTTTCATCCAAAAATTCTGCCAAATCATCAGCCGATAACGGAGGAGGTGCCGTAAGAGGTGTCGTAAGAAGCGACGGCCCTACGCTGGCAGGATTTTTCAGTTTTCTTGGATCCCTGGTGGAAGGCGAATCCACCGGCTGAGGTAGTGGTATCGAACTAAGCAGGTTTGGATCCGAAGAATTTATACCTAATTCCATTAACGGTGGTGTTTCAGTAGTCGAGATAAGATTAACAACCTGTTCGGAATTCATTCCGTCCAAAATATCCGTTCTGGCCAGAACCGACGTAAGTCGCCTAGATCCTTCCAGGGCAGGAATTTTAATCATTGGTATGTTTTCAGATGGATGTTTAGACTCGCTTTTGATGTCGATATCAAATGTAATTTTCTTCGGTTCGTTGATAAATTCGGGTTTGGGGATTATTATTTCTGGGCGCGATTGAGGGGTCTCGTCTTCAAGGTCCCATTCCTGAGGGCCGATTTCATTGATGTCGCTACGAATCAGAGGCACGAATCCTGGATGATCCAGAAACGATTCTTGTTTAACACAATTCTCTCTTTCTTGGGACCTTTCCTGATCGCTGGGTACCCAATCACGATCCCAATCTCGATCGCTAGATAACCAATCGCGTTCTCGAACTCGGGGCCGATCTCTGTCTCTTTCCCGACTCCAATCGTCTCGATCTCGGTCGCGATCTCTCTCCCATTCTCGGATATCCCAACTTACAGGACGATCTCTGTGTCGATCACGACCTCGGTCTCTGTCTCGTTCCCTGTCTCTATCTCTGTCCCGATCCCGATCTCTGTCTCTTAATACATCCCGATCTCTGTCACGGTCTCGCTCACGGTCGTGAATTCGGTCACGTTCTCGACTGCTGCATTTTTCGCCAGAGTGATAGTCCTGTTTTCTTTCCATTGGTATAAGTATTGGAACATTCGAGGAACCTGCCGAACCAAGCGGTGGACTAGGGCTTGCAGGAGTATCGTCGGAAAGTGAATTTCCTTGCACTTCTTTTTTCGGAAACCTGTAAATAAATTTTAAAATGATTTTCAGATCATTTTTAATGATGCTGTTAATCATAATTACAAGGACGATAAATAGAATTGATTAAAAGAATCGTCCTTACTGTCTCGTCTTTCCAGGTACACGTTCAACTCTTGTAAAAGGTTTTACATCAATTTCTTGATCCTAAAATAAAAAACATTTGTAAAATTCACATTTTTTTATAGTCAAATTAAATCGAAACTAATCGAATATAATTTAATAAAATGCAATTTACCCTTTCTACTTTATTGTACAACTTCTGTATTACATACTCGCATCTCTCTAGAGTTTCCAACTTCAATCTATTTAATACAAGACACTTATTAAAATAATAGACCACCTTAAATAGCATGTTTTATAATTTGGATTCAGCATGAATATACCTTTTTTTACTGTTTGTGAGAATTCCATAAAGACTCTGCATCTTTTGCTGCTGAACTTCTCGTGATGCATCTGTCGTGCATGGAGATTCTTCATTCCTGAGACGTTCGAGCATGGATTTTAAAAATGGAATGTACATTTGCATTTTTGCAAACTTTCTATTATAGTCGTCCATTTTGTTCTTCTAAATTGTTTTCTTTGCCATTAAATTAAAAATCACCAGAAACTTCTACAGCTCACTCCAAAAAGACTACAATAGAAAATAAATTAAAATTATTTTCAGGTAATTAACAGAAAGATTCTAACCTCTCATGGTAATTAATACATGTAATTTACAACAATTTCAAATAATATTCGAGCAAATGTTTGATGAATTATAGTAAGAAAGGTAAACAGCACCTTATGGAGTACATTCACTTAGCTCATGTCGGAAAATATGATATATATCTTCGGAAAATACAATATTAATCTATTGTTAAAAAATTTTATACATACGAATCGCCCTTGTATCTTTCTAGATGAAGGTGACCCATACTGTAAACATTATAGGGTTTCCTTTGTACACGTTATGTGTCTAATGCAATGCCCACAAAGAACAAATTTAACTCACCATTCTCTTTATAACGTACACTGATATACTAAACCGAAATACCACAAAGCTCTCTTTATTTTCAGTTTTTTCAACTCAAGCAATATTATGTCTGTACCGCAATTTTTCCCCCAATTTTAACGTCTTTCCTCTTTCCCACGAATAATATACTACGGGAGAAAAACACCACACTTTCATCTTTCTTCACGGCTGCCCCCTGCTATACGCATGATCGGTGGTATAGACACAATTATATGCAGTGGTAAGGAGCATAGGCGAAAGGTAACATTATTTGGTTCCGTTCGTGATTTAGGCGAAAACATGTACCCATGGCATCCATGGCATCTACACTAGATGGTAGTTTACGACAACGGAACGAGTGGAACCGGAACAAGTTTATTGACTGTAGTGTTTATTGATGTAACTATGTACATATGGAGGTTACATCGCATTTCGATGAAATCCAAATTTAAACTAGAGCCTTCGACCCAGATGCCTACCAACTGGGTACCTACAATACGAGTTCGTAGTGTAGTTTTTTGAGTGAACATTGGCGCTAACGAGAACATTCCCAATGTAACATAACCAGAAAGTGGAAGAAAGAGTGGCGCTTACGACCCCCATATGTAACCTAGGTGGGAAAGAAAAGGAGTGGAGGAAGGGGTTCCTTAAACGTATAAAAAGTGAAAAAGAGTGTATTTTCAAAACTTCGACCCTCACCATATGTCAGCAGAAATATTAATAAATAACATTTTTAACTCGCCGGGCGCGAAGCTCGATTTCGCGCCCAAGGGCGAAACTTTCGGGCTCCAATTATCGAGCCCCACGCCCTTAGTACAGTAGTCCTTCTCTTATTCTAATTTGTCCAGTCAGGCAAGATGGCGACCTTCTTCTCTTATTCTAATTTTCTCCTCTCTCCCACTAAACGTTTGCTATCTCGTTTTCCCTCTCTCTTTCTCTTTCGCAGAGCATGCACAGTTATATATGTCATATGTGCTTCTAAGGAAAGTAATAAATGCGGTGGGGAGAAGACGTAAGGGGAAATATTAGAATAGGAGAAGAAAAAAATTAGAATAAGGGTAGGACTACTGTATTTAAAAATACGTAATATCAATCTCCGACGATTGTGATTGTCGCCCTCGCTTTTGTTGCAGAATATACTATTGTATCAGTGTCGACGTAGTTATCCCCCCCCCCCCCCATCACCGCTGCTTTCGTGGTCTGAAGCGTCGACAATGATTATAGGGTAATTTCTGCCTAGGTGACCAAATTCAATACTTCCTCAGACTATAGTCGTACGTATTTTAATATTATTTTTATGGCATTATCGTTGACTTTAGGAAGAAAATACATATACAATCTTTTTTGCAGAGAATTTATGCTTGAATATATCTTTTTTGTTTGAATCATTTTTCAATCAAATTTGGATTTTTATAAAATAATTGCAAAAAACTACGGAGAAACGTAATTGTGGCTAATGTTTTTAGTACAGTAGGGCATCCCTTATTCTATCCCTCCGGTTTTTCAATATGGCGGCGGAATCCTCTATTCTGTCTCCCCTCTATCCCCGCTACTCATTTTTAGCCTTATCCAAGTTTGTGCGAAGGGGTGCGTTCATAGCGATTCGCTATTGCGTTGAAAATTTATCAAATTGAAATTTGTAATTTTGTATCACAGATATTAAATATGTACAATGTTTATTATTTTATTATTATAAATATGAAACGTTATTTTTAAATTGTAACGTTTACTATCATCGTGCATTACCTAACGTGCTTTCGATCATAAATAAAATATATATATATTTATTATAACTGTGCCTTTTAAAACTTTTTTATTTTAAATATGCAGGTAAGTGAATATTTCACTTTTTACAATAATATTCTGAACAAATTAATTTCTCACGGAATGAAATTTTTCATTTTGGATTCGATTTTGTTAACAGTAAGCCCATTACCATTACGATATAAAAACCGTGTTATATTACGATTACGTTATTCGTGTTTTTATTTTTTTTTTTTTTTTTTTTTATTTTTTTTTTTATTAATTAATTAACGGGCGGAATCGCCCTTTTTACTGAATTATTGGCTTATTATTATTTTACTAGGATTTTGCGAGAGCTGCAGATCGACTTAGACAGATGGCGCCATACTTCACATTTGTGTATGAAATGTAGGACTGCAGAAACCTACACCAAGTACAGCAGCGGTCGTGAGTCGATTTCCGCCAGATAAACAATACTTTCGAAACGTAAACACAAACAACGTGGCTCGTCTTACCAACAGCGAGCTGCTGCTTGGAAACGAAATCGAAAAATTGTTCACCCGACGGGGATCGAACTCACGACCTACGACTTCGTAGTCCAGTGCGTTAACCGCCTGAGCCACGAAGCCGATTTTGAAAAAAAAATAATAAAGATTGCGGCAAACGATTGACTTTTGCTTAGAAAAGCCGAAATGCTAGAAAACGATATATCCCAGACCATTATAGCCGATACCTTCGGTATAAAGCAAGCATCGTCGGTTACATACATTAAAAAAAATAAAGAAATTATTCTTTCACAGAAAAGAATATTAGAGGAGGACAAAATTGATCCACAAAGAAAAAGATTTTTTAAAGTAATTGACAGCGAAAGAGAGAAAAAAATATATACGTATTTCAAAGAAAGCCGAGCAGCAGGTATTCCAGTATCGGGTCCTCTACTGCAGGAAACCGCAGTAATTTATAATGACCAGCTAAATGGCTCCAAGGATTTTTGGCAAGCAAAGGTTATTTGCAAATGCCAGGCGAAAAATTATCTGCAAACACCAGCGAAGCATTGGAATTCAAATCCAATTTTTCCAGTTCCGTAAAAGACATTGGATATGAAATGGACCGAATTTACAATGCAGACGAAACCAGCCTTGTGTGGATAATGATGCCATGTCACACACTTGAAGAAAGGTCAAGGAGAAGTGCATCTGGATAGAAGCCCCTATGGAAATAAAAATGGTATGTTTTCGTTACATTTAAGCATGATTCCGTACGATTACGTACGATTTGGTACGTTTAGGTACGTTTTGGTTACGATTCGAACATTTTTACAGCATTATACAGAAACGTACGCGAACGTACGCGAAGGTACGTTAACGTACGCAAAATTATGCAAAGATGCAGTATCGTCCAGAATCCTACAAAAATGTACACATACGAGAAAAAATGCATAACAGAATATTTCTAAACAGATGTAAACGTACCTAAACGTACGCGAACGTACGCGAACGTACGCGAACGTACGCGAAAGTGTGCAAAGGTACAGTATCCTGTAGAATCCCGCAGAAACGTCACTTACGAGAAAAAATGCATCAAAGAATATTCCTAAACGTACGTAAACGTACGCGAACGTATGGCAAATATGCATCATCGTGAATTATGCTAGAGGAGCACATGTAAGCTCCGAAAATAATTCATAGAATCCAATTAGTTTTAAAACATTATCAAATCCATTTATTATATTTCGTTAAGCTTGTTCGAAGATATTAATATTATTAATTATTAATTCCAATTGGACTCTAAAATGAGGCGTCATCGTGCGGCGAGTCACCGTACTACATAGTTAATATCTTCGAACAAGCTACTCATATAATTATGGTCGAACTTGACTTACAGGTAAGTTCGTTTAACCATCAACAATACATAGTGAAATCTACCCCCTGCACCGTTTCTACACCACTGCACCCGTGTAACGGTGCACGTGTTCCACCCAAAAAGCGCTGGCTTCAAAACGCATATAGTCTCTACATTAAAATCCCCGTTAAATTTTTTCTGCCTATCTATATGAGACACCTGTGACCTTGACAATTTCGCTAGATATATAAAATGTTCTTATATAAAAATGATATCTTCAAAAATATCGGTTTTTAAATGAAAATAACTAAACAAACGAAACCTAACCTCCGTCTCTAGCCGAGAGACTTGCACCCGGACGGTGTTTATTTACACGCTTTTGATGCAAAAGTGCAACACTCGTGCAAGGGGTAGATTTCGCTAACAGTAGTGTCCGCTGTGTTGACGTGTTGCTGCCCACAAGTCGCTGGACGGCTCAGGTACATACTGCCTTACAATAAACTACGGGCTCCAGGCATTGGATTCAACGTTACGCGCAAAATCGTCAGTTACGTATATGTTGTTAAGTAAATGTTTAATGTATTCCAAAATTAATTACAATGGATGTCGTTATACATCTTGCATATATAATCGATGTAAACAAACAAATGATTCGGTATTTCAAACCAGACATGGAGATTTTGGTATAATACAAAAAATGTATAAAGTAGAGTATAGTAACAGAAATAAGGTATTTATATTTTATAAAAAATTGGATGTTCGTAATACTTATATTTTCAAAAATGCGGATGTATCTGTTAAACATTTAAAATATTGTAAAATAGTGGAAACAAATGATTTCAATGTCATCAGTTGTAATGACATTTACAGACCATGTATTTTAATGAATGTAAGAAATCATCTATTCATAGGTTCTTTGAGCAAAGCAACTACTGCAAAATGTATCAACTATTTTAAAATTTTGTTATTATTCCAATAAAGATATTTTGTATGACATAAGTGATATAAATAAAAAAAGCATTCCTTTCAGTTACCTACGGTTCCCTTCTGTATATTGTTCATTTTATTCTTCATTACGTACATCATTTACAATGTACATTTAAAAAAATATATGTGGGGCATTCCAAGCCACCTTGACCGCAATCCGTGAACAATTGCCGACTTTGATGCAAATAGTTTATATGATTTCTCCATCGAAGAAAAGCTTACACAAATTTTTCGTGATTTTTTTTAACTAACCTTGCAATTGTAAACAATGCCCGAAAAATATGAAAAAATGTATAAATATCCCTAAAAAACGCGACAAATTTTTTGAATATTTGTCCAATGTAGAAGAATTGGTTTGGGTCACTTTTCTCCAAAATTACGTGAAAAATTTTGGACAAAAAATCGAAAAAAAATAACGGAAGAAAAACGGGCACCTATCTGGGATATTCAATATTCGTGCAGTCGGGCACGTTCCTGTAAATAGTTCCAAAATCTCGTACGTTTCTATACATGGCTGCATATATCCGTACAATTGCGTACGTTTGCGTACGTCTGCGTACGTTTCAGTACATATTCATATGATTCCGGACGTTTTTGTAAGAAAATATTTTATTACGAATGGTTGTTTGACATCTATAGTGTACAATGCTGTACATCTCCGCATGCTTCAGTATGTTCTAGCAATTTTGTGTACGTTTGCGTACGTTTGTGTACGTTCGCGTACGTTTGCGTACGTTTCTGTACAATGGTGTACAAAATGTTCGAATCGTAACCAAATCGTACGCGACGTACGTAAACGTACCTCACCGTACATAATTCTATACAGACGTACCGAAAGGTGTCAAAATCGTACGGTGAATTGCGTTAGATTACCGTTGATTTTTTCCATACGGGAGATCATAAAAGACCGAGTGACGATAATGACATGTGCCAATGCAAGTGGCACTCATCGACTGCCCCTATTAATTATAGGAAAGCAAAGAGACTCCGATGCTTTGCTCGAATAAATATGGAAGCACTGCCTTTAGTTTATAAAAACCAAAAGAATGCCTGGATGCCCTGAAAAAAATGAAGCGTTATGCGAGCGTAAAAATGTCCAGATTATGATACGCTTAACACACTCCTTAGCTATCTGACACGAAATCGAAGAGTCGTTCAGCGTACGTTAAGCGTTTTTTTTGTCCAAATTCACTCTGTGTTAACTCTTTTGGCACGCTTTTCTATCGCTTTTCACACTCCGTTGACACTCCTACAGTCACTCTTAAGTAACGTCCCATTTTTACCAGGGTGGACACTGAAATCGGACAGATTAAGATTATAGATTATAAGGCTTTTAATGTATTAGTGTAAATTATCCATTAGTCTATGTAATTATATATTGTTATTACTGCTCCCACACGGTCTGTCGGACCTGTGCGTAATAAAGATATCAAATCAAATCAAATACTATTAAGTAGTTTTGGGAGAGTAGACTTTGGGGATATGAAGTGATCTTTGACAGTTTTACATTTCGAAATGACTTTGATTTTTAGAAAGTGTTTAATTTACTCCGAAATTTCAGAAAATTCTTTATCCGACCAATCTCATTCTTTAGGAATTACCGTTGGAATTACTTATTTAGCAAAAGGAATGTTATTCCCTGCCACCCATTGATTGATAAGTACATCGCCTGTAATAGCATGCCAATTTGATTGAAAAAAATTTAATTCTTCCTGCTAGATGGCTTACTACTGAATTCTGTTCTTGTTTCGATTCTTGGTGTTGAATTTCTGATGTTGATATTTCGCATAATTGTGACGCGATTGTGCTATCTGTTCGTATATGTCTGCGCAGATGTGGATAATTCTGCGGCATATGTCTGGGCAGACTCTTCGGGTTTAAATGGCTAACTGGTCGATATCGCTTACTTGAATTTATTTTTGACGATCCAGAAGACTTTTATGTTTCATTTGCAGATCAGTAATTTTGCAATACGATTACCCAAGTCTTTACCGAACAACCAAGTATCAACTGGTGCATTTGATATTATTTCTAATATATTTTTATCCAGCCCCAGTGTTAAATTAATCAAAACTCGTCGTGACTTGAGTGTAGTGAACAGAAGAAAGACGTGTTAATTTTTTAGCTAAACATGTAAGACCAATAGATGTTTGAACATCTGCTAAACATGCATCTCGTTGAATAACCGACTCAGAAATTGCCACATTGATGTCCGGATTGAGTTTAGGAGTTGTAATTAACCCGGTTAACGCCCGAATCTTGTAAAATTTTAGTATAATTTTGACGTAGCATCAAACGTAGAAAAAAACTTCATAAAAGGCAGCAAGTCTTATTATATGTTGCTCCTACACGATCCCATGCTCCGATTTTACTTTTTGCCACGAGAAAATTCAATATGGCGGTATTTTGTGAAAAAAAAGGAAAATAATTTATTTTTTGTTTGTTTAAATCAATATTTCACACCGAGAACATTATTTAGTTGTAACAAACAGCGGCACAAACTATTTGAATTTTAAAAATGAGCGTTAGTACACACAATAAATTTAAAATGGCGGCTCCAAAATGGCGATTAATGCACGAAAGTGTTGTTCACCGGTAGAAAATATACAAATTTTTTCCTAAAATGTAAAAAACTCGTTATTTAGGGGTTTTTAAGATCGTTTACGGTTTTTCAAATTCGAAATGGCGGATCCAATATGGCACAAAGATTCAAAATGATTGAAATAAAAAAAGATCAAAATATACGAAAGTCGGAGTTTGGGGGTTTTTAGGATCGCTAATTACATATCCGTTCATGATTTATCAAAATCCAAAATGGCGGACCCAATAGGGCGGATAAAGTTTCAAAATTATTGTCAAAATATAAAAATATCGTTATTTGTGGATTTTGAGATCGCTTAGTTCAAATAGTTTGTGCCACTTTTTGTTACATCCAAATAACGTTTTCAGTGTGAAATATTGATTTATAAAAAAATTGATTTTCCGACCCTAAATTTGCTGAACAGGATACTTTCTTGAAATTTCAGGTTTATCTGTAAGTCCAGATTGAAGAATGTGTGTCCAAATCGTGACTAAGGAAGAATGAACATTTGGGTCTTGTAAATTTACCTCTTCAGACGCACAAAGCAAGTATTTCATTAATGCAAAGCAACTAATGCATTATTTCTTAAGACTTTTTCGTTATTTTAAACTACCATTGTAGTTATCAGATTCATTTCTTAATCAACAAATTCTACAGAATCCGCCAAATACCAATTAACTAATCGATCATTTCTTTTTTAAAATTACGTTGAGTTTATAATAAGTAAATAACTATATCTGCTGATTTTAGTTAAAGGAACAACGTCACATTGTCATATTCCTAGCCAAGGCTGATATATTTAAAAAATAGATATTTAAATACACGATTGCATAATCGTACCGACACCAGCTCCTGCTGGGTTAGGTTGTGTTTCATATTTGGGTTATGATCTACGTTCATCGCCTCACGAAAAGAACATTTATCCACGATTTTTGAATCGTGACAACAATGACAACTGCTGGTTTATATTGTATATCATATTTACGTACCTCCAATATTATCATTCAATACAATTTAGTCGATCATTTCGACTCTCTTTGATCTTGAATCTGAAGATGATTGACGCTTTGACGGAAATCATACTCTCTATTCTGATCATCGTCTTGATCCTTGCCTAGATCGCGATTGTGAAACTGAACGGGACGAATAGAAACATAAATCGTACGATGTTAAATTTATCTCATAATATCGATGATACCTCGTCGTTTCACTTTTCAGTTTCCTCATTTTCTTTCTCAATGTTTCTGGGCTTCGCAAACGTTTTAATTGTATCTGTCATTCAAGCACAAAAAGACTAATGATGATCGAATGCAGCTACGGCGTATGTTATTTTTTGTTTTTTCTCAAATATGTACTGCATACAAGCGTACAGTAGAGGTACTACATATCTGATCATGTAGTAAAAAGGCGAGAAATATAATTATTTTAAATGTCTTATTTAGTAAATTATACGATCATGTACCTATGTACTCAGAGAATGTAATAAAGTACACAATTCATAACAAATAATAATATGGACAATTTATTTTGTTATTTATTATTATAATTGCCTCTGTAGACATACAGGGTCATCGAAAAGTATCGGACCCCCCTAATATCTTCAGTTAGAATGCACTTAGGAGAAAATGTCCAATAGCAAAGTTGTATGGTTTCAAGCGGGAAGTAAGATGATGACCCTGACTTTGACCTTGACCATGTCCTTCAAGGTCATTTCAAGGTCAATCTTATTTTTTTAAATAGAACCCTCTACATTTTATTGCATATTCTTATAGCTTATCTCGAGAGCTTTCCAAAACACTATAATAAAATATTTTTTTATTAAGTACTTTTTGAGTTATAAAGGTTTGAAGTTAACAATTTTTTGACACAAAATGTAGAATATCTTGTAAAATATTATTTAGTTTTCAGTTTGCCTTAACTGGCCGGACTCACACGCCACTCTTGCCTTAACTGGTCGGACTCGCACACCACTCTTGCCTTAACTGGTCGGACTCGCACACCACTCTTGCCTTAACTGGTCGGACTCGCACACCACTTAACAAATTGTTAACTTCAAACCTTTATGACTCAAAAAGTACTTAATAAAAAAATATTTTATTATAGTGTTTTGGAAAGCTCTCGAGATAAGCTATAAGAATATGCAATAAAATGTAGGGGGTTTTATTTAAAAAAATAAGATTGACCTTGAAATGACCTTGAAGGACATGGTCAAGGTCAAAGTCAAGGTCATCATCTTACTCCCCGCTTGAAACCATACAACTTTGCTATTGGACATTTTCTCCTAAGTGCATTCTAACTGAAGATATTAGGGGGGTCCGATACTTTTCGATGACCCTGTATAGTCATACATAGTGTAAGGAACCAAAAAATGTAACACTCCAAATTTATTCCCAGAAGAAAAACGTTAGTAAATATTCCGAAAGAGCAGTTCATAAGCAGCATGTCGTCATATTTCTTGGACATAATATCAGCTTTGTTATCATGCTTATGTTCAAGGAACGTATTTTGGACAGGGGTCCAAAGGGAATGATGAGGAATATGCAATTATGTAAATTTCTGCATCTTTTCTTGTCTTCGCAAATGGCCTACTCTCACCTCCACGTGTGCTTATTAAAGCCGGTGGGCCCTGGACTCTTTGCAACCTTGGCAGAGATTGGGTAACCAACCCCAGTGGATGGCGAGGCAAAATAGCCTACTCCTGGATGCTCTTCTGGAGGACGGTGACCAATGGCAAGTCAATTGTGCCGTTTATGAGGCTGCCAGTGATCGGATGACTCGACGAAATCTGTCAAAGAAATCGGGGAGCCGACAGTTTACTAAACGCATGTCTCAATTGAACGGCAAAATTCGATTGACACGGAAACTCGCTTCCTGAATTCAGTTTGTGATCGACTATATAACATCTGGCCGTTCATTTATGTCCAAAGTCAAGACGTTCGATTCAAGATGAAATTGCTTAACATCAACCAACGTTTGGCGGATAAAATTCGGGTTTTGGCGAATGCCAAAAAAGAGGCTGCAAAGACGCGCGGATAGAACTCGCCGCGGTAGAGTGGAGGGGAGCCCTCCGCATCGCGTGCTTCTTATACCGCTCGGTCTCTGAGTCGGCGGTGTTGGTACTTGCAAGGGTTATCCTCATTGACCTGCAAGCGTGGGAAAGAATGCTCGTCAGTAGTAGAAGCAGAACGGTCTGAAATTAGTTCCCGCTGCCGCCACCAGGCGTCGCCACAGTCGCGGCGCTGTCGCAGCATGCGAGGTTCGTGAACTAAATCGAGATTCGTGAACTAATTCGTGGTTTGAGTCTCGGAATGACTCGCGGGCCGAATCGCGGATTGATTCGCATTTTTGATTTGCTGTTTCGTACGCGGTTTCAAGACTCTCTCATTGGGAAATCTGACCATCACTAATGAGGTCCTTAAGATGACGCAAGACTTCGTGGACGGTCCCATTAAGTTTTCGAAGATTAATGCCGTAGTGTTAGGCATATATCTTTCGATCTTTTAAATGTGCCCTGTTGGGAAATCTCTCTTTCAATATGCCGTTACCGACCTAATTCGGATGTTACATATCTTTTTTGATGAATTGAAAGCGTTGATTTCCATTAGTCTAAATACCAGCTTGAAGCGTAATCTCGTATATCGACGACCTACTTTTTAAATCTCACACAAATTTTAAAAACCTACAATCAGGGCGATGACCTCTCCCTTGTCATGATGTAAGTTCGAATTCACCTTTCAGAGTTTTCTCTCGTCGGGGAAATTTATCCATATACCAGCTTGAAGCGTAATCTCGTATATCGACGACCTTTGCCATGTGTCGAAAATCAAATTTCAAAAGTCGCCTTCATTAAAGGAGAGATTGCTACATTATAGTCGCTTATGGAAATACATCGTATTCGGTAGGAACCGTATTGAGAGTGAAAGTAAAATGACCTTTTCCTCGTGCGTCCTACTACCATCTCTCTCGCTCTCGCATACTCTTTATTAGTTCCATCTAGCATCTGTATTTCCCGTCGATTATCCATCGATCACTTATTCACCATACATTTATTTTCCCGAAACTTTCGAAAATGTATACAGGTCCAGACCAATCATTCCAATGTAGTATTGCTATATGTGGACTGTCGAAAAACAAATTTCAAAAGTCGCCTTCATTAAAGGTCAGATATTGCTACATTATAGTCGCTTATGGAAATACACCGTAAGCTAGGAACCGTATTGAGAGTGAAAGTAAAATGACCGTTTCCTCGTGCGTCCTACTGCCATCTCTCTCGCTCTCGCATACTCTTTGTTAGATCCATTAACTTTAGCAGTATACTGTTTTCACGGTCGTCGATTATGCGTCGATCACTTATTCACCGTACATTTGTTTTCCCGAAACTTTCGAAAATGTATACAGGTCCAGACGCGTTTAAATGGTCATTGCACAATTTCATCAAAACGTTATCTCTTGAGCAAATTTCGGCAATCCGTAACGTAAGAGAAAGGAGGCAGTCTAATTCAAATATTCCAATGTCATAATTTCTATGATCTCTCTCGCTCTCGCATACTCTTTGTTACACCCATTAAGATTAGCCGTATACCGTTTTCACAGTCCTCGATTATCCGTCGATCACTTATTCACCGTACATTTGTTTCCCGAAACTCTCGAAATTGTATACAGGTCCAGACATCGTTTCAAAGGAATGTCGCGTTCCTGTGTCTATGTTTGACAGTGCGTAAGCATCTCTATTTCAAATATTGTATTTCTACATCAATATGGTAGATGTCAAGAAGATTTTGTCGTCATGGGAAGAGGCCTTGAAGAAGGTTTACAACACTCTTGAAGAAGACGCTACTGGAACCGTATTTTGAATGTGAACATAAAATTCTAATAATGACCTTTTCCTCCTGCGTGTTACTACCATCTCTCTTGCTCTCTAGTACCCGTTGTTAGATTATACCGTTATCACGGTCATCGAAATCGCCGATTACCAGCCGATCGTTTTCACCATATATTTTCCATGTATACAGGTTCAGACGCGTTTAAAGTCATTGCGCAATTTCATCAAAAAATATACCAAGTAACACATTTTCTCTTTCCAAAATTTTTAGACAACCTCCACCATAATAGAAAGGAGATGATCTCAGTTACGTATTTTATCTAGGAATAACCTGGCGGGCCACCTGTAGGCCAACTCACCCCTTTGTTAACAAAAGTAGCATAAATAAATAAATAAATAAATAATTTATAATAATAATATTTAAATAGTAATAAATTTCACATAATCCGAATAGCGTACATAGTACTAAATGTATAATATAGAAATGATGGAAGAAGCTAGCAGTAATTAGAAAGAGAGGATGACACGCTTATTCCCTATGCATTTATCTATTCACGGTATTTACGTGTTTTCATGACGTTCGAGCCATAGCTATACGAGTTTGGATACGTGGGTAATGTAATTAATCAGGTTCCTGACCGTTTTTTAATGTGTGTGTGTGTACAATTTACGACATCTTAAACATCGCCATACAAGTTTCGACCTGTTAATTATCCGTAGACTTTACTATACGGTAACAACGAATCTGACTTCTCACAAGTGACGAACACATACGAGTATCGACTTGCTTCTAATATAATTAATTAACCTTCATTTAATATTTCCCACTTTTAAAATTTCTGAGAATAAGAAGATCGAAATGACGACGTAAAAATCTAAGAGAAGCGTGTAAAATTCAACAGTTTCTTTCGATCTTTACGCACAGTTTTGTGTCTTTTAAGTAAAAAGTTAAAGGAAATGATAATGCTGCCATCTTTTTGTATGTTTAAAGAGATTGCAGAATCTGCGTGTCGCAGAATGAAATATGCGGGTGCATCTGAAATGCATACCCGCGTAGAAAACCAAAGCATGGGCAATATGTTGGCAATATATTGGTCATTGCAATTGGCAATATATCGCACATACTATTGCCAATATATGGGTAATATCGTGGAAAACCAACATTTCCAATATATTGCTAATATATTGCTAAAATTAAATTATTTTTAATTAATAAAAAAATATTATATTTAATTTTTTCTTATGAGTACCTAAATTGATTCGTTTCCAAGCTTTCAAAGAAATTAAAAAAACCTAAACTACCTCGACGAGATTCGAACCCTGGACCCTTTCTTGCAAAGCACGCGCCTTAACCACATGACCATGCCCGACGTTGCAAATTCTTCCAAAAATAATGAATAATTGAAACCTAGATTCTATATTTATTTTTCCACGATGTATAATGTTTAATACAAAGCGTATAAATTAATATTATCCATAAATATATGAGGCGTTGCGTGCAAAAACAACCTAACCCGGCTTAGGTTTTTTTTCCGTAAATGATATTATTGGATACAGTGAACCCTTATTAATGAATAGATTGTTAAAAATAAACGCAATTAACATTATTGTTCGAATGAATAGTATTCTTTTGAAGCAAGTCGCACAGGTGGTGAATCACCGACGTTTCTACTGCAATTAAATCTACTGCAATTCAGATTATTCTGCTAAGCCTCGTTTATATTACTTACTAAAATGTCTTGTTATTTTGTTCACTTTAAGCATTTTTCCATTATCGTATAACGCTTTATACGATTTATTGCAAAGATGTTGCCATACATTTTCGCCAGATTGTTAAAATCACTTTTTTATCATTTACAATGATTGAAATCGATAATATTGTTTAACATTCATGACGGATTTGTTATTATAATCATAATATTAAAGATGCCGCAAAAGATCGTTGAGTTCCCAACAGCATTTCTCCTAACCTTCCGAACTTTCCGTTAAAAGGGACCGTCAAATAATGTTTAGTTTTATTTTCAGTATTCATATGAGGCGTTGCGTGCAAAAACAACCTAACTCTGAAATCCCTATTTTAAGATAAATGTGTTTAAAGTTTTGATACTGTTATCTTACGATTTCGATATGTTTGTATTAAACCTTAATTTAACAATAAGAATAAAAGGGCAAAAGTTAGGTTGTTTTTGCATCCAACGGGTATTTTAAGTAAATTCTTTTATACCGCTTTTATAAAATAAAAACGGTATATATTAAATTATATTAAATTTTATGGTGAAAAATAAAAATTTATTTATAAATTTCACATTTTAAAAGGATATACCGAGCAAAAATGTTCAGTTTTCAAATTCAGATTCTTCATCGGATACAAATTCAGTGGATGATAAATCTTTTTCACTTCTTTCAGCTCGAGGTTGTGTCAGTCATTGACACATCCATTTTTAATTTAACAAAACAATTCCAGAATAAATAATTATAATTCTGCACGGGTGCTTACTATACTGATCGTCAGCTGTGCGCCGAGAGCGACGAGGGAGCCGCGCGCGACAGACTGTGGGACTTGCTTCAAAAGAATACTATATTCATTCGAACAATAATGTTAATTGCGTTTATTTTAAACAATCTATTCATTAATAAGGGTTCACTGTATCCAATAATATCATTTACGGAAAAACAACCTAAGCCGGGTTAGGTTGTTTTTGCACGCAACGCCTCATATATTTATGGATAATATTAATTTATACGCTTTGTATTAAACATTATACATCGAGGAAAAATAAATATAGAATCTAGGTTTCAATTATTCATTATTTTTTGGAAGAATTTGCAACGTCGGGCATGGTCATGTGGTTAAGGCGCGTGCTTTGCAAGAAAGGGACCAGGGTTCGAATCTCGTGAGTTCCGCGCTAGACCGTCGAGCTGTCAACATGTCTCATGGCGTGCTGCGGCACAAGCGAAGAACAAATCGTGGAATAATATCAATTACATCTTATTCCTCGAAGTGACCGAGATCTGTTCAACACGCTATCGACTCTACGGGAAGTTAAAAGCTCAAATCCGTGGCTGTGACACAATTTACAACATTCGGCAGTGCCCGAGCGAAAATTGCATTTTCGGCTCGCGGTGTTTTATTATTCGGTGCTTGGTAACCTCATTTAGTTTTTATAACACCACAGACTATAACAGGTGGAAATAGGTGTTACCTTTTTTACTAAACTGTTGTGCAAAAACAGCGCATATTAAAAAGAAAAACAAATAGATACATTGTGGAAGTGCTGCGGGTCGGTGGCGTCACGCGCCGTTACCGCGTCACCATAGATACGTTCCAACGCAAACCGATCCAAGATGACGGGCCGACAGTTCGCCCCCGATAAAACCTCATTGTTGTCAAAGAAACTCACTATGCAATCTTCGAACTCGTCGCAAGCTAACCTAACATCGACATCATTTGAAAAACTTTATAACCAAGCCTTACGAGAATGTGGAAAATTTAAATCGCCAGTAGCTCCTAACCTGACAAAAAAAAAGAGGTGCGAATGCTACCAGCAATGACGACGCGCTCAACAATATACAAATCTCTGCAGATGAAGAATGGCAACGACCAAGAAAGACATTTAAAACCCAAACAATTGTACAAACAGATGACATCGCAAGCAACAACAACCCGTTCAACTTAATAGCACTGAAGGACGATTATGATAATACAGCCTCGACATCGCAAAATATTCCGATCATAACAGATCATAAAGATGTCAACCAACGAGAGGAAAATGCTACAAACAAGCGCATTCGCTCACCGCCCATCTACGTTGGTAACTGTACTATCAATGATATAATTAAAACTTTACTTGCAGCGAAATTTACGAAAAAAGATTTTTCAGTTAGACAATTGACACTGCTGAAATCGCTATTTACACTACAGATGTAACGATTTTTTACAAAGTCAAAAAGACTCTTACTGAATTAAATATTGCGTATTACACATACACCCCAAAAAATGATAAGCCAAAGAACCTGATTCTAAAAGGAATTCAAGGCAATGTTAGTGATAACGAAATAGAAGAACTTAATTTACCACAAACTAAAATCCTCAAAATTGCGAAAATATCTCTTAACAAAAAATCACCCGACAACTTTCAATTTTTAATCCAACTTACTAATGACAGCAATACATCACAACTAACAAAAATCAAATCTTTGGCTTATCAATCGGTTAAATGGGAACTGCTTAGAAAAAAAGGGATCTTTCAGTGTAAAAAATGCCAAAGGCTTGGACATACAAGCGCTAATTGTAACTTACCGTACCGTTGTGTAAAGTGCAGCGAAACACACGCGCCGGGGGAGTGCAAGCTACCCAAAGACACGACCGACAAAAATCTCCTTTATTGCGTTAATTGTAATAGTTCGGGACATCCAGCCTCCTACAGAGGCTGTGCTTTCATGAAATTTGCAAAGAATCTTAAACAAGAAAATCTTCAACAAAACCGACCACGTAAAAGCGCTCAAGCTTATATAGGTACCTCTGTTACTAACCCAAACACCAACAGTAGATATTCTCAACCTAACACACTTACCCCCCATGGTATTAAACCTACTAATCGACAACATTCCAATAACGTCTGGACTAATAAAAATATTGATACTCCTAACTACCTCTTCCCTTCCAATAATACTCAAAGGATCGATAATAACCTCGCTCAACTATTAGAAAACTTAAAAAATCAAATTATTAACACGATATCTACACAACTAAATAGTCTATCAGTGACAATTAGTACCAATACTGCTAGAATAAACGAATTCTACGAAACTCTTGACATCCAATATGGCTAAATTATTTTCACCGATTCCAAACTCTGATATTGCCCACGGTTCTCCTCAGTCTTTTCAAATAACTAACATGCCCGATTTGAAAATCACAGCAATCAATACGAACTCACTCATTTCTTTACAAAAACGTTCCGACCTTCATCATTTTATAGTCACCAATAATATAGATATTGCCCTATTAAGTGAAACCAAATTGAGCAAAAAATATTATCCACAATTTCCCCAATACAATTTAATTCGCGTCGACCGTACTGATAGTATCAAAGGAGGAGGTACGGCCATCCTCATAAAATACAATTTAGCCTATGAGCAAATATTTACCCCATCATCTAAGCATAACATCATTCTTGAATATACCATTATTAGTATTAAAGAGAACAATAAAAAATTATATATTATATCGGCGTATGCCAGTAACCTCGAACGTAAAACGTTCATAGACGAACTAAATACGCTCTGCAAAAATCTTAATTTACATCTTACAAATAATTACTACATTATTGCAGGAGACCTGAACGCTAGACATTTAGCATGGGGCGACACTGTTACCAAATTCAAAGGTGATCTACTCAAAAAATGGGTGGACTCCGAAGGTATCACATACCGCGCTCGCATTACTCCACCCGATTCTCCAACATATCCGAGTGCTCAATCGTTCTTGGATCTTTGCATATCTGACAACAGACTAACCATCACAAATCTAGTCAACAACCGAATCGAAACAGCCGACTACAATAGCGACCACCGTGCTCTCATCATAAACATCAAGCCTCCAACCAATGATCCACTGGTTTCAGTCTCCCCTACCTTTCAATATCGATATGCGTATAAAAATACAAAATGGAAAAAATTCAGCAAAAAGGCCAATTTAAATTACAACCTTGCCATTCCATCTAATAGAAATCTAAATATATCAGAAATAGACGGCTACATCGAACAAATTAACAACATTATCTGTGATACGATCGAACAAACAGTTCCTACATTCTCTCCTTCTAATGCTATCCTTAATTATACGAATAACAAAATTAAGGCTCTGCACAAACTAAAATCTAGCCTTATAACTCGACTGAACAACCTCTATAGAACACGTCAAAGAAACCAACAAATTTTCCATATCGCCATTTGCATAAAAACCGAACTTTCTCAAGTAATCAAGCAACTAAATGCCGAATACCGAAAGTCCTACACAGCCTACTGGGACATACAAATTAAGGCCATTAGCCATAAAAGTCCCGATACCTTCTTTCCGAAAATTAACAAAATTTTCCGTTCGAAACCTCCGCCGCAAATTGACTCTCTCGAAATATCGGAGAATGACATTCATATATTACAGCGCAGCACATGTAATATCGACAATCTATTACACAGGGATGATAAATATATCATTGATGCTCCTGACGATATCCTGAATACGATCGGAGCCTATTACGAAAAAGTTAATTCTCCCAGGCACCTTAATCAAGGTACTAAGCTCAAAACCAATATCGACTCCAAAATTAACAAACTGGCCAAATCATTTACAGACAACAAAATAAATAACAAGACCTTGGTAACCTTCAACGAAAACAATCCGGCACATCAACCAACTGACATGCGGTACTGGAACTTCTACTGCACAACACCAGAAGTAACCCTAATTCTCAACAGACTTCCCAATAAATCCTCATCTGGATGCGACAACATACCTCCTATAATCTTAAAACATCTGCCACCTAAAATAATTCGAGATTTCACCATCATATTTAACAATTGTTTGAATCTTGGATATTTTCCGAATGCATGGAAAAAGGCCAAAATCCTCCCGATACTGAAAGAGGGCAAACCCGAAAATACATGATCCAGCTACCGACCGATTAGTTTGACACCAGCTATTAGTAAAGTACTCGAAATTATTATTAGTAAATCAATCAAAGCCCATTCCTCTAATTGCAATATCATCCCTCATAATCAATTCGGTTTTCAAAACAAATTATCGACAACTCATGCCATTAACAAAGTACTTAATGATGTTATAAAACATATTAATAGTGGCGACATAGTTGGAGCCTGTCTTATCGATCTCGAAAAAGCCTTTGACACGGTTTGGATCAACGGACTACTATTCAAACTATATAACCTTGGGTACCCGTTATACCTTACTGAAACTATCTGGAGTATAACAACGAATCGCACATTCGTAACATGGAATGGAAAACATACTTCTACGGAAATTTTCACCATTCAAGAAGGACTCATGCAAGGGGCAGTAAACTCACCTATATTATTCAATATATATACGCACAAAATTCCAAATATTAATAATATCAATAATGGAACATCCACCTACTCAGCTGCATTTGCAGATGACTTAATCATATTGGCTGCCAATAAACGCCCCGATGGCATTAAAGAAACCCTTGAAAATAACCTCAATTCGATCAATAAAGTCTACAATCTTTGGAATCTCAAAATTAATCCCGACAAATGTGAGACTATCCTGTTCCACAAGCCAACATGCTACGTTAGTCAAAACATAAGAGAAGAAATAAAAAACTTCAAGATTAGTCTACACGACCTACACATCAAAATTCAACACACAATCCCCCACAGAAAGACTGTTAAATACCTAGGTGTCCACCTAGACTATTTGCTTCGACTCAACGACCACATTTTGCATCAACTCGCTAAAGCCAAAAATTGCTTCCGAGCCCATAGCAAACTATTTTTTAACAAATCCCTCTCTCATCGTGCTAAAGTAATATGTTACCTCCTTATAGTAAGACCTATAGTTACATACGCAGCCCCTATATGGTGGAACTCAAGCGCTTCAATCATAGAAAAACTACGGAAATTCGAACGAATATGTCTCCGGGCTTCACTTCATATATACCGGAACACTGACAATAATCACATGATAAGTAATTCAACATTATATAATCTTGCCAAAATCCCGCGGATAGACAACTTCATTCTAAAATTGACTAGAGACTACTTTGCAAACTTACCAAAAATAGAAAACGCATACACCAAAGAATACTCTATAGTTAACGACCACGAATGCATCAACAGTGCAAAAACCGGGTATATAACTCCTCAGTCATTTACTTATTTCGATAAACTTGACCTTATCCAAAACAGTAGTAACATTCCAATTATATATCACGTCTATCGGCATCGATCAAACAAAACCATAAAATATAATAAAACACCAATTCCCACAGATCTTAGATATTCTACTTCAATACCGATTCGCGACTCCATAGATCTACACAGACTGAAAAATAAATACTGGTGGCTAACTTATGATAAAGAAAATCTTGACGAACTCCGTCGCAGAGCGTACAGGATACGAGCAGATCTCTATTCAAACAATCCATAGTCTCCGTAATCCACTACAGATACACCGTCTATAACATTGAACTATATTATATAAATTCTATAACAACTAACTCATACCATTAAATATTTATATTACACCCCCCTCCTTACTTTTACTGAAAATCGGGTTTTCTCTTTTTTTCCAGACTATGAATTATTTATATAGCTAGCACACACCCGGCAAGTTGTCATCGCTTCACTATAATAATATCGTTTGCATGATAAACACCGCTAAAGTAATTACGTGAGATTGCATTACAGCCCAACGTGACTGAAACAAGTGTTTAACTTTAAGGCTTTTTGTAACCTTCGTTTTGCGCCGAAAAATCTTCTATATGTTATTGTATATCATTAAGCAAAATAAATCTTTATAAAAAAAAAAGAAAGGTTCGAATCTCGTCGAGGTAGTTTAGGTTTTTTTAATTTCGTTGAGAGCTTGGAAACGAATCAATTTAGGTACTTATAAGGAAAAATTAAATATAATATTTTTTTATTAATTAAAAATAATTTAATTTTAGCAATATATTAGCAATATATTGGAAATGTTGGTTTTCCACGATATTATCCATATATTGGCAATAGTATGTGCAATATATTGCCAATTGCACTGGCCAATATATTGCCAACATATTGCCCATGCTTTGGTTTTCTACGCGGGTAGATTCATCGTAGGCTGCCATCATACACTTGCTGATATGAGTGGCTATGGAGCGATTACTATTGAATATGAGGTTCTTGAAAATTGAATCTAGTTGACAATTAATCTTATTATCGCCATGCAAAAGAATATGAAAGTGAAATTGTTAAATATTACCGCGCATCTACTGCAAAGCGAAAGCAATCTCGCTATTTTTAAAATACCTATATTGCCATTACTAGACATCCCTCTGAAATTAACACTTTGCATAGTCTTTAATCATAGGCGGTTGTCTATCTACGGTATCATCACTCGTTTCAAAATGTTTATCGACGACATTCACCTAAATCTGGATGCATTTGCATTGTGAGTGGTAAGCATGACCATACTTCTTCAATTTCACGTTCTGCAAACGTTGACATGAAATCAATAGGTAGACTTGATGTCTTTTGTTTCCATTAATGCAAGACGTTTCACTTCATAGTAAATTCTCATTGACCTTTGAAGAGATGCAGGCTAGTCTTGAAGATTTTACAGTATACAATTTTAAAGCATTTTAACATTTTCTTTAGCACACTTTCCGTTAAATGTATGATTTTCGCAATTTATTGAAAATCGACGTTGTTGTTGTCCTATGAGTTTCGGTAGAGATGGACAGGCTAATATGTCTATATCGACAATATTGTCAGCATCTAAAATTTCCTGCAACCTATGTCTTTTATTTGTCTGCGCCTTTTATGTATATCTTGTGAGCACATGTAACGATGTCTTCCAACGTTTCGTTGATTGCATCAAATTTCTGCGCGTTTGCTGACACGATTGTGAAATTATACTTAAATATTATGATTTTTGTCGGTTGCTCAATTGATGATTGAGAGTGGAAAGGGAGGGGGGGGGGAGGGATTTCAACCGACAAAAATCATAATATTTAAGTATAATTTCACAATCGTGTCAGCAAACGCGCAGAAATTTATGATACCTTTTGTGTGTGAGAGAGCAATAATGTAAGTGTCAAATAAATGATGTATGTATTACACAGAAACTGACCAACTCACACAATGTCGTAAACACTTAAAAGAACCAAATCTTCGACGGCCGAAATAACGGAAATTATGTATTTTGATTGTCAGTCTTAATTATTAGTAAGGTGATCGTTAATATCTGGAGTAGCTGCAATTTTTATCTTTAAAATATGAAATACACGATTACGCCATAGTCGAAAGGTATGTGCTATGGAAATATTGAAACTATATAAATGAAGTTAAGGAATATTAATAGTGTGAGGAATGTTAGCAGAGACGATACGAAATAAACTTATAACATAAGAAAGCTAATGAGATATAAATGGAAAATTTAAAATAATTACAAATTTTGAAAGTGAATACTACAATTGAGATGTATTATGTTAGAAGAAGAATATCAGTGAGAGTGTAATGTAATACTGGGAAAGTAATAATGTATATAAAATTAATGTATTCGAGTTATAAGAAAGGAGTTTATCCAAGATAAAAGCGTGTCTCTAATTCCGTAGTTATACAACTTTTGGGTTAATCGGTCATGATTTAAGGTGTCGAATGCCTTCGAAAAGTCAGTGAATATCACGTCGGTTCTCTGTCTTGCCAAGATGGATGTCATTACATGGTGCGAGAAAATAGATAAGTTAGACACTGTAGAGCGTCCCGTCATGAAACCATGTTGTTCAGGGATTATTAATGGTTTTAGAAGTGCATACAATTTCCCAGTTACTATACAATCGAATAGCTTTGGAATGAAACTAATTCTCGATATCGGTCTGTAGTTTAGGACGGAATTCCTGTCACCACTTTTAAATATCGGTGTAACAAAACTATGTTTCCAATACGTTGGAAATTCTCCAGACGATAAGGAATAATTAAAGATTTTATATAGAGGCTCCATTAACTGATTTAATATTGGAGCTATGTAGGATCCAGGAATGCCGTCAGGACCCGGTCCAGAGTTTGTATTTATCTTTTTGAATGCTGTGATAATATCATTTTTAGAGATTTGCATGGAACTTACAACTACTGGCTTTTGTATACTCGAGGGAACAGGTGAGAGTGGCGAACTATCATAGACTGTACCAAAAAATCTTGCAAAAAGATTTACAATCTCTGGACCTGTACATGCAGTTTCCATTCCATATGTAACAAAATTTGGGACACTTTTTATTTTAGAGTTATTATTTATATAAGTCCAAAAAGATTTCACATCAGAACTTACTGAATTTTCAGTTTGCGAAATATATTGTTTGTAACACTGATCTCTAACTTTTTTACACTCAGCACGTAGATGGTTGAAGTTTTCACGATCTTGGTTCTTCAATGTTGCTTTGAATACTTTATGAGCTGATTTCTTCTGCCGTATTAGGCTCATTAATTCCTTAATGAACCATCTGGGAAATTCGTTGGATGTTGATCGTATTTTTGGTACAAATAAGTTTATAGCACCGTGGACCACTTTATAGAATGACATCACCATGTTGTTTATGTTTTCGGTATTTAGATCCCATGACACTTCAGAGAGATGTTTTGTAAGTCCTACTAGGTCAGTACGACGGAAATCGAAGTAATCAAAATCATAATTTATGCCTTGTTCAGGAGAGTAGTTTATAGTAAATAGTGCTGGCGGGTGGTGTGAATCCGTTTTTACTAAATTTTCTAGTGGCTCATGGTATTCAATAGTGTGTATCATAGAAAATAGGAGATCCAAGGAGTAATTTTTCAACGGATGCTCAGGGAAGAATTGATTTAATCCCAGAAACGAGAAACTGTTTCCAATAGTGTATGCAGCATCACGAACATTTGGTGGAACACCTGCTAGAAAGTTATGATTGAGAGCTTCGGAAAACTCCCAGGTGACACCACTTAGATTATAATCCCCGAACAGTGTTAGATCGAAGTTTGGATGGGCAAGACTAATGTTTTCTACTGTCGTAACATGGCTGATGTAATTTTCTAATGGTGAACGTGGAGGGATGTAAGTGCATCCAAGTATAATTTTCTTGTCACCAACACATAGTTTGACAAATAAATGGTCTACTGGAGAATTTTCCACAAGAATTTGGGTACTACAAATGTACTTTTTTATAGCAATTAAAGAACCACCCCCTCTTTTATGAATACTGCTATTTGAGGTTCGGTCTTGTCTATAAACAGTATACCCGTCAAGTCCAATTTCGGAGTCTAAAAAATCTGGCGTAAGGCTCGTTTCTGTGAATAAAATTATATCCGGCTTTTTTGCCATGGCGAGTGTATTTAGTCGTAAGGTAGTGAGAAGTTTTGCTCTACTGAAAATTTTAAATATATCGGCTTCATTTTCAAGAGTAACTAACACAGGTCTTTTTATATCTTTTGCCGGTTTCCCTAGCCGAGTAGATGAGACTGGAAGGAGATCAAGCTTGAGATGTTTATGAAGAAGATCTGTTATGGTATCCATGTCTGTGTCTCTAATCGCTGCTTGAGGGTTTTCTGCTTCGGGTACATTAAAAAATATAACATTTTTTGACCGACGCTCAAGTTGTCTACTCTCGGCTGCACATTTTGCCTGCATCATTAATGTATCGAGTTCGTTGTGTCTCTTTTGTGATTCTATTAATTCCTTTAAGTTTTCGATTTCTTCTTTTAAACTTTTTATATAAGGGTGTTCTTGAATATCCGTTAATTTAGACATTTCATCTTCTAAGACCGATACACGAGTTTGAATGTTGCTGTAATTTTTTTCCATTAAATCTAATCGAGAGCTTACATCTTTTAAGGTTCCTGATATGACCTCGAGAGAACCTTGATTGGATTTTACAGAATCGTTGACCTTCTGTAATTCTTTTGCAATATCCTTAGCAAGATTTTTATTTCCGTTATCGATTAAACTTTGTATATCAGCAAGTGTTAATAAAGTGCTGGTTTGTGGGAGTGGAGATGCTGATCTTGATTTCGAGTCCTCAGGCCTCTTGCAACATCTTATAAAACTACCATCGGATCTATGTTTTGCTCGTTCAGCACAACCTGGATGATAATACGTATCGCAGCTACTACACTTCACAGCAGTTTCCAGGTTTGATATTGGAGGTTTTGCTTCACCACACAGTCCACAATAAACAGTTTGGGTCTATCTTGCTGTACTTGACTCATTTTTATTTTACAAAGTTTAGAAAACACGTGGTCTTAAAATATTTTGAGGTTAGCGCCGAGCTAAAAGATAAACATATGGTTTTAAAAAGAATGTGTTCTACGGATTTTGGGTTTCGACTGCGTAATAAGATCTCCGGAACACAAATTCACTTTGTCTTTCAAATATTTACACTAATTTTGGTTTTAATTAAGATTTTTTGATTAAAGAAGACTACTGATAAATTTCGCATGTGATTACTAGGAGCGCCATCTTTCCCTTGTTATATTACTCGATTATTTGCTAGATGTTTTTGGTATAGGTAGAATATTAGTGTGGGTATTAATTATTAGTAAGGTGTTCGTTAATATCTGGAGTGGCTACAATTTATCTTTAAAATATGAATGCAATATAGAGAGTGCGAGCAGATATATTACAAAATACAATAATCAAAAATAAAACACGACGCTTTGAAGGGTACATATTGAATATTGTGAGGAATTAAATGTAAGATAAGGAATTAGATACTTACCGATCTACATTAAACAATATGTTTATTATGAATCTAGTCGACAGTAAACTTATGACCTATAAAGAATCATATTAATAACTGTGATAGGCGTGGGTAAGAAATTTCAGACACTGGCAATGGTACTGATCTCAATTTGTTGCGTTCGCACCTTTGGTCAAGATGAAATTAAAGAAGCATTATTATCGTCAGTAACGTGAATGCATTCAGATTTAAGAAAAGATACAACATATTGTAAAGGTGTTTCAAAGCTCCGACGCACTAGATGCCTACAGTTAATGAGGGTCTTGCCCGTCAATTTTGACGCACATTTTAGTCTAAACGTGATAATGAAAATAGTGACATACAGTCTGCAAATACTGAAAAATGTACATGTTATAATATGCAGAAATTATGTAATTGAAATGAATGATAGAGATACGTGTGTTAAATGAATCATTTAATTGCACATTCACATACTTTTGTCACCAACATTTCCAAAACACCGCAATTAAGCTTGTTTAGTTAAATTGTATAATGATCGTATATATTAAATTGTATCATTATTTACGAAAAAATCGTTGAATATTTACTCCCTTACATAAGAAAATATTCAATGACTATTGAAAATTTGTTTCAACAGTCGAAAAGCAACATGAAGTAAGATAGAACTATAAAACCTTGACAGACAGATCATTGAACATTTTTCACTTTTCCTTTCAAAATGACTAATGTTTTACGGAATCACATACGCACATTTAAATAGAATTAATTTATGCATGTCTTCATGTTGAATTTTTGTTTGATCTTTTATTTCATATACGGTAGCAGCCTTTTTAAGTGATAATGTGTGAAAACAACAGTTCTATAAACGATTCAATATCAATAATAATAATATGAAATTTTAGTGCATGGTGTGAAAACATAAGTTCTTAAAGGTTAATTTATTACTATGAAGATTATTTATTGATATAATGACTTGTGTCTTTTTCTATTACACTAGGTGCAATGGATAGGAGTAAAGTCTCATTATGCCAATACATTTAACAAAACACTATAACAATAGTATTTGTACGTGAATGACTTAATTAACTAATTACGATTACAATGTGGAAGTAACAAAAATCTGTCAAATATAACAACGTTTCGCGCAGTGTGATTATTCAAATCATTATTGTAAACGGAATTAAATAGTCGTGTCAGTTAGGCTACATACAATTTCGAATCAAGAGGTATACTGTTAGTTAGTACTAAAATACATTTACGCTTGTACTTGTTGGGTTTTCAGAATGAATTTTATTCCATAGACGTGTGAATGTTACATCACAAGAATGTGCACACGACTCGATTTTATGCATGGGTATTCGTATAGATTTAAGAAATGCATAGCTAATGAGAGAGAGAGAGAGAGAGAGAGAGAGAATGGTCGACAATATTAAAGAATAAAGTTCAAAAGTCACATTTGCTATGAATAAGGCCATCTTATGTGGGCTATTATACACGGTTCTAATGTGAACAAATTTGTTATTATCATAATGATAAATACTTTGTCGACTTTCGTTTTGTTTTTACATTGACAGAAAGAAAGATGTAGTGTAGATAAGATGACTAAGACCATGTAAGATTTATGCATGGACTGACTTTAAGATGTGATGATTTCAAGTATTTGGTTTTAGAGTGCAGTACATCACGATTCAATATACATACAAAAATTAATTGTTTAAACGATGTCAACTTAATGATTGAACATTTTTATTTAAAATTTAGAGATCTTTGGCACGCTCAATTGTATTATAAATGGATCGAAACTTGTATTCATACGTCTATGTACATTTCAACGAGATCGAATATCGTAGAAAAGATTTCTTCAATTGCAAAAGTGTGTGACCATCATACTGGTGCTAGTACTTGAAGCGGTTTAATGTTGCGTTTAACTTCTTCTTCATCCTCTGAGTATCGTAAGTCGCAAACTATCGACAATGGACACGTATGGGACCGTCTATCCTAATCTCAAGAGGAACATCGAATGATACCGAGAGCGATCTAGTGACCGTGAAAACTATCTGTTTTTGTTACACTCTGATTTGATTTCCGATTCATAGGATTTTACGAAGAGATACTACGATCTAGATAGAAAGGTACGAAGTATACCCATAAGTTAGAGGTACCACGCCATATGTGGAAGTGGCAAAGAGTGTGTGTGAGAGAGAATGATGCGTCAATTAATGAAGGGGACAAGCAAATCAATATTAGATACTAGAAATGTAGAATATTGTCGACGTACAAGGATTCCCCGATCTGGTAATCAGTTTATATCGAAGGAAATGTGCATTATGGATATTTCCGGCAGTGATGCAGTAAAGTACGTTTTGAACGTAAAACAATTGGTTAATGCACAATTATCATGGTCTACAATTGGAATCGGGCGATATACCCTTTGATGCAATCAACGAAACGTTGGAAGACATCGTTACATGTGCTCACAAGATATACATAAAAGGCGCAGACAAATAAAAGACATAGGTTGCAGGAAATTTTAGATGCTGACAATATTGTCGATATAGACATATTAGCCTGTCCATCTCTACCGAAACTCATAGGACAACAACAACGTCGATTTTCAATAAATTGCGAAAATCATACATTTAACGGAAAGTGTGCTAAAGAAAATGTTAAAATGCTTTAAAATTGTATACTGTAAAATCTTCAAGACTAGCCTGCATCTCTTCAAAGGTCAATGAGAATTTACTATGAAGTGAAACGTCTTGCATTAATGGAAACAAAAGACATCAAGTCTACCTATTGATTTCATGTCAACGTTTGCAGAACGTGAAATTGAAGAAGTATGGTCATGCTTACCACTCACAATGCAAATGCATCCAGATTTAGGTGAATGTCGTCGATAAACATTTTGAAACGAGTGATGATACCGTAGATAGACAACCGCCTATGATTAAAGACTATGCAAAGTGTTAATTTCAGAGGGATGTCTAGTAATGGCAATATAGGTATTTTAAAAATAGCGAGATTGCTTTCGCTTTGCAGTAGATGCGCGGTAATATTTAACAATTTCACTTTCATATTCTTTTGCATGGCGATAATAAGATTAATTGTCAACTAGATTCAATTTTCAAGAACCTCATATTCAATAGTAATCGCTCCATAGCCACTCATATCAGCAAGTGTATGATGGCAGCCTACGATGAATCTATGCATTTTAGATGCACCCGCATATTTCATTCTGCAACACGCAGATTCTGCAATCTCTTTAAACATACCAAAAGATGGCAGCATTATCATTTCCTTTAACTTTTTACTTAAAAGACACAAAACTGTGCGTAAAGATAGAAAGAAACTGTTGAATTTTACACGCTTCTCTTAGATTTTTACGTCGTCATTTCGATCTTCTTATTCTCAGAAATTTTAAAAGTGGGAAATATTAAATGAAGGTTAATTAATTATATTAGAAGCAAGTCGATACTCGTATGTGTTCGTCACTTGTGAGAAGTCAGATTCGTTGTTACCGTATAGTAAAGTCTACGGATAATTAACAGGTCGAAACTTGTATGGCGATGTTTAAGATGTCGTAAATTGTACACACACACACATTAAAAAACGGTCAGGAACCTGATTAATTACATTACCCACGTATCCAAACTCGTATAGCTATGGCTCGAACGTCATGAAAACACGTAAATACCGTGAATAGATAAATGCATAGGGAATAAGCGTGTCATCCTCTCTTTCTAATTACTGCTAGCTTCTTCCATCATTTCTATATTATACATTTAGTACTATGTGCGCTATTCGGATTATGTGAAATTTATTACTATTTAAATATTATTATTATAAATTATTTATTTATTTATTTATTTATTTATGCTACTTTTGTTAACAAAGGGGTGAGTTGGCCTACAGGTGGCCCGCCAGGTTATTCCTAGATAAAATACGTAACTGAGATCATCTCCTTTCTATTATGGTGGAGGTTGTCTAAAAATTTTGGAAAGAGAAAATGTGTTACTTGGTATATTTTTTGATGAAATTGCGCAATGACTTTAAACGCGTCTGAACCTGTATACATGGAAAATATATGGTGAAAACGATCGGCTGGTAATCGGCGATTTCGATGACCGTGATAACGGTATAATCTAACAACGGGTACTAGAGAGCAAGAGAGCTGGTAGTAACACGTAGGAGGAAAAGGTCATTATTAGAATTTTATGTTCACATTCAAAATACGGTTCCAGTAGCGTCTTCTTCAAGAGTGTTGTAAACCTTCTTCAAGGCCTCTTCCCATGACGACAAAATCTTCTTGACATCTACCATATTGATGTAGAAATACAATATTTGAAATAGAGGGGCTTACGCACTGTCAAACATAGACACAGGAACGCGACATTCCTTTGAAACGATGTCTGGGCCTGTATACAATTTCGGGAGTTTCGGGAAAACAAATGTACGGTGAATAAGTGATCGACGGGTAATCGAGGACTGTGAAAACGGTATACTGCTAATGTTAATGGGTGTAACAAAGAGTATGCGAGAGCGAGAGAGATCATAGAAATTATGACATTGGAATATTTGAATTAGACTGCCTCCTTTCTCTTACGTTACGGATTGCCGAAATTTGCTCAAGAGATAACGTTTTGATGAAATTGTGCAATGACCATTTAAACGCGTCTGGGCCTGTATACATTTTCGAAAGTTTCGGGAAAACAAATGTACGGTGAATAAGTGATCGACGCATAATCCACGACCGTGAAAACAGTATACTGCTAAAGTTAATGGATCTAACAAAGAGTATGCGAGAGCGAGAGAGATGGCAGTAGGACGCACGAGGAAAAGGTCATTTTACTTTCACTCTCAATACGGTTCCTAGCTTACGATGTATTTCCATAAGCGACTATAATGTAGCAATATCTGACCTTTAATGAAGGCGACTTTTGAAATTTGTTTTTCGACAGTCCACATATGGCAATACTACATTGGAATGATTGGTCTGGACCTGTATACATTTTCGAAAGTTTCGGGAAAATAAATGTATGGTGAATAAGTGATAGATGGATGATCGACGGGAAATACAGATGCTAGATGGAACTAATAAAGAGTATGCGAGAGCGAGAGAGATGGTAGTAGGACGCACGAGGAAAAGGTCATTTTACTTTCACTCTCAATACGGTTCCTACCGAATACGATGTATTTCCATAAGCGACTATAATGTAGCAATCTCTCCTTTAATGAAGGCGACTTTTGAAATTTGATTTTCGACACATGGCAAAGGTCGTCGATATACGAGATTACGCTTCAATCTGGTATATGGATAAATTTCCCCGACGAGAGAAAACTCTGAAAGGTGAATTCGAACTTACATCATGGCAAGGGAGAGGTCAACGCCCTGATTGTAGGTTTTTAAAATTTGTGTGAGATTTAAAAAGTAGGTCGTCGATATACGAGATTACGCTTCAAGCTGGTATTTAGACTAATGGAAATCTACGCTTTCAATTCATCAAAAAAGATATGTAACATCCGAATTAGGTCGGTAACGGCATATTGAAAGAGAGATTTCCCAACAAGGCACATTTAAAAGATCGAAAGATATATGCATAACGCTACAGCATTAATCTTCGAAAACTTAATGGGACCGTCCACGAAGTCTTGCGTCATCTTAATGACCTCATTAGTGATGGTCAGATTTCCCAATGAGAGAGTCTTGAAACCGCGTACTAAACAGCAAATCAAAAATGCGAATCAATCCGCGATTCGGCCCGCGAGTCATTCCGAGACACAAACCACGCATTAGTTCACGAATCTACCACCTCGCATGCTGCGACAGCGCCGCAACTGTGGCGACGCCTGGTGGCGGCAGCGGGAACTAATTTCAGACCGCTCTTATTCATCTACTCTCGTCTACTAAGAGAGAGCAAACCTCGGACGAGATGAGGCTGCGAGGAGCGTGAAGGATGAAATTCTCCGTGTTTGGCAATCCCGGTTGAAGGAAGGGACGTGGGGTGGATGGACTGCACGGCTCATACTTCGGATTGATGTGTGGGTCAATCGGCCCTTTGGAGAAGTACCATCTAACTCAATTCCTCATTGGACACGGTCTGTTCTGGGCTTAACTTCACAAAATGGGGAAGGTACCGGGGCCGGCATGTACCCATTGTGGCTCTCCTCGGGATGAAGCCCTACACACATTCTTCGAATGTGAGGTGTGCAGGGGGCCACGAGTAGAACTGGAGGAAATTGTGGGTGGAGTCGGGCCGGACAAAATCATCGGCCTAATGCTTCAGTCGGAGGAGACGTGGGTGTGGGTGTCCTATTTTATAGAGACGACGCACGTTGCGCCGTAAAAAGACTGCGGAAAGTTTCGCCGCCGAATACCATATGTCGTGCAGGTTTAACACCTGCCGCTGACAAGGTTGGGGGTTTTAGTGTGTAAAAATCCCGGTCCCTCTTTGGTGAATTTTGAAGGTTTCCCCCTCGCCCTTGAAAAAGGGAAAAAAAACGATGGCAGAGGGAGTGACATTGGAGCAACTTTTCGGTTGCATACTGCAAACGTGGATTAAGGAGGGCCAAGGGAGGTTAGGGTTTTAGTCGCTAAACCATCCCGTTAACATCAAAAGTAAGGGAGTCCGACACACGGGGGGTTGTCAAACATTATTAACCGCCTACGGCGCCTAATGCATTTTCCCCTTCGCAAAGAAAAATAACAATAACAATAAGAGGCCCAATGGAAATGATGCGAACAAATAGTCTCTCTTTTCAAATTTCCTACTCTCACCTCCACATCAGCTTATTAAAGCCAGTGGATCCTGGACTCTTGGCAACCTTGCCAGAGATTGGATAACCAACCCCAGTGGATAGCGCGGCAAGAGACAAACGAGAGAGGAATAACAACGGGGAGTATGGATAACCACCCTATTCCCTGTACATGCAGTTACTAGAAATAGAAAGCGCATTGCTCTTGACCATCGGGTTGCTTCAGATGCAGCCCAGTCCCGAGGTAGAGAGGCTATTACGAATGCCCCGGAACGACGACTTAAAAATGCCCATGGACGATTTCAGTGGACGGAGAATCTTATGCAAAATATTATGTGCTGCTACGAGGAGAGTTGACAAAATAGAAACAAGGATGATAGAGCTGTGTTGGTCACAGAATTAATGGCGTTAGGTGTACATATATGCACATATAAGCACTAACTCCTATAAGTTTGTAACTAGTCGGATGTCGGTTATCATCTCAATGTGTTTCTTTTATTTTAAATTAACTCGTCTTAATAGCAATGGTGTCAAGTGGTTTGTGACAAGTTTGTGTGCGGTTTATGAATAGTATTATTATTTACTTTAGCACTTTGGTGCGAGTTCGTTTCGTCTTTATCGCGCATAGTTTGTCTTTATCAATGTTTATTCGAATTGACAGTTGCGCAAGAGACAAGCGCGAGCAGTTTACGGTGTAGTGGTGTCCCATTCAGTTTTGAACCCACTTTTCACTCTTTGAATAAAGGTACCACCTATTGTGCTCCCACTGTTCATTAGCCGCGCAATTTAGACAGCGTGTACAGTTCACGGACTTTGACAATTTCTGTATATCGCTTTATTGAAGGTGTATTGGTTTCTTATAATTACCTTGGAGAAAACATAGACATTATTACAATATATTCACTTGTAAAAAAAAGAAGACGAACTTGTCACGTGTATTTCTTGTCGAAATCATTTTCATCGCAAGAATGCCACGGAAGATGAAACCTCGGGCGATTTTATAGATTGCATTGCGCGTTCCAATGCAAAGAAAAGAAAATAACTGAAACGAATACTTCTTCTACAAGGACGCTTCGTTCTGGAAATGTATTATCTGTTGTTTCTGAGCCTGCAGCGGAAGGTGACCTGCAAACCTTTTATAATGAAAATGTGAAGAAATGTCTCAATTTGTGTCGATTTTACAGAGAAATGTTCCAATCATTCCCGATCTAAATGAATGGTTACGATCGCCATTTACTGTAAATGACGGGTTTTTCATTTAAAATAATTGTTTTAGTTTTTAATAATTTATTAGTTTCATTTGTAGATTTAATATATATAATTTTAAAATTTTCAATATTTCATTGTGTGTTTTGATTTGCTCCATTATTTTTATAAAATAAGGGTTTTATATATTTTGAATTCATTTCGAATATATATATATATATACTTGATATATTTGCTAAAAAAATGAGATTTAAACATAATTGAAAAAAACTACGTATCTGGGGGGGGGGGGGTGTTCATCGGTGAAATTTCCTTCTTCTTCTCAAAGGAAATTTTGGAACGCTGTAAGATTTTTAGGAGTTAATAGTCCTATTTCCTCCAAGATCCTTTCTGTTCCGAACAAACTTAATGAACACTTCATAAATGTTCTAAACACTGTTCCAAATCCGTCTGTTCTGAATTTCTTCCAGTTCGCTCGTTCTCCCAAGTTTCATGAAAACTCTTCTTTCCGTGAAATTACCCTAAATGAACTACTGAGTATTATATCGGAGGGGGGAAATGCATTAGGCACCATAAGGGGTTCTTGGTCTTGGAAAACCCCCCGGGTGTCGGACTCCCTTACCCTTGATCTAAACGGGAAGGTTTACCGACTAAAACCCTAACCTCCTTGGCCCTCCATATTCAACGAGTGCAGTCTGCAGCAGAAAAAGTGGCTCCGATATCCATCTCCTCCGCTGCAGACTTCACCAGGCTATTTAGTTCGTAACTGCAACCACTCTCTACCATAGGGTTAGTGGTTACAGGATCTCGTGTGATCTCAGCAGACGAAGAGGTCCCAGCAGCACTGCCTTCAATATCAGTGGGGACTTACGGCAAAACTAGGGTCGCGTCAATACCATAAATGCTGCGGAGATGATAATACAGCACTCGGAAGAATTGTAATTCAATTTTTCAAAATATTTTCAAAATACAAAATATTGTATCAAATACGACAAAATACCCCTATAACTTCAACCGCATATTCTCGCCTTAAACTTTTAGATTTTTGAACGTGTACTACAGTGAGCAGGCGATAGAATCTGTACATTATACTTCAAGAAAATTTGGGAGAAATATGAAGTGAAAAAAATCACCCAGAATTTCCTTGCCGATTACATAAAGCCATTGGGAATTTAATGGTCTACGTGTTTAGAAAAGATATAATTATTTAAATAATTAATGCAATTTATGTATTACGTATGATGTATATATAAATATACAAGATATAACGTAAATACAGCAAATTTACTATAAACTTTAATAAATAATAGCAAATTTGAAGAAATAATTGCAAAATTTACTTTTTCAAAATTGCGGTATGTTCCCGTTCACAAAAGTTGTCAAGTAGTATATACGCGTGAATCTAATAAATGTTACCTGCTCTTTCTAAATCAGCAATAAAAAAGTAGGGGTTCCCATTGAAAAAACAACTTTAACCTTGAAATTACCTTGAAGGTCATGATCAAGGACACGGTCGAGGTCATATTTGAACGTAAAATACCCTGCTCTTTCTAAATCAGGAATAAAAAAGTAGGGTTTTCCATTGAAAAAACAACTCTGACCTTGAAATTACCTTGAAGGTCATGATCAAGGACACGGTCGAGGTCATATTTGAACGTAAAATACCCTGCTCTTTCTAAATCAGCAATAAAAAAGTAGGGTTTTCCATTGAAAAAACAACTCTGACCTTGAAATTACCTTGAAGGTCATGATCAAGGACACGGTCAAGGTCATATTTGAACGTAAAATTCACTGCACTTTCTAAATCAGCAATAAAAAATAGGGGTTCCCATTAAAAAAATTGAATTTGACCTTGATATGAGCATCAAGGTCATATTCAAGGTCACATAAAGGTAGCCATTGAATTGCCTGGGAAAAATCCTGAAACTTTTGTCTGAAACATTTTTTTCGAAAACGCGTAATTTTCGAAATAATCGGGGGTTTTTTTAAAATGGGACACCCTGTATATATATATACAGGGTGATACAAAAGTCCCGGAACAGCAAAATATCTCAGCGGGAGTGCATTTTCGAGGAAAATGTTTCAGACAAAAGTTTCAGGATTTTTCCCTGGCTATTTAATGGCGATATTGAATTTGACCTTGAACATGACCTTGAAGGTTATTTCAAGGTCAAGTTAATTTTTTTAAATGGGAACCCCTATTTTTTTTCATGGATTCTGAAAGAGCGGGAAATTCTACGTCCGAGTATGATATGATCGATTTTTCCGGCAAGGTCATTTCAAGGTGAAACTTAAAACTCCCGTAACGGCGAAATATCTCAGAGGGTGTGCATTTCTTTGGAAATTGTTTCAGACAAAAGTTTAAGGATTTTTCCTGTGATATTTAATGGTAGCACAGAATTTGACCTTGAACATGACCTTGAAGGTGATTTCAAGGTCAAGTTTGTTTTTTTTAATGGAAACTGCTATTTTTTTTCACGGATTCGGAGAGAGCACAAAATTTTACGTCCAAATATGCTATGGCCGTTTTTTTCGGCAATGTCATTTCAAGGCCAAACTTAAAACTCCCGGAACAGCGAATTAACTCAGCAAGAGGCACCATTGAATTTAACCTTGAAAATTACCTTGAGGCTTATTCTAAGCTCAAGACTATTTTTTTTTAATTGGAACACCGTTTTATTTTCGTAATGTTTCCAGAGTTTCCAGAGTGCAATGCATTATCATTGTTCCCGGATAAAAATATACATTTTTTTTTACATCCGATACGTTTATAAATACCGTATGTATGGGTAACATTTTTACATTGTTTCCAATGCTACCGCCGGCTTTAGCATTACCCAAGATGTACCGCGTGGAGGTAGCACGGTCGGGTTTACACCTCTTCGGGGTGCTTTGTTCAGGTGGTTCCCCTCGCCGTCACCTGTGCGTGTGCGTGTGTGTGTGTGTGTGTGTGTGTCCCCAGACAGTTAAGGCAAGATGGGTATACTAAGATTTTGATGAAATTATGTATCTTACTAAAGCTTATGCTCAAAGTGATTGCCATGAACTTCTTGGCAATATCCCAAGCGATTATAAAAAGTCGATACGACTTTTTTAATCATATCTGGTTCTACAGCCGCGATCTCATCCCGTATTCGTTGTTTTATTTCCTCAATATTCACCGGTTTCGTTCGATACACTCTATCTTTGAGATAACCCCATAGAAAATAGTCAAGGGGCGTAAGATCCGGAGATCTTGGTGGCCATTCTATTACACCCCTTCGACCTATCCACCGTTCTGCGAATACATCACTCAAATAATTGCGAACATCTGTTGCATAATGGGGTGCTGCACCATCTTGCTGAAACCAAGTCTGATCGAAATCCTCGCCTCCAATAACCTGAATAGCAGGGATGATGTCGTCCCTCAACATATCGTGGTATTTTTGACCAGTAAGGGTACCCTCGATGAAGAAGGGCCCAACTACCGCATTGTTTATAATACCTGCCCATACGTTTACTTTTTCAGGATATTGAGTAGAACGACTATCGACCATCCAATTAGGATTGGTTTCACTCCAATAAGACATGTTATGTCTATTGATTGCCCCATTTAAGAAGAATGTAGCTTCATCAGAAAATACGATGCGATTCAAGAAACCGGCATCAGCATCTATTCGATTCATTATTAATTCCGCAAACTGTAGGCGTCTATCAGGATCGTCTTCATTCAATTGTTGTACGAGTCTAACTTTATATGGGTGAAATTTTAAGTTTTTAGTTAAGATCCAAAATAGCAGTTTCCATTAAAAAAAAACAAACTTGACCTTGAAATAACCTTGAAGGTTATGTTCAAGGTCAAATTCTGTGCTACCATTAAATAGCCCGGGAAAAATCCTTAAACTTTTGTCTGAAACAATTTCCAAAGAAATGCACACCCTCTGAGATATTTCGCCGTCACAGGAGTTTTAAGTTTCACCTTGAAATGACCTTGCCGAAAAAACGGCCATAGCATATTCGGACGTAAAATTTTGTGCTCTTTCCGAATCCGTGAAAAAAATAGGGGTTCCCATTTAAAAAAATTAACTTGACCTTGAAATAACCTTCAAGGTCATGTTCAAGGTCAAATTCAATATCGCCATTAAATAGCCAGGGAAAAATCCTTAAACTTTTGTCTAAAACATTTTCCCCGAAAATGCACTCCCGCTGAGATAGTTTGCTGTTCCGGGACTTTTGGATCACCCTGTATAACACATACAAAACTTCATATCCCCTAATTTAGTATAAATACGACGCAATTACCTCCGGTTTCTTACACAGCCTTGAAGAGGACAGATATTTGAGTCGAAACGTTGCCGGATTTTCATTTATTATTTATATTACAAAAAAAACTCCAAATTATTAACCTTTGTTTGTTTTTTTCCTTTTCCTCTAATTTTTAAATTCTTATTAAACTCAATCATTTTCAATTTCTATTATATATATATATGGCAAAAAAACCATTACTATTTAAGAATACATTAATTTATGAACGGTTGGAAAATGAAAACCTTTCAAATGTAAATTTTACGTTTATCGATCAACTAAGGTACTCTTAAATTTCAATATTGTTGTTGACAAACATTGGTCGAATGTTTATATATATAAATTGGGTCTTAGTTTAAATCCTTAATAACACTTTCTTTTCCTTCGAAATAAATTTTACAAACAGATCCATGGTGTACCAATGGGATCACCACTATCACCAGTAGGAGTTGCAAACCTAGTAATTAGATTCACTGAAAATATCTTAATTAAAAAATTAAAATTTAAACCCTCTTTTTATATAAGATATGTAGACGACATATTACTGGCTTACCCTAAAAATGAAGAAGAACACGTCTTACATACGTTCAATAGTTTAAAAAAAAATATATAATGATAATATATAAAATAATAATATATAAAATAATCAACAATATGGAAATAGAAAATGACAATAAAATGAACTTCTTAGATTTGCTAATTATCAAAAAAAATAACGGCCTAATAGGCACTGATTAGTACCATAAAAACACGTGGTTGGGTCGATACCTTCATTTCTTATTCAACTACCCTTTAAATTACAAGAAAAGTGTTGCCTTTGGTTTGATAGAAAGAACAATCCAACTTTCTGAGATAAGATTTAGAAGAAAAAACCTGAATTTGGTCATACGCATTTTACTCGAAAACGGTTTCCCTACTGATATTATAAATGAATGCATTAGTTCTACAGTACGTAAGTTTCATAATTCCTTTAAAAGCCATAACACAAATAAAGAAACAATTTACTTAAAAACAACATCTATTACGTATATATTAAAGGTATTACGGAAAGGTTACAAAAGAGACTCAAAAAAAGAAAATATTAGACTTGTATCAAAACCAATACACAAAAATATCGGTGCAATTAAACCTGCCAAAGATTAGCTACCTAAACTAAAACACAGTTAAGTAGTGTACGAGATACCATGCGCTTTTTGTAACCTCGTTTATTATTATGGTAAATATGATTTTTTAAATCTAATATTTACTGTATTTTTGTTGTTTTTGATATAATAATTCTCCAATTCTTTCCTTTTTGTTTCGATATTTTCTATTGCTAAAATCTCTTTATTTTATCGTAATCAAAATTGTGATTAGTATTAATGATATGTATTGTTAATCCTGTATACTGTTTTTCGTCTCCATAAATGTTTCTTTTGTGTTCATTTAGTCTAGTTTCTCATTTTCTACCCGTTTATCCAATATTTTAGCATTGTCGCTGTGGCTCGCCATTTGTACTAAAGGGAAAGTATTGTACCTCTCTTTGATGTCAATAAAGACGAAATAATAATAATAATAATAATAATAATAATAATAATAATAATAATGGTAAAGTTGCAGAAGAACTGCCCCACCTAAAAAATTAATTATACATGTTTCTGGCGTATTTTGGGGCGCTGATTACGAATCTGATAATAAAAATTGGCGCTCGGACATTCTAAAAAGCCATTATCTTAAAAAAAGTGCACAAAAACGAGTCTTTTTTTAGTTTTTTTAGTATATTTTCAAAACTACACATCGTGCGAAAAAATGCTTCAAATAAAAAAGGTAGTGCGGAAAATTCTCCACAAAAGAAATTGTATGCATTTTCTTTCTAATATGAACTGTAAGCTCGTAAATGAGCAACGAATATGACCATAATGCATTTTTTTGAAGTAAGTTCAGCTTTTAAAACGGTATATACAGGGTGTCCGAAAAGTATGGAAACAGTCATGTAACTTTTGAAAGAAAAGATATTTCGAAAATCGCTGAAACACGTAAAACGGTTTTTCAAAAATATATTTTTTCTGCGAGGTTTCCCCCCTCCCCCAAGGGGGCGTGGGCACGAGGGGGGATGAATATCTTAAATGGCAACATGGGTCGAGTGGGGGCTCATTTAAAAGGTCTTTTCGAGACGAATTCAAAACACTAGGCATAGATGGCGTTGTGATCAATTTTTAGTAGTCATAATCGACTTTTAAAACTTTTAATCTAGTAACTTTTGAACAAATGAAGATTTCGAACATTGCCAAAATACGTGAAACATTTTAAATTAATGAAATGTATGTATACATGGGACATTCCACGTCAACCAACACTACTATTACAACAATTAAAAACAACCAAAAAATACGAATGACGGCTCATTTTACAGCTTAAGGTCTATACTTTTGAATGCGGAGTGCGCATTTGCAAAATCCAAAATGGCCGCTCCAATATGGCGTCCGGAAGCTCTTAATTTCTATGAAAAAAATTTTAAAACTTGCCTAAAATAAAAATTTGGTGCATGTCCAAAATACGAATCCACTCATCACCAAAAACAAGTAAATATAGATATTTTTGAAAAATGGTTTCGCTTAATTCGGCAAGTGTCAAAACCTTAATTTGTTCAAAAGTTACTAGACTAAAAGGAATAGAAGGAAATACTACGCTGTAATTCTTCAATACAGTTCGTGAATCTAAGGGACGAATCTAATGTAGTTTTAAATAAAAAATAGAAGAAAAGAAAGTGAATTATGAAAAATAAATTATTAAATCTGCAACTTGTCGGAATACTAAGGAGTTTAGGAAGACCATTAATGGTTTGAGAAACAGTAAGTTAACGCAAAATGATATAAACAATCGTGATTGGTATAATTATTTTAAGCAGTTGTATCCGGAAAGAGAACTAATAAATAACAATTGGCAGGATGCTTGGCATCCCTTGCTAGATGCAGAAATCACACTACACTCAAAGAAATTTTAAGTAGATGCTACTGCTCCGGGAAGTAATAGCTACCGCACGAATTTTTATCAATTTGAAATGGCGGAATTCAAAATCGTTAAAATAAAATTTGTACGATCATATACAATTTTATTACACCTTTGAGAATAGTTATTCATAATTTCTAGACGATTTAGTTATTAGTAATTAGTTTTAATGGTCTGTAATATTTGTTAAAAGTGAAAAAAATTAGTATTTTTTTCATTCCATGGCTTCCGTATGGAATACGGTGCGAGATACGCCAAAAATGGATAAACCTTTTTTGTAGAGCACGAAATTTCCTACAACAAAGTCAGTGCGAGACCTAGTCTAAAAGTAATAGTTTAAACACGAGTAACCATAGAATATGCATTATATTTTACAGAAATTCTAAAATATTCCTAGTTAACTTGTAAGACAAAATTCCAGCGTAATTTGCGGGTAACCTGTCAACTTTGCACTGGGACCCTCGTTGACTTTTTTGTAGGAAATTTAATGCTCTGAAAAAAAGGTTTAGTGCATTTTTGGCATATTTTGCACCGTATTCGATACGGATGCCATAGAATGAAAACAATACTATTTTTTCTCGTTTAAGAACGTTTAGACACGGTTAAAATTAATTATTAATAACAAAATCGTCTAGAAATTATGAATAACTATTCTCATAGGTGTAATAAAACTTTATCTGATCATACAAATTTTCTTTTTAACGATTTCGAATTTTAACCGTCACTTCAAATCGATCAGAATTTAAAATAAAAAAAAGCGGTAAATACTACTTCCCACAAAGCAGTAACATATACTTAAAATTTCTCATTAGAGATTCGGCAAAGTTTAAAAAATGTAAAGCCGGGAAAGCACCTGTACCGGATAGAATACCAAATGATTTTTTTAAAAAACTCCCGGATGATTGGCTTACATTTCTTGTTACATTTTTAAACATAATATGGCAAGATGAAAACTGTGCCACAAGCATGTATACTGAACTATATGTATTTATGGTATACAAGAAAAGGAACACTAAAAACCCTGTGAATTATCGTTGTACATCTTTATTTAATAGTATAACGAACATTTTTATGCAAACTCGGCTTTATTACCATAGTCTCAAGCAGGCTTTCGTAAAGGTAGGGGCTGCCGAGGTAATATATTCATGTTGAACTCTATCATTGAATTAAAATGATATAAAAGTAAAGGAAAACTTGTTACACTCTTTATCATCTTAGTAAAATTTATTCGCATTTGATTCAAGAAATCATAATCTCTAATGGAAAAAGCTTTTTTTTTTTACTAGAAATTAGTTCCAAATTCATTAGAATTTTTCAGAATTTATATAATAGAGTTATGATGAATTTTGACGTTTCGAAAGGAGTCCTACAGGGGGAAACCCTGAGCCCTCTATTATTTACACTGTATTTGAGTAATTTCGAGCAATTCTTTTATGAAAAATTAATGCGTGTAGTCTCTATTAATCATAAAATGAAAATATTATGTCTTGCGTACGCGGATGATTACATACTTCTATCAGATAATGGCTTTAATTTAATTCGCTGTTTTAAGCCACTACATTTTCTTTATGTTTTTGGGTGCGCTCTACACCATGCAACCATTAAAAAAAAAGGAAACAATGTAATCTTTTTTCTATTTTTGGGAAAATTTGCTTAAAAAATCGCGATTTTTACACGATTTTGTTTAGAAAACGACCGATGCTAACCAGGAAAATGGTTTTTTACGCAAACAAAGGCTACAAAATTGTTATTAATGCTTGAACTTCAATAATATGAGGGTAGTTTACTCTAAAAACTGTTTTCCTGCAAATACGAGCTTCTCAAAGACGATAACATCGGTATTGTACGTGTTCTTCTCATATTAACAGAATGGTTTACTTTATTTTATTCCCTTCGAGCTCGATAACTTGTTAAATAATATATTGAAGGATTTCGCAAAATTCTGATTATAAATATTATACAATATTAAAAAAATTAGTTAATCAAACGAACTTACCTAAGTGAAGTTCGATTAAAATTGTATTACGCGCCTTTCCTGAGATGATCACTTGTAGTAGAGCGCATTGCGCCGACCAAACCACAATGTTTAAAGAGAATATTGATTGTAAAAATAAACATCTGCCTGTCCTACATGATATCTGTCATCCGCTGACATCTTCACTTTTTCGTTTTGTGCCAAGCAAGCCACATTGGTTAATTGTGTTTTTCTCTAAATATGTCTTCGACATATTCTTCGAGCTCCAACGAGGATGAGAAAATTAATCGCCGAATTAGGAAGTTGAAGCGAAAGTTAAAAAGAAAAGAGAGGAATAAGCATTCAAAACACAGAAAGATTCATTCCTCTCACCGTCGTCGTTACCAGGATTATGAGAAGGACAAATATGGTCACGCAATTTATGATGGTAAGTGTTAATATACACACCAAATTGATGGTTATTCTTGAGAAGGACAGACTCTAGCAAAGGACGGAGGGAGATATTTAATCTTGTCAAGGTTCTCAAAGAAAACTACAAAGGTGTAGTTAACCAAATGCTTGAAAAATGTCTCTATTATTAATAAGAGTAATAGAGAAAAATTCTTTTGACAGAAATATCGGCAATATTATTAATTTTTTTCATCTACTCGTTATACCTTAAAAAGAAGGTTATGCTAGACATGAATTTTATAGGCGAGGAAACTGACAGCAACCCAGAGGTTAGCAATGATAATCGCATTGATGATGTCAATTTAACAAGACGAAGCAGCGAAATTTCTCATTCGTCCGAAGTGGAAGATAACACCGAGGAAAATAATGCCGGTCAATCAAAAAGTAATCTAAAAGATAGGGTTTCATCATTATGTCAACAGGCTCTAGAAGCAATTGGTACTATAACCTATGAAGAAAAAATTTGGTCGGAATCGATTCAAATTGATTTTGCAGTCAGATGGGAAGAGGTTACCAGAAAAGGAATGAATGAAAAAACGATTGATAATTTCATAAATGAGTATAAACCACCATCAAACTGTAAGTTTATAAATCCTCCAGTTATTAATGAGGAAATTGTAGGTACTATACCTGAAATTTCTCTTGCAAGTGATAAGAGATTAGTTAATAAACAAAAAATGTTGGCTGTTGCCATGACTGCGATAGGGAAAGTTGCAACAATTCTAAGTAAGAATTCTGAGAAAAATATAGAATCTTTAAAATTGTTGAGTGATGCAGGTCGTAGCATAGCACATTGTTTTTACGAAGAGACAATCACCCGTAAAACTATTATCACAAAGAAAGTGAATTCTTCTCTCCGAGAATATTTGGTTAAGACACAATCCGACGAGCTATTATTTGGTTCAAATTTGGAGGAGGGAATTAAGTCAGCAAAGGCATTAGAAAAAACGAAACAAGACTTGAAGCCAAAAGATTTTTCACAAAAACCCAAAACAAATACAAACAACCATTCTTCGTCAAAAAACATGAAGCGTCCAATGAGACAAAAGATGATATGATTTCGCAAAATTCTGATTATAAATATTATACAATATTAAAAAAATTCAAAATTGCGGATTCAATATGGCGAAATTTTTTTTACATATTTTACAGTTTTCTGCTGATAATGTTCACTCGGGGGTTTTCGGGGTCTCTGATTACGAATGTGGCATCAGAATTGGAAAATTCAAATTGGCGGAATTTTGTAAATTGTCTTTATCTACTTTCAGCTGAATATGTCCAGTTGGGTTTTTTGGGGTTTAAGACTAGGAATATGATTTTAGAGGTGTAAAATTCAAAATAGCACATTCAACATGGCGATAAATATTTTTCGTGACGAAAACATTTTTGAAGAGAATATTAGTAAGAAAAAGTAATTTTCAGTCTCTTCAAAATCCGGTATTATATTTTGGCAACTCAAAGAACCAAATATGAAATTATTCAGAAGTGCGGATATTCCGTAATCTATTTTTGATGTTTGGTATTGATTCAAATACCGACAAAACGACCACAGAATGGAAATTTCATAAAAAGTACTGTAATTCCATATATTTTGAATTTTGTTCATGTATCTATATGAACTGTTTGCATTCGTATAGTCTTTGCAATTGTATCCAATGTTGCCCGATTTTCACTAGGAAGAGGTAGACCATATGTCAGAGAATACTTTTTTTGTACCTGATATATCCTCTGTCTTCTAATGACCTAGGGTTGAAAGTATTGAAACTTCTCAAAAGAATCTGTATAAAATGTGTCTAAAAACCCCAAATGGACCCCGAATTTTCCGCTGAAAAAAGTAAAATATGTAAAAATTTCGCCATTTTGAATTTTCCAATTCTGATGTCACATTCGTAATCAGAGACCCCGAAAACCCCCGACTGAACATTTTCAGCAGAAAACGGTAAAATATGTAAAAAAAATTTCGCCATGTTGAATCCGCCATTTTGAATTTTTTAAATATGGTATAACATTTATAATCAGAATTTTCCGAAATCCTTCAATATATTATTTAACAAGTTATGGAGCGTCAAGGGAATAAAATAAAGTAAACCATTCCGTTAATGTGAGTAGAATGATGAGCGATGTTATGGACTTTGAGAGGCTCGTAATTGCAGGGAAAAATATTGTAGGGCTTACTACCCTCATATTTTTGAAGCACAAGTATTAATAACACGTTTGTATCCATTTGTTGCACAAAGAAACCACTTTCCTGGTTAGAATAAACCATTTTCTTAAAAAAGATCGTGTAAAAATCGCAATTTTTTACGCAAATTTGCCAAAAAAAAAGTACAAGATGACATTTTTTTTTAATGTATGCATAGTGTAGAGCACACCCAAAAACATAAAGAAAATGTAATGGCGTAAAAAACTAACAGCGATTTGATTAAAATTTGAGAGCCCAAAGTCGCGGTTCAATTTTGTGTTATTCAAGCAATAATGGGTTAATTTCACTGTGAAAAGTAACCGTAAAATTACATTTCCGAGTTTTTACAGTTTTGTTGAAATTTCATGTTATTTTAGTAGTAAAATTACAATTTTCTTGTAAAAGTCACCCGAAAATAAATGGAAATTTACCATAAACATGTAAAATTTACAATGGAAATGCAAATTTACAACGTGGAAATAAAAATACCAGTAATGATCGTGGTAATTTTACATCGATTGTGTAATTTTAAAAAATGTAATTTTACATCGTCTGTGTAATTTTTCATAGTTTTTCACGTAAAAAATTACAAGGGCACTGTAAATTGTGCTGGGCATTAGCGTATCTGCTCCACTCGCTCTCGCGAGTCGCGTCCTTCTCACCAAAAACCGACTGACGTCTTATTTACAGGGCACATGTAAAATCACATCGGTAATGTAGGAATTTTACCGCAACGCTGTAAATTTACCATGATTTTCACGGCTATTTTAGTTTCCACTATTTCACTGTAAAATTACATGGAAATTTTTCACAGTGTAGGCTTTTTCAGAAATCTCAATAATATCTACTAAAACTTCTGACGTTGGTCTTGGCTAAACTGTTGACATTAGACTAGGGCTGTCACTGACTTTTTTGTAGGAAATTTTGTGCTCTATAAAAAAGTTTGGGTGCATTTGTAGTCTATCTTGCACTGTATTCGATACGCAAGCTATGAAATGAAAAAAAAACTACCGATTTTTTAATCTTTACAAATCATATAAATAATCACATAGTTCAAATCTTGTGCTCAAGTATGCTTAACGACATGCTAGAAATGAATACATAAAAAAAAAATTTTTGTTTTACGAATCCGAATTTTTATAGCTATTTTACTTATCGATGGCAGATCACCCCCCGGCCGCTGTGGCTTGGCGGTGTTTCGTCGGCGGGGCATTTCATTTTTTCCGTGCTGGTTAGGGGCTCTTTGGTTTCTCGAAATATACATATTTGTAAATATCTTTGCCAAATTATTAGTTATTTTCGACAATTTGGCTATACTGTAAGAAATATCATCTGTATATAACCCAATAACATCACTCTGTTGATAAACGTCTCAGTCGAAAATAAAAAGAAAATGATCAATTATCGATGTTGAATTTTCAAAAATAAGTAATAATCCTCTATTTTCGAAAATTCTCTCTAAGCATTTCTTACATCTCACAAGCAGATGCCATGCTTTGATGGTTCAGACTTACCAGATTTTGTTCCGTACAGTCATTATCGTAGTTATCAGATTTTCGATACATTATTCGATTATTTCCATCAAATAGCATTTTAAAACTATATTCCCACACGGAAATTAATATATGCGACATATATGCTAAATAAATATACATATATTTTTGGCAAAAAATGCAATATGTGACATATATGTTAGAGATACGAATGCACATATAGTTTTAAACTTATATCTGACATATATTTAATCTATATATTACATATATTTTTGGCGAAAAATGCAATATATGACATATATTCCACATATATTCTCGCATATATTTTCATCGAATTTTTGTCTGTACGGGTTCTAGATCATTATTATTACTTTAATTGAAAAGTCATGAATTTTCATGAGAATAGAGAGAAAAATGAGACAGGTGAAAGGCAACAGATGCAACGAGAGACAGGAAGATAGATAGATAAAGAGAGAGAGAGAGAGAGAGAGAGAGAGAGAGAGAGAGAGAGAGAGAGAGAGAGAGAGAGAGAGAGAGAGAGAGAGAGAGAGAGATGTCTTACTCCATGCAGAATTCGAAGGGACACTAAGCATTACTTTTCATAAAACTTATTTGAAAATAAAAAGACATGTAATTTCAACGCTCTTTATCCCATATTTACGGATCATAATCAATATAATATCACAGTTTAATTCTTATCTATAGAATCTGAGAACAAATCTCGTATCTACCTTGTACTGGATGAATCTGAATTCACTTATAACAAAGCACGTCACACAAAATGCGCTTGTGGAAGTCTAATCACTAGATGAACTGATTGATATTTGCGCAGTCTATCACAGATCGGGATTGATATTATACGTAATCTGAACCAAGACGTACCGAAACTCGCATGCGAATGAAGAACGCTTGTTCTTATTAAGAAATCCGAAATACTAAGATGTCGTTGTCGTTATCCTTGCGTATATAAATCTTCTGCCTGAAACCTTTTACGATAGACTATATTCTACTGTTTTTAAGTAGCTTCAATTCAACCATTGTTATTATTCACATTAATATTAGACGCTTCAAAAGACTCGTTTTGCGCAGTTTGCCATTGCTGTTTACTCTTGTTCATGATTGACACGTGTTAAAATATCCCATCATATGGACCCGAATGACTATAAGAAATAAAACGTATTGTGACAAAATTGTTAAGATATTAGTTTCAAGATATGCAGTTACGTTTTTCAAATTACTTAATATACGATAAAATATAATACATATTATTGTTAATAATATATATTTAAAATTACGAATTTACGATAATCAAACCAACCAACATGATTATAAGACATACAACGTATTGTGATAAGTTATATAAAAGTTATATAAAAAAAAGTAACTGCTTATCTTGATACTGCATCTATATTTTAACAATTTTATCGCAATACGGTTTATTTCTTAGAGTTGGTAGATTCTCTATGATACTTTCGTCATTTTAAGTATTAAAATATACAACATTTTTAAGAATATAAAATAAATGTTGTAGGAACAGTGTTATGCGAATGCCAAAACCCTTTACAACTTTGCGCCATATGTCTATTTTAATGTAAGGAATATCCTTACACATCCACATCCAGGGCGTCTAGATATTAACTTTCTTTCTGAAAATGTTCTTCTTCTTGTAAAGATTTACTTATTTTAACGTAATCTATCCGCACTATTTTGTCATTTATCTTCTGTCTTGAATTACATTTTAATTATTTGGTGTATTGGATTGGTTTATGCAACCCTCTTATTATAGTTGTGGAAAAGTAAGTAGGCGTGTAATCGGCCTCGTCAAACATAGTTCATGCAACAGCTTTTCCGCCATATTGAAATCATATATATGACACCCAAACTTGTAATATCGAATTAAATCTAAAACTTAATTGCTAAGAAATTCATCATTTTCGAAGAACGATAATCGCGTAGAATAATAAACGACGTTTCTTTCGTTATGCTAACGAATGCAACGTACAATTCGTCCTTGTTACATGAAATGATGAAACGAATCATTCGCAAAGAAATATTTTTACGACACGCGGATAATATTATTCTTTCGAAAACCCGTGAGTGTACATACCAATTATGACAAGGTAGTAGATGCCTTAAACTCTATATATCACAGTATTTCAGGAAAAAACGCCAACTGAAAGCCATTGAATAATTTCTGTTTTCCGTCGCCCACCACTATGCGCATAGACGGTGGAAACAAAACGAGAACCTCAGTGGATAGTTTATCGGCGAATACGTAGAGAATCTCGCAGGGGATTGGTCAATATGCGCAAGACTGGAAGCGCAATGCCTTCGATTTTCACAGTCTACTGTTCCCCGTTCTTAGTGCGTCTTTGACTTCTGTCGGGATACCTCATTGCCGCCGAGGCCCATCTATGCTCTGTAAAACCGCACCTACGTCTGGTGACTCCCTACCGTATGAAGAAAACTTTTACCGTTTCGCGAGGCTTTTCTCACTGTCTACAAAGCAACCAACGCGACGTCGTATGGTGGTGTTAAGCGACAAACTAACGAAAAACATCGAACCAAAGAACTGTCGATATATCCCTCGCCAATGGCTGTTCCCTTCCACTTCTCCTACTGTCGACTTCCTTTCCGGAAATTTCGTCAGAAATCATCCAGCATGCGCGCGTCGTTTTCTAGAATATTCCTTCTTCCATGTCCACAATTCGTCCTATGTGTCGACTTCCGGATTGTACATGAAATTCATGTTGTGTAATAAATAAAATAAATCATATATCGTAGATCGATGTCTTGTATATGCATTTAAAATAATTTAGGTAGCAAACATCACTTATGTTATATTTCGACAAAATTCATAGGCATGTATTGTTCCTGCGGTTAATACAATTTCAGGGAAAGTTTCAACAATATATCAGTTCTACGTTTCAGCAGAATTTCGAGGTCAAATCAAAGTTATTTTTAAATACGTGTCTGCTTGTTAGTAAGTAAAATAGACAGGAGCTCCATTATTTTCGATCTTCATTCGCAATTTGAGAAATGTACAAAATCGATTCTTTAATCAGCGATATCATAAAATTCAAGAGAAAAGAAAGACAGATAGTTCATTATTGATGTGTGTATTTTCACAATGCGTAAAACAGTCTACAGTTAAGGAAACCATAATGTTCGCATTCTTGAATTTCCGCACACTTCTGTTGCCTCGTGGAAATATTGACAATAATAGAATGTTATTCTACTTGGCATGAAATTATTTATCTATAATTTTCTGAATAATTATTGATTGAATGACTTGACACTTTTCGAAAATAATACGAATAGCAATTAATTATATAAATCGACAACACAAAATGAAAAACGAGCAAATCTTTATAATTATTTTTGATTTGCAGTAAATAAATGTTGGCTTTACATACTACTAAAAAATGCACTGTTAATATTCCGCAATCTTTATATTAATATATAACGATTAATGAAATCATTGTTATGTTTAATGATTTAAAGATATTCATGAGTCATTCATCAATGCTTTACAGTTGCACCTTTATATGTTTTTATAAGTTTTACTTTATTCTGAAAACATAAAAAACAAAAAGCGGTTCCAAAACCGCACTAAAAACATTCTTGGTATAGAATTGACTACTTCTTAACCATTGTGCGTGGTTCAGCGTGGTTCAATAGGTCCTCAACTGAATTTAATCAGTCGTAGTAGCGATTACAAACGTTGTTAAAAAATAAAAAATGCTGTTGATGAAATGAAATGCAGTTAATTTTAATATAAAACAATGGCAACATCTAAGATTTAAGTAGTGATTTTTGTATACCTTTAGTACTGGTAATGCTGTTTAATAAGATTCATACTGTAAACAATCCCATTCGTTGACTTTCAGATTGTATAAGAAATTCATGTTACATAATAATTAAAATAAATCATACATCGTGGATCGATGCCTTGTATTATGCATTTACAATAATTTAGGTAGCGAACAGCACTTATGTTATATTTCGACAAAATTCATAGGCATGTATAGTTTCTGTGGTTAATATAATTTCAGGGAAAGTCTCAACATTATATCAGTTCTATGTTTTAGCAGAATTTCGAGGGTATGTCAACGTTATTTTTAAATACGTGTTAGCTTGCTTGGTAAGTAAAATAGACACGAACTCCATTAATTTCGATCTTCATTCGCAATTTGAGAAATGTTAAAAATCGATTCTTTAATTAACGATATCATAAAACTCAAGAAAAAAGAAAGATAGGTAGTCCATTATTGATGTGTGTATTTTCACAATGCGTAAAACAGTTTATAGTTAAGGAAATCATAATGTACGCATTCTTGAATTTCCGCACACTTGTGTCGCCTCGTGGAAATATTGACAATAATAGTATGTTATTCTACTTGGCATGGAATTATTTATCTATAATTTTCTTATCAATTATCCTTATTTTCACTTTACGTATATAATACGAATAGCAATGAATTATATAAATTGTCAACTCAAAATGAAATACGAATAGATCTTTATAATTGTTTTGATTTATAATAAATATATTTTAGCTTTACATCTTATTAAAAATGCATTATTAATATTCCGTAATCTTTATATTAATAAGTAACAATTAATAACATAATTATTTTGTTTAATGATTTAAGGTTATTCATGAGTCGTGCTTTAATGTTTTACAGATGCACTTTTACATGTTTTTATGAGTTTTACTTTGTTCTGGGAACATAAAAAATTGAAAATCCGCTCTAAAAAAATTCGTAGTATAGAATTGACATAACAACTGTGTGTGGTTCAGCGCGGTTCAATAGGTCCTCAACTGAATTTAATTAGTTGTAGTAGCTATCACAAACGTAGTTAAAAAATTAAATATGCAGTTAATGAAATGAAATGCAGTTAATTTGATTAATATACAACAATTGCAACATCTAAGATTTAAGTAGAAGTTTTACTTCGACCCAGACTATAGGTCTGGCGAAGTATTGAATTTGGTCAGTTCCCGCCAAAAAATTACCCTATAGTTTTTCATCAAATGTCGACGTTTCAGGCCCTAAGGAACCCAAAGCAACAATTAAAAAATTGGTGTCCGTTAGGTTGTACGTCCGTCCGTCCGTCCGTCCGTGGGCAAAATTTTGTATACGCGATATCTCGCGACTGGCAGGACGAATTTAAAAAGTACAAACGGATTTGGGTTTCTCTTGACCAAACTTAGATCTGATTAGTTTTTTGAGACAATGCATACTAGATTATGGGGAGGTTTAACAAAAAAACGCTCAAAAAACACGTTTTTTCCATTTTTTAACAAAAAATACAAATCGTACAAAAAAATGTTTCAAACAAAAAATATAGAACATCGAATTCTCTACAAAAAAGGTTGTATTCATTTCTTCGTAAAATCAACGATAATGCCGTAAAAAACGGAAACCGAAGTATCCCACATATAAAAAAATTTATTTCCTGCAACCCGACCTGTCAAAAACTCGACTAAACCGCGTTTTTTTAAGCATCAGTGTGAACAAGACGTGCTCATTTATCAGTGCTTCGACTGACCTGCGGTCGGGGTCGAAGTTTTGAAAATGCTCATTTTCAATTTTAATATAGGGTGAATATGCCAATGAATGGACGATTTTCTACATATTTCTATTTCTTATGAATGTATGGTGCACAACATGCAACAAAATACATATTTTTATGTTCTTTGAACATTCAAAACAATATTTACAGTACTATTGATCTTCCAGTGTTTATTATTTTGTAAAATCAAAGCAAAGTTTTAAAGCCATCCAAAACTGGTACTGAAAACGTCCCATTTGATTTAACCCGCCTATTCATTGGGGTTTAGAGGATTTTTTTACAAACGTATGAAGGCGAGGTTAATAATTAAATAAAATCAAAGGTTGAACTGCACGGTCATAAAGAGCAGAGTCTAACGATTCTAATGGTGGTATCATAATTAAATTTTCATAAAAGAATTCAAAAGTTACTATCGATCAAAGTGTGAAAAATGCTTAACCGTCCATTCATTGGCATATTCACCCTATTTAAGGAACAAGATATTGTTACAATATATGTATAGAAACTACTCGAACCCAACGATGCTAGAACTACCCTCTGCCGTCTTCTTTCCTGGCAGTGTTAAAATGGGAATATTCCCGGAAGCATCAGCCTTTCGTCAGGGAACTGCACGGAGAAAAATGACTCCGCTGGATTAGCTGATTCATATCAGCTAAAATTTTCGGCTAGAATTGCCGAAAATATATGCAATTTTAGCTGTTTTGATTCCGCTAATGTAGCCTTAACCCTACTAAATTCGCGCTTAGCTCTAAATTTCCGCTACATTAGCAGATTTGTTCCGTTAAATTTGTGGACTCTTTCAGTAAATTTAGCTGAAATTATCGGCTGTCCCAAACGGATTTCCATCAGCTGTCCCTATAGGATAAAATTGGTAGAATCTGCGGATTTTTCGGCTGATTTTGCTGATTATTTTTCTCCGTGTGCAATACGAATTTAGCCAAAATTGTAGGCATCCGGGTCGAAGGCATCTAGTTTGTATATTAAAAATTCCAAAAGAACACAGTCAGAAACCGGTGGTAATTTTTCTGATTTCTAACTGTTTCTATCTGCAAATTGACTACAACTGTAAATTCATATAAAACTGAGGCATTTACCTATAAAGATCCTAACTGTTTCTGAACGTATGCTGTATGCAATGCCAATGTAACCGTGCATATTCGCAATTACATACAACAATCTTATCTGCCTTTGACTGCAATATATGCGCAGTTACACCATAACTGCGTATCTGATGGTATTTACGTATATATTTTCTATCCTTTTCTAACTTCATTCTATAAGTGGCGCCTTCTAACTGCATCTAACGGTTATTGCCGACTGCTTTTCTATAAGATTCTGACTGCATTCTATACGAAGTATTACTGTAACTGTATCTGATAGCATTTACACAATATTTTCTATCCGTTTCTAAGTGCATTCTATACGCCAGTTGCACTGTAATTGTATCGGATGGATAAGTGATATACAACAAATCTACAAGTACATATATATATATATATGTTTTTAAATCATTTTATTTGTAAATACATATGCATCATAAACTCTCTACATATTACGTATTCATAATAAGGCATACGTATGTAGCGTTCGTATGTTTAACGAATAATAATTTTCTCTGAATGTCAAAACTCATCAGTTATGCATCAGATATATTATAAGGTTCTAAGATTTCAGTATCAAAATGGAATATGTCAGTTAAGTGTTTGACACTTACATAGTAGGAAATCTACGGTTGACAGTCGGTTGTCTATCACTTATATATTTTGATTACCGCCGCCATATTATATTTGCATATATATGTATGTTCATTGTACTCTATGTACATTGCCAGAAATGTCAAGAGAAGAAGAATTGTATAATAACTACATATATTGTTTGTCAGGTTAGTTTTCAAAATAACTATAATAACATATAATAAAATAATGTTATTTTAAAAAAAAAAGCCTGATGCTTGGTGGGTAATTTTCAGCCTTAATGTCTGGACGGATTGAAGAGGATAACGTTAGGTAGGTAGGAGAATAGTTTTGTGATTTATTAACTGCAGCCACTGAAAGTTATTCAAATTATTTTCAATGATATAGGTAAGTATATTTTATAATAATATTTATAATAATATAATAAATTATTAAATTCGCTAGATGACAACCCAGCAAACCAAGAATGATTGAGAAGCATTGAAACTTTCAACACTTCTGAATCCTATTTCTGTATCCTTCAGTAAGAATTAAGAAGCATAGCAAATTTTAATTTTTTGTTTTTAAATTTTTTCCTCCTTATATACAACATTTTTTTTTCTTTTCCTTTTTAATTTTATTATTATTTTTTATTTAATTCAAATATTTTTTTAACTTTTTTTTAGTTGATTTAATTATCTTAAAACAGCTGTTCTCAAGCGGTCATCATCCAAGTAGTGTTCCCCACCAAGAATGCTTGACTAGAAAAAATGATCGCGCGCGACACCGACCACTGGTCTACCACTGTCGATCACTATCTATAACGTAATATGATATTTCTGTTACACGTTAAAATGTTTAAAAATTCTTAATTATCTTAAAAACGGCCAGATAAGCAATATCTGCCAAAATGTTGGAAGTTATCAAAAGGTGGGATGATATTGTGTCGATTAATGCATACATACAAACGTATCTCGAAAACGGCAAGAGATACGCAAAATATGAAAAAATTTTTGGGGGTGTGTCGATAGGAGAGGGGTGACCTCGAGCCGATTAATGCATACATGTAAACAGATTCTGAAAATTTTCAAAATTCTCGAATATCTCGAAAACGGTCAGAGATGAGCGAATTTTTTGTAGCAAAAAAATTAAAATATGTTCATACTTCAGAAAGGACAAAAAAAGTACTTGCATCACACGACTCGATCACAAAGCATTGAGAAAATTTTAAAATTAGTCCCACAAATGTTTCCAGAAGTATTCAAAAAGAAGTATCCAGGAGCGTTGAAAATATTCGCATATATGCTTCCAAAAGAATTACGAAGGATTCGCAAACGATTCGATGACGAAGCCTAGACAAGGGTTTAAAGCTACTTCCACAAATACTGCTAGAAGTATTAAAAATCTTTCACTTTATGACTTAATATTACAAGTATTAAGAAGCATTCAAAATTAAAGATTTACTCCTAATTGAACTATTCAAAACGATTAAGTTTAAAGAAGGATTCACAAGAAGCCAGAAATAGAATTCGCGCTCAGTGAACCGAATGTTCCTAAATGCTTCTCAATCATTCTTGGTTTGCTGGAAACAATTCAGGACTGGAGCAAATTCCGCCATTTTTAAAAATGGTGATAAACACGATATATCAAAATATAGGCCTATCTCTATTTTAAGTTGCTTTTCAAATATATTCGATGCCCTTATTGCTAAACGCTTTTCAGGTTGTTTTTCAGAACTTATTGTTAAGGACCAGCATGGTTTCGTTAGTGGTAGATCTGCTGTAACGAATCTTCTGCTATATAGTGATTATATTTCAATGTCTTTTCAACAACACTATCAAGTTGACGCTATATATTCTGATTTTTCTAAAGCATTTGATAGCGTCAATCATGATCTCTTATTGCGAAAGCTTTGGAGCCTGAGTGTACGCGGAATATTATTTCAATGGCTTAGATCATATTTGGTCGATCGGATCCAGTTGGTAAGAGTTGCAAGCTCAATATCCAATCCTCTATCAGTAACTTCAGGGGTTCCTCAATGCTCTTACCTTGGCACCATTTTATTTATTCTATTTATTAATGATCTGCCTAGATGTATCCGATCGACTAGATGTTTGATATATGCTGGTGACATCAAATTATTTTATAAAATTACTTGTCCTCAAAGCTGCAAACAGATATTGACAATCTGTTTAAATGGTCATTGGATAACGAATTATCTCTTAATTATAATAAGTGCCATGTGCTCACTTATATAGGCGTAGATCTATTATTAAATTTGACTTTTTATTAAATGGCAGTTTTTTAAGCAGAGTTCAGTCTACATCAGAATTAGGTGTTGTGTTTGACACTGTCTCTCCTTTACAGTTCACATTAATAATGTAATTATTAGAGCATTAAGACTAATTGGATTTTTAAAAGAGCTACTCACGATTTTCTAAACCCTTTATTTATTGTGTACATATACAAAATCTTACCTGTATTAACTTATACTCAGATTTCATTTAATCAAGTTGAATCGGTTCAGCAAACATTTTTTAGGTATCTCTCGTGTAAAACCATTAATCCAATGTTTTTTTTTAACACAATTATAAACCGATTATGCAGAAATTTAATATGTTGTCAATATCTCAGCTTTTCTCTTTTTACGATTATTTACTAGCTTACAACATCACACAAAATTTGATTAATTACGAAAATGTAATCTCTTTATTCTCTTACCGTACAGTAATTTATAATATCCGTACTCCACGTATTATTAATGAAATCGTTAGTTCTTCGAATTACAACTTTTATTCGCCGGTAAATAGTCTACGCCGCATTTGGGACACTATTTCTTCGATTTATAGAGAATGTCATTCGCTTAGTTTATTTAAATGTTAAATCGCGCGTACGTGCTTATTTATTCATGTGTAATTCTGAGTAGAGTAAATTGTTTTTCTTTTATTTTATAATTAATATTGTTATTTTTATAAGGCGGACATTACTTTATATTACTTTCTGATGTAAAGGGCTCATTATGCCCGTTTAATTTCTATAAATAAATAAATAAATAAATAAATAAATAAATAAATAAATAATAATAATATTTTAATATATATAACTTTTAATATTATAAATAAATAAATAAATATATATATATATATATATATATATATATATATATATATATGTAATACGTCGAAATAGGTGTAACGATTTTCCAAAAATTTTATCTTTTTTGGGGGGTTGAGACCTCCACCTCTATGGAGGCTTTTCGAGATGAATTTAAGGCACTAGACACAGATAGCGCTGGGATCACTATTCCCAGAATTATTTTACTTCTAAGATTTTTAATCTAGTAGAGAGGGTTACAACCGAGACGGAGACGGCCTCCAGCGTTTATTGACAAGTTACTAGTTTAGAAATGCAAGTCAAATAACCCCTCTGAAAAGTTATCGCAGCACCATCTGTGCCTAGTGCCTTGAATTTGTTTCGAAAAGACGATTCAAATGAGCCCCCACTCGACCTATGTGGCCGTTTAAGATCTTCGACCTCCCTCGTGCCCCACGTGGCTCCTTAGAGGTGGAGGGTCGCAATCCCCCCAAAAAGGCACACCGTAAAAATATATTCTCTATTTGAGTGAATTACTCTCATGTTGATACAACTTTTATACTCCAATATGGTGTCAAAAGAAAATATTCTTAATGTAAGAGGATTCTAATCTTCTGAAGAATATTCCTCTTAATTTAAAAATATACTTTTAATACAAGAGTAATTTTCTACACTATTGAGAGGATTCCTCTATAAAATTGCCTAAAAAAACTTTGTTTGATACAAGAAATACTGGTTGAATAATTTACATATATAAAATAATATACGAACCCCTTCTCCAATAGATCGCTTTATATACATAATCGTTTACGCGTATATTCATATATTCTTATATACAATCGTTCACATATTTATAAATACAGCGGTTAAACGTACAATCGCAAAGAACATACATATGTACTTGCACTTATACATACCTATACAAATACGACATGCATACGAATGCATGCAGTGACGATGTAAAATTGCTTATATACTGTGTTAGAAGAGGTGGACTAGTTGCGCAAAAAAAGAAACGTAATTTGTACCATCTTGTGGCAAATGACTGAAATGTTGGTGTTAAATAAGAGGATTCCTCTCAATTTGTTAGGAAAATTAGAAAGCCTTCCTTACACTATGTTTCCTTTCCGAAAGAGAGGAATTCCTCTTCTTTCTAGTGGAATAGTCTTATGTTTAGAGGACAAAGTGAGAGGATTTAAGAAGATGAATTTTCCTTTAATATATATAGTTTTTTGTATTCGAATACTGTCTATACGAATGAAAATAATTATACTTATCGACTCATGTAAATCTACAAGTAATCATTACATTTAGAGTCAGTAACAACTAATCAGTAGGTCTATAGATTTATATGGACATGCATTAATTGAAAAGCACTAACTGTCAAGTTAGATATTATTTGTCAACTTAAATATAATATAATAAATAGTTTTTAAGTATAGAAACGAATTTGCTTATAGAAGTGAATTGTATAAGCAGCGCAATAAAAAAAATAAATTAATGAAAATTAATTGATTATTGCATTAAGTGATTACATTTTATTATTAATTGAAGAGATATAAGATATATTTTGTTTAACGCGAAGTAACCCATTTGCGCACTGCCATTCGCGCACTGAAATGAGTGCGCGAAGTACTTCGCACACTCAAATCAGTGCGCGAAAAATTTCTCTCACGGAGTCAAAAAAAATAGAATACTCGTTACACTCGTGCGCAAATCACCTACTTCGCGCACTTGTATCGTAATATACTATTTAAAAACTATGCATTTTTTCCAGCAAATATTGTTTTAAAAATAACGTCAATAATAAAATAACAGTTACTTCAATTCTGAATTTAAATTTCACATTCAACCCCATATTCCGCAGCCGCCTTAGGTCACTCTTGTAACGCAATTAAGTATCTTAGATTAATATTTCTTGTGCCTTTTATACTTGCATCTAATGGAATTTCACTTCATGATAATATATTAACATTTATATATGCAAAATCCGTATGGACTATATTGATTCATAAGAACTGTCAATTCGAACTCTATAGAGGTACGGTCAGGGCAATGTACGCTGTAACGTATTTGCATTTAAATTGCGCGTTAAAATGTTACGGCATATATGGCCTTGACTGTACATACTTGAAATTTTAATTAGTACGAATGTACTGTAGGTACGCTTATTAGATTTGGATACAGATGTTATTTAAAATATATTTCCTGCTTTATCTATTTTTCTTTTTAATTAAGTTTAATTCAATTACACGGTACCAAACCAGAAACATTACATTTGTTTGTACACATACAATAAAAGTATATATACATATAAAACACTAATATCTCAAAAGCTTCTTGATCGATTTCCAAAACTCGCAATGAATTGTATTTGTCATAAAATAAAGTTAAAATAAATTTACTGCGAATTATTTCAGGTAAATGTACTGCATTTTACATTGTGTAAAATACATTGATAATACTTATATCAAATTAAACTTTATTCGACTACAAAAACAATCAATCGATCTGTCAACCAGCGCTTTTTCCAGCCAGGTTATACATACTTTCTATTTAACATTTTTTTTTAATTTATGAAATAAATTGCAATATCTATAGAATACAGCATTCACTTAAAAATAACTAGCTGGAACTCCTCGCTCGCTGACGCTCGCTCGAAATGTGAATTTTTTTGCATATTTTTGTTTATAATGGTTGTGAATATTTTTAAATTGATAAATATAATTAAAGAATTTTTACATTGTGGATTCTTATGGGCATTAATCTACAATGGGTAGAACTTCGGAAAGAGTACATCGCCCGAAAAAAATTCATTGTCTTGTTTTCCGACGTATTTTGGGTTGCTAAACAATCTGAAATTAAAATTTGTCGCTCGGTCCTATTTTAACCGTTATTCTGGGAAAATATCGAAAAATGACTTTTTTCTAATATTTTGATTGAGTAGGTGTGAAAATGGCCATTTTCGAGAACTCAGCAAAACTCCCATCGTAATACATGTGTCGTTTTATGCTCTGAAAACGAGGCGTAAAATTGCCATTTGATGGCAATCAAATGAAAAACGACATCTCGCTAACTCTCGCTCAAAATGAAAATTGTTTCGTGTGACCACCACCTTACTGGTCGGCGGTAACGAGTGGCTGGCTGTAATGAGAAGAGCGGGCGGTAAAAATTGAAAAACGCCCGTGCGCCTACGCAGTTGCGTCCTCGGCCATAAATGGCAACTTTCCGTTCGCTTAACCTGCAGGTGTGACAAAAATTAAATTATAGAAGTGTTACGCTATACATTCTTATGAGCATTAATCGACAACTCGCGTGAACATGGAGTAATCCTGATCATCACGCTTGATCTTTGAATATTAATATGCGCTCCTTGCTTACGTGAATTTATGTTCCTTTACAGTGGTGGCTACCTTGAAGTTGTATTATCAAAATCGTAGTTATACATATAAGTATTTTGGCAAATATCTGAAAATAGTTATTTCCGTACGGTGGGCGTAAAGTGCGACTTTACGCCCCACATGCGAACATTATTTTTCTCATACATAGGCGAAAAGACATACCTCTTTGCGCATCGATTTGCAGGAGTATAATTGACTTTCAAGTCTATTGGACGTTAAGTGAAACATAGGGCAAGAAAAGTTACAACCGTCGGCGATCAACGGCTCGAGGGCCGGTCACGCCGGACCGAGAATCGTTCCAACCGCCGGCGCGGGGGTAACTTTACGCTCTAGGGTTCACTTTACGCTTATTAGACGAGAAAGTCAACTTTACGCCCACAAAAAGAGGCGTAAAGACGTACTTTACGCCCACTATGACGAAAATAAAATTAATTATTACAAAATCAATTAATCGTTTGAAAATTCAGGATATTAGTTGAAAAGTAATATGCAAATTGAAAAATCAAAAACTTAATTAAAAAATCATTAAATTTTCTAAACTGAAATTAATTTATTAGAAATTAAAAAATCAGTAAATCAGTGAGATAAAAAGTAACTTTTTTTCCGAGGGCAAGGAAAAATTTGTAAGAAAACACAGGTCAGGGTTCGCACTGGCAGGTATTGTGGAATTGGTGATGCTATGCAGACCCACTAAATACCATCTCTCTGTCCCCTCCCTTCCCACGTTAGAAGTGAACTATAGCTGCATGGTCTAAAATATGTATAGTTGTCCATTTCCATTTTTTTTTTTAGTTCGCTATAGGAAACTATCAATTCTTCTGCTTCGTAGCATTGTTTTTTCGTATGGTGTCAACGCTGTGCATGCTTCTCTGTTTTCTACAACCTCACCTATGACGTTGTAGAGATACAAAAACCTCATTTCTTTTCTCATGTTCAGTTATTCAGCAATAGAATTTGGCGTGCTCGGCATTAATTTTTATGAATTTATCACAATATTTGCAGCTCAGTCTTCGATCCCAATATCCCATGCATACCTATAGTAGACTCGTAAGTACTAATGTCAGCAGAAATTGCGCCCGAGTCGAAGGCAAGGGTGGCAATCACATTCACATAATAGTTTGACGCTGACATTATATAAAATTAACAAAAAATAATAGTATATATGCATACTAGTCAGCAATATGATTTTTTTTGCAAATGTGAGAAATTCGCAGAAAATGCATTTTGCTTAAAAGTATTGAACGATATTTTTCTGAACGAGTGCGAAATATAAAAAAAATTGTGAGCGCAAAATCGCATGTTGTTCACTGAGTTAGAAAATGTATATCGGTACTAGCGCGCAACATGATTTTTATGTGAATGTGAGGGTTATTGATACTACATTTAAATAAAAAATATTTGCACATAAGTATATCCAACGATAGTTTTTCAAACGAGTGCACACTTTTGAATGTTTTCACATTCCCATAAGGAGTGTTAAAAAAAATACATATATGAAAGACATTTTACACCTACTTCGATCATAAAATGTCAGTGTGGATCTTTGAGTTATCCGATTATAAATATGGAAGTAAAATGTGTTAATTCAAAATATCGCAAATCTTTCAAAAATAACTTTGTCGATTTTGTCGACATTTAACATTTCTTTTCTTATATAGCAACATCACCAGGAGCTATATGAAAATCACGTACATATGCACTTACTTTGATTAGTATCGTATTTACTTCATTCGAATTAATTGCGTGGTGGCGATACTCAAACCAATGTATTGATGATTTCTATTGAAATTGAGCGGACGGATTCTAAACAACGTCGAGCGCGCGAACAGCGATATAAGTATAGCGTATATTAGTCAGGCACACTTGGTAAAAAGTAAATGTATCAAAATGAAGAATAAAAAATATGACCTTGTAGAACTCATTGAATCACATATTTTTTGTATAGAGGAAGAAGGGACGAAGCGGCGAACGGGGCGAAGTGACGAATCTCCAATATTTCCATTATGATCATACTGATTGTAATAGTATATTATGAAACTAGTGCGTAAAAGTTCATTTTATGAATGTGAAGGGTTGCGGCCCGAGCCGAAGGCGAGTGAGACATGAAGCACATGTTTCATACGATATTTTATGTCACTTGAATGCGTAAAATGCGACCGAAAAATGTCAAAAGTGTGTAAAATAGCATTTTACGCATCGAATGGCATAATAGTAGTTTTTGATACAAGGGCGTATGCGTAAAGAACTTTACACACATACACACGTGTGCCGAAATATTGTTTACGTACGGCTTTTCCGTGCGTAAAGTATAATCGAGTGCGTAAAGTTTACTTTAGAATAAATAAATAAATAAATAGTGATTATTAAACTGCCAAAATGAAAATATTGATCATTCTGAGAACAAAGTACAGGAAAATGACTTGAAAATTTTGCTTAAAAATTACATTTCTCGCTCCCAAATGAAGGTAAGAGAACAAAAAATGAAATATCATGCCTCAACATGTGAAAAACGGTGAAAACAGAGAAACCACATAGGATATTTTATGTACGTCTTTTCGGTGCGTAAAGTAAACTTTACGCACTCGATTATACTTTACGCACGAAAAAGCCGTACGTAATAGTAGTTTTCGATACAAGTGCGTATGCGTAAAGAACTTTACACACATACACACGTGTGCCGAAATATTGTTTACGTACGGCTTTTCCGTGCGTAAAGTATAATCGAGTGCGTAAAGTTTACTTTACGAACCGAAAAGACGTACATAAAATATCCTATGTGGTTTCTCTGTTTTCACCGTTTTTCACATGTTGAGGCATGATATTTCATTTTTTGTTCTCTTACCTTCATTTGGGAGCGAGAAATGTAATTTTTAAGCAAAATTTTCGAGTCATTTTCCTGTACTTTGTTCTCAGAATGATCAATATTTTCATTTTGGCAGTTTAATAATCACTATTTATTTATTTATTTATTCTAAAAGTACATTTTTTGAACTTATTTATAAAACATGAATTATTCCTTTTTTATGTGTGCATGTAGAGATAGCCAACCTGGAAGTCCAAATGATACTTTGGGGTGAAGCGGCGAAATTTTTTCCCGGATGTCTCTATTCCGTGATTATTTTTCCCTTTTGATAAATGCATTGAGTAACTAAAGACGAAGTTAAAATACAGTAGAACTCACGATAGCGGACGGAGTCGGTTTCAGGCCGAACACGATAGCAGATTAAAAAAACCAGATGAGGTAATTCCCCTTCCACATAACATTTCGTCGCCTGCTACTACACGCCGCGCATGCGCACCAATGCGCTCAAATATAAATCGTAACCTGCACTGAAAACATCCTCGTTTCTGTCCAATCCTAAAGCAATGGGTGGGGGTTCCACTCTCTTCGTCTTCTATCATGATACGTTTTCGTCTGGTATCATGGTTCGTCCGCTATCGTGATGTTCGCTATCGTGAGTTCTACTGTATGTGATCCTGAAATAATACCAGTATTCAAAGCTTCCGAAGATGCAATTTCTTTTTTTAATGTTGTTCGAAACTTAGATAATTCTGAAGAGGTTCATTCCGCCAACGTGGGAATTTGATTTTTATTAAAACAAACAATAATAACTTAAAAGATTATGACTTGCACTTAATTTTATGATAGTCGTTTCAGAGACCTCTAAAAATAAGAATTCGCCACTTCACCCTGATATCGCCGTTTCGCTTCGTGTTTTTTAAGTTTTTTAAATTGGCCCTACCCGGCCATCTGTAATCTGTAAAACATATACCATTAGTAACATGCAATGTAAATATTGACTATGGAATTGTCTATCAAATGATACTTTGCCTCATCCTAAATGCGAAATTCAAGGAGAGATATGATACACGGAAAAAATTGTCGCCGCTTCGCCCCGCCTTCCCCTATAACAATTTCTACTAGGATTTGTAGTTTTTAAGATAAAAAATGAAAAACACAACGTAGTAGTTCGGTGAAAAATGCACCAAATAACTTGCTCAGTCACTATGGTCCGAAGTAATAGTCGCGGCTCAAGCCGAAGCTTAGCTGAGCGGCTCAAGTACCGGAAGTAGCGTGTTCCAAAAGACATATGAAAAAATACTTATATAAGTGTATCGAACCGAACCAATCCATGTATGTACACGTATACTGACCTTTAAGTCGTAAAAAGTCGCCGCCAGACGATTTAAAAATTCAAAATATTAAATTGGATATTCCGAAAAAATTGTGTTTTAGTAAAATTGTAAACGACAGATATGAGTAAACAAACAGAAGTAAGTGGTAAATATATGTACAAGTTTGTTGATGCATCGTTGTATTGATGTATGGTTATATGTCTTAAATTAATTGCACTTGTCCATGAAAATTACTGTTTTTAATTTTTTTTTACCAAAGAATCAGAAAAATCACCTAACAATCGATGTCTTTTTTGGCTGTGCATATTACTTTGAACTTTAATTCATGTGTGTAATGCTCTGCCAACAATAAATTAAACCTCTATGTCACAGTAGCATACATATATGTCACCTTATGAAATGGGTTTGTTATAAAGTTTATTTTAATAATATTTTACATTTTTAAAGTTATTTTATGATAAAATTATTATTCGTAATAAAATGTTCTGTTTACTGAAGGAATGCATTGAAATCCTTGAAGTAAATTGTAATAAAATGTTGAGGAGGATTTTAATTTACAACTAGATGCCTTCGACCCGGGTGCCTACAATTTTGGCTAAATTCGTATTGCAGTTCCCTGACGAAAGGCTGATGCTTCCGGGAATATTCCCATTTTAACACTGCCAGGAAAGAAGGCGGCAGAGGGTAGTTCTAGCATCGTTAGGTTCGAGTAGTTTCTATACATATATTGTAACAATATCTTGTTCCTTAAATAGGGTGAATATGCCAATGAATGGACGGTTAAGCATTTTTCACACTTTGATCGATTGTAACTTTTGAATTCTTTTATGAAAATTTAATTATGATACCACCATTAGAATCGTTAGACTCTGCTCTTTATGACCATGTAGTTCAACCTTTGATTTTATTTAATTATAAACCTCGTCTTCATACGTTTGTAAAAAAATCCGCTAAACCCCAATGAATAGACGGGTTAAATCAAATGGGACGTTTTCAGTACCAGTTTTGGATGGCTTTAAAACTTTGCTTTGATTTTACAAAATAATAAACACTGGAAGATCAATAGTACTGTAAATATTGTTTTGAATGTTCAAAGAACATAAAAATATGTATTTTGTTGCATGTTGTGCATCGTACATTCATAAGAAATAGAGATATGTAGAAAATCGTCCATTCATTGGTAGTCGTCCATTCATTGGCATAATCACCCTATAGTAAAATTGAAAATGAGCATTTTCAAAACTTCGACCCCGACCGCAGGCCAGCCGAAGCACTGATAAATGAGCACGTCTTGTTCACACTGATGCTTAAAAAAACGCGGTTTAGTCGAGTTTTTGACAGGTCGGGGGGGGGGGGGCAGACCCGTCACCCTCCCCCCCTTCCGGCGAACCCCCGCAACCCCCTCCCCGCTACCACCTCCCCATGGCTACCCGACACCAACATTACAGTGAATATTTTGTTATGCCCTCCCCCCCCCCCCCCCCGCCCTGATACCCGCCTCACTCCCCTGTTTCTCTGTTTTTCATGTAATGTATATAATATACATACATATGCATTTTATATGTGTATGTACAATTTATGTTAATTTCATGTTAATTTGCTTTTTACGGCATTATCGTTGATTTTACGAAGAAATGAATAAAACCTTTTTTGTAGAGAATTCGATGTTCTATATTTTTTGTTTGAAACATTTTTTTTGTACGATTTGTATTTTTTGTTAAAAAATGGAAAAACGTGTTTTTTGAGCGCTTTTTTGTTAAACCTCCCCATAATCTAGTATGCATTGTCTCCAAAAACTAATCAGATCTAAGTTTGGCCAAGAGAAACCCAAATCCGTTTGTACTTTTTAAATTCGTCATTCCATTCGCGAGATATCGCGTATACAAAATTTTGCCCACGGACGGACGTACAACATAACGGACACCAATTTTTTTATTGTTGCTTTGGGTTCCTTAGGGCCTGAAACGTCGACATTTGATGAAAAACTATAGGGTAATTTTTTGGCGAGAACTGACCAAATTCAATACTTCGCCAGACCTATGGTCTGGGTCGAAGTAAAATGTTAATTTAAAAATGTGGCATTTTACGTATATTACAACAGTGGCGTTAAAATTAAATAGTATAATGCAAAGAAAGTTTTCCAGCATTTTTGTTTCAAATAAATACTTTTATTTTACGGTTTCTCAGTTATTGGTCACTTTATGCGAAGGAAGTTTTCAGCATTGTTGTTTCAACTAAATGTTTTTAATTGTAGGATTTCTAAGTTTCTGATCAATTTGTGCAAAGAAAGACTTCCTGCATTTTTGTTTTGAATAAACATTTTTATTTCTACTATTTCTCAGTCGAAAGATTTAATATCTGAAAATGTCCTTACGTAATGATGTAATTTAACATTTTAGTCCCTAATAATGAAATGTTTGACTAATATTACTTCGACCCAGACTAAGTCTGGACAAAGTATTGAATTTGGTCACTTCGGGCAAAAAAATTACCCTATAGTTTTTCATTAAATGTCGACGTTTCAGACCCTAAGGAACCCAAATCAACAATAAAAAAATTTGTGTCCGTGATCTTGTCCGTACGTACGTCTGTACGTCCGTACGTCCGTACGTCCGTACGTCCCGTTTTTTTGTCTCGCGATAACTCGCGAACGGATAAGCGTATTGACATAAATTTTTTTTTTAAATACGCGTCTTGGCATAACTTAGATCTGAATAGATTTTGGCCTAGATCCATCCGTCCATTACTAAAAAAAATTAGCCCCAATTAAGTATCTTCGTAGTTTTTTGCATTTGTTTTGAAAAATACAAATTTTATTAAAAAATATTTCAAACAAAAAAGATAGAGCATGAAATTCTCTACAAAAAAGGTTTTATGCATTTTCTTCCTAAAGTCATGGATAATGCCATAAAAACTGGTTTAAAATGCTTATGACTCTTGTCTGAAAAAGTATCGATTTTGGTCACCTCGGCAAAAAAACTACCCTATAGTTTTTCATCAAATTTCGACGTTTCGACCCTCTACCCCCCAGGGGTAGTCTTCGCCAGCCCCTCGGGCGCGGTTATTACCTACGGGCGCATAAGTTCTTTTACGCCCTTGATACGAAATAGTAGTTTTCGATACAAGGGCGTATGCGTAAAGAACTTTATACACACACACGTGTTCCGAAATATTGTTTACGTACGGCATTTTCGTAGTCAAAGTCATATTCTGATGCAAGACTTTTCGTTCTAAAAAATAGAGATTCTCATATGAAAATTTGAACTTGACCTCGAACTGACCTTCAAAGTGATTTGTCATACAGGAATTTATGAGATATTCATCAAAGGTATATTGAAGATCATGTCCTGGACATTAAATTTTCCCCTCTTTCCAAATTCGCGGTAAAAAAAGAGTGGTTTCCATTTGCAAAATTGAACTTGACCATGAAATGACCTTCGAAATAATAGTCCAGGTCAAAGTTAACATCACCCTTAGATGGATAGGGAAAAATCCCTCCATATTAGTTGTGATAGTTCCGTTACGGGAACGTTTAAGTTTTACCTTGAAATGACTCTGATCAAAATATCGGCTGTATCATATTCAGGCTTAAAATTTCCCGCTCCTTCCGAATCCATAAAACAAATAAGAGTACCCATTAAAAAAAAATTAACTTGACCTTGAAATACCCATCTAGGTCATGTTCAAGGTCAATTTCAATGGTACCATTGAATAGCCGGGGAGAAATCCTTAAACTTTTCTCTGAAACATTTTCCCCGAAAATGTACGCCCGCTGAAACATATCACTCTTCCGGAACTTTTTTCCATCACTGTATATAATTTCGTGTGTAAATTGAGTTTAATTATCTTATTACTACTTTTCTTGCATTTAACACGACCACAAATAAATTAGTAACGCTCGAAAAACAAATAAGAAAAATGTTCGCCCCGGTGGGGAATCGAACCCGGGTGTCTCTCTTACTATACGCTAACGCCTTCACCACTACGCTACGGTCTCACTTATGTAATTTCGTATGACGAAGAATGGATACTTCTATTTAGAGGTACATACTAGATAAATATCCGTAAAGGCTCCACGATAACGAAATTATTATCATCCTATAATAATTTGAACATTGTAAAATTTGTCATATATACATGTATGCACCGAAAACACGTTGAGCATTAGCATTAGCATTACCCGAGATGTAAACCCGATCATGCAATTTCCACTCGGTACATCTCAAGTAATGCTAATGCCGACGGTATTGTTAGAATAAACTAAATACATACATACTTTAGGATGTTTGTAATTGCAGTTGAAACCTCGCAATGTTACTATTGCTATACTTGACATTTTCGAACATTCACCTTGAAATGACCTTGACTCTAACTTCAAGGCATATTCAAGGTGATGTCTTGAACGTAGAATTTTCTCCACTTTCTAAATTCGCGGTCAAAAATAGTGGTTCCCATTTGAAAAAATGAACTTGACCTTGAAATGACTTTCAATATCATGTTCAAGGTCAATCACTGGTACCATTAAATAGTCAGGGGAAAATCCTTAAACTTTTGTCTGAAACATTTTCTCCGAAAATGCACTCCCGATGAGATATTTAGGTGTTCGGGATTTTTTCCCATCACTGTATACTAATTTTTAGTATTGTACCGAGGCCCTCGTTGCGACCGCAACGGTTCGTTACCACTAAGCTACGCTCGCACGCTATGGATGCTCGTTATTTGAGGTAGAAGACTAATCTATTTGAAGCACCCGACGATCAACAAATTTTCATGGTCATGATTTTAATGTTCTACAACTTGTTAGATATAATAATATATAATGTTATAATAAAAAAAATATTCAGTGAATGAAAAAGTGTCATGTAAATGTTACATACAAATGCCACATACCGGTATTGATGTATCAAATATCTTATTTTTAAGATTTTTCAACGAATGAACATTTGTTATATGAATGTTACGTACGATTGATACATACTGGTTATATAATGTTCGTGAGGTATCAAATACATCATTATGTACGTCTTTTCGGTGCGTAAAGTAAACTCGTGCGTAAAGTAAACTTTACGCACTCGATTATACTTTACGCACGGGAAAGCCGTACGTAAACAATATTTCGGCACACGTGTGTATGTGTAAAGTTCTTTACGCATACGCACTTGTATCGAAAACTACTATTTTTGAAGATCACATATCGAAATGCCGAGAGAGAACATTTGTTATAAATGTTACATAAACTTGTCGTATGCAGTATAATCTCGATATAACGCTCTTCTAGGGACCGATAGTAAATAGCGTCATAAACGGAAAAGCGTTATATGCGGGAAAAGTCACTCACTTCATATTTTTTGTTAGATTATCGTTATTTTATTAATGCACCTGATTTATTTTTATAAGAATATTAATATACATTGATAATGTATTGTTTATTAGAAGTTTAAAATGGTTTGTTGCAGTTTATTGCATTTCGTTTATTGATGAGTGGTACTCAACAATTTAGAAAATCTAAAGATGCAGTCATCATTTTTTGATAAAGTGTGAGAGTGGATAACGATTATAGAAGGAAATAATTAAAAATATTGTGTATTTTAAGTATGCCGCATTAAAAACGGCAATTTTTTAAATAATCACGTTTAAAATAGAAATGATTAAACCTGTATATCATTTTTAAAAGAGTACGTAGATTAGTGACAACGTAATTTGTTCGTTTTTATGTTAGTAACAAATTGGATTCAAAACAATTAATGATATGGCATGCAAATTATAATGGATAATCTAAATTAATTTTATATTTCTACAAAACTTATTACAAAGCTTTCAACCCCTGTAGTTTATTATCAAAAGCAGGCACATATATAAGACTCTAACTATTATTTAGTGGATTTATTTAACTACATTTTGTACTTAATATCTTGCATGGCGTAGATGCAGCATAGAAAAGTTTTCAATAATTTGTAAGAATCACAAGTGAAAATTTTCGTTTTTCAATTCTGGAATGTTTGTAGCAAGTGACTGTGTTTACTAATTGACTCATAACAAGTTACTGAGTTTCAGTTGGCATTTTCTCATCTGCGTCACGCTACTATCACTTACCGAATCTGTATTATGAGAGATCCTCATATCTGTTCAAGTGATGAAACAGCAACTAATTTAAAAGGAATATATTATTATAATAACAATTGTTATGGTGAATAAAATGTGCCTAACGATGTCCAACACGAATTATCAGACGTAACCTATTTTAAAGTCGATAATAAATTCGAATTTAGGAAACGCGAAAATTTTGCAAGTGTACTGGTGGAACTATAGGCGCGAATCGTTGCTACGTCTTTTAAATGAATATAGTCCGGTAATAAATTAGCCATTACGTATTTCGACGACATTCTGTTATTTGCGGAAACACGGAATGAACTGCTTGAAAAATGGAGGCAGGTGTTGGAATTACTCAAGAAGACGGGACCTTAAATTTCCAAAAGTGTAAATTGCACCAGTGGAAAGAAAGGTTCGTGCAATCTTAGAGTTTTCGAGGCCAAAGAATGCTCATGAAGCCCGACATTTTCATGGGATGCCAAGCTATTTCCATCGATTTATTCAAAAATTTGCGCTTAGAATGTAGTAATTTAAGGGTTCGAAGTTTGTGTGGAAAGATCATCGGGATCAAGCGTTCGCATGGATTGAAGAAAGATCATCGTCGAATTCCATGCTCGCACATAATACCTTGGCGATGCGAACGGAACTTCATACGGATGCTTCCGCTGAGGGTCTCGACGCAATGATGCTCCAAGTTGACGAACATAATATTTTACACCCGGTATACGCGATAAGCAGGAGAACATCCGAAACCGAAAAACTGTACCATTTGAGTAAGCTAGAATTGCTAGCGATTGTGTGGGTGACAGAACGACTGGGACCTTTTTTGATAGGCATTCACTTCGACGTCTATACCGACTGTCAAGCCTTAGTTTATGCGAATTCCTTGAAGATAAAGAATCCTCAAATCGTATGTTGGCTTAGTTCTTTGACGGAATTTGATTACGAAATTCATCATCGAAAGGGCTAAAGAATGCAGTACGTGGATGCTCTTCAGATGAATCGCTAATTAACGCATCTATTTTCAACACACTTGTTCGGGAAGATGATATACTCATGTATCAGAGAAGCGGCGAAGAGTTAAAAGCAAAAATTACAATTCTGAAAAAATCGGAGCAAGATAGTTCACGAAGAGAGCAGGTTGAATCTTTTAAAGAATGGACTCCAGTATAAACGTGACAACGCTCACGACAATAGAGAGCTTTAGGTTGTACCAAGGGCAATAAGGAAAGCGGTAGCTATAAAGAATTACGACCTCTCTAGAATTCGCGCAACATATTATTGGCCAAGAATGCAGAGTTACGTAAGTAGGCACATTGCGACGTGCGTAGAATGCCTATTAGGGAAAAATCGAGTAGGCAAAAAGAGCGGTGAGTTGCATCCGATTCCTGCTGAGACGAGGCCGTTTGAGATTGTTCATTTTGACCATCTAGGACAGTTTGTATTAAGCACTAGAAAGAATAAGTATATACTTGCTGCTATCTGCAATCTTACCAAATTCGTGCAATGGGGTTCACCGGTAAAATTTTTGTATTGTTTTTTATTGTTTTAAATAATAATTTAGGTCATAAATAACACAAATAAAATCTAAAAAACAATTAATTCATTAATTTGGGTATTTTATTTGCCAATTAAAAACTCTTCCGTTTGAACGCGCGCCAGTTTCGTGTGACGACACTATGCGGGTTCGGCTGTCAACCAATCCCGTTCGCATATTCTGCTGTGCTTTTATGTCATGTTTAACCTCACCGACGAAACAAGCTGATCGACCTATAATGTATTCTGAAGTCCTGCGCAGTATCAATGAGTCGAAAGCTCTTCCTATAAACATACCTCGTCTTATTATCAAACAAAAAAATAAGCAATTAGCAAATGTTACCAAGAAGGAATTATATGCCAAAATCAAACCTGATAAATTGCATATCGGGATATCATATCTGAAGGAAATGGCCAATGGAGAAATAACAATAAAATGTGATAATAAAGTTAGTTTGGACAAATTGGAGGAAGAATTAAACAAAAATATGGGTGAAAACTACGAAATAATAAAAGCCGAGTTGAGAAAACCCAGAATATAAATTCCTGGAATTATGCAGGAGTTCAGTTCTGTGGAGTTACGGGAGGTGATAATAGCGCAAAATTCTTTAGAATGTGATCATAACGATATTACTGTACTGCATATACAGAGGAACCCAAGACTAAATAATTTTGTAGCCTTCTTTGAAACAACTCCAGTAATATTCAAAACTCTCATGGCTCTAAAGAAAATCTATGTTGGATGGCAGAGGTGTGCAGTTATAGAAGACTTTAACATAAGCAGGTGCTTCAAATGTAATGGCTATAGGCATAGTGCTAAAAATTGTAGAAGTGACCATCAGATCTGTGCCCTATGTGGTGAATCAGGACACCTGAGTCGAGAATGCACATTAAGGGATGACAAAAAAACTAGACGATGTGCCAATTGTATAAAAGCAAACACCCGTTGGAACAGCAACTATAACGTAGAATATGCAGTCTTTGAAACTGAAGTCTGTGATACTTTTAAAAATCTTAAAAAACAGATCATCAAACAAATTAACTATGGCTAATAACCATATACAATTATTAGATCTTATAGAGGATAACTTTAAGGCTATAAAATTAAATTCGTTTAACGAATGTAAAGAGCTCTTATCGAATAATATATCGAATATAATATAACCAGTTATCTATACTTCATATTAATATTAGAAGCTTAAGTCAAAATTTTGATCAACTGGAGGCAATACATAACACATACTTAAAAAAACTTGACATTTTAGTCTGCACAGAAACATGGAACATAGAAAGCAATCATTTATTTACATTGCAGGGATATTAAGCTATTTATAATGAGGGGAAAGCCAAACAGAATGACGGTGTAATTAAAGGTAATTAATTTGCAAGTATCCAACTGTAAAGGAGAACATAAAATAAATATACTTGCTATGTATAAATTACACTCCGTCAACACACATTCATTCATCACTGACCTCCAGAACTACTTAGAAAGGGATGCACTTGAGAATACCATAATTATAGGTGACATTAATATCGACTTGTTATCGAATAATGTGGATAGTGAGTACTATAAATCTTCATTGAGTTCGCTTGGATATATATCTACTATTAATGACATAACGAGGCCTGCAGGTTTGAGTGGCACCTGTTTAGACCACATTTTTATTAAAAGCAAAGATTCGCTGGACAACATTGCTTCTGGAATAGTACAGGTTGAGGTGACAGATCACTATCCTGTAATGTTAGTAATTAACACGCCCAATCAAGTTCCAAACAGAAGCCTACACGAAGGAGTTAAAAGAACGATAATGATGGACCGATTACAAAAAGAGCTGATGAAAGAAACGTCGAATGGGGTATACACCGAGAGCAACCCCAACTTAGCCACAGAAATTTTCATTGCTAAACTAAAAAAATACATTGATGCAGCTACCTCTTTTGTTCCAGAAACAATAGTCCTTAACAAAAAGCCCTGGATTACCAATCAGCTAATTAAAGATATGGAAACTCGCGAAAAAATATACAAAAAGTCGAAGGACCTTCTCCATACGAACAGATCCAAAGAAATTAATTATTATCGAACAAAGTACACCACGTTTAGAAATAGGCTTAAATCACGTATGAGAAATGCCAAAATGAACTATCAAACGTTACACGTCCAACAAGCTGAAAATAATCCGAGCAAATTATGGAAGGCAATCAACGAAATTATCAACAGAACCAAAGATGGGAAAAACCAGCCCGACAAAATACGAGGAGAAGATGGCAACATCATGAACGACGAGCATGCGATTGCAAACACATTTAATAATTTTTTTGCGACGATAGGTAGTAAATTAGCTGCGAATTTCAATGAACCGTTGATTAGCCCTGTAAATGTTAAACGACAACTTGATACTATGGTTTTATTTAGCACAACCATACTTGAAATTGAATCACATCTTTTGTCATTAAGTGATAAAAAAGCAGACACGACAATATTCCCACTATAATTTATAAAAAATTTGCCAAATGGCTGGCACCTCCAATTGCTTTTATCATTAACCGCTGGTTTGAAACGGGAGTATGTCCCAAACACTTTAAACATGCAATTATGATTCCAATTTTTAAGTCTGGGGATAAGTTAAACGAACAGAACTATAGACCGATTTCTTTATTACCAGTTACTTCAAAAATCTTCGAAAAATGTCTGAAAAATAGAATAAGTAGCTTTCTCCTGTCAAAGCACATCCTGCACAACCAGCAATACGGTTTTAGAAATAATATGTCAACTGAAATGGTTATTGCCGAAGTGACTCGTAAAATTTATTTAGCATTGGAACATAGTGAACCATGTTTAGCAATTTTTATTGACCTAGCCAAGGCCTTTGACACTTTAAACCACGATATGCTTTTACTTAAATTAGAAAACGTTGGCCTGAGAGGCAAAGTACTAAATTTATTATCTAATTATTTACAAGATCGTTCACAATGTGTAAAAATAGGGAATCACTTCTGCAATACGCATAGTATATCTTATGGAGTACCCCAAGGTTCAATTCTGGGTCCTCTACTTTTTTTGATATACGTAAACGATATGTTTCAAATGTACCAAGATGGAGAGTTAGTAGCGTTCGCAGATGACACCGTACTCATAGTGAAGGACAAGACTTGGGATATGCTTTCCAGTACAGCCACCGAAAAATATCAAAGACTTCATAATTACTTCACGGCTAATTATCTCACAGTAAATTTAAATAAAACTGTTTTCGTTCCCTTTGGCTGCTACAGAGATAGCATACCTCAGGATTTGCGTGTCATAAATCACTTGTGTGACTCGATGAGTTCAAATTGCAATTGGCAGGAATATCACGGGCAAGTCATACGCGGTACCTAGGTATTGTGATAGATTCTTACCTAAAGTGGGATTGCCAAACAAGAAGCATCATAGGGAAATTAAGGTATCTTTCATGCGTTTTTGTTAGACTCAAAAAAGTTATCGAGACGCGTCACCTTTTTAAAATTTATCATGCACTGTTACAGCGCGGCCAAACTGACCAACATTTCCGATCCCATTCAAGGCGCGTTTCTTCTCCCACCGCTTTCCGCCGCGTCACGCGAGACTCCGCCTCTCGAGGAATCAGGCGCGAGCAGGAATACCGCGAAAGTTGACTGCCGGCGCGCTGCTATGCGGAACTCGCTTCGTTTCAATTATATGCACGCAGTGGATTTGGATGATTGGATCTTCTCAATGTACTTTATTCAATATTTCGCTTTTATTATAATTGAACAAAACATAATAGCTGTTCATTTTTCTATGAGACGCATTATTTTCTAGTATACTAGACGTGCTAATAACATAAATCCGCATTCATTTTCAAAATCGTATTTTCGTATGATATAGTTTCATGAATCTTTTTTTTTACAATTTTAATATATTTTTCATGGCCACAAAAAATATCTTCAATCCATGTCTTTTTATCTAGAGCGGGAATTCAATGAATCATTTCCGTTTATTCAATCTATTCCACCATTAAAATCTACTTTTGGACTCATAAAATACAGAAAATTCATATTTCTGATATGAAAACATAAATTCATGCAACATGTTAATTTCACTGAATTTGCATTAATTTTAAAAATTGTAGTTGGTATTGAATTTCAATAATCTTTTCTTCATAATTTTGATTTATTTTTATATTTTAGTTCATTTTAGTTAAGTTAAATTTATTTTAAAAAATATCATTACGATTTAATAATCATAAAATTTGAAGTTATGAAAAGGAAGGAATTAATTGCTTCAAGATGATTGTGAGCTGGAATTTAATTTTCAGTTTTGGGATGGAATTTTGGAATTAATACTTTTAAACGTCCTTTCGGAAATATATTACAGGTTGGACAGTAATGGCAGATATATAAGCTGTATGATTTACTTGATTGATAATCCCAATTAATTTGCTATTCTGATCCTTATCTTAAAAAGAAAAACAATTATTTCATGCTCGCATCCTCGTTATTTGGATTAATTCATTTAAAAGGGAAATAGTTAATTTTAAAAGGGATAATAGTTAACTTGAAGGCCTCTACGTTTTATTATTGTATGCATATATGCATTTCAGAGTCATATTTCCAGTGGATCGTTAAAAATCCATGATAGACATACCATATAATGTCCACTAAAACGATTATGGCGTTGAAATTTGTTGAGAATCTCAAATGTTGCCTAAATTTTTAATTACGAAATATAATAATAATATACTCAGTTTGCTTGAATTATGTAAACAGAATGGTTATAAGAACAGAAATTGCCAAACTAATTTTGTAGATTAGAAATGAAACATTAAATATGAAAAAACGAATGCCAAAGTTACCGAAACCATTACGAGAAAAAAACACAAAACATTAAAAGAGTCTATTTTAATACAATATAATTAAATTATAGTAATATGAAAGCTAGCTAATAATATTATATAACAAACATTTCTATTAATTGGAATAATATTAAACTGTATAAATCTTTGTCAATTCTCAATTAATTCTCTGAAAATTGTCTTTAAACCGATTAACTACGTAATGTAGAAAAACCAATGATTTAATTAGTTTAATTTTTTAGGAGTAAAGTTGTTCCACTTCATAGGTTACGTTGAAAAGAACCGGATACAAAAGCGTATGTACACTGGAGAAATAAAATAATACATTGCATAGAACCATCACTAATGGGTATTATCTGTTTAATTATAAGACAATAAAAATTTTTATTAAAGCCCATTGACAAACGCTGGTATCCATTTTACCATAGGGCAATATCGAATATAATTTATGGAATTATGTCATATCATACACATCAATCAATTTTGTATACTTTATGAAATGGTTTACAAATTTACGAGTAGAATAAATGCAAGAAATAAGTAGCAATTATTCATAGAATTTTGAATTTAAATAGAAAAGATATTTCTTAAATGTTTCTTTTCCACATTCAAAATCCTCAAAAGAAGAATAGACCAAAATTATAAAGTAACGATTAATGAAATTTGATCACATTATGAAAATACAGTTTATAAAATTAGTGCAAATTAATTAAGTAATTACGTAAATTATAACAGCATGCACACAATACAGTAAAATTAACACATTGCATGAAATTGTATTCTCATATCAGAAAAGTGAATTTTGTGTATTTTATTAACCCAAAACTAGATTTTAATGGTGAAATAGAATCAAGAAATAAATAAAAATGATTCATTGAATTCCTGCTTTAGATAAAAAGATATGTATAGAAGATATTTTTTGTTTTCATGAAAAATATATTGAAATTATAAAAAAAAAAGATTCATGAAATTATATCATACGAAAATGCGATTTTGAAAATGAATGCGGATTTATGTTATTAGCACGTCTAGTATACTAGAAAATAATGCGTCTCATAGAAAAATGAACAGCTATTATGTTTTGTTCAATTATAATAAAAGCCAAATATTGAATAAAGTACATTGAGAAGATCCAATCATCCAAATCCACTGCGTGCATATAATTGAAACGAAGCGAGTTCCGCGTAGCAGCGCGCCGGCAGTCAACTTTCGCGGTATCCCTGCTCGCGCCTGATTGCTCGAGAGGCGGAGTCTCGCGTGACGCGGCGGAACGCGATGGGAGAAGAAACGCGCCTTGAGTGGGATCGGAAATGTTGGTCAGTTTGGCCGCGCTGCACTGTTATCATCAATTCTTAATTATGGAATTATATCTTGGGGTGGTGCCTATGAGGCACATCAAGTCACTTGAGGTCTTGCAGAAACGTGTGCTTAAAATTATCCTAGGAACAAGTATGAGATATCCGTCAAATTTTGTTTTTATAGAAACTAAAATATTAGATATTAGACAGAGTTTTGTAGCGGCGGCGGCGTTGGCGTTCTCCATAGAAAGGAACATCCTCAAATACAGCGATCATTTAGTTAATACCAGAAGGAATAGATGTAAATATGCGATCATTCCAATTAGGAAAAAAACGGTAGCGAGACAATGTTTCGATTTTGTGGCAGCCCGATGCTATAATGAACTAATGCTGTTCAGTCGCAATTTGAGAAGTGTCGATAGGGTAAAAATTAAAAAAATATTGTTGGGTAGCCCTCGCAAGTTATGCCACATTGTAATCGAAGGTTCATACCACCTAGAATAGTCAAACCCAAATCTTGTTTAGTGTTACTTTTTATTTTGGCAAATTTTATGTTTATACTTTAAATTTGTTATTTTTTTATTCAGTATAGTTTAAGTCTTATAATGTTTTTTCTTTTCTTTCTTCTGCGATTCTCCTCAACTTGTGACGCAGTCGTGTTTACTGCATCACTTATGTCACGTACGGGTTTAGCCTTGCGAATGTACAAAAACTTACTATAGGACCATTATTATTTTTTTTTGTAAATATGTAACTTTGTATATATATGTACTGGTTGGAGAATAAATATTATTATTATATATAGGTAACATTTATAAGCTACAAGGATGCACCTTTGGACGAATCATCGTGACGTTACTGTTTGTCGCCGCGTGTATATTGAACCTATTTGTAAAATAGCAGGACTTACAACCCTTTTTTCCATAGTACAAGTTTGTTTTTTCCATTTTAAAAATTTTAAACATGACATAAATGCACAGTAGAATATTCGAACGGGATTGGTTGACAGCCGAACCCGCATAGTGACGTCACACGAAACTGGAGCGCGTTCAAACGGAAGAGTTTTTAATTGGCAAATAAAATACCCAAATTAATAAATTTTTTTTTTCGATTTTATTTGTGTTATTTATTACCCAAATTTTTATTTAAAGCAATAAAAAATAATAAAAAAATTTTACCGGTGAACCCCATTATATGTTGTACGAGATGTAAAGACTCTTGTAACTGTCCAAAAAGCTAAAGAGATAGCGGAGCGATTTGGAACTCCAAAGTCTTTCATAACCGACAGAGGTTCTGCATTCACGTCCGCAATATTCAAAGAATTTTGTGCTGAGCATGGAATCAAACACACTTAAAATTCAAGTTGGCACCCGCAAGCAAACGGTGAGGTGGAACGTTTAAATCAGACGATTTTGTCAACAACCCAAACGAGTTTCACTTATGACGATGGACGATTTCGGAATACCAGCATACCTGACATTGAATGAAATCTTAATAGTTCTATCAATAAAACCACAGGTCGAACTCCTTTTGAGATGCTCTACGGTGACTTACTTAGATTCAAAGAGGGTTTAAGTATAGAGAATTAACCATTGATGCTGAAAGCTATAAATTGCATGAAGAAATTCGGAGCGAAGCAATTAGAGAAATCGAAACGGAGCAGAGGAATGCTAAGGAGCGGTATGATAGAACGCCGATTAAAAACGTAACTTATAAGATTGGAGAAATAGTATTTTTTTAAATAGTATTATTATTAGCAACCGGAGAGTCTACGAAGTTGCAACCGCGTTATAAAGGACCACTTGTAATTACTGAAGTTTTACCATCCGACACATACCGTATTCAGAGACTGGGAACCGATTTAAAAAAATCAAGAACCACAGCACATGTAAGGCAGCTAAAACTTTGTCAAGGAGCATCCCGTGGCGACGAAGACTGCAGTGAGCACACGGATTCAGAATCAGACAAATTCTAACATCGGAGACATAGTGCATCGACTAATGGAAAGACGCTCTACGTGCAAGTGAACAAATTCAAGGTAGTCGCGGAATTCAAACTTGCGTAAGGATGGCCGATTGTTACAATTCAAATGTACGCGGGCAAAAGGGCGACATAAGTAATTGCGCAGGGGCGCTACGAAGCGGCGACAGATTTAATTGGTGCGAAACGAAGAATGGTTATTAAATGGCGGCGTGGGCAAGTAGTGACGCGCGCGATATACCGCCTGATTATTTGGGTCATTTTTGCCACCCGAACAGAAAAGTTGCTTTGGTGACATGTATAATCTGTGACCGCGTATTTTGTAAGTCGGAATTCATTAGGAAAGTGCAGGAAGGAAACGGTTTCTTCGTAATAAGACATGTAATAGTTTGTTCAGTGCACCCTAACCTCACCTTCGACGACTTCAAAACATGTGATCGGAATACGGAAGATGTAGAGACATTTAATATACAAAGGAAAATCGTCATACTCCAAAAACACGTGGAAAATATAAAAAACGGACTAAATGTTACCAACGAGTTTGTCAATGAAGACATGGAGTACAATGATACAGTTGATGCAGATGAGACTGCATCAGTCACGAGTGAGTCGGCATCAATTACAACCGAAAGAAGTAAAAAACGAAAATGCAACCAAGATATCGCTTTAAAAGAAGAAAATTAATTATTAATAAATCTAAATAAAGAAATAAAACAAGAAAACGAACAACTGAAAGCATTAAATATTGAAATAAAAGAAAACAACACTACACTGAAAGATCATATTAACACATTAAAAGAAAACAACAATACGCTGAATGAAAACAATAATTTATTAAAGGGAAACATAAACCTCCTAAAAAACGAAATGGAACATCAAAAAACGACTCAAATTGTTCCAACATATGCAGCTATAGCAAAATTAACGGATGTAAACAAGAGGCACACACACACACAAATGACAACAGTAATTGTAAAACCAAAACAATCTCAAGACTCGTCGAAAACAAGAAACGTAATTAAAAATAACGTTAAACCATCAGAAAGACATGTAAAGGTAAATAATATTAAAGAAACTCGAAAAGGAGATGTCCAAATAAAATGCTACACTAAAATTGACGCCGAAAAATTAACCAAAGAACTCGCGGTAAAAATAGGACAAAATTATACTATAGAAATTGTAGAAAAGTTAAATCCAAAAATAAAAATAGTCGGTTACTCTGGAAACATGCAAACAGAAGAACTTCAGAACGAAATTGCGACTCTAAATTTCGAAGATCTCGATCAACAATGTATCAAAATAACATACATAAGAAATTCCTCAAAAGAAAAACAAGGAATTATCTTTGCCGAAGTTGACATAAAAGCATACGAAGTTATTATGCAAAATAACTATAAAATTAACATAGGATGGGAGCGCTGTAAAGTATACGACGACTTACAAATAAACAGATGCTTTAAGTGTAGCAGATATGGCCACAATGGAGCAAAATGTCGAAATGAAACCCAAATATGCTCGCAATGTGCAGGATGTCATGACACAAAGTCATGCAATAATACCGAAGGTAAAAAGTGTATAAACTGTATAGACGTTAATGAGAGATTCAGTTTGAGAAGACAAATCAATCACTCAACAAACGATATAGAAAACTGCGAAACATACAAATCTCGTAAGCAATATATTATATCTAAATTCAACTATCCACCGAAATTATAAATAATTTAAGCAATTTTTTACAACATATACAAACCCCACAGATACAAACAAAAATTTATGACTCGCAACAAATATGTCATGCCGAAATTTCCAAACTCGCGCCATCAATTAATATAATGCATACCAACATCCGCAGCATAAATAAAAATTACTTAAACTTAACTCTATTTCTGCACTCTTTTCACAACCAATTTGACGTTATAGTTGTTACCGAAACTTGGTCAGTCGAAAATGTCAACTTATATAATATTTCTGGTTATAAAGCCATATACAACGGTGGACGCAGAAACCAAAATGATGGAACAATCATATACGTGAAAGAAACCTTATCCTATACATACAAGATAATACCAATTAACGAAAATAACGCAATTAACTTAACAATACTACTACCATCTATGGACAAGATTGAAATAATGGCTTTATACAGACTACATTCAGAAGATCTAGAAACCTTTACAAACAGTTTGACACCAGCACTCCAATCCTTAGATCCCCATGCAGCACAAATATTTATTGGAGACATTAACATAGACATAATGAACAATAATACATCTACTTTGGAATACCTCACAGAACTAAGTTCACATGCATTTATACCGGCTATCAATAAACCTACAAGAGTACATAATAACTCAGCAACGTGCATCGACCATATATTTTACAGGCAAGGAAGAATAGATCAAAAACCTCTTGCAGCTATCTTAAAAGTTGCAATAACAGACCACTATCCTACTATCATTTCAATTCCAATACAGCAACGAATAATACAAAACAATTTGCAACAGCCTAAACGCAAAATTAATTTTGACAAACTAGCCGAAATTGCAGCGAATGAAAATTGGAGCGATCTGTACTCAATAAACGACGTAGACACCTGTGCTAACACACTAACCGCAAGAATACAAACTCACGTAGATAAAGCAGTGGTACCGTTCACAAACTGCACGATGAGAAAAAAAAAAGACACCATGGATTACCCAAGGACTGTTACAGTCAATGAAAATAAGGGACAAACTACGTATTGAAGCCCATAACAATCCTAATAACTACTATCTAAGCAACAAGTATAAAAAGTATAGAAACTATCTAACAGCACTACTCACAAAAACAAGAAATAAATACTACGAAAATTCAGTTAACAACTCCGGAAAAGACCCTAAAAAATTATGGCAAATAGTTAACAATATAGCAGGAAAAGGTCTAAACACTAACCGCGAGAAGATAACGAAAATAAAAATCCAAGGACAAGATGTTGTAGAGGAAGCCCAAATAGCAGACGAATTCAACAAGTATTTCTTTAATATTGGCAAAAATCTAGCGGCAAAAATTAAGCAAATTCCAAAACCACCCTGGAAAGGACCATCTCAGCTGAATTCGATGTATTTAACAGAGACCGATGAAACAGAAATCAATAAAATTATTTCATGCTTAAAGACTGGTAAGGCAACAGGCCCTGGCCAAATATCAACTGAATGCCTAAAAGTAGAAGCTCTCTTTATTGCTCGACCACTATCACATCTGATAAATCTTTGTTTCAGCAAAGGCCAATGCCCTATACAATTCAAAATGGCTAAAATCATCCCAGTTTATAAAGCCCAGGTGATAAACATGATGTAAACAATTACAGACCAATTGCAATAATATCCTCAATAGCAAAAATTTTTGAAATATGCTTGAACAATAGAATAACTCAATTCCTTGATCAACACAATTCGATAAATTCCCAGCAATATGGATTTAGATCAAACAAATCCTCAGAAGATGCAATAGGTGAGGCAACCCGATATATATATTATGCTCTCAATCGTAGCAAACCCTGCCTTGCCATTATTATTGACTTAAAGAAGGCTTTTGACACACTCGACCATGGTATCCTCTTACAAAAACTAGAAAAATATGGTATTAGGGGCGTCACTTTACAGTTACTCTCGTCATATTTACAACAGAGACCACAATATGTTAGCGTAAATAATATACAAAGTAGATATTTAAACTCCTCTCATGGAGTTCCTCAAGGTACAGTTTTAGGACCACTCCTATTTAATATATACATCAATGATCTCTTCAACATCGACACAAAAGGTAATATTATTGCGTATGCGGATGACACTTTTATATATTATGAAGGACCCTCATGGCAAAAAGTTCTAAGCATAGCAGAGACAGACTTTAGTAATATAGACAATTGGCTTGCCGCCAACAAACTGTCTGTAAACTATCAAAAAACAACCTGCATTACTTTTGGCTGTTATGAAGACAGCATACCAGAAATGAATAAATTATCTGTACAAGATTCCACCAGCTACAATATGAAACCAAACTGCACAGAATACAAAGAAATAAAAATTACACACGCAACAAAATATTTAGGAGTACACATAGATAACCACCTTCGATGGGACCATCACATAAACCAAACAATACGGAAACTACGATATCTCACTTTTGTTTTTAAGTCGTTACGAAATATCTTAAATAAACAGCTGATTCTCATGATTTATAAGAGTATATGCCAAGCCATATGGAGTTATGGCATCTTTGTATGGGGCGGCACTTACGACAACGTAATCAAACCCTTAGAGATCTTAAACCGAAAAATATTGAAGATAATAATTAAGAAGAATTTTAGATACCCTACAGATCAGCTCTACACCACCACAAGAACACTAAGCGTACGAAAAACACATCACTTAAAAGTTATTAATTACTATGCATCACATAATCTATTATGCTATGTCGAAAGACATCGTTCGACCAGATCAAACCTGCTATACACTGCTATAACTCCACTGAAACGAACAGCAATTGGACAGAAAGCGCACGACTATCTCGGACCTGCACTCTTCAATACCTTGCCACTCGATATCAGGAAGGAAATTCACGATAATACCTCAAGAAGAACAGCCAAGCGACCCATATTAAAACTACTACAGGACCACTTCATAAAACAAGGCCAACAACCGCACCAATAGAAGAATTCCAGAACCCCAATTACTGCAATACTTAACTAAACTGTGTCTTATTCTTTCATTATTATAATTAATATATTTATTATATTTTATTTTTCTATTATTAATTTTATTATTATTTTTATTAATATTTTATATTATTATATAGTTTATTGTTACTTTCATTTTTTTATTTTTATTTATTTTTACCGCCTTCTCACAGACAAGTTCCCTGAAGAACTTACGTGAGAACTAAACTTCGTTATCATCTGAACTACGAAATTACATACAACACCAAACTGTATCAACGATCGTCATGAAAACTGTACGAAGTATTATAAGGCAATAAATTGAATTGAATTGAATTGAAGACAAAGGTGTATGTATGTATGTATGGCACATTATGCCGAGACGGCGCATGAGAAGCGTCTCCCTGAATTTGCGTATTGCATGGTCCAAAATCCCAACAACGAACGGTGTCGCAGCATACGTGTCGTTAGCGACGAAATTTGGAAAAACGTGCCGAGCGTGTCGACGTTATCTTTGGGGGAAACTTGCTCGTAATACGAAAAACTTGTAAGAAGCCATGCGACAAGTCGTGTGAATTCGAAACGTCATTCGTGTCCTGCGAAAAAATGTCTTTGTGGTTTTGAGAAATGAACTTTGATTATACTATATCTAAAAAATATTGCCTTATTCGCGAAATCCTCACGCTCCTAACTTCTAATAATCGGAAACGCTACTTTCATGTTTAGATCATTTAGTTGATACTCCAAAGGTTCACAATACTGATATACTTGAAGGCCAGTATTTAAGAGTTTTCTTTCGTCTTCTTTCTTTATTGCTCTATTATACGCTTTAATTAGTAGTGAGTACCAGTTATGTCTTATAGCGTTACTAGATTTTAAGGAAAGTTCTTTTAACATATTACAACATACTTCGGGATACCTCGTTTCTTGCATTTGAATTAATTGTGAGAGCCAGGATAAGGAGCGTATTAATAATTCTCCTTCAAGTGAAGTTATATCTGTTTCGCGCCTTAAACCCTAATTAGGGCAGTAGACCGGAAGCTTTAACTATCTTTTATAAAAAGTAGCTTGAACGGAATCAAAGAGTACGAGGTTTCGTAAGCCCATACTTCCGAACCGTACAACATTACGCTTGATACTAGAGCATGGAATAACTGGTCCTTCGTTTCCCAAGTTCCTAAGTGCACAGATTTCAAAATATTTAAAGTTCCATCAATTGCAGTTTACGTTTGGCATTTAGAATGCTTAGTTTTTTTTTGGCAAATAAGGCCGAACTTGAAAATATACAATCCAAATACTTGAAACTGCTCACAATTTCTAATGGTTCTCCCTCGTAGTTAAAAGTCCACTTTCCCGATTTCCGATCTGTATGAAATATCATGATTTGATATCAAGATTTTCGATTTTTGTTTACTTACAGTTAGTTCGTCTTTTGACAGTATTCATTGAACATCTTGATCTTTCGTCTGAGGTGTTGACAAGAGTGCGCACATAAGACTAAGTCATCCGCGTATGCTGTACATAGTATTTCATGCTTGTAATGTATTGAAAGTCCTCGTGCGCCTTTTTCTTTGAAAAATTGCTCCAAATCCAAAATAAATAATGTAAAGAGGAGTGGGCTTAGTATTGCGTCATGTAAAACACCTCTAGATACCTGCACAGGCTCGGACACTTTAGTATTTGATCGGACTAAAATTGTAGCTCTTCTATAAAAATTCTGGCATACTTTTAAAAATTTACTCGAAATCCTAATCTTTCCTAGTTTTCCCTATAACATCTTCTTTGCTTTCACGAAATCTACGACAAAGAAGAAGACCTATTTATTTGTCTGACTCAGATGTATTTGTAAGATTGAAGCCAGTATAAAAATGTTATCTATGCCTCCTCTATTTTTTCGGAAGCCTGATTGGAATTTCGTTAGTTTATGTTCAAGTTGACATCAAGAGTAAAGTCTGTTAAATAAAATTTTGTGTTAAGATTTTAAGTACAGAATTGGCAAGAACTATACACCGATAATTAGATGGATTTTTAGTATCTTTTTATGAATCGTTAGTCCATGATTCTGGTACCTTTCCTTGGTCGTAAATTTCATTAAAAAAACATTCCAACCCACATAGAAATACAATCTCCCGAATATCCTCAGAATGTTACAAACATTACAATTGAAATATTAATTGTAATTGCATCATGTCCAGAATATTCTGAATATATTTCAAACAAAATGTTGCAAATGAGATATTTTGACAACATTTCATTTGAAACATTCTATATGTATAATTATCAGAATATTCTAGAGATGTGGGATTCGAAATGTCTCACAACATTTGAAACTTGATGTCGACCGTACGTTGCTCAGAAAATATTGCAGAACATTGCAGATGAGACATTCTGAGAATATTTCATTTGAGACATTCTCTATGTATTATTCTTAGAATATTCGGTAGATGTGTCATTTGAAATGTATCACTATATCTCAACTTTAACATCTCTAGAATGTTTTGCGAGAATCATTGCAGAACATTACTAATGAGACATTCTGGAAATATTTCTGTAACGGTCCGTTTTTCGTCCATCGACGTCTGTCTGACGTACCTCACTCAGTCGGTATGTCCAAGGTTAACGACGGGCAGAATTGACTACGGGAAGGGAAAACGAATGATCGAACACGTTTATCGCTTATATGCATATATTTATTGTAGTCGGTACATACATTACAACAGTAGTCGCACGGGTATACAGGGTACGAACCCCGAACGGAACAGCTGTTGGCGGTGACGCTGTCGGGCACCAGAGTTGCGGTAGGCTCGGGTAGCGGAAAGGCAAACCTTTCCTTCCGGGATGCGAAATGGAGGTGGACGAAGAGGCAATCCTCTTCCACAGGGTTGCAGGAATAGTATAGGAGTCCTCCCCTATGGAAAGTGGTCGGTTTACGCGACCGAGGTCCAGCGCCTTATTCTGCTGGAGAAGCAAACCTCTCCGGCTCGTTGCCCGACGACAACTGGCATTATACAATGCGCTACGCAATATATAGTCCGCCCGGACGAGTGGGGAAGCATCGTGCGTATCCAACGTCCGGAGTGGGGCGCGATACAGCGCCGTGCGCATGCTCATACGGCGGTATCCGTAGTGAGGGAAATTTAAAAAACTCGCGTTACACTCCCCCGTCTCCTCGGGACAGAAAAAAAGAACAAAAATTAAATAACTGGTCTATTGAACCAAAGCTTTTTAGCGACCGTCAGCTTAATTGCGCAAACAAGATGGAACTGCGGTTTACGACGGTACACCCGTTGGTCACCAATAGTAACAAAAATAAAACTTAATATTATCGGAAAGGCGACTTCCGTTCGCACACCCGGCGGGTATCATCATACAACAACAAAAAAAAACATAATGCAGTACTATAAACTCAGCACTAACTATTTAGCGTCTCTACTGGGCTTCGGTTGCTGGTTCTTCTTTGGTCGTCTCAGGGCGTCCGTTAAGGGCACGTCAGCGTCGCAATGCAGACGTGCCCTAAAGGTTACGCTCGTCAACACCCCGTCGGTGATCCATCTGGCCACGTATGTTCCCGTAGGATTAATGTGTCGCCAGGGGCGAGTCCATCTTGGTATGTGGCCTGGTACTACCACCTGTTGTGGACCCATCGTTACAAAAATCATATCCGGCAAGGCGTCGGAAGCGACTGCCGGCGGTGTCGCTGTTTCGGCGGTCGTTTCTGGTGCAGGCGGTACCTTGCTCGGTTCTACGGCTTTCGACGGTGACGGTGGGTCTTCGGATAGAAGTGCTGCTGGTCGTTAGATCGGTGTCATTTCGGTGGTGATGTTGCTGAAGGTGCTTCAGGTACTGCACGTGCTGCAGTGCTGTTGGAACGGTCGGATTCGACCAGTCCGTCCTGACTCTCGGTTGGACGATTCGCCGACATCCGCTTTTCTTCGATGCAGCGTTGCGGCGACAGTGGCACTAGTATTGGTTCCGGAAGTACAGGCACAAGGCTGCAGGTTGCGCCGACTGATGTCCTTATGTGGGTATGCAGCAGTCGGGGGATCCGATAACCTCTGCGAAGTCCTGGCTGGCGAATCGCAAATGACTTTGCGGTATTTCTAGCGGCGTCGCCGCGCCGGCTCGGCGACGGTCTCCACTGGTTTGCGGCGAAGTTGACGTTCCAGCGCGGATGAGGTTGGCGACGCCTTCGTAGAGGCAGTGCTTGAGCATCGGTGTACTTGACCCGAACGGGCATTCGTCGGCAAGGTTCGTGTTACCGTGGTCGGGGTAGCGGCTGACCCCTGAGCAACTCGACTCGTAGATGGTCGATCCATATGTAGCTGATGACTCGCAGCGGACGCGTTTTCACTGTTCGCGGGGGAGCGACTGTAATTGGCGGACGACTCGGGCGCGTTGGTACGCGGACGTAGGCCTGGTCCGCGCACATTGCCGGAGTGCGATCCATCTCGCGTGCCGATAATCGAATAAATGATCGGTGACGCGTCTGGCTCGACGACTTCGCGGATTTCTGCGGAGTGGAGCGTCGTGCTTCCACGCTTGGGGCGTCCTCGTCGTCGTGGCATGACGGCGGCCGGCGGTGGGACAACAGCTGGTGTCGCTGGTGGCTCCATGCACGGTGCGCTCGCGTCGGCCTTAAGGTCTGAGACGTGTACATTTCGGTATATCTTACCGTCCCGCCGTAAGTCTACTATCACTGTTGAGCGCACAGATTTCATTACGTATGGTCCGCTGTAACGCGCACACAGGGCTTCGCTTTGGTAAGCCGCTTTTTCCGAGAGTGGCCGTTCTCTTTTCCAGACGGTGTCTCCTGGTTGCGGACTCCACGGTCGGCGCCGGAGATTGCAGTGATGCTCCTGATCTGAGAAGGATATACCCAATTGATCATGGACGAGCTCCCTACGATCTCACAGCTGGTCCAAACGGTCGCTACGGGTGTCTCCTGAAATCGGGCGGAAAATCATCGTCTTAATCACCTTATTGATTCTTTTCACAGGGTTGCACTAAGGCGTGTATAATGGTGTTCGGCGATGCTCGGTCCCAGCATCTTGTAGCTAATGGCGGAATTGGGCTGACGTGAACTGGGTCCCGTTATCGCTGGTCAGTATTTCTGGCGCTCCATGTCGGAGGAACAGGGTGTCTATGACGCGTGTGACGGCTGGTATGGTGGCCCGGCGAAGTGTCGCTGCCTCTAACCACTTGGTGAACCGGTCTTGATATGTCAAGAACCACGTGTTGTCTGAACTGGGCGGGGTAATGTCTGCATTCTCGGATGTATCGCCTAGCATCCCTGGCGATACCGGGCCGATAATAAAAGCGGTAAAGTCGGTGCAGCATCTTGGTTAGTCCCAAATGTCCAGCGGTTGGTGTATCTTGACACTCCTGTAGAATAGCAAGGCGGTGTCTTTCTGGCACGCACATTTTCCTCTCGTGAATGTCCTCATATTGGAAACAGCTGGCTTTCTTAGTCGCGCTGTAATTTTTCTCGGCACCTTGAAGTAACCGAGATGCATATGCGATCACTTTTTCGCCATCTGCATGATTCTGCGTCAGGACACAGCCCAAGCCATAATCTGATGCGTCAGTCTGCAGGTTGAATTCCGTGGTGAAATCGGGACAGGTTGTGATCGGGGCACTGTTAAATTCGCTTTAACTCCTGACAGGCCTGTTCCACGGTATCACTCCACTTCCACACGGCGTTCTTGCGCAATAACACCGTAAGCGGTCTGGCAACCAACGAGAAATCGGGGATGAATCGTCGGTACCAAGATACCATCCCAATGAATTGCCTCACTCCGCAAAAGATGGTAATGCAGAGAATTTCTAGATATAATCTAGAAATATTGTTACCTGTGTAACGTGGGATGTTTCTAAGTTCTCACAAAAATTATTTTTCCCAGAGTTTTATCTTAGTCTGCCTTGCACAGCTTTTGCTAATAAAACTAAAAAAGGGAAATATATTATTTTCCAACGTTCGACAACCACAAGACAAGCTTTTTCAACGCCTGGCCGGAAAACACATGTCGAGCGATATCATAGAGTAGCTCGACTAGTCGGCGACATAGACAAAGACACGAATTTCTCGAAATCGTGTCAATTTATGATTTTTTCTAAATCGGCTCTTTGTTGCGCAATCCGAACGAGACTAACCTATTTCTAACCCTGAGTGTTATCTAGTAGCAAACTTAAAAATATCAGATATCTGTGGAACACTTCCTGTTGTCGAACACATCTGGAAAACTAAAAAGAATAAATAATTTTGTCCCGAATGACGTCACGTCTTTGCTGTCTTTCTTATAGTGAAACCAACAATTACCATTGCAACTTTTATATAATAATCAATTAACTATAATTTTGATTAATTATAGAAGCAGTTAATATTAACTTATTGTCAACGGACAATAAGATTTCTAGCGATAGATATTAATTTTAGTGATATGTCTTGTTTAATATAGTATTTTTAATTAGACGCTACTAATTTAGTATTTTATGATTATAGCAATAACTAATTATTATAAATACCATCGGGGTATTGCGCGATTATTACGTCATCCATTTGCGAAATAATTCATACTATTATTGCATATTGTTAATTATAATTGCTGCGTTTAGATGTAAGTTTTATAAGGTTACATTGTCAATTAAGATAGTATGCATCATATCTGCTTTTCCCAATTTCCCGGGCACAAGCCCTGTCCCTTTTCTCAATCGTCCAATCTTTATTTGGGACTCTCATCTCTTGAACATTGAGAGAGAGAAGTCCCAGACTTCTGACCGAGGTGACGATTTAGGAAAAGCAATTTTCCAAGTCAGTCAGAGAGTCGACCATGTAAGGTTTCATTGTTGGGTTTCATGTAAGGTTATATATGTATAAATTGGTTGAGGGGTTCGTTTGGGGACAGTTATGTATAAAAAGTGGCTATTATGGGGACATATGGTCTTTTTGGGGACAGTCCCCGAAAAATATAGATAAAAAGTGTATACTTTGAAACCATGATACTTCGGGGATATTTAAATGTATAGTTAAATATATGAGTATAACACAGAAACTAGTTAACGCAAAATCTAGGTCTAGGCAAGGTTCTATAGAGGTTGGGTTAGGATAGTATAGCTCTGCCCCCCCCCCCCCCCCGGGAACGCATTGTTAATTTGAAAACATATCCTCGAAATAGCCACTTTGTATAGCTGTCCCCGGAGTGACCCTTACTCGCATATATATATATATATATATATATATATATATATATATATATATATATATATATATATATATATATATATTATATAAACATATATCCGCCATTTTCAAATACACTTCCTTTTCCTTTTTCTTATTCCATTAAAATAACATTTTGAATTCGAAGGCTTGAGGTTGGACGCTTCTTCGTTAAGGTGCCGACATCAAGGTGTTGAATCAAACTATTTTGAAACTAAATTCATTGATCTTTAATTAAAATGCTTGAGGTTGGACGCTTCATCGTCAAGGTACCAACCTCGAGGTATTAGACATAAGGAAGATTTCTTCCTTTGTTTGGCATTAGATACGAATGCTTGAAGTTGGACGCTTCTTTGCCAAGGTATCAACTTCAAGGTATCATATCTGAGTGCACGTTTCTTTTGTTAATCACAATCCAATCCAATTTTCCTATATTATCCTCCAAAGTTACTATCTTCCACTTTTATTTAAAAACACCTGTATATTATAATATGTAAATTATAATAATTAATGGTAATAATAATTGTACATTTATTTCACCATTTCTCCACCATCCCGGTCGTCCCAAGATAAGAGGGACGAATAGTATATTACGACCCATGGCCAGAAAGTTGGATTTCCTGGCGCGCTTCGCCTCGAGCATCATATCACGCGCGCCAGGGCATCCAATTTTCTGGCCCTGGGTCGTATACTATATTTCTGTATCCCCGCCGAAAGTATATGTGAAAATAAAACAGTGTTGTGAGATGATCGTTTTCTTTGGCTCTAATATATATGTCTAACTAACTTTTATTCTTTCTGACAGTTGCCCGTCCGACTTTTGCAAAACCGAGGCGAAGCCGAGGGTTTTGCTGGTCGGGGCGGGCATTAAAGTCAATTATATACGTAAAAATGCATAAAATAAATTAAAATCTTTCCTTGGTTTTTATGAAAGCACAGACTATCGATTCTCGTCTCCATGCTTAATATCGCGCATGTGTATAATGGCGAACTTTCCATTTTTGAGGATTTGCACTTTGTATACGCAATAAAATCGATTTGCCGATGTTTTGAGGTTATGTTCAACTCATGTCAAGATAAGGTTACTATGCTAAGAGACACGAAAAACTCGTAGCCAATCACGGCGCAGGTTGGCACAAGCCCGGCCACAAAAGCCGTTGTTCCCGGAGTGAAATGCGGCCGGGAAGACCGTACTTTCGGCTAAGGGATACAGAAATAGTAATTTTAATCGGAGTTATAAGAAATTACATCTTCTTTCTCTAATTATTATCTTATACTCTGTTGCGTCCAAACTTTTCTAGATTTCAAGACTGATCATTTTTTCTCTCCAAAACTGTAGACTCTAGAGAGAATTTGTCAAAAAAGCAGTCTCAGAAGAAAATTCAATATCAATATGGTAACGACAGACAATCTGTGTACTTTAACCGTAGAAATTCAATATTATTTACATCAATGTTTACTTATTTTAGAGCAACAATGACGTTCAGACTATACTTAAAATACTATAGACACATCGCGCTCAGCTCGCTAGTCCCCGTACAAAGTGTACAGCCCCCCTTAAAAAGTGTAATGCTCTCGATATCAGTATATATTTTCAAATGATATATTTGTAATTTGCAAGTACAGAACATTTGCTACGACAACCATTCAATTCTGGTCCACGCGAAAATACAAATAGGTAGAGCGGTGCGCGTCCACGTCTATATGAGTCATTAGAGCGCCCAGTCGCACGGAACTTTAGTTTTATCATATTATCATTATCTATTTCTAATTTGGAATCGAATTGAAAATAACATTACGGGGTTTTTAACGAAGTAAAATTCACAATCATTTTGAATTTAAAAGATTCTAACTCGTTGAATATATTATACTATAATATTCACTCAAAAAATACATAAAATTTCAGTATATAAATGTATATAAAGTTCATATTTATTACGCTATTTTTTCTGTAGTAGCAAAGCGTCTTATATTACTCAATTTCAAAACGTACATTCGGGTGTGTCTTATATTGTTACATTATTACGGATCAGCTGAATGATGAACTAATAATGGCACCAAAAAAAAGAGCAATAATTTGAGCAGATATACGACCGGTCAGAAAAAAAGGACAACTGAATCTTTCAGCTCAATAGAGTACGACGCAGACAAATTGACATACGTTTTCCTTCCTAATCCCGATGATTCTGGCGAATCTGATATAATCGGTTCTGATGATTCAAATTATGAATTGTCGAGTAATGATGAAAGTCTTCAAGACAGAACTCTTGAAGAATATTTTCCCAACACGTCTTATGAAAATATTGAAAAAAATTATGCAAGCTCTCAGAAGAAATTGGAAGAAGGTCATGAGTACAACTGGGTGAACGGAGAAAAATTACATCAAGATTCTCTTGAAAATGAAATATTATTGTCCGATAAACAGAAAAAAAATATCACAAATTGTTCACCGACTGAATTATTTGAACATTTTTGTCTTATGATTTGAAATTATACATAATTGAAGCAACAAATGAAAATGATCACGAACTTTCTTTGGATGAACTGAATAAGTTCATAGGTATCATTATTTTTACTACATTCAATAAACGATCTTCTCGAAGAGATTACTGGTCACTCAATCCGTTTTTGAGATCTGAAACCGTGGCATCTATTATGACTAGAGATAAATTTGAACAAATATAAACTTGAAATATTCCGAAAAAACTTGATGCAATTCGACTTTTTTTCAACTGCACAAGCCGTTGATGAAGTGATGCTCAAATATTACGGAAGGTGTGGACTGAAGCAATTCATAAAGATAAAACCGGTTAGATTCGGAATCAAAATGTGGGAGCTTTGCAGTTCAAATGGGTATTTATTAAACTTTGACGTATATTGCGGTAAAAACTCACAAAATGATAAGTCATTAGCTAATTGTGCTCTAGGAAGCCGCGTTGTGATGACAATGCTCAAATATGTCCTAAAAACGACGTCTCCTAGAAAATTGCAAGAATTTCATGTATAATTTAATTTAATTTAATTTATTAAACTTTAAAAATTTCAACCAAAATTTACATACTTTTACAATAAAATAGAACGAAGAAACTCCAACCCGAACACAGTTTGGTTGAAGTGTTTATAATACTCACAAGGCTAGGCCTGACTGCAAGTATGCTATACGTATTGAACATATAAATATATCCGTACACAGATTAGCTCAAATTTAATACGTCGAACGTCTACTATTTCTCTTATTGATTTCTCTATCTTTCCTATATATTCACTAGTATTTAATCTAAATCTTATTACTGAGAATTTTATGACACACATCACGAGGCTGCATCATTACAATTTTCCGTATTCTTTTACGTAAACTTTTGTCCTTTAAAATAATTTTATTGTACGCTATCGCATTATATAATTTAGGACCAATGTAATCGTAACATCTTCGCGAAACTTCTTTCGTTCTATTTGGTAGTACAGCCAAGCGGTTTATCTTATTTCTAGTACATTTGCTATGGTCAACATACTTAATTATATCATATTTAATACAATAGTACAGGGCAGTTTCTGCATATTTCTGCCTAATATCAAATACCTTAGCTTCTTTAAAAATCGGATTTGATGCCCTACTGGAAGTAAACGGATTCAAACGGATAGAAAATAACGGATTCAAACGGATAGAAAATTTGTATCCGTTTGAATGCCCACTTTGCATTCTTTTCAATCGGTTGTTGTCCGTCAAAACTGAATACGTTCTGGATCCGTGGAATGGAAAATTGATCCGCCTCAATCCGTTCTAATATGAGCCTGTCGAATCCGTGTCTATCCGTATCTATCCGTGATATGGCACCGAGTGTGCACCTGTTTTTATCCGTTTCTATTTGCATAAATACATTCATCCGTCTCAATCCTTAAAAACTGAGTCAATATTTAGCCGCATATATCCGCCAGCGTATACGAAAATTAAATCCGCTTCTATTCGTTTGTATACTTGTATCCTTTTTTATCCGTAAAAATGTATAAATATTTATCCGCATATATGCGCCTGCGTATACGAAAATTCTATCAGCTTCTATTCGTTTGTATACTTTGATATTATCGTTTGTATAGTTTGTAATACAAAGCACGAACTATTTAAAAATTATGCATTTGAATATTTATTACCAGGATATACATCTTTGTATTAATTTAATGTAAGAATATTGTAAGATAGTCGTTAGGGTTGTTCAAGTATTGCGATTTTTCGAAATTGCCCTCCCTCCCCTTTCGTCATGTACATGGAAATATGCTCAAGTGGCTTGATTTTTCCGAATCACAGAGTTGCGCGGATAGGGAATTAACGGAACGAAAACATTTCCGATCCGCCACAGATAGTTAAAATTGCTCGCAGATGCCTACCGATGGAGACGCGGATTGAAACCGACGGATCGAAACGTATAGGCTCGGAAACGTATCGAAACGGATTGAAAACGATATGTGCGGACAGACAGTCGGATAGAAATCCGCGGATTAAAGCGGATTAGAAATGTAATTTGCGAATCGCGAATATGCGCGGATAGGAAACTATTGGAACGGACTCGTGTGCGATCCGCGGCAGTCGTCGAGAAATATTTAAAGTTGCACGCGGATACGCGCCGATAGAAACGCGCATTAAAACCGGCGGATCGAAACGTATAGGCTCGAAAACGGATCGGGACGGATAAAAGACGATATATGCGGATTGGTAGACGGATAGAAACCCGCGGATCACGACGGATTAGAAATGTAACTTGCGAATCGCGGATATGCGCGGATAGGAAAGTATTGGAACGGACTCGTGTGCGATCCGCGGCAGACGTCGGGATTAAATTAATGTTGGACGCGGATACGGACGGATTAGTCACGGATAGCCTTCGGATACAAGAGGTTAAAAATGTATTGAAACGTTATCAAACGTATATAAACGGATAGCCGAAGTATTAATACGGATAGGGTTTAAATCCGTTTACTTCCAGTAGGTACCTCCTATTTTTATTTAATATTATTTTTAACACTCTTTTTTGCATTTTGTACAATCTATCAATATGTACATTGCATGTCGCTCCCCACCCGATGATGCCATAGAACATTATTGATGAAAATAAAGCATGGTATACCATTAATAATTCATTTTTTGTTAACGATATTTTTAACCTTGTAAACACAAAGATCAAATAATTTAATTTTTTCATCACTAATGTTATATGGTGATCCCATTTTACGTGCGAGTCGATTTCTACACCAAGATATTTCGTATGATTTTCTCGACGAATTTTTAGGCAATTGCAGTTTCTAAACTGGATACAGGATTCTGGATTAAAATATATATTAAGAGTCCTTGGTATACTATTCGCATAGCAACCGAAGGGTACAGCTCTGCATACAGTAAAACTGCTGTTCTGCTGATACTATTGTTTCTTCCCATGTCTTCTCTTTCACAATTAAGACAGTGTCATCCGCAAATGCTAATATCTTTCCCTCTACGTTAATTCTAAATAAATCGTTTAAGTATAAAATAAATAATAAGGGTCCCTGGATTGATCTCTGCGGAACACCGCATACTATGTTTTCGGTATTACTATAAACGTTATTTATTCTTACACTTTGTGTTCTATCCCCTAGATAACTATGCAAAAGATCCAATACCTGTACTCTAATGCCATATCTTTCTAATTTTGTGAGAAGTACCTTATGGTTTAGGGTGTCAAATGCTTTAGCTAGATCAATAAAAATAGCTAGACATCGTTCATTTTTCTCCAGTGCTATAGAATTTTCTCTAGAGAGTTCAGCTATTGGATCCTCTGTCGATTTTCCTTCGCAAAAGCCGTATTGATTTTTACTAATTACGTAAATTCTATTGAGATACTTTAATAACCTTATTTTTAGACATTTTTCAAATATCTTAGATAGCGCTGATAATAAGGAAATTGGCCTATAATTTTCCACGTTTTGTGGATCGCCTGCTTTATAAATTGGGATAACAATCGCGTGTTTAAAGTGCTTAGGACAGATTCCTGTTGAAAATGAAAGATTTATTAAAAAACATATAGGCAAGGATACATGATTAACTACTAGTTTTAGTAGATCAGATGAGATATTATCTATACCCGGCGATTTTCCCGATTTTAAATCCCTTATATGTTTTTCTATCTCCAGAGGTAATGTCTCGTACAAAGCCATAGATGACTTGTTTCGGGCAATAGTTGGTATAAATTTTGTCTGATTTTTTATTTTCCCTACTAATTTACTTCCTATTTGCGAAAAATAAGTATTAAAGTTGTTCGCAATTTCTAAGTTGTCACGTGTTATACTCCCGTTTTTATCTTTAAGCATTTGTACTTGTTTTTTGTTTCTTTCATTTGTTACTACAATATTAGTTATTGCTCTCCACAGTTTATTTTGATCATTCCGCGCTTTATTTATTAGGTGTTTTTGGAGTGTGTCCTTAGTACTTTTTATTTTTACATCTAATATATTTCTAAAATCTTTATACAGTTTTTCATTATTTGCGTTGCTCTTCTTCCTCCTCCATTTCTTATACAGCTTGTCCCGGATCTTCATATCTTCTATTAATTCTACTGTTATCCATGGTTTCTTATTCTCTTTACAGAAATATGTCTTGGTGATTGTTGCTTCATCAATATATCTCTTGAGTATAAATATAAATTCATCCATCGCGCTATTTACATCTACTTTATTATATACATCACTCCATGTTTCATTCCGAAGCTGGCGGATCAATGTATTTTTATACATTACTTTTTTCTCATATATCTTCTTTTTTATCTTAGTTTGAGATCTTGTCCACTTCCAGCTCACAAAGATTGGATAATGGTCTGTTAGTTCAATCTCTACTACGTAAGAGTCAATGTCATCTATAGGATTTCTCGTTTTTATAAAGACATGATCTATGCAAGTTCTTGAAGTTCCACGATATCGTGTGATTGCGTTTATTGCAGATATATATATATAGCCGTTTGCACTCAGCATAGTCAAATATTGTTCGCTTAAAATATTAGTGCCAAAAATATTTATATTTATGTCACCCACAATAACAACTTCTTTTTCTATTAAGTCTTCTATATAATTTTGCAAATCTTCAATAAATTTTTCTGCCAAATAAAGATGAGGTCTATAGATTGCCAGTATTATTTGACGTTTACCTGATGGTTTAGTTACTGTAATTTTCATTACGTTAATTTTTCCAATTACAACAATTTCTTCAATAAAATGATGCTCTATTTTTATAAATAGTACGACACCGTCGTTTTGATTAAATCTTCCTTCATTGTAAACTGTTGAATATCCTGTTATATTGTGCCATGCAATATTACTAATATCCCACGTTTCTGTACAAACGATTATGTCAAGGATGTTTTTATATGAAGCTAGAATTACTTTCAGTTGGTCTAAATTTTTGGCAAGGCTCCTTATATTTACATGCATTAGATTAAATTTGTTACTTTTTTCTTGAAGTTGCGCAACACACTCCTTATGTGTCTCATATACCTGTGTATGTATACTAGGAACACTATATTCGTTATGTCTTTCCATAATCAGTTTTGTGTTCTATCGATTGTTTCAATTTTTTATAAGCGCTGCACTTTTCAAACTCATACGCTGCATGTTTTGTGTTAAAATCGCATTTCCACTTTTCATATGCTTTTTTGCAATTCGTACAGCAAGGCACATTACTTTCCCATTCTTTTTCTGCATGGCCTTCGAGACCACATTTCGCATAAACTTGAGTTGGATGGAGACACTTTTTTGCACTATGGTTAAACCCGCTGCATTTGCAACATCGTCCAATATTAAAATCTTCGTAGATAGGACATTTCTGCCAGCGTAGATTAATTTTCTTTTTTGACATAAGTATCTTAAATATGTCCGAAGTTACCTCTACGAAAGCTATGTAGCACTTATGATGTTGATGAAATAATATATGGTGAACTGTGACTTTCTCTACGTCTTCATCTTGCAGATTTAGATTAGCAATATCTTCTGCTAGTTCATTTAACTCATATTTACTTTCTATGCCAAATATTTTAATTCTAGGATTTCTCATTTGCGATTTTTGTATTTCATATTCATTTTCTGGTAGCTTCTTAAGTTCATTTTGAAGCTTCCTTGCGTCCTCATCCTGCTCGCATCTTATGGTGACTTCTCCATTTCTTCTATCTCTTATGTAGCTTATTCCAATTTTTTGTTTCTCAGGTTTTATTAAGTTAAACAGATTTTTCTTCGTTTCAGCTGAGGTTTGTTTGCGTTTCGGTTTTACAATGATATCTGTAACATCATATGTTTTTTTAATCCCTGTTGAGTTTTGCAGTACATTCGCGAAGCTGCTAACGTAGTTTCCTGTACCCAGTTGTATTTTCTTCGGTACATTTTCTAATTCTTTTTGTAGATTTGCTATTTGGATATCTTGAAATTTATTTTTTTCGATCAGTAGTAAATTTTTAACCATTATTTCCTTATTAAGTTGATTTAGAAGTTTATTCTTCTCAACAATATTTTCATACTTGTCCGAGTGCTTGTCATTTTCTTTGCGTAGATGATCTTCCAGATGACCTGGGTCTACTTCACTAGTTGAGTCTTCATCTTCTAAATTCTATTTCTTATTTTATTTAACTTATTTTTTAGTTGTGCGTTTTCACTTTGTAATTTATTAATTTCTGCCTCTTCGTACTCTGTCAGAAAAGTATTTTCAGCAATATTACTGTTTTCTAACTGCCCCTTAAAAATTTTTCGACTGTCTTTTTAATTGATTATTACTATCAATCATAAGTTGTAATTCATATTCTTTTTGTTGCACCTTTTCTTTAAGTGCATTTATTATATGGTCGTCTTTTTTGGTTGTTAGCTCAATTTCATTTTCTTTTTGATTTATTTTGTTTTTCAACATAACAATAGCCTTCTTAACGTTTTCATCAGTGATTAATAGTAAGTCATCAGTGTTTGTGTCTATTTCGGAAGAGTCGTGTTCTGGACATAGTACTAAACAGTTAGTGATGTAGGTTCCATGTGACTTAGTAAAGTCACTTTTATGATATGCTGCGTCGCATAAAATGCAGATCACCGTTGCACATTTTTGTGAGGGGTGGCATTTAAATGCTATATCAGGTGGTACTTTATTAGTTTTTGTCTTGTTAACGACATATCTAAGAATAATATTTATTGCCTTTCTACCACGTGTTATAGTTCTACCATGATAGGAAGAGAAAAAGCTAGATTTCAAATTTTCAATCTTACATTCAGTGACCTCTACTGTTTAGAGGTGTTGACAAATTGCTGGATCACTTTAGATAGATGTACACTCTGTTATCGAAAAGTATCGGACCCCCCTAATATCTTCAGTTAGAATGCACTTAGGAGAAAATGTCCAATAGCAAAGTTGTATGGTTTCAAGCGGGGAGTAAGATGATGACCTTGACTTTGACCTTGACCATGTCCTTCAAAGCCATTTCAAGGTCAATCTTATTTTTTTAAATAGAACCCCCTACATTTTATTGCATATTCTTATAGCTTATCTCAAGAGCTTTCCAAAACACTATAATAAAATATTTTTTTATTAAGTACTTTTTGAGTTATAAAGGTTTGAAGTTAACAATTTTTTGACACAAAATGTAGAATATCTTGTAAAATATTATTTAGTTTTCATTAATCATAACCTTAATACTTTTGTACGCGGAATAATGAGACCAATTAATTGGTTTAAAGAAAATACATTAATCGGATCCCCCTAATATTTTCAGTAAGAATGCATTTTGGAAAAATGTCCAATAGCAAAGTACCTTTATAACTCAAAAAGTACTTAATAAAAAAATATTTTATTATAGTGTTTTGGAAAGCTCTCGAGATAAGCTATAATAATATGCAATAAAATGTAGGGGGTTCTATTTAAAAAAATAAGATTGACCTTGAAATGACCTTGAAGGACATGGTCAAGGTCAAAGTCAAGGTCATCATCTTACTCCCCGCTTGAAACCATACAACTTTGCTATTGGACATTTTCTCCTAAGTGCATTCTAACTGAAGATATTAGGGGGATCCGATACTTTTCGATGACCCTGTATATTATACATTATATTATATGTTATATATTATATATTATATATTATATTATATCTTATATATTATATATAATATGTATAATATCTTATATTTTGACAATTTATTCTGTTGTCCTGATTTACTCGTGCATCTTCAAAAAGTTGGTCTAAAAGCAACCGGAACTGTTAGAGACAACAGAATAAGAGTGAAAAATAATCTGAATAAAAAAGCTTGCAAAGGCACGCACGCTTTACAACATGACACTAAAAGTGGAATAAATTTTATTTCAGTTGTTGATTCGAAAGTACTGTGAATTTTATCCACTGCCGCAGGAATGAGTCCAACCTCAAACTGATGCGAAGCGTTACAGTAAAGAGGCTAAAGAAAAAATTGCCATAACTTTTCCAAATGCCTTTGCTGTATACAACAAATTCATGGGTGGAGTAGACATTCATGACCAGTACTGTAACAAAGTGATGCCCACCGTTAGATCCAATAAATGGACATGGACAATTTTTATGAGAATGATTCAATCGTTTAATATTTTGATTAATAATCTTGCTAACGTTTATAAGTTCCGATGAGATTTGATAGAGAAAAACAACAAAAAAATGTAAAATAAAACACAACAAAAATAAAATAAAAAAAAAATGATTCTCAATGTTCGTCTACCTAGTCTAGGAGCAGGGACCGTTTCGTAGCCTTTTATAGGTCCCCTTATGCAATAAGGTGTTTCCAACATATTTTGGGCCGCTGAATCCGAATTTCGAGGGTGGATTGCTCTCCGAGTGGGCCGAAATTGTTTATAACAATTTTTTTAAATAATTAAGCAATTTTAAATTTTTTGGTCCAAAAAAAATGTTTTCTTATTTTTTGGGCCATTCTAAACAAAAAAGGTTTTTTAGTAACTTTTGCGTACGATGGCGCATTCTCGAGATAAAAATTCCCGAAATTAAAAAAAATGCGATTTTTGCAGTATTCAGCACTCTGCCACATCGACGCATGTAATTTTTGTTTTATCTACCTAGGCTTAAACTCTTCTTCTGACCTTATATTTCAAGCAGAAAGTTAGTTTTAATCATTCATTTTAAACCTTCGCCACTTATTGAAATTTTACTAACGCTGTTTTTTGTCTGTAAATATACGCACATCTAGTATTGGCACGCACGACATGTTTCAAGTCGCCGGATCCACCTCGTTATTTTTTACGTATTTTGGGTCACTGAATCCGAATTTTTAGGGTGGAAAGCTCTCCGGATGGTCCGTCATTGTTTATAACAATTTGTTTAAACAATTAAATATAATTCTTTTACTTTTTGCTTACCAAACTTGTAGGTACTTCGGTGGTACGAAGTGAGTTATGTATTAAACGAGATGTGGGCTTGTTTTAAAATATAATGTTTTTAACACACACACACACACACACACACACACACACACACACACACACACACGCACACACACACACACACGCGCACGCACACGCGCACGCACACGCGCACGCACACGCGCACGCACGCACGCACGCACGCACGCACGCACGCACGCACACACGCACGCGCACGCACGCACGCACGCGCACGCACGCACGCACGCACGCACGCACGCACGCAGGCACACACACACACACACACACACACACACGAATTTAAAACGTGCCGTGGGACAATCATGGATGGGCGCATGTTTACAAAGTAAGTAGCACTAGTAAAACTCAAATAAATGTCCAAGGTTTAAAATGAATAATTAAAACGATTTTCTGTTTAAAATATAAGGTTACAAGAATAATTTAAGCCTAGGTGGATTAAAAAAAAATTACATGTGTCCATGTGTTGTGTGCTGAATTTTTATCTCGAAAAGGCGCCATCGTGCGCAAAAGTTACATAGAACCTATTTTGGTCAGAATTTCCCGAAGAATATAAAAAATTTTTTAGGACGCGAAAAGTAGAATATATAGAATATAGAATATTTTATTTCCAGGTTACATAATTTGATATAGTAACAACACCGGTACAAACACGGTATACTGCAGAGACATTAAGTCTGTAAGCAGTCTGGATGAAAATAAAAAAACGCATAACCTAAAATTAGCGCAAAACTTAAAACTAAAACTTAACCTAATCAAGACGCTTTTCTTAGATAAATGTACACAATAATCGCACAGTAGATAATTATATAGTCGATTTATCCAGTTAAATTAATCATCTGTATGGATGTAGGCTATTCCAGTAAATTGACAATATTCATACTATTTATTGCTTTATATAATTTTTTATTAGAATTGGTTGTAGTTATAGTTTTATCATCACTAGACAATTTATTAAAATAAAAAGTAGCAATAAATTTATGATTACGCCTACCAATTTCTTTTACAACTTTCGGTAACGACACTGATTTACTAGGAGTAACAGATAATGACTTATTATAACACTGTCTTAAGTCTGTATAGTGATACATAATACATTCCAAAATATATTTATAAAGTAAATTCAATGGTTTACAACAATCATTATGTTTTCTTAGTAAAATTTTTATAATTTTATTATGAACCCTATTTAATAAACATATTGATGATGTGTTAGCTGAACCCCAAGCAATAATGCCATATGTGACAACACTGTAATATATTCCATACATAATTGATAATAGATTAGAAATATTTAAAATTTTACTTAATTTAGAAAAAACATAAATGTGATATTTAGATTTATTCACTAAAAATGAAATATGTTGATCCCACCTTAAATGGCAATCAATTATTATTCCAAGATATTTTATTTGTTCGACCCGTTTAATAACTTTATTGTCAACACTTAAAACAAAACTTACTGGGATACTATCGACATAATTGCCAAAGGTTAAGCAAACTGTTTTGTCTACATTTAATGATAATACATTACTACCAAGCCATTCATTAACCAAATTAAGTTGACTATTAAGCCTAATTTGCACTTCATTCCACGTATCGCTAGAGCATAAAATGACAGTATCATCGGCATATGAAGATATTGTACAATCAGTTTGACTTATATTAAATAAATCATTAATGTAAATAATAAATAACAATGGTCCGAGTATAGTGCCTTGAGGGACACCAACTTCGACTTTTACCAATTCACTTTTGATATTACCAATTTTTACTAATTGCTTTCTGTTTGTTAAGTAATTATTAATCAATGTTAGAAATAAGCCTCTAATACCCAAAATCTCCAGTTTATTTACCAAAATCTCATGGTCAACCGTGTCGAAAGCCTTAGCTAAATCTAGGAACACTGCTGCAGTAGGTTTACTCGTGTCTAAGTTATCATGAATAAGTCCTACAAAGGTAGCCAAAGCATCTTTTGTACCAAAATCTTTTCGAAACCCAAATTGTTGACTGGACAATAATTTATGTTTCTCAATAAAATTAAAGATCCTATTATAAACTAATTTTTCAAAAATTTTTGCTAGATTGGATATTAATGAAATTGGTCTATAGTTACTAGTCAATAATTTATTTCCAGATTTATAGAGGGGTACAATTTCAGCAATTTTGAAATGATTTGGACAATTTCCTGATGTAAAACATAAATTAAAAATGTATACAAGAGGTTTACTAATAAACTTCATCATACTTTTGAGAAAATTAGAATGTAAATTATCTACACCACCCGTTTTATTTTTTAATTGATTAATGATTCTTAAAATTTCTATTTCAGATGTTGGATGCAAATAAATTGTATTATTATTAAAACTGTTAGATGAGCCATGAGAAATATAATTAGTGAAATTTCTTTTGTTAGAAATGTTCATGGCTAATTGTTTACTCACAATGGAAAAATATTCATTGAAGTAATTTGCAATGTCTTTCACATCAGATATTGTACTATTTATATTAGTATTTAATAATAGCTCAATATTAACTCTTTTTGAAGAATTGCCTCTTCCTAATTTATTGTTAACGAAACCCCATAGTTTTTTTTGATTATGCCTAAAATTTTCAATTTTATTTTTATCATAAGTCTCTTTTGCAGTTTTTACTACTCTATGTAATATATTATTATAATTCTTGTATTTATTTTTAAGAGTGACACTATTAGGGTGTCTTCTCCATTGTTTATATAGCAATTCTTTTCTTTTAATGGATTTAACCAAAGCTATAGTTATCCATGATTTTTTTGGCATATCCTTTCGTTTTAATGTATAAGTGGCTTTATTTTTTATATTCTGAATCTTACTAATTAACATATTCATGGCTTCATTTACATTATTTTCTCTATAAATTTGATCCCAATCTGTCTGTTCACAAAGAGGGATTATTTTCCGTTTGTTAATAAATTGGTAGTTATTCGGAATTTGTTTTACCGTGAAACCTTCTTGAATCTCAAGAAAAAGCGGATAATGGTCTGTCAAGTTATAATTAAGTCTGAATGATTGCACAACATAATCAGTCCTAATGTAAGCATTATCAATGCATGACTCTTCACCATTAACACCACATCTGGTTACATTATTAAAATATGGAATATACCCATATTCCAAAAAGTTATTTAATAGGTCAACACTATCAATATCATTTTTGATAATATTAATATTAAAATCACCAATAATTACATGATTTTGAATATTACACCTTTGTAAATAAGAATACATGCTTTGAATAAATAATTTTTTGTTAAAATCATGTGAACGATAAAGAGCACTAATAATCATTTTTTTGTCATTTTTTAATTTTAATTCGACATTTATCATGTCTGTTAATTCAATATTCACGTATGAAATTTTATGTTGAATATCTTTTTTCACATATACAGCTACTCCGTCTGCTTTGTTCAATTTGCTTGAATTAACATATATTCTATATCCACTTAATTGATAGAAATTATAATTTGGAATTAACCAAGTTTCAACACAAATAATAACAATCGGTTTCGTTTTTAATTGAAATAATAACGTTTCTAAATTAGCAAAATTGCGGTTTAAACTTCTAATGTTGACATATAATATTATAGAATTAGAATTATTAAAGTTCATATTAAACTCTGATATACAGTCAAAAATCTTCTCATTGATAACAAAATCCTCTTGATTGTCGACTTCTTCTTCTTCTTCCAAATCCATTTTTTAAAGTGTAGAGTTTGGTCTAATTATGAAGATTCTTCACGTAAAGGATTGAAAGGATATTCCGTTTTCTGAATTAATCTTCTCAGCAGAAACTTGTAGGTATCACATGCATTTTTGTCCTGGGCTGAATGGTTCGTATTTTTATTTAATCGATATTTTTCATTGGATTGTACACAGTTGACACATTTCAAATTATTTTTATTATTGCAATCTGTACTAAGATGATTTCCTGAACAATATGTGCAGCAAGGATCCGATGTACATTTTTTAAAATTGTGATTATATTTACCACAAGTATAGCACAAATTAATGTTAAAATCATCAGTAATATTGCACCTGTTACAACCCACGTACATCTTTTTGTCTCCCATAAATTTTCTGTATGCATTAGAATTAATTTCCAATATAAGTGTCCATAAGTTTGTTTTTTTATTAATATACTTATGAACAATATTTATCTCGTACTGTTCATCCAAGTAATTTCTCCTGATGATATCATTTTGAATTTTAAGATTCTCTTCATCACCCATATCCAAATCCACGCCATGTACTTTTATTGTTGGTTTTCTCATTTTCTCTATATTTAATTCAATTCCTGTTTTATTAGAATTCCTTATAGTTCCTTCAACTGATTCAATATCGCACTTATTTTTACATTTTACTATAATTTTATCCTTAGCTACGTATACTTTGTTAATAGGAATATTTGTATTATTTATTAAAGTACTTTTAGTCACTTTAATAACTTGCTGAAATTCAGATTTGTTGATAGCTTTTATTATTATGTTTGGAACATTTGCATTTACCGAATTGTTATTGTTTACGGCTTGGGCATATGTTTGTGTTATTGAATCAGCAGATACATTGCTCAATTTTTCTTTCAATAATACATTATTTTCTTTTAATTCGGAATTTAATTCCTTTAAAATCGTATTTTTATCGATTAATTCAATATTTAATTGCTTCAAATAATTGTTCTCCATATAAAAATTGTCTAAATCACCATTATCGCTGTTTTTAGACTGATCAATTTCGTCAATTTGCATATTTTGCGATTGTTCTATCAAATCTTCATGAGTTTGTTTAAGTGAATTATACATAGACTTCGTGCGGTTATACTTATTTTCCAAAATCTTATAGGATGCTGCATAATTTTTCAGGTCATTTCTTAATTTTGCTACGATTGCTCTTCCTTGTGCTTCGCCATCATTTGAAGAAATGGATGTTAAATCAAAATCTTTATGTTCATCACATATAACTAGAACGTTTGTCACATATTTAACATTATTTTTTCTACTGAAGTCACTTTTATGGTATACATTATCACACAATATACACACTACTAAAGAGCACACTTGCTGCGGGTGACACTTCAGATTAATATCAGGAGGAATTGCCGTAAGCGGCAAACCTTTATCCGACATGTTGATGACATGAGCAATTTAAAACATTTAACTATTTTTATTTACTTTAAAATAGAACAATTTTTAAAACTAGTATATCAGTTCGAAAAGCAGTTAGTATCGTTTTGATACTAATTGAAGTAAAAAACTTATATTTAATTGTTTAAACAAATTGTTATAAACAATGACGGACCATCCGGAGAGCTTTCCACCCTAAAAATTCGGATTCAGTGACCCAAAATACGTAAAAAATAACGAGATGGATCCGGCGACTTGAAACATGTCGTGCGTGCCAATACTAGATGTGCGTATATTTACAGACAAAAAACAGCGTTAGTAAAACTTCAATAAGTGGCGAAGGTTTAAAATGAATGATTAAAACTAACTTTCTGCTTGAAATATAAGGTCAGAAGAAGAGTTTAAGCCTAGGTAGATCAAATAAAAATTACATGTGTCGATGTGTCAGTGTGCTGAATACTACAAAAATCGCATTTTTTTTATTTCGGGAATTTTTATCTCGAGAATGCGCCATTGTACGCAAAAGTTACTACAGACCTTTTTTGTTTAGAATGGCCCAAAAAATAAGAAAAAATTTTGTTTGGACCAAAAAATTTAAAATTGCTTAATTGTTTAAAAAAATTGTTATAAACAATTTCGGCCCACTCGGAGAGCAATCCACCCTCGAAATTCGGATTCAGCGGCCCAAAATATGTCGGAAACGCCTTATTGCATAAGGGGACCTATAAAAGGCTACGAAACGGTCCCTGCTCCTATACTAACCTCCTCGCGGTGAGAATCGGGAAACCTTGAATGCTTCAATGGCTAAAGACGATCGCAAAGTAATATACGCCTATATTTCGACATTTTGTTCATCAAACATTTCGACGGCTCCTAACAATGTAATGCTATTACAAAAAACATTAAAAATCTAGTTGAAAGATTTATTATTAAATTTTCTAAACTCGAAAACCAAAAAGAGCGACCCAGAAAACGTCTAGATACGTACCTATCAAGAGAATTTTCTCTACAGTCTACAGTTTTGAAGAGAAAAAATGATCAGTCTTGAAATCTAGAAAAGTTTAATAATTTTTTTCCTCCAAAACTATAGACTTTAGAGAAAAATTTTTTGGAACATACTTGACTTAGAATTAGTTAAAGAATACTCTCAAATTTTTTCAACTTTTTTAAATGAAGTTTCAAAATTTCGAATTTTTGAGTTTTTGAAAAACCAAAAATTGCATCAAAACATTCTAACAAAATTTAAGGGTATTCTTTGGCCAATTCTAAGACATTTTTGTTCTGAGAAAAATTTCTCTAAAGTCTATAGTTTCCGAAATAAAAATTTGTCACGTTTAAAAAAAAATTGTCAATGCGGTCGTCATTTTGGATGCGCCAAGCTTTAAAAAAAAATTGTTTTCCTCCACAACTCTCGAGTACAACTATCGGGTCCACCGATTACGTGCATTAGAAGCCGGTGGAAGCGCAGAATTTTTAAAAAATTTGGATTCATTGAGGAAAAATGTCGTAAAAAAACGATATTTTTACAAAAAGCATTAAAAATCTAGTGAACAGACTTACTTTTAAATGTTCTAAACCCGATAATCGAGAAGAGCGACCTTTAAAACGTCTAGATACGTTAGTTTAGAAAAAAAAACAAAAATTATTTGTACAATTTATATACTTAAGAAGTTGAACTAGAATTTCAGGACTTCTCGGCGCTAAGGGGTCGTTTCCACGGGGCATTTCCTTGCCCTTACGCTTACGTTTGCGTTTAGTGAAATGCGATATAATCGAGAATATCGAGATTCTCGAAAGTGACTCGTGTTCTCATTGGTCAATATAGGAAAGACACACCCGATGACCCGATACTCTCGATAATCTCGCAAACGTAAGAGTAAACGTAAGACAATACCCCGTGGAAACGACCCCGAAAGGGTTAAGAAAAATACGCGCATGTAGAGAATGGGAAACTGAACAAATTTTTTCTGTGAATTTTTTTAAATATAATGAATAGTTTTCGTTTTAAGAAATAAAAACAAAAAAATTTTGAACCGTAAAATCAATTACATTTTAAAACATAAATCATCATGTCTCTGACAATTATTGATAATGTTAGAAATTTACGACGTACGCGGAGTATATCCTAGCGATGCCTATAAAACAATAAAATATTGTAAAAGTTAATTTTGTTAATAACAAATCTGCGTTTGGGCCGTCGAAAAGTCTGTGGGGAACTTTCGATTTCAAAAAACTTCGAGCGAGAGATTTGTTCATTACAAGGAAAGGAAGTTTTTTTGGAAAAAATTGAGGTCGATCGGAGTTAAATTCGCCAAGTTATGGCGATTTAGTACAAAAATTTAGGAACGATTATCGCTAGGCTAGGAAAATTTATACAAAACTGTAATTTTTGCATTTTAATCGTAAAAATTTTCGACTAAAAAACGGTTACAATTCAATCCAAATATTTGTTTGGTATATTTGTTATTCAGGAACTACTTTAAAGGGAATCTGTCAATTAATAAAACAATTTGACTGAACAAGTCGACGTTACAAGAAAAATTCAAAAAACCGTCTTTTTCCCATTTATAAACAATGTTAAATGTCAACCCTCGAGTGCCACGTGTTAATCAAGATTAATCGATGCGCCCATTTTCTGTGATTTTTTTTATAAAATGGAACACTTTTGGGGGGCCAGACCGAAGAAATTATAAAATTACCAAAATAAGGTCAACCCTAGTGTATATTTATATAAATTTCCAATATTCAATACTCAATTGGCTTCGTGGCTCAAGCGGTAACGCACTGGACTACGAAGTCGTAGGTCGTGAGTTCGATCTCCGTCCGGTGAACAATTTTTCGATTTCATTTTCAAGCAGCAGCTCGCTGTTGGTAAGACGAGCCACGTTGTTTGTTTACGTTTCGAATATATTGTTTATCTGGCGAACTCGCGACCACTACTGTACTTGGTGTAGGTTTCTGCAGTTCCTGCATTTCATACAAAAATGTGAAGTATGGCGCCATCTTCTTAAGTCGATCTGCAGCTCTTGCAAATCTTACGATTAAATTATATATGGCAACAATTTAGTCAAAGGGCGATTCCGGCCGTTAAATAATTAATAAAAAAATAGTACATTACGATACGAGTGCGCAAAGTTCGACACTTACATATATACAACATTTAAAGTGGCGGTGCAAGGGCGGTGGAGAAGGGGGGATCGGGGGGGGGGGGGGGGAGCCCCCCGCGCAAAAACAGTATTTGTAAATGCTTTTGTAATAAATAGACTAAATTTATAAATATCTATGTAATACATTATTTATTATCGTTATTACTGTTAATTGTTATTAATATTTTATATAAATTTTAATGAATTTAAATATTCATTCGCATTCGCGTTTTCGGGTACATTTTCAATTACATTACTATTTTAGCTAGAATTAACCTATACCTATCGTTTTCCGTACTGAAGAACAGCGATTGAAAAGTAAAACAAATGAAAGTTTTGACAGGTCTATTCTACATGTCTGTATACCTATAGCGCTACTTTACCGCACGCAAAACTTCATTACCGGACGCAAATTTTCTTTACCGCACGCTAAATTATAAAATCAGTAAAGTGTGGGAAAGAGGCACTTTGCACACGCAAATACGTGCGCAAAATCGAACTTTGCGCACTATAATAGGAAATAGTAGTTTTCGATACAAGGGCGTATGCGTAAAGAACTTTACACACACACGTGTGCCGAAATATTGTTTACGTACGGCTTTTTCGTGCGTAAAGTATAATCGAGTGCGTAAAGTTTACTTTACGCACAAGTTTACTTTACGCACCGAAAAGACGTACATAAAATATATATTGAAACCAGTTTTGCTTTTTCCTTCGGATTAACGGTTATTTGGAGTTTTTGACATGATGTACTTAAATCAAGTGATACGTTCTAGATGACGGATGGATTTGTACATTGTGGATCACTATGGGAAGAGTTATTACTTAAAGGCTAATTCGGGTCAATCGGGTGAGAAAAAGCCTCAATTTGAGAATTTTTTTCAAGTTTTTATTTAACCCTCCTGAGCACGAATTTTTCTATTCTCATATGGAAACAATGTAGTTTGGACGAGTATACTCATCCTTGTGCACAGGAGGGTTAATCTGATTATATTGTAGTAAATTACATGTTATTAAGTATATTTTCATTAATATTTTTAAACAATTTCGTATAAAAATATCCACTGTGGACCCGATGACGGCCATTTTACATCGACGTGTTTTTTTTCGAGGCGGGTTGCGGTGAACCCCTTAACTCTTGATGGAATCATCTGAAATCATGCTAAAAGAAATTGATTAGTAAATGACTTTTGCGAGGCAACAACGTTCCAATATATATATTTTTTTTAACTCGCGGGAATTCCAAAGGCTGTCAAAACCCGAGGTCGCGCCATAAAAGGGTCGAAAAGCAGCCGTCCGGCGGACGCGCTTCTGCCTGCATACGCAACGTTCTCCGATCGTCGGCCTTTAAAATCGTGCATCTCCGTTAATTTAACTCTGAATGACTTGCAATTTTCACAACAATATTCCTGAAAGGTTGTACTATCAAATAGAAAGTAGGATAATATCGAAAAATAAAACAAAATGCATTTTTTGACCCGCATCATTTTTTTTAAAGATAGACGAAGCGATTTGCTCTTGTTGTTTCTGAGGAAGCTTTCCGTCTACTTGCATTATATTGTCACGAGTTATTATTGCATTATTTCAAGAGTGTAGTGTACCTTTACCCACTGTTTGATAACATTTATCACAAACTTTAATAGTTTAAACTTTAACCGGTAATACTTTTGATCGTTTCTGTGCAATTTTGGTATACTTTGAACTACCATTGAGGACATTAGAATCGGCAATAACAGTTAATACATTTCTGTTAATATATTTCGTACTCCTTTGTGAACATTTGATCTGCCTGTTAAACATGCAACAACACACTTGTCATCATTTGCTCTTGTAATTTTTTGCAAATGTACATCTAAATAATTTGACATAACTGACAATGATCTTCTAACATTTTTGACATCATGTTCACAAAGAGTATGCTGGTCAGTTGCACAAATGCCTAGAGGGAATCTTGGATCAGAGGTTTTAAAATTTTGATTCGTCAAGTTCTTAATAAGATTTTTGTATCTATCTGTCATGGCAAATTCGGAAGAATTTCGTTCACAATGTTCGTATCCAATTTGAATATTTCATAAATATATGAAAATGAATTCAAATTCATTTTGGATTATTTCGAGAATGCGAGCAAGTATGATATGGTCCGAATTTTCCCCTATTTCCACATTTTACCCACTTGATACGCGTTATCCCCTCCTACACCCTCCTATTCTTAGTCCCTAATGCTTGTCTCTTCCACACGCGATAGCGTTGAAACGAGACGCCGAGATTCGATTAGCGTCCGCGAAAGGTTATGGTCCCGTGGTAAGGTAGAAAGTTTAACTAAAAAGCGTAAATGAAGATGACTCAATAAACTTTTCAAAATTCTGGGTCTGTAAAGATGATCCTAATTATTATTGACGGTTTCCTAGAAAATACCAAAGACACTAATCGAGAAATGACTGAGAATTTTTGGAAATAGGTGTGATTTTAGTAAATAGAATTTTGTGCAGGGTGATATTTAATAAATAATAAATTCAAATTTCTAGGCTTATATCCTGCAACGCAATTGGTGGTGATTGCATCAATCACACATTTCAACGTGGTTGAAATATTTTTCAAGCGCCATCTGTCGGAATCATTTTGAATGCCAATCAGGCGTTAAATGTTAACTTGAGATGTTAATTTTATGCAAAATATAAAGAAGCCGAAAATGTGTGAAAAATTCAGAAAAAATAACGGAGAACTTGGAAAAATATTCGGTAGATATCAGGGTACGATTCTGCAACCTTTCGATTTCTGGTCGAATGCCTTAACCATCTGAGCTATACATCCTCACATCCCTCCGCTCCGTTAATTTTTAATTAGTCCCACATTTCGTATTGTTCACATTTTTCATATTACTGTATTTGACACTTTCACACCCAGAGTCGGTTCAAATACAAATAGACAGAGGGCGCTTGAAAAATATTTCAACCTTGTTGAAAGGTTTGATTGATGCAATTTCCAAGTTCCCAGTTTCATTTTCTAAATTTTTGACATATTTTCGGCTTCTTCATATTTTTCATAGAATTAACATCTCAAGTCAGCATATTTTACATTTTTCTTTAAAAATGGTTTTGCAAAAAAGCCACCTGATCGGCAATCGAAATGATTCCGATAGATGGCGCTTGTAAAATATTTCAACCACCAATTGCTTTGTAGGATATAAACCTCCAAATTTGAATTTATTAAGTGTGATTTTTATTTATTTCCGAGAATTCTCCAGCAGTTGTCAATTAATTTCTTTGGCATTTTCTAGGGTACCATCTACAGTAATTAGAATTGCCTTTATAGAGCCCGAATGTAAAAAAATCGATTCAGTCATTTTTGTATAGGCAGAGCACTTTCGAACCCTCTTAAGGCAGGATTCTGTTTCTATCCAGTAGCAAGTATTCCAATCTCGTCTACGACAATTTATTGTATTTTAATTGGGTAATATATTTTTATTATCAGATAGTAATGTATTATTAATATTATTTTAATCCATTTTTTATGCATATAAACTAATAATGTAATGTTCATAAGAAAACAAAATTTAAAAAATATTAATAACATATTTTTATCTAATAATGAAAAATATATTATCGAATATTTAAAAAAATTGTAGTCTTGTTAGGTTATAAATATACTATGTGATATAAACGGTATCGGCAAGTTTTTATTAAAGATTTCCTCTTTGGTATAATCTATAGAACCATCACTCCTTCAACTTATCGTCATCTTCTTGTAAGCTTGTATTCGGCTAGCTAGATTATTCTGTGTCTATATCTATTATTTCATAAATAATATAATCATATTCTAAGTAGAATTCGGCAAATATAGACCCGTATATGTATAGTCGTTACTTTTGTGTCTATATTCGTTGAGATTTAATGTTGCAAGTATACTCAGCCAATATAGTTTGGTCAGAATCGATTGAGTGGGAAAAGTACGGTACACCCAAGAGCATCGATTCGTTTTCCCCTATACACTTTCATGTAAAAGATAAAGACAACAAAGCTTCGAAACGGAAACAATCGATGTTCTTGGGTGTACATTAGAGTGGTCCAGAATATGTCAAGGTCAAAAAGGTCATCGGGACCGCGCGGATTTCGATGAAGAAAAAAATAACGAACAACTTTTCTATTTGGCACTTTTCGATTGAATGACATATAGAGGTGGAGGTTTTGAGTTGAAGTTTCCCATTTAAATAACATGGGAAAACGGAATTTTGTCAGTCTTTATTTTTTTTTCGTGGAAGCAACTAAGTGAAAAAATTCGAACGCTGTAAATTTTGAAAGAATATACATCTCGGAATATATCTAATTTTTTTCAGACATTTTCAGCTAACCCTTTAATTTCTGTGGGCTACGCAATCTTACAAACGTATCAAACACAGTTTAAAGGTAGGCATCAAATTAGTTTCACGTAAAAAAAAAACTACGTAAAACTTGCTGAATTTTCTTGAAACTTGTTACTCCGGGGTTTTTGGGATCGCTGATTACGAATCCGACGTCAGATTTACAAAATTCAAAATGGCGTATCCAATATGGCGGAACAAAAGTAAAAAAATTAAATCGAGAATGATTTGTTATTACTGACTCAGTATGTAACGTCAAAATTGAAAAACGGCGGATGTAACATGGCGCTTAAGAATGTCAAATATGCTTTAAAAAAGTGTCGAAGTCGAAAGTTCACTTTGTTGATGTTTGCCGTGAAAAATGCGTTATAAAATTTCACCCTTTGAAGCATACATTTTTCTTTCCAAGGAACACAGATGAAATTTGTTACTCGGATGTTTTTGGGGTCGCTGATTACGATTCTGGCCTCAGATTTGCAACATTCAAAATGGCGGATCCAAGATGGCGGAACGAAATAAAAAAAATTACACTTTTTCTTGATACAAGACACTTTGTTTTTGCAATGAGTAATTAAATATATGTTATTCAAACAAATTCATATTATTTTTCATAAAAACTTTTTGTTTCAATGTGCAACTTGTGCAGCAATGTGCAACAATGTGTTTTAACAGTTGTCCGGTGAGTAGTGCGGTCACGTTTTCTTTGCTCCGCAATTCATTCCGAATATATACTTAATTCCGTCTTGCGGGAGTCTACATTTTTAGTGCTGCATTCCCGGAACGACTCGGATTTCACTCATCGAGTGCCTTTTCTTCTCCGAGTCATTCTTCCGGTGTAAAAAGGATATTTGCTGCACGAGTTCGGTTGTGAAGGAATCGTCTTTCAACGTCTTGCCACATACCACGCGACGTTTCTTAAGTGACGGATTGATAGGAGCTAAACATCGTTACCTTCATGAGAGAAGTCTACTTATTGTGATTGTTTAATGTGGATCATCGCTTAAATCATCGCTGTGTAACCGACAGATTTTAGATGTGCGTTTATTGCTGGAGATTTTAATATTTTATATATTTAAATCTAAGTGCCACAATCGACATACATTTGTACCTCGGCTATTAGTATTGACAACAACATTGCGCACACTATCTCGCGGCCTTTCAGTGAGCCACGCACACGGATGCTTATCGGTGAGTCTGATCGGTTTATGCTCGCTTCTTATTGTGCACTTGAGACTATTCAATGAGCGACGCTTTTCCCCACCATTCATCGCACGCACTTGGTTACTTGTATGTATTCTCTAGATATTAGCTGTCGTCGGTTTGTTCATACGAGTAATAATAATCTCTATACCATTAAACCGCAAACTTATTTGGCAGATTAAATTAGTCGATTAGAAATTAATTAATCAAACCGAGTAAGGAAATCATTTTCTATTTATACTATGGAGACCACGTGCGCTACTTGCAAAGCTGACGTCGGTGAAAGCGAACGTGCAATATGCACGGTTTGTAAGGTTACTTATCATCCCATGTGCATTCCTGGAAGTAGCGGTTATTTGACGGATGGCACTCTTGTTTGCTGTCTCGCAAAACGTAAATATACGAAACGAACTGGTGAACCGTTTGTAGCTCCTGCGCGCATGCTTCGTTCTAATAGTTGTTCATCGGTTGGATCTAATGAGACTGCAGAATCTCTTACCGACGCCCCGCTATGGTTTAAAACGTATGCTGACATTCAGGAACGACAGAATAAAATACAGGAAAAACAAAATAAATTAACTAACGAGAAACTTGATAAACTCCTTAATATGCAAGGTGAAATGACAGAAATGAAGAAGTCTATTAATGAACTGCAATCCTCATCGCGTCGTCAATTGTTGGACCGTCTCAAATGTGGCTACGAAAATCGGAATTGTGACCTTGTAATCACAAATTTCCCTGAGTATGATAACGAAAATCTGCGGAGCATCATCATAAAAATTGCTCTGTGTTTAAAGGTACCACTCGAAGATCGTGATGTTCTGTCAATTAGCAGATTGGATACTCGATTGGGTTCAGGAGCCTCTACGTCACAAGCTATGGAACAGAACCAGCCACCTCGTCCGCGCACTATCATTGCTCGTTTCTCCAGTCCTCTAATTCGGACTAAGTTTATCATTGGAATGCGGCAACGGAAACTTATAAAGGTGTCTGATATAGACAACTCTATGAATGTACCTGAGTCACGTTTTTATATTAACGAGCATCTGCCTGCTGAAACTTTGGATCTCTTGAAATGGGCCCGATTACTCATTAAAGGAGATAAAAACAAATCGGTATACATATACCGTGGACTAGTCTGCTACCGGCCACTCAAGGGTGCTCCAGCCGTCGAGATTGCGACCGTCGAAGATCTTGAAGTCATAAACAAATGACGCCAACTCTCGTCACCCGGTAACAATCCTCAGCAGCCTGACTCCGGTCCTTTATCTTCTGCGATATCAAGGCACGAAATTCATGCAGTGAGTGACACGAGCTTCAATAGTATTAATAGTATTTACAATTTAAAAATCTGTCATATCAATGTACAATCTCTAATGGCGAGGAACAAAATGAATGAATTGCGTGACTATTTCCGATCTAAATTTTTTCATGTAGTACTAATGTCTGAAACCTGGCTCAGTGACAATTGTTGTAGTGATTTTCTTACATTGGAGAATTATTCTTTGATACGTAATGATCGTAGTTACGGGCTGGGCGGTGGCGTTGCAGCATATATACATAATTGTCTGACATTTAAGATCTTAAAAACTTCTGACAGCCAGACGCCTCTATTCGCCGAATTCATATTTTTCGAAATCAGGATGCCTCGTCAGCCTACTATCTTGGTTTCTGTCGTTTATCGCCCACCAAGAAAGTCATTACAACGGTTTAACGATAGCTTCGAGAAAATAAGTGCATCTTACGAACGAATCATCATTATGGGAGACTTTAATATCAACTTAAATCGCGACTGCTCTGATTCTACCCACTTAAAACAATTTGCCTCTAAGAATTGTCTGTGCATTGTTCCATTCGCGAATACATTCCATAGCTCAACAGCCGATTCGTGGATTGACCACTGTTTAGTTGATGATTTTGGCAATATCGTGGGTAACTATCAGGACAACTTACCTTTCATTTATGGCCATGACCTGATTGCTGTGGAGTATAAGCTACAATTAAAAAACGTGGTAAAGCCAATTTTCTGTAGGGACTATCGTAACTTTGATTGTTTGCAAATGCTCCGTGGTCTTGAGGCTTACGATTGGAATGATTTTGGTAAAGCGACAAGTAGTATAACTGATATTAACATATTGAGTAACACGATTTCTTCGAGGATATGTAGTGTTTTTGATGTACACGCCCCTCGCATCTCTTTTATACCTAAACACAAACCTGCGCCATGGCTTACTCAAGAGCTTCGTGAGTTAAAGCACGAGCGAGACTCAACGCTTAGAGCTTATCGAAGAACGCGTGACCCTCATACTAAGTCTCGTTTACTCCAATTAAACAAAGCAAATAAATTTGCCTGGAGAAAAGCTCGTGAAACTTATTACCAAAATCGCTTATCTGGGCTCAAAAACCCGAAACTTATATGGAAGGAGCTACGTAAACTTGAATTAGTTACAAAGGGGAATCATGAGTCGTCCCTCTGTTGTACAGCCCATGAAATTAATCTGCACTACGTTTCCCTAACTTCTCAGCACAACACAATAGGGTCCAACTATTTGAATCCTATCGGCATCAGCGAATTTAATGATGAGGATTTCTATTTCTCTAATGTCAGCATTACTGATCTTGCTGATTGCATGGAGAAGGCCAAATCTGAGGCAAGAGGTACGGACGATATCCCTCTTAGTTTTTTAGTCAAAGCTTTTCCTGCAATTGCCTCACACATGGTTGATCTCATTAATCTATCATTCAGTACTGCCACGTTTCCGTCAGATTGGAAGAAATCAATTCTCATTCCACTAAGCAAGGTGCGGAACCCTGCTGGACCCTCCGATTATCGATTGATTGCCATTCTTTGTGCATTCTCCAAACTCGTTGAACGACTAGCTTATAATCAAATTTCTGATTTTTTAAACAGGAGAAATTGGCTGGACTCGCATCAATCCGGTTTTCGGAGAGGTTACAGCACGCAAACGGCCCTACTGATGGTGACTGATTATTGTCGCAAAGCCATCGATGAAAGAATGGTAGTCGTCATCATTTTATTTGATTTTAGTAAAGCATTTGATCTTGTTGACCACGAATTGCTTATCAAGAAAATGAGGTCGGCAAACATCTCCAGCTTGGCCTTAGCATGGTTTGCTTCATACCTTTCGGGTCGTTCCCAAGCTATCCTGGGCAGTGATGGAAAGCTATCTCCGTGGTTACCGACCAATGGCGGAGTACCGCAGGGCTCTGTCCTAGGACCACTGCTTTTCTCGATGTTCATCAATGATCTCCCTGGGGTACTTCAGCATTCGCGTCATATGATCTATGTAGACGATACTCAAATATTTTTAAAATGCCATTATTCTGAGATTAATACTTCGATTTCGCGAATTGCTGCTGACGCTGAACGTTTTTGTGACTGGGCTACGGAGAACAAAATTGTGATCAACTTAGAAAGACAAAGGCCATGCTCGTGGGGAGTACGCATCACATCAACAGTATTGATCTGACTGCCTTGACGACTATATCTATTCGAGGCTGCTCTATCCCATGGGTAAAATCGACAAAAAATCTAGGGGTCATCATTGATTCCACTCTTTCCTGGAACGAGCATATCACCTACATCTCAAGGAAAGTTTACAGCATTTCTCGGCAACTAAGAACTAATCAAAATGCGCTTCCTCTCCACCTACGTAAACATCTTGTCTCGTCGCTGATATTATCTTACTTCGATTATTGTTGCACCGTCTATAATGATCTTAATGTCACTCAAAAATTGCGAGTCGAGCGATTGCTTAACGTAGGTATTCGCTTCATCTTTAGCATTAAGAGATATGATCACATCACCCCGTACAGAATGAAGCTTCGTTGGCTCACAGCAGCCTTAAGGCGACTCTACTTTACTGGTATACTAGTCTTTAATCTGTTCAAAACTAAAACCCCATCTTACTTGCACAGCCAATATGTACGTCGGAGTACTGTACTCGATCGTCAACCAAGGGCGGGCACCAACGAACTTATAATACCTATGTACAGAACTGAGACTTATGGAAGTTCTTTTCATGTCACTTCCATCAGACTTTGGAAAGCTCTCCCAGCAGAACTTAAAAAATGTACCAATGCAGATACATTTGGCATTAAGTTAATGCGACTACTTTTGGAGCTAGACGCGACAGGTAGTCTTTATTTAGTATTATGGTTTAGCGATTTAGTAATTTAGTGTAGCGAACTTGGCTTGTTCCTTTAATGTCTCTACGCAGGACTTTTAATGTCTAATTCGGCACAATTGCGGGCGTATTTTATTTTATTTCATTCTATTATATTTTATTTCATATTATTCTATATCAATGTAAATATTTAGCTATATAACAAACCACGGCGAAACCGATTGAATCAGTAGATGTACTACCTTTGTATACTTTCTTTCATAATCTTACAATTGTCTCTTCCGTATTTTGTAACTGTACTTATATATTTTGTTATGCTACTTATAGTTGGCCAGAGAAGGTTACACTTCCAGCCAAAGTTAATAAATAAATAAATAAATAAACTATGACGTTTATTCACAAATTATTACTAAACAACTGTATATTTTAATCCAATTAATATTGATTTTAAAAATCTCATTGAAAATTGTTATTGATGAGCGAGAAATAAATACATCATTATTGTCTTGTTTAAAATTCAACCCCTAGACCTCGTGTGTTTATTGTGCAATAATGGTAATTACTAATATCAATACCATCACAAAATCATGTGAGAAAATTATGAGTTTATTTAAAAATGTTTAATATAATTCAATTATATGCTGCTCAACCTTGTTATAAATTATTATATTGCAAATGCAGCTTGTAATTGAAACAGCCAGAAATGATATGGCACTGCTTATCGGTTTACGAACTTTTTGTACAAGGTCGCAGTCTCGAGGAATCTAGATAAACATAATTCTTTTAGAGTACTCTCGAAGTTTTTTGGAGTGACAATTCACTCTTTCTGGAGCGAAAATTGAGCCACTCCTATTAAAGAGTGAATCATTCACTCTTGTTGAAGTGCATTTGAAGTGAATAACCAGGAATGGCCAAATTTTTACTCTACACAATTTAGAGAGTAACGTGCGCTTTTAAAAGGAAATTCATGATGGAAGATCAACGAAAAAAGGCACATAAGTTTGGCATTATTTGCGAAAAAAACATCATTTGACTAAGCTTGTTTTTTAATTTTGGTCAATTTCTTTTGTTCTATAGAAGTTATACCCTTACAGAAATTGTAAGCAAGTGTAAACACTATATGAACCTTCGTGTTACGTTGTTACAAACCGTGTTAATCCTCAGAGCAGTAAACTGTATTAGTTCCTTAGTTCCGACCTGGGGGTCGTTTTCGACCCGGGAGAAAATGGAAATGGTACTTTATCAATTGGATAACTGTAAGCATTTTCAAACGGTAGGACACAATTGACCTAGGTAGTGGTGGAAAAATTGATTACAATAGCCGCCGGAACTAAGGGTTGAATTAACGAAGTAGAAAATAATGTTTATTTTTCGTTGCGTGAAATATGCGCATAATGTTGTTTCTAAAACTCCTTTAGAGAAAAAACTTTCCAGTAACCCCATTTCTACTCGGCAAAGATCAATAAACTTAATTTTCGACTTCGACACTTTCTTAACGGATATCAATACATTTGTAATTTTTAAGCGCCATGTTAAATCAGTCATTTTTAAAATTTTGTTATCATATTTCATATAAATTGAACTTTTATGTCCGATTTGAAAATAAATCAAAATTGGAGTATAATAACCTTGATACCCAATTTCATTTTTTAAATTTTTATCTGCCATCTTAGATCCGTCATTTTTAATTGTGCCAATCTGAGGCCAGAACTGTAATCAGCGACCCCAAAAAACCTCTAGTTTACATTTTCAGTCCGATCAAGTAATTTTTTAAATTTCGTTCCGCCATCTTGGATCCGTCGATTTGAATGTTGCAAATCTGACGTCGGATTCGTAATCAGCGATCCCAAAAACCCCGGAGTAATAAGTTTCAAGAAAATTCAGCAAGTTTTACGTAGTTTTCTCTAAGCATGAAACTAATTTGATGCCTACCTTTAAACTGTGTTTGATACGTTTGTGAGATTGCGTAGCCCACAGAATTTAAAGGGTTAGCTGAAAATGTCTGAAAAAAATTAGATATATTCCGAGATGTATATCCTTTCAAAATTTTCAGAGTTCGAATTTTTTCACTTAGTTGCTTCCACGAAAAAAAATAAAGACTGACAAAATTCCGTTTTCCCATTTAAATAACATGTTTCCATTTCGAACCTTTGTTGTCTTTATCTTTTACATGAAAGTGTATAGGGGAAAACAAAGATGACATAAGAGTCGAAAGGAACGAATCGATGCTCTTGGGTGTACCGTACTTTTCCCACTCAATCGATTCTGACCAAACTATATTGGCTGAGTATACTTGCAACATTAAATCTCAACGAATATAGACACAAAAGTAACGACTATACATATATGGGTCTATATTTGCCGAATTCTACTTAGAATATGATTATATTATTTATGAAATAATAGATATAGACACAGAATAATCTAGCTAGCCGAATACAAGCTTACAAGAAGATGACGATAAGTTGAAGGAGTGATGGTTCTATAGATTATACCAAAGAGGAAATCTTTAATAAAAACTTGCCGATACCGTTTATATCACATAGTATATTTATAACCTAACAAGACTACAATTTTTTTAAATTTTGTTTTCTTATGAACATTACATTATTAGTTTATATGCATAAAAAATGGATTAAAATAATATTAATAATACATTACTATCTGATAATAAAAATATATTTCCCAATTAAAATACAATAAATTGTCGTAGACGAGATTGGAATACTTGCTACTGGATAGAAACAGAATCCTGCCTTAAGAGGGTTCGAAAGTGCTCTGCCTATACAAAAATGACTGAATCGATTTTTTTACATTCGGGCTCTATAAAGGCAATTCTAATTACTGTAGATGGTACCCTAGAAAATTCCAAAGAAATTAATTGACAACTGCTGGAGAATTCTCGGAAATAAATAAAAATCACACTTAATAAATTCAAATTTGGAGGTTTATATCCTACAACGCAATTGGTGGTTGAAATATTTTACAAGCGCCATCTGTCGGAATCATTTCGATTGCCGATCAGGTGCCTTTTTTGCAAAACCATTTTTAAAGAAAAATGTAAAAAATGCTGACTTGAGATGTTAATTCTATGAAAAATATGAAGAAGCCGAAAATATGTCAAAAATTTAGAAAATGAAACTGGGAACTTGGAAATTGCATCAATCAAACCTTTCAACAAGGTTGAAATATTTTTCAAGCGCCTTCTGTCTATTTGTATTTGAACCGACTCTGGGTGTGAAAGTGTCAAATACAGTAATATGAAAAATGTGAACAATACGAAATGTGGGACTAATTAAAAATTAACGGAGCGGAGGGATGTGAGGATGTATAGCTCAGATGGTTAGAGCATTCGACCAGAAATCGAAAGGTTGCAGAATCGTACCCTGATATCTACCGAATATTTTTCCAAGTTCTCCGTTATTTTTTCTGAATTTTTCACACATTTTCGGCTTCTTTATATTTTGCATAAAATTAAGATCTCAAGTTAACATTTAACGCCTGATTGGCATTCAAAATGATTCCGACAGATGGCGCTTGAAAAATATTTCAACCACGTTGAAATGTGTGATTGATGCAATCACCACCAATTGCGTTGCAGGATATAAGCCTAGAAATTTGAATTTATTATTTATTAAACTGTGTTTGATACGTTTGTGAGATTGCGTAGCCCACAGAATTTAAAGGGTTAGCTGAAAATGTCTGAAAAAAATTAGATATATTCCGAGATGTATATTCTTTCAAAATTTTCATTTTGCTTCCACGAAAAAAAATAAAGACTGACAAAATTCCGTTTTCCCATGTTATTTAAATGGGAAACTTCAACTCAAAACCTCCACCTCTATATGTCATCCAATCGAAAAGTGCCAAATAGAAAAGTTGTTCGTTATTTTTTACTTCATCGAAATCCGCGCGGTCCCGATGACTTTTTTGACCTTGACATATTCTGGACCACCCTAGTGTACATACATATATGTTTGCACCTTGCCAATTCGCCTTGTTAACACCGCCGCCTACGATCTCTACCGGCAGAAGAGCGAACTAAAAATGATAATTGCAAAAAACCATAAATTATGGTGGTTTTTTAAGGTTTTCACCATGAAAATAAAATTTGCGCCAATTCTTAAATCGTAGTGAATGATTTTATTCATATTTAAAATGGATTAAATTTACAATTTAAAATGTCTGTAATGTAAAAATCTTCACCAGCGTTCTTAAAAAAATCTAATTTTTCACATATTTTTGGTTTCTCTATGTTGCAAAATTGTTTGCAAGGGACGACACTATACAGGGTCATCGAAAAGTATCGGACCCCCCTAATATCTTCAGTTATAATGCACTTAGGAGAAAATGTCCAATAGCAAAGTTGTATGGTTTCAAGCGGGGAGTAAGATGATGACCTTGACTTTGACCTTGACCATGTCCTTCAAGGTCATTTCAAGGTCAATCTTATTTTTTTAAATAGAACCCCCTACATTTTATTGCATATTCTTATAGCTTATCTCGAGAGCTTTCCAAAACACTATAATAAAATATTTTTTTATTAAGTACTTTTTGAGTTATTGCTATTGGACATTTTTCCAAAATGCATTCTTACTGAAAATATTAGGGGGATCCGATTAATGTATTTTCTTTAAACCAATTAATTGGTCTCATTATTCCGCGTACAAAAGTATTAAGGTTGTGATTAATGAAAACTAAATAATATTTTACAAGATATTCTACATTTTGTGTCAAAAAATTGTTAACTTCAAACCTTTATAACTCAAAAAGTACTTGATAAAAAAATATTTTATTATAGTGTTTTGGAAAGCTCTTGAGATAAGCTATAAGAATATGCAATAAAATGTAGGGGGTTCTATTTAAAAAAATAAAATTGACCTTGAAATGGCTTTGAAGGACATGGTCAAGGTCAAAGTCAAGGTCATCATCTTACTCCCCGCTTGAAACCATACAACTTTGCTATTGGACATTTTCTCCTAAGTGCATTCTAACTGAAGATATTAGGGGGGTCCGATACTTTTCGATGACCCTGTATATGTCGTTCCCAGTAAATGAAAACAAATAGAAAGTTAAAAATATTAATTGAAATGAATTCAAGTGAATTAAAATGAATTAAACCGCATGAAAATGATTAATTGAATCCACTTTTTAATTAATTTTAATTCACTTGAAAACATTTCAATTCGTATTTCTTTCTCTTCGTTTTCGTTTACTGGGTTAGCATCATTTTTCAGTTTTCCCCATTTGTGTCGAATGTCGGTACAGCTGGCATTTTCTATTTCATTGACAGGAACTCTATATTGTAAGTAATTCAAAGGCAAGTAATAATTAAACAAACTGCCATTTAATTTTTTCCATTATTCTTCACATAGGTGACGCTTTTGAATACGCACATAAAATTAACAACAAATTATTATTAGGCTATATTATTTAAAAACCAGTTCGAAACCTCAGGGAAATAGTGAAATTTAAAACTTTGGTGGTTCGGTCGTAAAATTCAAAGTCGAAGCTAACTTTTATCTCTTCAAATCTGTGAAACTTTTGCAATAAACAAAAACCTTACCTCAAATCTATCGAAACCACGTGTTAATAATCCCCAGTCATAATGGCAAATACAGGGAAATTAATATACTGTGGATTGTGTGGTGAAAGCAAACCACCTATTGCAAACCTCGAGACAGCGGTTAAATGTACATCCTGCGACACTTACTACCATCCCGGCTGTGCTGAACGAGCTAAACCTCGACCCGATGGTAGCTTCATGAGATGTTGCAAGCGATCCGATGATCCAAAATCATCCAGGCCTGCATCTCCGCATCCTGGAACTAGTATCACCCTTGCAGATCTCCAAAATGCCATAGAACAAGGCAACGAAAAGCTAAACAAGTCTTTCTCGAAGCATATAAAAAATCTCTCCACTCTGGTCAATAATAACCAGGAATCTCTAAATGTTATTAATCAGACACTGCAGGAAATTAGTACAAGAGTAAACACCATGGAAGATAATTATAACAATCTTCAGGACCGTGTATCCTCATTAGAAGAACAATTGCCAATAGCCTCGAACATTATGGATCACCCCATAGTGAAAGACCTTCAAGATGAGATTATCAATCTCAAAGAAGAATTGAAAAGTCTGAAGCCTCCCGATGAATTGGATACACTAATTACTCAGGCTAAATGTGCATCTGAGAGCAGACAGATCGAACGGAGATCTAAAAATGTAATATTCTATAATATACCTGAAACGGTCAACTCACGCTCTGATAAAACTGGCTCCGATATGGATACGATTTGCGAACTACTTCATAAGAAACTGAATCTTAACCTCAAGCCATTCTCTATTACCCGACTAGGCAAGCCAACAGAAGACAGAACTCGTCCAATACTGACCACCTTCGATGCAGAAGCTGATATCTACAAAATTTTTAATAAGTCCAAGTCCCTTCCAGCTCCAATCAAGGTGACTATGGATAAAACACCGGACCAACGGAAGCTGACAAACTTACTATATAAAGAAATTGAAAAGAATAAATCATCAAAATCTAATGAAATCTTGAAGGTAAAAATCAGAAATGGGATACCCACAATAGTCGGAACAGATAATTTACCACATCATCCAAAAAACTTATGAAACCACCGCTCCCTATCAACACCTATTACCAGAATGTCAACGGCTTAAGACTAAAACTTTCCGAATTGAAATTAAATCTACTTACCATATCGTAAAAACCTGACTTAATATTGCTCACCGAAACTGGCCTCTCGCCCGACTTCTTGAACACCGAACTCGGTATGGAAGGATATTTTATTTACCGACAAGATCGATCACCAAGTAGTAGCTCACATCAGAGAGGCGGGGGCTCCCTAATAGCTGTCAGAAAAGAAATAAGTAGCGCCCAAATACGCTTAGAAAATTCCTCTGTCGACCATTTATTCGTAAAAGTGTGGATTGGAAACAGGAAGATTATATTCGGCTGCACCTATATCCCTCCACGATCATCACTGGAGACTTACCTTAACCACACATCGGCAGTTGAGAACATTCAACTCTCCCATCCTGACTTTGACCTAGCACTGTTCGGAGATTACAATCTAAGTGGAGTAACTTGGCACACTTCCCACGCAGTAAAATTTAACTTCCTGCCAGGAGTCCCACCTAATGTTAGGGAAGCAACCAGTATTGTAGCAAACAGTTTTTCATTTCTAGGACTATTACAATTTTTCCCTGAACACCACGAAAAAGGCTACTCGCTGGATCTACTTTTCACAACATTATCGCACCTGGAGTACCACTATCCATTGGAGAGCCTTACCAAGATTGACTATCACCACCCGCCAGCCACATTTGACATCACGTACCAATCAGATCCGGACCTTACCTTCGACTTCGATTACTATGACTTCAGAAAAGCAGATAACGAAGGTCTCTCGAAATACCTATCAGAAGTCACCTGGGACCTCCAGAATACAGATACTGTCGACAACATGGTGATGTCATTATACAAGATACTCCACGATGCCATCAGAACATACGTGCCAAAGCTACGAACAATGACTAGCTATTTCCCCAAATGGTTCAGCAAGGAGCTCCGAGTCTTGATAAGCCAGAAGAAAACCGCACATAGACTCTACAAATCAACTCTCAATACGCAAGATCGTGAAAACTTCATTAGACTACGAGTGCAGTGCAAATCAGTTCGGGACAAATGTTACAATCGTTACATTTCGCTAACTGAAAATTCAGTGAATTCGAATGTCAAAACATTCTGGACTTATATGAATAAAAACTTAAAATCTAAGAGTATCCCAAATTGTGTGACCTACGGAACAGAAACTGCATGTACCGGCCCTGACATTGTAAACCTCTATAGCAAAATTTTCAGCCAAGTCTACGATAACGCGCCGTTGCCACCCACACCCGTGAATATACCTATAGCCACATCTATAAGTTCTATCACTATTCATAATAAAGACATCACTGCTGCGTTCAAAAAATTAAATTTAAATTCCGGACCTGGCCCAGATGGAGTGCCTGGTTTCTTTCTTGCCCCACTGATGAAATATTTGACAACACCCTTATGTGCAATATTTAACCAGTCCCTTTCAACAGGCAAATTTCCATCAATTTGGAAACACAGTTACATCACACCAGTTTTCAAAAGCGGAGACAGGAACTCCGTCCAAAATCATAGGCCAATATCCAGAATCAGCTTTCTTCCCAAACTTTTTGACTGCATTGTAACGGATAGGTTGTATACGCTACTTAGACATCTAATCATACAAGAACAACATGGCTTCGTCACAGGACGCTCCACTTTAACGAATTTAACTATTTTTTTCACATGATATATTAAATTCCCTATTAGCTAAATCAAGGACTGATGTAATCTTCACAGATTTTTCCAAGGCCTTCGACACCCTGAACCATGACCGACTTATTCAAAAATTATATAGCTATGGAATAAGGGACACTCTCCTATCGTGGATAAATTCTTTCCTAACCTCCAGGACCCAATCGGTTAAGATTAAGAACTTCGAGTCTGATCCTATTCTCTGTTTATCAGGTGTCCCCCAGGGATCCCACTTAGGGCCTTTGCTCTTTCTACTGTTTATAAACGATATTGGGTCAGCGATTACTTTCTCGAAGTTCTTGATTTTTGCGGATGATTTAAAGTTGTATAGAACCGTAACGACAAACCACGATGAAATCAAATTACAAATAGATCTAGATAGCATCTCAAACTGGTGCCTAGCAAATGGATTACAGCTAAACCTAACAAAATGCGTTAGTATGTCATTTAATAGAAGTTCGCCAAATCCACCCTCGACATATACTATTTATGGCTCGACACTGAAGGGTGTCACTTCCCATAAAGATCTGGGGGTTGTATTCGAGTCATCCTTATCATTCCATCGACACATTGACACAATAACAACCAAAGCATTTAAAATGTTAGGATTTATCCGGCGAGCCACAGCTGACTTCCGTACGACTAGCTCCATCATAACACTATATAAAACGCTTGTTGTTTCCATCCTTAATTATGCATCCCCAATTTGGTCGCCATATCTAGCTTATGAAAAATCTAAAATAGAATCTGTTCATCACAAATTTCTCCGATATCTAGCCTATAAATCAAACTCACCTATGAGCCCCTATGACCACAACTACCTTCCAATCTCAAAAAAATTTAAACTGTATTCCTTACAATCAAGCCGCGAACTGAACGATGCAAAATTTGGTTACAACATGGTAAATCGAAACTTTGATTCGCAAATAATAAACAATTTAATGGAAGAAAGGAGATCGAATTACAACCTTCGCGACCCACACTCTGTGACTGAGTCGTGCCACTATCTAAATTGGAGTTTTTTCGCTACAATTCCAAGGCTGGCTAGACTCTTTAACAGTCTTCCCCCCACAGCTAAACGGAGTCCAACAATGAATAACTTCATCTCTAACACAAAATACATCCTACGATATGAGAGTGATCCCTAAAAAAGTTAAGTCAAACATAAATTACCCACTCAAAACGATATACAGACATCATCACTAACGACTGTACTATCTTATATACAATATTATCTAATGTATAAAACTATTCCTTAATTCATGTCGCCATCGCTAATGTATAAATACTGTAAAGGGTCTATGACCCGTATATTTTTCAAATAAACAAATAAACAAAAACAAATTATTATTTTCAGACACTGTTAACGATTTAAATGCATTAATAAGACCACGCAATGTTTGCATTTTCCTGAACTTACAGCCTTGCATGAACATTTGCAATTAATATTTATAAAGTCATTATCTTTATTTATACAACCTGTAACTTCATGCGGGCTTCCTGAGAAACATGACGTCTGTAAACACAACCCTAAAATTTCCCATTTAACATCGGAGACGTGCGTGACCAATGTACAAAACATTATACAGGGTGCGTGCGTACGATCCGAACATAGGGCATGCCATGTTAAAGATAGAGCGTTCCTGATTGGCCAGTTCCAGCCCGTACGGTTCTCCCCATTGGCTGCGAAAGAGCATGGAATGGCTGAAACTGGAGATTCGAGTATTGCCTTCACTGTTCAGTACTTTTGTCAGCCGCATTCAGTAATTCAGCCTGAAGTAAACAATGAGTGCACGATAAAAGATCGTAGATGTAATTTTCCTACACTGTAAAAAAACGTAAATGTAAATAACCTATTAATTGTGGTAATTTTACAACCCGTTGTAATTTTCCTTCGCTTAACGTTGTAAATTTATTACAAATCACGTTATAACTTTCTTACCGGCTTAAGTGTGAATTTACAACATTAAACTTAGGAAAATTACATCTAATATCTTTTATCGTGAACTCAATGTTTACTTCAGGCTGAATTACTGAATGTGGCTGACTGAAGTACTGAACAGTGAAGGCAGTACTCGCATCTCCAGTTTCAGTAATTCCCTGCTCTCGCGCGGCCAATGGGGAGAACTCTATGGGCTGGAACTGGCCAATCAGGAACGCTCTATCTTTATCATGGTATGCCCTATGTTCGGATCGTACGCACGCACCCAGTATGTTTTGCATTGAGAACAAGTTCGTCTTCAATATAGCATCGCGAACCGGGTCTAATGTAATTTATTAAATCTACAAAGCTAATTAAATATTGGGTTTCGCTCATCTTGCCTGAGTTATTTTTTTACTCTGACCCTATCATTTTAGTTCGCTCTTCTTCCGGTAGAGACCGTAGGCGGCGGTGTTAACATAGCGAATACCGACTGTGCTTGCAACTCGTTAGAAGTAGTGCTAGTTGCAGCTATGGCCGCTCCGAAAGTCAGCTTTGGTGCTGAAACCAGCGTGTCAATTTTTGTGCAAGTACAAGTTAACGCAAATTGGAAAATTATACATGAAATCGCCGTCATTCGAACACTCTGTTGTCATTGTGACAGTATTTTGACGCCTTTTCACAATTTGTGTTTACTGGGAACACACAAACTGCACAGTCTTACTTTTTAGTCACATACAAGGGGGTGCCACTTCCTGTGCCTCGTACGATTCAGCCGTGTCCTACTACATTACACCTCGGTAGCGCTAGCAACATGTGCCCCCGGTTCCTCTGCGGATTTTCGCGCGTGGGATTCTAATGAACGTAAAATGGCGCTTGAGATTCGAAATTGTAAAAAAAATTGTGTAAATGGGAACAATTTTGTTGATGTCATTAAGAGTATTTACGCAGAAATTCTATACGATTTAATACTTATAAAATATTAATTACAAGATTTATATAAGTCGTTAAAAGTGAATAAAACAATACTTTTTTTTTCATTCTAAGGCTACTGTATCGAAAACGATGAGAAATAACGCAAAAATGCACTAAACCTTTTTTGTAGAGCATGAAATTTCCTACAAAAAAGTCACGGACAGCATATCTCTAATGTTAATAGGTTAGTCACGAGCGCCACGAGTAACGCTGGAACTTGCAACAAATTTAATTTAGTTTTATAATGCGGACATTCCAGCGTTTTTTGTGTGGTTAACCTATTAACTTTAGAGATATGCTCTCACTGACTTTTTTATAGTAAATGTCATGCCATATAAAAAAAGGTTTAGTGCACTTTTAGATTGTCTTGCGTCGTTTTCGAGACGGAAGCCTTAGAATAAAAAGTACTGATTTTTTCACTTTTAACGACCTTTAAAAACCACAAAAATAATGCTATGTTAATTAAATCGTCTAGAAATTATGCATGATGTTCGTAATGAGACAACAAATGTATATCTATTTATAATAACTTTTTATCTTTCGATTATGAGGTTTTTCGATCTATCGTTATAGTGACTCCGGCAAAACCTCCGGGCACACGCTTACAATAAGATACGGAGTCACGTCGCGGACACGGTAAACAGGAGAGTGTCACCGCCCTGGTCACATATAACTAGGTATTCTACGACGTTGTCGTCATAATATGCACACTGAGAAGACCATCATACCGATGGCTAAGTTCGACGCAATGCCGTCCTGGTATTTTACTGTCTTCTCATTGTGCACACGACGTCTTTAGGATGTCTTTAAGACTAAAACGTACGACTGTGCAGTTTGTGTTAACTGGGTAGCGATATGTGGTTTATATGTAAGACGGGGATTGGCTCCTGTTAACAGGAGTTGTCTAAAACACCTAATAGCCTCAGGATTGGTGGAATGATTTCCCCACTTTTGAGTACGAGTTTCTAGAGCTCGTGTCTTAGCTTCACTCCTGTCCTTTACCCACGCGTTCTCTCCTTTCGTTCAACCATTGTAAAAAGCAAGTTCATGTGAGTTTTCAGTTAACGTTTTGAATCGAAATTTTATGATAAAATCTCTTATTTCTATTGGAATTTTAATATTGAACTGCTATTGTCATGATATGTTTAAAGTTTACTTCCTTGTAGTTTATTGAAAAATATTAAATTACTAAATTTTAATTCTAATTTCTGTTCTAGTGTTCTACACAGGTTCATCCCTAATATCAAAATGGTGAGTTTTTTTTATATATTGTAGGTCTTTTGTGGAGCACTGAATATCTATTAACTAAAAGTATCATTGCAAAATTGTTTAACAGTTGTCTATCTATATTTTTATTTTAAAATTGATCATTGTCATTTAAAATCAATCTTGATGAATTTGCTTAAAAGTTTTTGGGAGTAGTAAATTTTTTTATGTTTTTAAGTTAATGTTTTATTTTTTTCAGCCAAGGGAAATCAAGGAAATTAAAGACTTTCTTCTAAAGGCCAGGAGGAAGGATGCTAAATGTAAGTGACTTGTTTCTTTGAAATATAATAAGAGATGATTTAAATTATTTTTTGTGTATTTAAATTGTTAGGATTAATTGAAACAAATAATTTTTAATTTATTTGTCTTTAAGCTACATATACAATGTCAACAAAATCAGTTGTTCCTCATGGAACATGTTTGTTGTTAGTCTTGTAGCATGCTGTTAATGAGTGTGGTAAAAGAAAATTCTAAGAAGTAATTTTTCTGTATTTCACTACTTGAGAAACAGTAAATCTGTTCTTGTTTAAAAAAGAAAAAAACACTTCTACATATTTTATGAGTCTGAAAACTTGTTATTTTTTCAAACGAATGCACCTTTACTTTTAACAGTTCTAAGTTTATTTAACGGACTTGCATTTATAAAATGATTAATTTCATAAATCTAATTATAACAAGTTTGACAAGCATAAGGTATATAGAAATCTGTAGTGTATATTTACAGGAGTTAATGCTGCGTATGTCGCACTTTTTTTAAAAGTTTCTATGCTAGTTAGTCGCATGATATCATGAAATTGAAGCATTTAATAATTTCAAGACACTGTTTTTTGTGTTTCGGAAATGCATGTAAAATCGACAAAACTTCTTAACAGTTCTTATTTGTTTAAAGCATTGGAAATTTCCGTGGTATAATTGGATCTGTGTGATTGTTTAACATTCGCAAGTATTTTCATCCCTGTATTATAAATATTGCTTGTTTTAATAAGTATTCCGAAGGTGGTTGTGGAGAAATTTTTATTTATTATGAATTTACGTCATAAGTTTTCTTTTTATTTGATTCAATCTAAGAGTCTCAAGGTTTTCAGAATGGACAGTGAAAATCAGAAATCATACTTAGATTTGAAGAAAAGTAGTTTTGAGATTCAGTGACTTAATTCGAATTAAATCTTCGAGTGTACAATCTCGTCTTCTGGAATGTATTTGTGCAGATGTAATATAGTGTCTTCAGATTGGTCCTCATAGAATTATTAAGTGGGAATCTGACATATTTTCAGAATTTTTGCTAACTTGTCCCTGGAATGTGTTTCCAAGAAGTACAGTGGCCCTCCCCTTATTTTAACTTTTTCGAGTCAAGGATAATGGCTGCTTCTTCCCTTATTTTACCACTTCCCCGCATCCCCACCACTGGCAGTATGAGAGAGGAGAAATAGTGATGACCTTCTTCACCTGTATGTGCAAGCGCAATCATCGAAAAAAAGTTAAAATAAGGGGAGGGCCACTGTACAATAACCATATCTATTTTGTACATGACGAGTTAAGAACTAATGCAAAATACACATCCTGTGAAGAACTAACAGTGTCAAAAAGTAGCAGTAAATCAGCAAATTGTTTTCCTAATTCTATCACATTTTATGTGTCGTTACAATAATCGTTATGGAATACAGAACCTACAGACTACTGCATGGAGAGAAATTTCTAGGTTTCATTTAACCCTTTGCGGCATACATTTTTCTTTACATGGAAAATACCTGAAATTTGTTATTCGGGAGTTTTTGGGGTCGCTGATTACGAATTTAAAGTCAGATTTTGAAAATTGAAAATGGCGGATTCAATATGGACGACGAATTTTTCACAATTAGTCAGATTCGCTTGAAATTTGTTACTAGGGAGTTTTCGAAGTTGCTGATTGCGAATCAGACGTTAGTTTTAATAAATTCAAAATGGTAAATCAATTTTATGAGCCAAAAATTTTGAAAACGACTTCATGTTATCCGTTATTATGTTTACCAAGTTAAAAATGGCAGATCAAAGCTTGCCAGACAAACATTTTACAAACGACTCCATTTGAAGAAAATTTTATATTGGAGGGTTTTCAGGAGCGCTGATTACGAATCCAAGGATAATATTCTCAAATTCCGGATTCAATGGATTTGGCAAATTAACGTTGGATTCGAAATCAGAGATCCCGAAAACCGGCGAGTAACAAATTTTGTTGAAAATAAGGCATTTAAACATTTTTTTGGCCGCCATTTTGAATTTGGTAAAACTAACGTCGGATTCGTGATCAGCGACCCCAAAAACCCTCATAAATAATCTACAGTTTAAAAAACCTTGTGCAGTTTTCGAAAATGAAAATTCATTTTCGAGAAAAAAAACACCGTTTTTTCAATTTTATTTGTTAATAATAATTATAATAATAACACTAAACAAGCAAATGATTTTTTTTATAGTTATATTAGTTCTATATAGGAAATGAAAAAAATTTCGCCTCTGTATTTTTCATATTCTGCGAGAAATGTAAGGAAATGTGAATAAATCTAGATGGTACAACGTATGTACCACTATGCCGCAGAGGGTTAAAGCAGATTGAAAGAATAATTTTGTCGTAAATTACCAATGCTGGCCATATGAAATCTTGAAACTTTTGTCAGCAGTGGATTTGTAGTTTGGTACAAACGTGTAATTTTTCATTTTTTTTTTTCAAAAACAGTTCAAACTTACAAAATGCTACTGATTGAGGAAATGAGTGAAGATCTCGATTATAGGTTGCAGATTACGCTGTGAGCAGTTCACCAGTAGCCGTCACATCTTATATTTTGCAAAGTTACTACATAAGAACCACAGTAGCGTCCCGGTATAATTCCGTCTTGCTATATTTACATTCCATCATATTTGCAAGGTTCAGTCTCTTTATATTTACCTGTTGCCATTCTCTCTTTTCCTCCCACTGGGGCCTCAGGAAGAGCCTGCTGTGATGTCACAATCATAACACGATTGAAGGAAGTAGGAGAAGCTGCACTCCCATTCTTTTGGTAAATATAATGAGACACCAGGGGAACCCAAGGAACCGAATGATTAAATATACCGTTACTCTACTGCATTAGTATAATTGGACATCATAGAGAATAGCATTATTCTTTATTTGAAGTAGTGAACTGTTCTGTTTGTAGTCATATAATCAGTTTGATAGGTCCATAAAAAACCATGAGGAGCACAGAATCCCTTAAAAATTGAACATATCACTGCAATTTTTTTTTCGGAATTGCTTTTTATTTGATACTAATATTTTACATTAATTATGACTTAAATATGATAAAAGTTGTGACCAAGTTTATGACAAAATGAAATTTGTAATATCTGTAACTTTTGTAAGAAACAATAAAAGGGATCACTAACTGCACATATTGTGCACAAACATGTCCCAAATTATTTCTGTTTTTATGATGCAATCCTATCCGATCTTCACTTGTCTCATTTTAATCCGAAAATTGAGGGTACGAGATGGTTAAGTGGTTAGCATGCTTGCCTCGTAAACTGAACATTCCTTAGGTCGTAAGTTCGAATCCCCGTCCGTCAACCTTTTCTGTTTATTTCCATTGCGGATAATTCAGGAAACCTTGTTGGGCGAAGGTACGAATGTGGGACTGATACCGACATCAGTCTGTAGTTCTCGATGCTGTGAATGTTTTTTCCTGGTCGATGCTTTGAAAATATTAGTTTTATTTATAACACACTAACTGTTGATGGTGTCGATTACGTGGGATGATGACTAAGCCTTGCCCGATTAGCCACAGATGGCATAAAGTTGGCAAGTAAATCTGACTAACGTACGTATTTTAATACGAACATGTTACAGATTTGAATACAAAACAATTTTAAAGCGTTAGAAACTTAGAGTTGAGTAGGAAAAAAAAAACAGGCAAATATATTGATTTTACGTGCATACTTTTTTATGATTCAAATGAAAATGTTGAATGGACATTAACGTAATTTTAGCAGATATATTTTATTATGCAATTAAACTTTTTATTTATAAGTGGTTATTTTTATAGCTGTTAAAATAAAGAAGAATGCTGAGAACGTCAAATTCAAAGTACGATGCTCACGATTTCTTTATACCTTGGTCATCACCGACAAAGAGAAGGCAGAAAAACTTAAGCAATCTTTGCCACCAGGTATGTGAATCTGTTTTCTCCTAACACTTATTATTTTATATGGTGATTGTACGGAACCTGGCATTTTTTTAAAACTAGAAAATTGAAGAAATTTTTTTAATGTTTCTAAATTTTCCTGTTAATATTTAATATGAGAAAAAAATAATAAAACTTATTTATAGAAACGAAATTCATATCAATAGAAAATAGAACTATAGTACAGTAGAACTTCACTTTATTGTCCTTCTCGGGTTTTTGTCTTTCACTTTGTTGTCCGACAAATGCACATCATTGTGAAGGCGCTAACAAAGTGAAGGACAATAAAGTGAGGTTCTACTGTATTATATTAATGCATATAATGAAATGAATAAATAAGAAACTACAAACAATATCAGTAATATAATTTCTTCTTTTATGTAGTTATTGTGTTATTTATTTATCTCCATTCAAAAACTAGTAACACAATTTAATCTTGAAATTTTTTTACTGGAGATTTTATCAACATTCTTTTTCGTATTTCTTGTGCGCATTTTCTAAAATCGATTTAATGCAAAAAAAAACAACGAAGAAATAAATGAATTAATATGATAATTAACAGAGTAACTTATCACTTTCTACAAATTTTACATTTGAAAGGATTCATTAGGAAACATTCAAACATTCAAAAGAAACTATTACAACACTAATTGTTCTAGAATATTGAAATGAAATTGAAGTGAGTTATTCAAGTCATGTTTACAATAAATAGGTTCTTGTAACGAATAATTATTTAAAAATTTTAGTATGAACTTGTCCAGAGTTTTACAATCACCCATATCCAATACTTCAATATGAATAATATAACTTTTGTTCCTTTTTCAGGTCTGCAAGTAAAAGAGGTTAAGTAAAGAGAGGTTGTTATCGGTTAATTTATAACATTTGAACCCAAGGAAGAACAGTTTAAGAAGTCTTTCATTCGCCCAACTATATTCAATTACAAACTTGATATTTTCATCCGAATTCTGTGTTAAATAGTGGAATATTTTGTTACGGGAAATATAATTACATAATTTGCAATACTTTTGTTATGTTAAAGTAGAGTGAGAAATTAAAACAAAATTTGATCCGAAAATGACATGTGTATCAGCTTGTTTGTGAGATGGTTTATAAGAATGTTGAATTATACCTACAACATTAAATAATACATATTTTTCTGAATATGTGAACAAAAATATATGTTACTTATATCTATCCTACCTTCAATTATTAATATTTCTTTTTGTGACTTAAATATGTACATGAAACTTGAAATAACCACGAAAACGCGCAAATAAGGCGGATAAGTGGATATGGTTTCAGTAGTTGGCGACATTGGTACGAGAGTCAGTTCACGTCGGAAACGTCGGTCTACATTTCGCTTTTTCACTGGCGCATTCACATCGCAAAAATGAAGTTTAAATCTTGCCATCATTTAAGGCTCGTTTAAGGCTAATTTAATGTCCCTATTCCGAATTTAATGCTTTTCACTAAGGCCGAAAAACAAGCAGAGGCGTTCACAGCGTAAAATCAGTGGCAGAAGAGCGATACGAAAATTTTATGCACCAGAAGTTCCATTGTTGGAATCCAATAAAAATTCGAAAATATATTTTTTCTCGCCGTTTTAGGCGTATAGTGGTTAAAAAATAAGGTGCCAATGAAAAACAGTGCTATAACATCTCAAAAACATTATTAAACAATAAGAATATGTTACGCCTTGTAATCTGTGTTCTATATTTCTGCCCTCCAATGTGAAAACACGTGACAATTTGATAAAAGCTATGATTTTAAATAATAAAATTATGCGATTTAATATTGATCCATTTCAGCGAATTTTTCGTAAAAACAATACTTTTGTTGAGCGGAATAACCGAGAAAAAAAGTTGTACCAGAGCCACGACCATTCATTTCTATCTAAATTATCGCAGAATAACCGATAAAAAAAACCGTTATAACAAAGCGTCGACCGGACCGTTCTCTCAAAATTACCTTAGAATGACCGATAAAAGACGTTTTACCAGCGCGTCGACCGGTCGTCTCTCGCAAAATTATAGTAGAATTATGACTACCGTTCTCTTTCAGCATCAATCGGTTGTTGGTTATAATTTTCCGCGAAACAACCGTAAAATAACCATTCTCCCAGAGAAACAACCGGTATTTCTCGCAAAATTACTGCGGAATAACCGATAAAAAATCGCTATATCTGAGCATCGACCGGACGATTCTATTCCATTCCATATATGGAGATGCGTTAGGCACAATAGGGGGTGATGATGTTGGTTAACTGTTAACTGTCCGTGTGTCAGACTCCCTTGCCCTTGGTGTTCAGGGCAAGGTTTACCGACTAAAACCGCAGTCTACAGCAGGAAAGTGGCTACGATATCCATCTTTTCCGCTGCAGACTGCACTGGGCCATGTCGATGGTAACTGCAACCACTCCCTCTAAAATGGAGTTAGTGGTTGTAGGATCTTGTGTGATCTCAGCAGACGGAGAGATTCCAGGAGCACTGCTTTTTGCATTCGGCCTGCGATGGAATTTGCATGTTGTCAGGCCGGAATGCTTTTGATGTTTTCGAGGAAAGTTGGCCTCATTCCTTCCATGACTCCAATAATCAGCACGGCGAGCTTGATTTTGAATCCTCGATACAGCTTGCGAATTTCGAACAGGAGTTCCTGAGATTTCATCCGCTTGTCGTCCTCTTTACTGACTATGTTTGTCTCTGCTGGTGCAAAGAACTCGATGACGAAGATGAATTTGCCATCGAAAGTCAACAAGGACGATGTCAGGCTTATTGGCTGATATTTGCCTGCTCGTCGGGAATGAGTAATTCCAGTATATTCGGCACGACTCATTCCCGACTACGGATTCAATATCAGTGGACACATATGGCAAAACTGAGTCACAATAATACCATAGGTGCTGCGAAGATGATAATTCAGCACTCAGAGAGCCGCGTTGTGACGTTCCATGTATGCTGAAAATGCATATCTTGGACACCCTGCAAAAAATGGAAGCGTACGCGTACGCTTAAATGTCTAAATTCACGCTTCTTTTTGACATTTAAGAGTACCTGAAGAGTACTACAAGCGTGAATTTAGACTTTAAGCGTACGTGTACACTTACATTTTTGGCAGGGCATGCTGCCAAAAGATACATTAGTGTCTCAGCATGACATCTACACGATCTACAAAGCGTACTCGGTACTGCCTGGCGTAAGATGGCGTGGCGATACGCTAAGACATTGACGACCCCATCCTGTTGTTGGACATTTCGAAAGAATTGTTCATGAAATGGCTTGTCGATATGCCATTCATCTAACATACGGAGTTGTTCCTTCTGCATGTTAGCAGTTGAATAACCGATAACTTCCAGAAACGATCGGTCTTTTTTGTCCAAAACTAACGAAAAATAAATAATAAGAGAACCGATCTCTCTTGGTGTTAACTAGCCGTGCTTGCAAATTTTTTATGACATAACTGGAAAATAATTAATAACAAGTATTAAAGCACAAGTTATAGGTAGACGATTTTAGAATCATTGCAGCATGCCCTCGAATACTTTTCTTCCGGAGCGCTGATTTGTAATTTTGCTTACAATTTTCATCTAATACCAGATGATAAACCCGTGTAAATGAAGTCACGAAAATCACAATTTGTGGGGCGCCGGAGATAACTGCAGGGAGTTTTTCTGCAGAACTGTCGTTCCGCCCGATACAAATCCAAACATTACATAGCGAGATGCATCCGTCTGACCCAAATTAATGTGCAAATGCAGAGCTCGCAATGTAAGGACCGCTCATATGGAACGAAATACTGCCCTGTAATTTTGCTCTAGTTGTTTATAAATCTTCGATGAAGACAAAGCAACCCGCACAGTTCAGCGTTGAATTGGTGAACTACGGTTAATTGCGCCAAGCCATTTCACTCGTGCCATGTAATATCAAATAACTGATATGAAGATTTGGCACCCTGTGGGACTAAATATTGCACGTCCGATGTTAACTCATTTAATGACGTCACCTACATCACATAGATCGTACCTCGAATATTAGATTCCCACAAATGTATTACCGGGGCAAAACACAGGATGTACCTGTTAAAAGCGCATACACGGAAACCTATGTTAAGTCTGGACATCTTGTCATTCGTCAATTCGAATGTAACGGTACTGGCTAATCTTGCTGTTGGTATGAATATCAGCAATATTAGCATAAAATTAAATAGAATAATAGAAACCGCTAAAGCTTAGTTATTTCCTATTACATATTTCGTTTAGGTTTAATAAAATATGTTCTGACCCAGAGATGTAAATTATTTTATTTTTTTTAATTGATAATTTTATGTCAATTGCATGCTATCACGCATAATGGACAGTGCGACGTTATGTTAGAATCGATTAATCAGAAGTTGTATGGTCGATTTGCGTGGTCATGAAATTTGATACTGGATTCCCTATCCGCACTTTTAACAGACTCCCCCGATATATATAGAGTCCTCAATAGCAACATAATTACATGTTTTCTGCGGTTGAAAGATTTTGGAGGCATGCTGCATACCTATTTTGTAAGTGTTTGATATTTGGCAATATATCCGTTTGATTATAGAACTAAGAGTGTTTAAGGGCATGTCATACTATTTTGGCTTATCGTCAGTTACCGATAGTCAACTATTGAGTTTATTAGAATGATTACAATTTATGAGTTTACTACTATTCTAATGTAGAATATACATTATAATCAATCATCGATACAAGTGGCACGGTGTGCCTTAACGAGACTCAACCCAAAAGTGCTTGCTCAGTAATTCTGCTATTTTGGGGTGAATATACATACAAAAAAAAAGCTTCTCTAGTAAAAATCAAAGTAATCGCCGGAGCCGTTTATTAGAATGGTCCATTTAAATATTTTTACGATCGAGATTTCATTACACCTTGTAATATTTAAAGATTATGCTCATGATAATTGTTATATGTATTTAAATTTGCCTATTTAATTAACAGAGTAAACGACAATTGAAAAATATACTGTTTTTATAATTTATAATACGCTTAATTATTATGTTCATCTAACTTATACAGTGATATAATTTTTCAACACTTTATTATACACGTAAACTATTATAAGCACAAGTAGCAAGTAGAAGCTTTTCGATATATTGAGGGTGTGCTCTTGTAACTTCGTGCTGTTCCCATATTTTTTTAAAATCATGATGTACTAATTCCATAGCTTGTTAGCTGAAAAAACTTAGACCCATATTTTTCATTTTTATGCCATCCTTAGACCAAGTTTGAGGCCTCATAAACATTGATAAATCTGGCAATACTGGTTTAGTATTATTATTCTCATATTACGAAGAAATGGCTAGATCGATTATCCGAGTCAGTCAGGTGTAATGAAGAACAGCAGATTTTGGTCCATTCATATAGTCCACGTTTCGACAGCGTCGCTGTCATTATCAAGACTAAAAATTTTTATTACATTTTAGAAATTACAATTATTAATAAATTATAAAATAAAAATAAAAAATACAGCATCTACAAAAACAGTACATAAATTTTGTAAGATAAAAACATTTGACACACTACCTATTTTTACATAATTAAAATAAGTTAAAAATTAGTGCACATGAGAAAATAATACTTATTGGCCAGATGTATAATGCCAAACTAACAACACTCAGTTCTATATTTATTCGTAGTTTGAATGTTACAATACGAAACTTTCACTGAAATTGTATGTTGTCGGTATCTATAACAACATATATCTAAGAAACGGTCGCTTTTAAATTTGAAAGTAGCACATCATAGGAATTATTTAATTTTCTTCAGTCTTCTTTTATATTGATGGAATATGGTTGTAATTTTATGTGAATCATTTCAGATATTAATCTCTTAGACAAAGAAGTCTCTTTATCTAAGATTTTCACATGTTTCCAATCAAAATCATGAAAAAGTTGTAGTCGATGTTCTGAAATTACACTTTTTATTCTTGATGTTTGGTTAATATTGTTCTTATGTTCAGCAATCCTTGTTTTTAACATCCTCTTCGTTTCACCTACATACGAGGCTGTACAATTTTTACACTGTATTTTATAATATATATTTTATAATGAAATTTTCAGTTCGACAGCCGCCATATTGAAGCCGTCATTTTGAATTTTTCAAATCTGACCTCGGTTTCGTAATCAGCGACCCCGAAAACCTTTCGAAACGTATGTGTTAGGAACCGACCTTTGCTCTGAATCTTCAACAGAGGAGGGTTTCTAGGAAGAAAAGAATTTGACACTGATTCCGTAATAGAAACAAAATGAAATGTATTTTGGTAACAAAAGTAGGTATTACACGCTATTTATCGAGATTCATCGAACGGCGCAGCGGACAAAGGTGCGCGATGCATTCGGCGCGTGACGAGGCCGCGAGCCGCGAATACCTTTCTCGAACCTTCTCGGAAACAGTTCAAACTAGTTTCGCCTCCAAAGACTTCTTTATTAACCCGGCTACTCGCCTCAATTCCCGTCTCGGGCTTTACACCACAACGGCATTTACTATTTTATCGCCACTTTTGGCTTTCGTTTGCAAAAACAACCCCTTTCGACAACTCGCACAACATTAGTTGCTCGCTTCGTGGTTTCGACCCATTCTTCTTTTTCTTTATTTGTGGACATTACATGGGGAGAATTTCCCCCACTACCACGGATATGGATCATCTCGATCCTTAAGCCTAAATTGCATGTATTTTATAGAAAGGGCTTCTGATTGGTTCATCCAATGCTGGCTAGTATGAAGTTCCACCACGCAGCGTCTGGTTTTGGTCACGTGGTATTGGCGCCAATTTCAAGTAATGATCTTTTAATACATATCTCGCTTAGTACATAAAGTTTGCAATAATTTCGAAATAAAGGGGGTCATCAGAGGCTAAGATCGTTTTAATATCGTACGGGGGCTGTATCAGAGCAGAATGTAATTTTTCTATTAGTGGAATCCTTGTAACCCCAAATTGGGTGCAACTAAAAATTATGTGGTTCTGATTTTGTTGGTAGCCTGGGATAGCGATAAAGTATCTGTATATGATTTTAAAAGATTTGTTGCAATTCTAGTAAATTTAGAGCCTTTTAACCCTTTATATTCTTTCAACAACTTGAGCTTATTTAATAATATGGATTTTGATTCCTGTAATTTACTTAATAAGTATTTAGTATTTAGCCTACTGAGGTTTAGTGATATTGGAGGGATATTAGCTAGATTGTGAATCACATTAGTTGGTGTAGATTTCCATAAGCCTAAACAAATTCGGATCGAGGTTGTTTGAGTCGATTGCAGAGATCGTTGGTGAGATTTGGCTGAATTTAGAAAACAAGGAGACCCCCATGAAAGAATCGGTTCGATTAAACCCTTATGCACGTTAAGGAGGTGTATTGGGTGAGCTCCCCATGTTATGGAGCTTAAGGATTTTATAATATTTAGTGCCGATCTAGCCTTTTGCACATTTTCATGTACATGTTTGTCCCAATTTAATTTGGAATCAAGGGTGATGCCTAGAAATTTGACTGATTTCGCAGCTGAAATGCTTATACCATCCAAGTTGATTGACGTTTGCTTCGGGGTAGATCTAAGCCTTGAGAACACTATAAATTTCGTTTTGGTTGTCTCGATGTTTAAGCCTTTGCAGGAAAGCCAGTTTAGTAGGGTCTGAAAGGCTAACGAGAGACTCGTTTTACATTCAGTAAGCGACGAATGAGGGAGGTAAATCGCACAATCATCAGCGAACTGAAGGCTACGTGCCTCTCGTCCAATATTGCGGTCCAGGTTTTTAACGTAGATGTTAAATAGTAGGGGACTGAGGACTGAGCCCTGAGGTAATCCCTTAGTAGCTGAAAATGATCCTACTAAGTTACCCTCGAAATAAGTATTAATATTTCTCTTAGATATGAGGAAGGCAACAAATGATATAATATTCGGTGAAATCTGGATGTTTACAAGGTCATTGAGTAAAATATTAGGGACCACGTTATCGAATGCACCCTCTATGTCAATGAGTAGTGCCCCGACAACGTGTTTCCTACAGAAGCTCAGATATATGTCTGTCACAAGAGTTGTAGCACTGTCAATAGTGGACTTCTGTTTTCTAAAACCATATTGCGTTTTAAGTAAGTTCATATTGTTTTCCAAGAACCACTCCAGGCGTAACTTAACTAGAATTTCGAAAAGTTTGCTAATGCTAGAAGAGAGGGCTATGGGACGATATCCTCTTTGATTAGGTTTGGGGATTAAAATTATGTCGTAATCGTTCCAAGTGAGTGGATATTTACTTTGAGAGAAACAAAAATTAAATATTTTTAGTAACAAGCGAACTGCCTCTTTTGGTAGGTTAACTATTATTTTGTTTGAAATCAAATCTCGACCTGGTGTAGAATTTGTTTTGAGATATCTGATAATAGTGTCAAGTTCGTATTCTTCAAAAGGCGAATCAATCATTTTAGATTTGATGTTTTTAATTTGAGGCTTTTGGATATTAATTTTTGGGGTCGCCCGTAGCTTCTCAATAGTGTTTAATATCTAAGGATCATTTGCCAGGTTGTGGTCTTTTGTATGATTGTCTATTTTCGCATTTTTGAAAGATGCTATCGTTTTCCAGACTAGGGTGGTGGGCATGTCTCTGTTAATGCTGTTTCAAAAGTTCCTATAACCCTCTCTTCTTGCTTCCTTCAAAATTTGTTTGGTTTGTTGAGTGATTAATTTTAAATTTTCGAGATTTTTAGTACTAATTTCTTTGCGGAGATTTTTTAAGGCTATCTTTTTATTTTGGATTGCGTCGGCACACTTATCTGTCCACCAGTATTTAAGTGCCACGTTGTTTTTATTTTTCTTTTTAAGTGTAAGTAATACAATTTTAATTAGTTTATCATACATAACCAGAAAGTTATCTTCTTCAATCCTGAGGTTTTCAATTTTATTTCTAACTTTATAACTAAATAATTGAATTGCCAATATGGCCGCTCGACAGTTCGGACGTACTATTTCGTCGTGTTAACAGTATTGAATATTCTACCAGTTATTCGGTGTTTGGGAGTATAAAAAGTGCAAAGTTGAATGTTAAAAGTGCCAAAATGTTTTACTGATGGATTATCTGTTCTGATAACGTGGGACAAAGCCTGTAATTGTGTAAAAGTACATAATTTTGTGTAATATCACAGTGAAAGCTGTATAGAGCCGGCTGTTTACCGGTATTTCCAACTCGGTTTGTCACGAATTCGTAGCTCCAGCTATTGGCCTAAGACGGCACTTAATTGCTACAGTTAAGTGCGATTTTGTCAAAATAGCGACCTGCATTTAATGTCATCCGACAATATTTCGGCAGCGAATCAAAAGAAAAGAGGTCGTCTACCAAAGGCGAAAACCTGGAACATAAATAGATCGGACAGCTGCAGTTCGTTGCTGTCATATTTTGCAACGAAAAGAGGCAGAGATGATTCAAAGGAAATTTATGTCGATGAGAATTATTTAAGTAAATCGATTTCGGATTTAACGCCTGATGCAAATACTTGTTTACATACCACGGCAGACGAACTACCACAAGGCAAACGCTCGAAATTGAATGCTATTGCTCAAACACACAAACATACAAACGAGAATATAAACAAAGACTTAAATATGGAAGCCAAGATCGACGAATTGATTAGCAAGTTTGATTCATTTGCAACCAAACTAGACACTTTGACCGCAAAAGTTGACAGTGCGAAGGCTGAAATAGACGAAGTAAAAATCAACTTTATGTCGTACAAAAAAGACACTGATACTTCGAATGCGGACCGCGATCAGAGAGTTCATTCTCTAGAGAAGGAAGTCGGGGATTTGAAGAATTTGCTGAATGTAGTACTGAAAGCCGAGAAAAAACGGAATATAATAATAAAAGGATTTAAGAGCTCCCAAACAGATGCTTCCCTGAAGGATGAAATCAATTCGTTTTTAGAGGAGAAATTTAATGTCAGTAACGCAGTAGATGAGGCTTTTCTACTGAAAGCAGTCGGCGTGGTGTTAGTGAAATTTAAAAGTTTTGAGATAAAACAGCGTATCATGGCTAATAAGATAGCTGTATTAAAAGGCACTGCTATCTATTTTGATAATGATTTGATCCCAGTTGAGCGAAAAATCATGGCGGAGGCACGTGCTGCCGTCAGAGCAGCGAGAAATGAGGGACACCCTGCGAAGATTGGTCACCTGAAATACAGCGTAAAAAATGTTTGGTTTTACTGGTCACATGATAGGAACGAATTTGTTACTGGAAACCCTATGAGAGGCAAAGAGCCCTCATTTGAACTCATGGAAGTGGAAAGACTGAATTCGAGCCCAACGAGTATCAACGCCAAGAAGAATAATAGTACAGACTCTTCAGTCAGGTTCGAACGGAAAAAGAGGGGGTAACCCGCAACATGCTTTTGAAGGCATCGAACACACGGCTGAACTGTATGAATCCCAGAGTAAAAACATCAATATTGTTTTTTGGAATTCGCACGGCCCGAGAACTTTTAGGAACTTACAGTTAAAAACATGGCCAGAAATAATATGCAGCAGTGAGACTTGGCTTACGAATCCTGACAGTAAGTGTTCGCCAACACCGACAACGGCCGTCATCATACATGGTCGACAGCGAGAAAAAGTGCAAGATCAGGAAGACCTAGTGGTGGGTTGATCATCGCAGCAGAGACATGGCTCGATCCTGAGACTCTCGCCATTGGTTCGTCGTGGATAATTGTTAAGTGTTCAACGTCTGTGTTTCCAATTATAATTTGTTTTGATTATTTTCCGCCGTCTGCGAGCTTGCCGGACGAGCTGGGCGAACTACAGGAGGTACTTTATTCGATTAATGACAAGAATAGCGATAGTATGTTAATAATTGGAGGTGATTTCAATACACGGGTTGGTGCCGAGGGATGCATAGATTCCCACTTGTTAGCGGGATCAATTCTGTTTGAAAATAGACGTTCATTTGATAATATCATAAATTCACGTTGTAATGATTTATTGAAGTTCATGGAAGATAACGGAATGGTTCTATTAAATGGACGCACGCCTGTAGAATGTACAGCATGTAGAATGGTTAACTGAGTTTAAAGTGATACCGGATCTCTGCGGCTCAGACCATGCACCAGTAAGCTTGGTAATAGAAATGCTACCAGACAGTACAAATATAGTCTTTCCTCTGCAAGGGCGAAATGCGAATCAAATTAGATTATGCTGGTGTCCTGAAAAAGCTGGTGCGCGTACCCCCGGAAATAAAGTGTATAGAAAGTCGTGGTTTGATGCAGAATGTAAAACGGCGCGTTGGAGGCTTAATTGTTTATTGAGGCGAGTGCGGAAGAACGACTATGAATCGGAACAGCTGAGTGAATTTCTGATAGCAAAAAAGTCCTATAGTAGTTTGATACGGCGTAAAGAGGGGGCTTACCGAACCCAGATAGTAAATGCATTTGCTAACGTTGCAGATCCCGTCGGATTCTGGAAAATTGTTAGGGGGTTAAAGCCAGTAGCAGGCGGGGGGATACTATCCCTCCATCTGCATGGAGCGATTTTCTGGAGTCAGTGTACCTGCCCAGAACATCGGTGGATACACAATTTTATGGGTGGCATGACCCTATCCTTGACATCTCATTTTCCGGTAATGAGCTTTTAAATGGAATCCGAGGGATGGCAAATGGCAAAGCACCGGGTTCCGATGGCATCCCGGCAGAATTCTATAAAGTACTGGGGGAGGAATGGCTCCAATATTTATTAAAAATGTTTAATAAGGTCTTAAAATCGGAAGTTGTACCAGCAGAATGGGCCAAGGTATTTTTAGTAATGCTTCATAAAAAAGGAGACAGGTCGGATCCTCTAAACTACAGAGGTTTAGCTATGGTAAATGTTGCTACTAAGTTATTCACCCAGCTGTTGAACTTGCGTCTCACTACCTGGGCCTTCGACCATGGATTGATTCCTGACGAGCAATCGGGATTCAGGAAGGGCAGAGGCACCATCGACAATTTATTTGTATTACACGCGGCCGCTCAACTGACATTATCGCGTAAGGGAAAGAAATTATACGTACTATTTGTTGATTTCAAAAGGGCCTTTGATTCTGTACCGCATGATAATCTATGGAGAAAATTGTACTTCTTGGGAGTAAGTTGCAAGGTCATTCGCATATTAAAGGCATTGTATGACGCGATTACCTTGCAAGTTAAAACGATGCACGGATTAACTGACACGGTTAAGTTAACTGAAGGGGTATTGCAGGGCGAAACACTTAGTTCCTTGCTGTTCACATTATTTACTGCGGATATTATCGACTACTTTCGAGACCATGGTGTCAGAGGGGTCGACATAACGAATTCTTTTGACCTGTTAATGCTGATGTATGTAGATGACCTTGTCATATTTTCTTACTCGCCTGCTGATCTTCGTAGAAAGCTTTTGATTTTAAGTGATTATTGTGAGGAGAACGGACTTACGGTTCACGCACAAAAGACTAAAGTCTTAGTGATTAGGCGCGGCGGTAAACTCGGCAAAGGCGAATCAACATATAAGTACAGAACAGAGACCTTGGAAGTGGCATCGAAATACACTTATTTAGGAGTAGAGGTATCTACCTCAGCGTTGGGCCGTACTTCCACTGAAGTGGCAGTGGCCAGAGCTGGGGGTGCCTCGTGTACCGATCCATGGTCCGGTCTACCTTGTTGTACTCCGCACCGGTGTGGGCGTGGCGCTATTTCGACAACTTGGAGAGAGTCCAAGTCGGATTTTTTAAAGCTCTATTTCTGTTGCCACGCACCACGCCAGGGTATGCTCTGCGAGCGGAACTGGAACTCCTACCCTTAGGCTATTATGTTGTTGCCCAATCTATAAATTGGATTATTAAGATTTTGGCAAAGTCTGAGGGTAGTTTACCAAAAATCTGTCTCCTGGGATTAATTGAGACTGCAGGTAGAGGTGATGTATCGATAGAGTATAACTGGGTGCTACAAGTCAGGGATCGGCTCAGGGGACTGGATCCTGACGATCTATGGCTAAATCCTACAATTGACCTCTGGATAGAAGCACAGCAGGTCTTATTGCCGCAGCTCGAAGTGATGTACAGAGGAGACGATGTATCGAAGTCGGATGTCTCAGCATCCCTGCTACTTAGACTTTTACGTAACGGGAGTGACATTTATTACAACTACTATCCTCCACGAGTACCCTTGACTTTTCTTAGAACAAAGTTGCAGGTCCGTCTCGCGAACAAGTATTCTACACGAGTGCATCTGGGAAAAAAAACCTTAATGCTGCAGCCGGAAAGGGGGTGCGTGTCGTGTGGATTGGGTAAGGCTGAAACTCTAGTGCATATATTGCTGGTATGTACAGCATTTGATGACATCCGACATTCCATCCTTCGTTTCCCCATGCCAAATCAACAATATAACCCCGAATTAGAGTTAGCGCTATTACTTGACAATCCGGGAACTGAACCAACACGCGCGGTGCATTATTATTTACTAAAAGTTTTCAAACATCGTGAGCAGCTCTGCGTACTATTTGATTAATTATTTTTGTAAAAACCCGACTATAAGATGTCTATGCGGAAATTTATTAAAAGCCGAATCTAATGCGAACATATTCTCCCGAAATCTGGCGACAGATAATTATAGCTATGATTGTAAGGGGATGCCCCAACTGGTACTGTAGCGTTTATATTGGCATACTTTCGTTTGGATGTAATATCCTACATATCGAAATAAATATTATTATTATAACTAAATAATTTCCAATCTACATTGTTTGTGTTTAGATTAGGTCGAGTTTCCCTATAATATTCAAAGTTGCCTGCCAACTTAATTGCTACTGGGCAGTGGTTACTGCCGAGGGAGTCAGGAAGGACCCTCCATGACACCTCGTGCAGCAAATCGATCGAGACAAAACTGATATCTGGAGAACCCACTCTTTCTTTTGGGGAATTAGGGAGGTTGGTGTACAATTTAGGGTCATTAATAGTTATAAGGTCCAATTTTTCAAAGATCTTTTTTAATTTTCTTCCCGCTGTGTTAGGATTACCCCCGCTCCAGGCATTGAGGTGGGCATTAAAATCCCCGCACACGATGCGGGTTGTGTGGCATGTGTCTAGAGCGCCATACCAATCCTCATCGTTCTGCGTCGAATTCGGGTGTCTGTAAAGGGTTGTGAAGCGCATGGACTTCGCATCCAGTAGGATGTCGAAGTCCAGCACTTCCAAGCCCCTTTCATTATTCCATCGGCGAATGGTTTTAAAATTGAATCTGGGATTTATGGCCACAAAAATGCCAAGCGAGATATCCCCACCAACGTTCGGTAGTCGACCGTATCTAATTATATTGTAGTTCCCCAATCTGAATGTTTTCCCCATAGACAGCCAGGACTCGGTTATGCATATCACGTCGTATTCACGATAGACCCCACTAAGTTCATCAAGCTTACCCTGGACTCCCCTAGAGTTCCATTGCAAAACACTTAAACCTACTTCTTTGGCCATAATTAGCAGTCATTAATTTATACCTGGTCGTTCGATAAGTTAATAAATTTAAAAGTTAAAAGAGTTAAGAATAATAGATAATTTATTTTAATAGAATAAAAAGTTAAGTTTAAAGTCAAGATAAAATTTCTTGTTGAAGTTACTAATTTATTATATTGTGTTTTGATATTTAAGTCTATATGCTATGACTAAAAGAAATAGATTTCAATAATGTGGATAATATCATTTGAGTTCTGTTGTTTGTTTCTAAGAGGGCTGCTAGGGCTTGAGCAAGGTCAGTATTTACGTTGGGAGTATCACTGCCGGGCACAATAGTTAGAGGCATATTTTCGTCATAAGAATTAGAAGGGGTACTATGCTCGTCAGGGTTTGCGTCGATATTGTCAATTTGCACTCTTTTCCTTTTATAAACTGGATTTGACAAAGAGTTAGATAAAAGAGTTTCCGAGAGGGACGAATTGATTTTTATCTGCTTAACAGCCGATTTTTGCAAGTTTTTGGCTTCGGGATATGTCAAATTGCGTTCAGCCATTGTTTTTTTAATAGCTACCTGTTCGGAATACGATTGGCAGTTATTTCTGTCGTTCGCTGCATGTTCATGGGGAAAGTTGTTCTTAATGCAGTTAACACACGTTTTCCATTTAGCCGGGCAGTCTGTTACCTCATGATTATTATTTGAACATAAATTGCATATGGCTTTTGGAGACTTGCAGTATTCTTTCGAATGTCCAAACATCCAGCAGCGTTGACATTGCGTGATTGGATAAACATATGGCCTAACGGAATGTTGCTCTTTCCATATCATAACGACAGGTGGTAGTATATTACCCTCAAAATATAATTTTAGGGTTTACGTCAACTGTCCCTTAATTACTGATGACGGTATTGGAAACTCTACGTGACACCAGTAGTTGGCGCAATCGTCGTACTTTTTAAATGTGTACGTGTATACGTGCGTTGTACTTGCCAGCTGATGTTATCTGCTTTTTGAAGAAAACTTATTCCTACAACGCTAACCAGTTCCCTGGATTTTAAGAATTTCATTATTGTTTTCTTTACGGACTCCATCGACAAAACGCTACTTTTTTAAAATATGTTAAAGATATGTTTATGTACTTACGTTATTGGCAAAAAACAAATTTCAACATGTATCAATGTCGACGTGACAAAAAGATGCCCACTGGCAAGATGCTTATAATTGTATTATGCAATTGAGAAAAAAATACCTTCAATGTTGAATACATATATATGTATCCATATTTCTAATTTTCTAAATAAATTGTAAAAATGTAACCTTATATAGCGTTTTGGATTTATATAATTACAAATATGCGTTACAAACGGGCGACTCGCTATATCCCTGTTAAAGGAAATAGAAGATCAAGATTGCTATAACGTATTGTATTTTTCATATATTTTCCTAAAATTACACCATAAAAAAAATTTTTTTTTTTGAACAGATTTTGGCAGAATAACCTGCAAAAGTCATTTATACGAATGAAATTCTATTCATAGATAAGGGATATCTAAATAACAATGTATTCAATCTATATCTATAGCATGTATAGGCTATTAATCGGTAGTGACACGAACCGACTCGTGATGGCGCTGCGATCGAAACAAATTCAGTAGCGTCTCTTCATTTTGACGTAGAGTCATCTATCTATTTATATTTCATCTGTGGTTTTAGTCGGAATTACCTCATTGTTTTCAGTATTTTTATATAATCTTTCGATATTCACAGATTTTTTATAACAATCCTCAATGCCTTCCCTAATCTGCTCAATTGAAAGAGTTTCGTCAAAGCCATATATCACGCCAATTCGATTTAATATGAAGCTCGGTATATAAGGATACCAACCTTTAGGTAAAAGGGAAGTATTATCAAATAAATTATTTGCTTGTTCGAGTTGTGCAAAAGACAATTGAACCTTATTTTGATTAATTTTTTTTAACCTATCAAAAACTATTCCCGAACAACTTAACGTTCTGGCGAAGCCGCATGCATTACCACTAATAATTGCCAAACTAGGTTCGAAGGATTCCACATGAACAATGTATGGAGCTTGAGTAGAATTAATATATCTATTTTTCATTAATTTAATTAATTTCTCTTTAGTGTCAAGAGTAATAGTATCTGAAATTTTAGCTTTAGTTTGAGCTTTGTTTACATTGTTAATGGGTATAACTATGTTATCTACTTTATTTGTTGTTGATTTCTTGCTATTATTCATTTTGATTCCTTGGACTGTTATTGTTGTACGATTAGGTCAAGTGGTAGATTTGAAATATGTACGTTATTTACTTTGAACGATTTAGCCACTGAGTCAAATATTAATTTTAGAATGAGTAGATTTTTTATTGAAAAAAAGGTTGTAATGAAAATCAGTTTGGTTAACTATGACAGAAATGAGTAAAAAAAAATTGGTTTTAATTTTATGTTATGTTAGTATGAACAGAATATTATTTATATGTTAACTTGGGATCAAATTATTAGTATGATTGAAAATGAAAAAAAAATTATATTAAAGTCAGCCTGCTTATTTAGTAAAACTCACCGCTTAATAATCATAAACTAGAAGCCGAGTGGCTGAATCTCAACTTGTACCAAAAAAGTTGATAATGGAAGCCAAATACACGTGGAGACCTTGCGATTGCAGTCAGTTCCCAGTGTTTTCGTTAAGTTGTTGAAAACAATTCGTATTCTCTTTAAGCGGTTGTTTTAGTTTCCGCGCAATTCACTACGTTAACTTCTTTTCAAATTGTTCAAATCATTTCGAAATTCGAAGAAGTGTTTAACTCGTTTATCTTTCAATTCACGGGGATTCAGTAGAATATCTTGTTACTCGATGATTCACGGGGATTCAATAGAAATCCAAAACCAAAATGGTTTCGACCCAACTGCCGTTCCACGCTTTTTTTTCTCTCTTTATCGCAGTCCTACCAACACCAGCCGAAACGCGATCGCAACGCCATGGCCACTTGCGCGAATCAAACTCACAGTCAAGCTCAACTATAGCTAAATAAAGCGCAACACAATCTATAACATAAAGGCATCTAACAATCGGCCATCCTTACTTTAGCTTGGTCTCCAAGCTACGAGAGTAATATTAGGAACAATCTAAATTTCAAAGTTTTTAAGATAATTTGGTTTCGCTCTAATACGCGAACTCCTACACTGAACGGTTAGTTTCTCGGTATCTGACGTACAATCTTTCGTAGTTGTTAAGGTCTCCTTTGCTGTTGACAATATTAGAGTTTGGAGCGATTTCGTCTTTGTCATCTATTGGTTCTTCGCTAATGTCAGCATCTTCATCTTCTCGCAGCCCTCGCCAAATTTTCAGCTGACTGACATGAGCTGTCGTTAACGATTGCGCTCCACTTTTAGCTCCTAGTCTCTGTACACGATAGGTATCTGACGGCAAAACACTAGCAATCACTAAGGGTCCTTTGTATTTCGATTGCAGCTTTGTAGATTCACCGGTCGCAATGGGGTTCGCTTTCATGAATACAATATCCCCGACACTATACGTTACGTTTTTAAGACGATTCTTGTCATAGCGGCCCTTTGCGATTTATTGTATAGTGCATACTTATGAATCTGCTATCTTTCCAATGTTAGCGGCAAACAGTTTACCGCGTTTTTCTCAAAACTGCATAAAACGGTTTTGCATCCTAACGCCTCATATCTGTTATATAGCGAAAATATATAGCGAAATAAAACCCGACGGAGCCGGGAGATGACTCTACGGTACGCAAGTAGGTGTACTCCGGCGTATAGGTATAAATATATAATCCTCATATTTGTCCCTTTCATGCTCTTTAAGAAGGGCAACCGAGCTGATCCGTTAAACTACAGAGCCATAGCAATTATCAACGCGCTTACGAAACTTTTTATGCAAGTAATTGTAGCGAGGCTTGAGACTTGGGCACTCGACATGGTATTTTACCGGAGTAGCAATCGGGCTTTAGGAAAGGACGTTCTGCGGAAGACAATATTTTCACGCTACTTGCCGCTCTCCAAATTCAGTTACGTTACAAAGGCTCAAAATGTTACATCCTCTTCGTGGATTTCCGACTCCGCTGAATCATCCATAATTTATGCAGAGGGCTCAACGGATCAGGTTAGGGTGACAGAAGGTGTTCTGCAGGGAGAGATCTTAAGCCCCCTTTTATTTTTACTTTACGTTTCAGATATAGTTGAATTTTTTCGCAACGCCAACTTGAGAGGGGTTGATTACACTTTAACTTTTGATCTACTGATGCTCCTCTGTGATGACAATCTGGTGATTTTCGCATACTCGTCTGAAGATCTAAGAGCGAAATTGAAAGCCCTGTCATCATATTGCTCCATAAATTCCCTCACAGTAAACATCACAAAAACTAAGATCATGGTCTGTAGAAGGGGAGGCCCTCTTGATGCTTCATCCAGAAACTTTCACTTCAAGGATCAACAGATTGAGGTAACGTCATCCTATCCTTATCTGGGAACGATCGTCTCGTCGTCGGCGAAGGGGTGGAGGGCCACTGATGCCGCTGTGGCCAGGACGCACTAAGCTACTGCGGCAGTCTTTTCCATAATGGCATCAGTAAAAAGTGACTCGTGTGACGCTGCTCTTAAATTATATAAGGCTTCCATCCTATCCACGCTACTTTATGCTTCTCCCTGCTGGGCACTTGGCTATCTTGATCAATTAAAACCATCCAAATTGAATTTTTTAAAAGGTGGCTGAAGCTCCCGAAAGCCACGCCTTCCTATTTATTACGACTTGAACTAGGCCTATACCCTATAGCCGCAGAAATTGTGAGAAGAGCTCTCCGCCTGGTTATCAGACTGTTACGTTAGCCGCCATCTTGCCTCGCAAGAAAAGGCTTGATTAGATTCTACGAGCTCAGTTCTCGTGGAGAACAGGACGCTGCCTTAAACTGGTTTTGCCAGCTGCAGCGAGTGCTGGACTCGCCGATCTATGAAGCCTTGTGGTCGACCCTAACGGCCGAAAACTGGGAGTCTCGCTTAACTCAATCATGTGAAGCTTTTGCCACTGCGCTCCGCAACAAAGATCTGCAACGTTACTATTGCTCTGACTCCGTTCAATTGCCCATATATAGGTTATATATAGATTGTTTTGCGAATTTACACCCAGACCGTTGTCAGCTTGCTTATTTTCGCCTGAAAGTTGAACTGCGTACAGCTGCGATATTTTCGCGCTCGTTATGCATAGGGGGTGTCCTCCATGCGTACAATCCCACTTTGCCTTGTTCTGCATGTAACACGGGCGGTCTGTCTGCTCGGTTTGTCACATTCATGACGCCGCACTTTTAGCGTACTTGTTAACTTCGGATAATTGTGACTCGTTAAAAAGCCTCTTTTTATTTGCCAAATACCGTTTCGTACGAAGGCAAATGGCCTTAGGCTATTAGATTGTTATCCAACTTTGCGTTTTCTTTCTGCACATGCAGTTATGAAAAGAATTTTTAAATTTAGTAATTGTAGTTTTAGTTTTTATTTTATCTTTTGCGTGTTTAGAATTGTAATTGTAAGTGTAATTGTTAAGCGTTTTTCATTTGTGTACACTCTACTCTTAAGAAATGTATTTCGTATATGGGTAAATAAATCTATCTAATGTTTCTAATTAATCAGTGATTTTGCTTTTTGGTCACATTTTCTTACATATCTGTATTTTATTTTCTCTTTAACATCTATCATCTTTATAAATTTACTTTGCTAGTTTATGTTATTCATGAATTTATTTTACGTATTTATAACATTATGTTTTAATTAATTTTCTTTTTTTTCAAATTCCGATCGATTGCAATATTCACTTGCTGTCGGAAGCATCTTACAGGTTAGGAATATATTTTGAAGACGATCGATATTTCTGACAGCCTTCTTTCTTCGAACGTCACTTTGCGTCCAAACCAAAAACGCACGGCCCATCTATCATGCGCATTTTCTTCGATTTCATTCACGGCATTAGCCAACAATGCAGCACTGCTCGATAATCTCTAAGCTCTCCCTCCTATTGGCTATCTTTCAGGACTCAACAACTTGAAAATCATACTTCGCCGGTATTTTTCGAAAGGGAATTGTTGTTAAGTTTTTCTTCCTCTATATGCTCATACTCGGCGTGCCATGGGTGGCGTTACACGGTGTATATGTCGCATCCTGGAAAAAAACTTCGTAGATTATTTGATTTAAAAAAGAATAATGCATCACATACGTGATAATAGTGTGCAAGATATCTTAGCAATATATTGGTAATTGAAATTGTTAATATATTGTAAATATACTGAAAAATTGATCGCCAATATACGGATAACAGAGCGGTAAAGGTTTTAATACAATATATTCGTAAAATGTATGTAAGTATAGAATATTATATCAATTTATAGTATAGTAGCATTATATCAATTTAAATTTATTAAAATAACACAAAAAATTAAATGGAGATATTAATAATAAGCAGATTTGAAAACTTAATTCTCGTATAGTCACTAATAATGATCGTCTTGTGAGAGCTTTTGAATAAATATAAATCATAATAATAATAATAAAGAGGGCAAGATGGTTACGACGGCTAAGGCGCCCGTCTTGTTTCGTAACTTGAACGTCTCCAAAGGTTTTGGGTTCGATTCCCATCGTAGGCAATTTCTTGCGCGTTGAATTGAGCTCAGTACTGACACTGCAATCACCTACCTCATGGATTGGGTCGTGGTTAGGGTGACATTTCACGCTGATCTGAAACAGATTCGAGCAAGATTTCTCACTTCTCGAGCACATTCAGCGACATAAGAAAACAATGTTGTTGTAAAAGATAAGGAGGGCCAAGGGAGGTTAGGTTTTATTCCGCAAACCTTCCCGTAACATCAAGGATAAGGGAGTCGGGCATACGGGGGTTATCCAAGACCAACAACTCCTATGGTGCCTAATGCATTTCCCCCCTCAAAAAAAATAAAGTCTTTATTGAACAATGTATGAAGTGATACAATGGGTACAAACAAATGTAATAAGGATGTCAATGAGTTGTCGATGTACTTTATACAGTTATTGACAATTAGGAAAACTTCCGCTCATATTTATCAGTTCTGATATCGATATTTTCGGATATTCTGAACTCTATAAAATAAAACTGTCAGTTTAGATAATTATTCATACTATTGATTGGATGCTATGTCCTATGAATAATATGATTCGTCTTCTGGTATGGACTAGCAAATACTGCCGTTATTTTATATCTTAACTTATTTGCTTCTTTAATCAATGTACAGATTAAAAAACGAAAATGAGACTGAAATAGAACACATTTCTGCGCTATGGATAATAATATTGAGTTCAAAAGTAGATGTTATATACTATTTGAGGGACTCTATATCCTAAGCTCTGCGCAATGTACAATCAGTGAATCATAAGAAAGAGCTTATATAGTAATTCCAAAATTATAAATCAGCATTTCCTGGTCTCTAACAGTAGTACTATTTCTGAGTTCTGAAAAAAACTTTATAGCAGTATTATTATCAATAGAATTGCCAGAAGTTGTATTGGATAATAAAGTGAATTCTATCATTTTAATAAATTGCTTGTGAATTTTCTTTTTTCTGCAAATCACATATTTGGCAAGATTTTCAACTATTGGTACAACAGACTGCAGGAGTACCCACTATCGCAGTGCACACTTTTCTGTCAATAATAGTTATCTCAAGTTGAATTTTAATTTTACGATTTTAATTCGAGGAGTAGAGAGCAATTGAATCCCAATATCGCATGTTTCATCTGATATTGAGCATTAACTAATAAATGTGAAAAAAAATTAAAAATAATTTCGGAATAGGTCTCATTGATTCGGAAAGGATTTTGCATATTTAGACTATTAATTGACTCACATATAACTTCGTTAAGTTTATCACAAATATCTTAACAAACATAACATACAAAAACGCAATTTTTTTATTTATAATCAGTATACTATAATTTATGATTTAATATCGAATTTTCGCTATTATTTACATTATTTGATTGTTGATTTACACAATATGGCATTGGCCGTACCTACCTGATTACCTTAAGACTTGTGTAACAATTCACTTTGTTTTCACTTGTTTAACTGTCTACTTGAGTAAGAAAAATTTTTGTTGTAAAGCTTGTCTCTTGTAGAAAACAATGGATAAACTGGTTTGATTATTGATAAAATAGAAATTTACGATACGAGTGCGTTAAATTAGAGATAACAAGCGTACTTTAATATCACACGAATGCAATATTACTAACTCGCGCGAGTATCATATACTAAACACTGTGTGTAAAGTTCCCGTTTTTAACACAGGATAACGGGCATTGTATTGAGTTGATAATGCGTACATACTACAGTGTGAATGCGAACACATTACTATGGGGTGCAGTGTTGAGAGAATGAAAAAAATGCTTTGTTATAATTAGATGAATATTGATTTCTATATACACTTAAAATGATACGAGAAAGTTCATGCGGTAATGGCTACAGTTTTTAAATCGATACTTTTCCTAACATTTTTCTGTACGGAAACCACCTTGTTTTCGCACAGTGTTTGGAAAAATTTGTTTCACAACCTTGAACTCACCTTCAGTTATAGTGTAATTTATTTTATAAACCTTTATTACATATGGACAATCCGAGCTTTACAAACTAAGTATCACAGCAAGATGTTGTGTATAATGAAATAATTAACATTGTAAATTCAACCCTTAACCCTAATTAGATTTTAACAAGAGAGAATAATTGAAATTAAAAAAACTCCGTTTATTGCATATTATTTTTGAAATACACTTCAAACTACATGCCAGAATTCAAGCCACAATTAGCTCAGAAAACAATTCGCCCTGTTAAGTTCCTCTGGTAGTTCCGAAAATGGAACTAATATAATTAGGCCCTCATACAGTACTCAATGATGGTAAAAGTCATAGTGTACTGCATGTGTATCTAATTATTTTAGTTTCATTCTCGCTACCCGAGGAACTGCACGGGGCGAATACTTGTCAACCTCAACCAAGTGTAGTTCTCAAAATATTTGGAATAAAAAATAGAACTGTATGCATGCATATATATTATTTAAATATATTCATATATTCTATATTACTTACCTGTTTCTAAAATATCGTACTCTCGAATATAATGCTCGTATATTTTGGACGGCCATACTGGATCCGCCAATTTGAATTTCAAAATTATGGATTCATATTCGTAATCAGCGGCCTCAAAAACCTTTATAAACCAATGTACTGGTGCAACGGATGCACCGTTTAAATCGTAATACAAATATAATAATTTCCATATTAGAATTTATTCAAAACACCACTATTAAAATTTATTCTTTTGTTTGTCTTTTCAAAAATCGGACCACATTAATCTTTTGCAAATGTTGTGATGAATATTTTGAATTTTTATTCATTATAAATCGATTAAGGGCTGCAGTTTTTTAATTAAATTGCTTCATAAATAGATCATTAAATAAATAAAACTTTTCCCTCGTCTCCAAAAACTTTGCAAAAAAGGGCAGTCAGGTTTCTGAGAAGGCAGTGGAGGAATGCTTGAAATAAGGGTCTATACATATACAAAACGTGAGGGTGTTTTCGGACTCTCCGTGTATCTGCTGTGGGATATATCGATAAAACTCGCTGGCGAAGCACTTCAGGCATATTAGTAGCAACCAGTTAGTTTCACTGATATACTTTCAGATTGCTGCGCTGTTACAAAATGAAAAGTACTGAATCCGGTATGTTTAATTCTAATTAAAACTATCTATATTGGTATAATCATAATAATCTCGGTAGAAAAGTTAACAAAATAATTACTTCTAATGAATAATTATTGTAAATGTATTAATTGTAACGGATTTTGTGATTGCAATAATTGCAAATATTTTTTTATGACAGTTAGCAGATACTTTTCAGACCTTTGTAATACCAGTTCGGGAATGACGCAAGTAATAATCAGTGCATGCATTAATCGTCACATGTATGTAGAATTCCGTGAATATTTTTTACTAATTCCAGGTATTATCGACTTTCAAGGTTTTATCGACTTTTTAAATTGCGCGCACGCATTTTTTGAAGATTTTCGTATTCCGTGGTATATAAGAATTTAGAAAAATATTGTTCTTATCACCATATATGCGCGAGCCATCTTTGCTCCTCGAAGTGCTAATAAACTACCAACCGAAAATCTCCGAGTAACAAATTTGAAGCGAATCCGATAAATTTTAAAACAAGTCGTCCGCCATTTTGAATTTCTGACATCTGATGTCATATAATAGTGTTCAACGGCCCCGATATCCCCGAATAACAATAATGGTCAGGCGAATCCAATAAATTTTGAAAAAATTCGTATAAAATCTAATTTCATATTTGTAATCGGCGCCCCTAAAAATCTCCGAGTAACAAGTATCAAGCGATTTACGGGCAGTTTAAGACAATTTTTATACTTTGACAGTTTATTTAGTTTGTTGTTAGCAATGTCGCTATATCTTCGAAAAGTGCTGGGCTTCAATTTAACCCTTATGATAAATCCCTAGCACGTCGAGTTTACCCGGTAAACAATTTCAAAACGTGCCAAAAATTTGACGTAATATAATATGTATATATTGTGACGGTGATTACAAGTTCGTCGGAAGGGCAATGAAATCGCCGTACGCACACAGTTCCGGGCCCTGTAGCTAAATTAATTAATAATTTAAAATTATGTTGCAGGGGCCAAAATGGCCTAGGGCCGACTATGACCCGAAGCTAGATGTAAGGAGGGAGAGACAGAGAGACAATAGCATTAAACGTGGAAATCGCGGAAATTAGGAATCGCGGAAAAAGAGGTCCGCGAAACGCGAAATTCGACACATTTTATTCGGCCTTCGAATGGGAGGCGCATCGTGCGATGAAGAGAGCCGAAATTTCGTCGTCGTGCAGGGCGTTCGTTTTTTTTTTGGGGGGGGGGGGGATTCAATTCAACGAGGTGTCAGAACATGAGTACCGGCGAGTTGCACGCGCCTGAAACGGCAAAATTCCATAAAAAAACTTAAATAATAGAACAAATTATTATAGATAATTAAATTAATTTTATTAATATTTATGTGAATATATCATTATGGAACATAGTTTTACACTTTCGCTCGAAAATAATCTATGAATCGAAAAATAATCTACCCCGACCGAGGATTGAAACCGGGTGTTCGTTTACTACGCCGACTCCTATATTAAGAACTTTATTAATAACATACGTGTATAACACAAAGTAAATGTCCCAAGCAGCAAAATTGGTCGAAATTACGTCAATTCGACTTCCGAATAGGTCCAACTGCCTAACGGCCCTAACCTGATTATTGTCGAATCGACTTTTATTTCAGATAAATGGGGAATAAAAACACGGTAAATTTTAAGTCGAAATTAGGTAATGGAAGGCATTTGGACTTTAAAGGCATAGTCCAATTTGTAAGAACGGACCTATAAGAAGTCGAATATTAGTAATAATTAGGTAATTTTGCCCTAGTTTAGACTTTTTGACCTGGTGGATCCCTTTGTTAAAAAGAAACTTGTGAACAGTTTCCAACGGAAATTTACAGGTTCGTACACGGAGAAAAATTTCTAATGTTTATAACCGTGGGTCACCTTCGCCCGAAAAGACTCACTGTCTATGCAGTATGTTAATTTAACCTATAGGTGAAGTTATGACAACATACAGCGCTCAACGGCAGTTTCTAACATCAAATCAACGTATATATTATGGTCAAAACAACATGTGTTATACTACAGAGGTCGCTCATGTTGATTTAACAGAAAAATCTGTTGGACCAATGGAAATCGCTGTTGATCTAACATATCTGTTTTCCCCGTGTACCACTTTCCAGAAAGATTAATAAAATTAATGGAATCGTATTTAAAAAATACACACTTCAAATACAAATTCACATTCAACAATTAGAAAAATTCTATGGAAAATGGAAAATCAAACCGAACGAATCAAAAACAGAAGTTATCCTTTTCCACAAAAAAGAACAAAGACAATAGAATATTTCAACCAGTAATAGTGAACAAATACAAAACTACACCAACTACAAAAGTGAAATACTTCACTATACTTAAAAACAGTTTGACTTACCAAATGCACATCAAGCAAATAATAAGAAAAGCGTTCGGAGTGTAAAAGAAAATTTATCCTCTTTTATCAAACAAAAAATCGATAATAACCTATGCCGCAACAGTGTGGCGCAATGTATCAAAAACCAATATGTCACTCCTACAACGATATCGAAATAAACAGCTGAGACTAATACTGTCGGCTAATGGATATACAGGGTGTCCGAAAAGTATAGAAATGGTCCTGTAACTTTTGAAAGAAAAGACATTTCGAAACTCGCTGAAATACTTGAAACGATTTTTCAACAAATTTATTTTGTCTGAGGAGTTTCACCCCTTGGGGGGGGGGGGGGGCGTGGGGCACGATAGGGAATGAATATCTTAAATGCCATGGAGCGTCAGTTAAAAATACCGATGGTATATTGATTTAACAGAGGGACACTTGTTATCCCAATGCTACTAGCGCGTCGATGGAACATACCGATGGTATGTTGATTTAACAGAGGTTCACAAGTTGTCCCAATGCTAATGCCTTAATGCGGGTACGTCATGTTGGATCCCCGTGTAGGATATTAGTTTGTATAGAAGTCCATCTATCCATACTCTGTCAAATGCCTTTTCTATGACGAGTAGGCGCATGACCGTTACTTTTTTAAGGTTAAAGTTTACACTTTATCGTTTGTGATTCTTGTGAGCTGTTGTGCAGTGCTGTGTTTGGATCTAAATCCGTTTATTTGTTTTATTGATTAAGATATTATTTTTTGTTCAAATTGTACGAATCTTTTAAGTAAAATTTTTTCTACTAACTTACTTTATGGTGCCAGCAAGCTTATAGGTCTTTAGCTGTGGGGATCATTACTGATTTTCCCAGGTTTCAAAATCGGAATTATGGAGTCCGTTTTCCACTGCGATGGAAAGTACGGTATTCTTATCATCGCATTTATAATGTACATGATTTGAACTATTGCTTTTTTCCTAAGAGTTTTTAGAATTATATTTTGGATGCCATCTATTCCTGGCACCTTTTCTGCAGGTAAAGTTTGTATGAAGCTTCGTATTTCTTTAGTTGTCGTATAGTATTTTGCATAATCTTGCACTATTGTATTTTGCATATAGTGTTTAACTTTCTCTGTTATATTAATTTGGTCGGTAGTATTGTAATTTTTTAAATCTATGTCGCGTACTCGTTCATATTGATCGACTAAAATATTTGCTTTCTGTTCTGGTGTATATGCTTCGTCGTTATCTTTGATTAATGTTGGGAAAGGTTTATATTCTTTTTTCAACATTTTTGTCATTTTCCACAACGAGTTGTCTTGGGGATTTAGTTTTCTAAGTTTTTCCCCCAACTTTCATTTCGATATTTACAAATTTCAGACCTAATAAATTCAGTTTGATTAGTATAACGTGCTTTCGTTTCTATGTTTCTAGTTTTCTGCCAATCTCGAAGGGTATGATTTCTCTCCTTAAATAAAAAAAATAATATATAGGTATATATTGGAATATTATATGCAATATTGTTTGAAAATTTAGTAAGGCTGCGTCTGGTATGGCATTTTGAGTGATACTACCCTGGTAAAAATGGAAACATACACGAAGAGTACAGTAAGAGTGAAATTAAAGGTACCATAAGAGCTAAACAAAAAAAATTTTTAATTTTTCTTATTTTTAGTTTATTATTTAATTTTAATATTTTTAAAACTTTTTTTAAGATAAATAAATTATCACCTATCCATATCACATATCCTCAACAATGATGCTTTACTCGATCAACTACCATGCGCGACACGGAACTCTGGTCTATCATTGTCGATCACTATTTATAACGTCATATGATATTTGTGATACAAGTTAAAATTTAAAAAAATTCTTAATTATCTCGAAAACGACAAGAGATACGCGAAATCTGATAAAATTTCGAGAGTTATTGAAAGGGGCATGACCTCAAGTCGTTTAATACATACACGCATAAATGAATTTTTTTTGGAGTACACTTCCGGTCTTGCACGGACTGACACGCTGCCTAACTGAGCTTGCCATTTTTATTGAATTTTTACTGACTTTCTGCTATTTTTATTCGAGTCAATGTAGTCACGTCCTTTTAACAGTATCTGTAGTGCTGTCCCTATACGTTCTTGTGAAGAAAGTGTCTTTTTAAAAAAATCTAGTCTTGGCAAGGAGATCGACTAATATTTTTAACCTCTCTACCTATAAAAATCGGAGAGAGTATTGACGCTTGGATGTGCGTAAGAGGTTTAAGGCCGTCGAAACTTGAAGTCTTGGAATTTTGCAACATATTTTGGCGCTGTCGGGGTGAGTTGAATCCCTGTCGCATAAATAAATCTGTGCTCTAATATTCTACTCTGCAATACAGCGTGGCGAGTTTATGTTTATACGCAGATCTAGTGCGCATCTCGCTCGGAAGTCGAGCCACGTAGTACCAAATTCACTGCCGAGGTATTTGTCCCCCGACGTGCATACTGTACTTTCACCATCTTCAAGAGAGGGGCAGCACTTATCGGCAAGTGTATAAGTTGCTAATGCAGAGAAGAGGGGAGACCTCGCCTACTCCTTCTTCTGTAGCCTCGCCGGACCACCAGAGTCGGCAGAAGGGAAAGTCACCGCCCACACCTCAATCACAAACTGCGCCTGTGGGTAGGCCGCCAACCGCGTCACGATGGCTTGCGTATAGGGACACTAATTCCTCATCGATTACCGACTTCTATGCGCTTTCTAAACGGCAGCGATCGCCGGAAACGTGTCAACGTTTAAATCTCGACACCAACTCAACCAAAAAACAACGTTCAGTTAAAAGTACTTTACAACAACCTACTTTAGTTGCTTCCAAACCAACATCCGAAATGGAGGAGCAATTTAAACAACTGAAGGACGCGATTGTTGCAGAAGTATCGGGAAAAATAGACGCCACGCACAAAGAAAGTATGAATGCACTATCAACTTTTAGGCAGGAAATGACAGGCGAGATTTCTAATTTAAAATCTAGACTATTAGAAAAGGACCAGCAAATAGATTTTTTAACTAAAAAGCTCGAAGAGCACAACAAAATTTTAAGAAAAAAGAACATAAAAATACGGGGTCTAAATATTAGTGGAGATACCACAGAAAATGTAGACAAGCTTCTAAATGACTATTTTGGTATCCAGCATGCTGTGGATGTTGCTTATTTAATTCGCAAGGATCCACCTATAGTAATTGTCGAATTATTTTCCTCTCGTGTAAAAGCCTCAATAATGTCTGCCAAAAAAACGAAATTAGCCGGAAAAAACATTTTTATTGATGGTGACATGACGGAACGAGAGCGAAAAATTGACTATCATGCTCGACAGCTTGTTAAGAAAGCCAAAATAGAAAATAAGAAGGTAACCAGAAAATACCAAAGGATACAGATTGAGGGTGTTTGGCATGCTTGGTCGGATGCAATAAATAGTTTTGTGCCGGAGACTCCAACACCACTAGAAGATAAGGAGATTCAGCCTTCCAACTCCAATGTTTCTAGCTGGTCCAATATTGTTCGAGCTTCTCCAAAAAATGCCTAGTTGCAGCCCTTTCTTCCAGTGAAAGGGGCTGCAGTGAAGTTTTAAATGCCAACAAATTGAGCCCGGCTTTGGTTTCTTCAACTTCTACTATTCCAACGAGACCAAACAACGAAACCGGCATGGTTTCTACTTCGGAGGAGTCTTCATTATCCATCATATTTTGGAACGTCCATGGCCCTCAAAATCTATCGCTGGAAAACAAGTCATCGACAAATGATTTTTCTTGTACAAGGTTCGTTTTACTTCCCGCCAAGTGCTGATTTAACTAATTTACTTTCTGATCTTCAATTAGTGTTAGATTCTTTAACTGACAGATTTCCGGGTTGCATGATGGTCTTAGGTGGAGACTTCAACTCATGAACGGATGCCTTAGATTTTGAATGTAATTTCGAGCATTTATTTTACAATACTCAACTTTATTCGGCCAGGCGATCTTGCGAACTAAATTCAAATCCTCGTGGATTACAACTTTATACATTTATGTTTGAAAATAATTTTGTCTTGATAAACGGTCGTTCGTCTGGTGATTCGCCGGCAGCCTTTACGTACATAGATGTAAAAGGGCGTAGTTTAGTGGATTTGGTCTGGGTCTCTAGCAATAACCTGCATTTTATTTCGGACTTTTTTGTGAGCACTGATGCTGGAGGGTCTGACCATCTTCCTGTAAATCTTTTACTTTCCCTGACTTGGACAAACTCCTCACTACACACGCCTCCTACATCCTACCCCAGTGTAAAATACAAAACCTCATGGTCATCCGAGGGAGCTGCCACGTTGAATAACTTAATGTTGGAAACAAATCCTTTTTCCACGTTAGGTGACAACCTGGAGTGCGAGCCATTATATACAAACCTTCGTGAAGGACTGTTATCTATAACGGAAAGGGCAGGTTTGGTGCAAATTACGCACGGTACCAACAACAGACCTAGAATTTCTAATTCAAGTGCTCGATGGTTCGATTCAAGATGTAGAGAGGCGAGGAAAGGGATAAAGCGTGCGCTGTACTGTTTGCGTGCAAATAACTATGCGCGCCATTATGAGATCGACTATTAAGAAAAAAAAAAATTTTCGTGCGGTAGTTAAGTCAGCAAAAAATTCTTACTCGCAAAAGGTGGCAGATCGATTTGCTGATGTTTATGATGCCAGTAAATTTTGGGCTACTATTCGGGATCTTAGGCGTGCTCCATCCTTTACTTCGTCTGTCCCGTTACAGATTTGGATTGACCACCTAGCGTCAATTTATCCCCAAAATCTTCCATCTGATCTTGCTTTCAGTGGATCGTACGATATTGAATTGGACCAACCAATTTCTCCACAAGAATTACAAGAGAGCATGAGGAGACTGAGAACTGGTAAAGCGATAAGTCTAGATGGTATCCCTGCTGAGGTATTAAAATTGTTAACGGGGGAATGGTTTTCTTATACTCTGCTTTTGTTTAATAAAATCATGGTCGAAGGAGTACCGCCTGACGGGTGGATGAATTCTAGTCTCCTCAAGCTCTTCAAGAAAGGCGATAGAGCTGATCCACTAAGCTATAGACCAATAGCTATTACTAATGCGCTTACCAAATTGTTTTCCCAAATATTTGCGGCGAGGTTGGAAAAGTGGATCATTCGTTTGAATATTATACCTGAAGAACAGGCAGGTTTTAGGAGAGGACGTTCTGCGGAAGACAACATTTTTGCATTCCAAGCCGCAGTGCAAATAATGTTAAGGAAAAAAGCCGCCAAATGTTTTGTTTTATTTGTTGACTTTCGCAGAGCGTTCGACTCGATACCTCACGATAAACTTTGGCTTAAGCTATATAATCTCGGTCTGAGTGCAAGGACAGTGCGTCTTTTGAAAGCCCCTTACGACTCAGCTAAATCACAAGTAAATTGTGTTTTCGGTTCTTCTAGGCTTTTTAGAGTGACAGAGGGTGTGTTGCAGGGGGAAATACTAAGCCCGCTTCTTTTCCTCTTATATATTTCGGACATTGTTACATTTTTTCGGGATCACGGCTTAAGAGGCATTGATTACACCCTGACACATGATCTTATGATGTTGCTCTTTGCCGACGACTTGGGAATCTTTGCCTATTCTCCAGCTGACTTAAGAGCTAAATTAAAGGTGTTATCTGAATATTGTAACTTAAATGATTTAGTTCTAAACATCTCGAAAACTAAAATTGTAGTTTTTAGAAAGGGTGGTCCTTTGGACGCCTCTTCCAGAAACTTTTTGTATGAAGATCGTCACCTGGAAATAGTACCAACGTATCCCTACCTTGGCACAATTGTTTCGTCGTCGGCGAAAGGTTTAAAGGCGGTGGAAAGTGCCGTGGCCAAGACGCGTCAAGCTACTGCTTCTGTTTTAGCTATCATGTCCGCATCCAAGGGAAACTCTTATGAAGGTGCACTTAAGCTATATAGAGCCATGATAATGGCCACGTTACTTTACGCCGCACCCTGTTGGGGCCTCTGTTACCTTTATAGCTTGGAGCCGATTCAGGTGGAATTTTTTAAAAGATGGCTCAGAATATCAAAGTCTACACCGAACTATCTTGTACGACTGGAGCTTGATCTTTATCCTATTTCTGTGGAGATAGTACGAAGGTCAATGCTCTTGGTGATTAGACTGTTAAGGCAACCTTTAACTAGCTTGGCACGAATGGGCCTGATAAGGTTGTGGGATTTAAAGTCGGATGGGGTGAGTGGATCGGTATTAAACTGGTTCACTCATTTAAAGCTCGTGCTCGGTTCGGCTGTCCATGATGATCTGTGGGCCGAACTATCGGGGGAAAATTGGGAACTACATCTTGCTACAACTTGTCAAGCCTTTGCCACGAATGCACGAAACAGAGATCTAAATCGTTACAACAATTCTGTAAACATTCAGTTGCCTTTGCTCGGACAATTTTCTGGTGGATTTATTGGTCGTTATCCTTCGCGTTGTAATTTAGTTTTTACGCGTTTAAAAATGCAGCTTAGGACTGCTACTATTTTTTCACGGGCGATTTTAATTGGCAATATTCTCCATCCATATAATCCATCAGAGATTTGTACTCTGTGTAACTTGGGTACGGAGGAGACACTAATCCACATACTTTGTGAGTGTCCCTTATCCCGTCCATCTAGGGTTAAGTTGTTAAGATCCATCCAGTTGTACGATTACGTCGATGTAAATATGATATCCAATTTACTTTGTACAGAAGATATGCCTGTGATCAAAATACTTTACTATTTTGTTAAAAACTGTTTCGACCATCGGAAATTTGTCCTAGATTATTAGTTTTTAAGACATCATCATGAAACTGCGAACTGTCAACCATGATCTTGTGAATTTCGGACGGTTTTTTTCTCGTTTTGATTGTAAAAGTTATACATTTTTTAAATGCGTGCGTTTTAATATCGTCTTTTGTTTTATTATCTAAATGTACTCAATTCGATTATTGTAAATATGCGTTACTTGATAGAATAATTTTATAACAAGTGTACTCCATCCCACATTGAATTTTTTGTATTCATTATATGGGTAAATAAACTTATTTATCTATCTATCATAAATGAATTTTGATTTCCAAAACTTAAAAAACAATAATTTTTTCGAAATGTGTACATATCCGAATGTCTTTGAACTTTCGCACAATCTACAAATGTGCGTACGTATTATGTATTTATAATGTGCAGGAAAAATGCATTTTGATGTGAAATAGCGAATATGAATTTGTTTACATTATTCCGTACAGATGTTTTGGAGATTAATGCTATGAGTTCTGAGTAAAATATAAATATGATTGTAAATATAAGTCTGCCACACTTCGCCTAGATACATATATAAATATATACAGGGTATCCCAAACGTTTGGAAACAGTCCCAATTAGGCCACTTTAACGGTAATTTAACCGAAAAAAATAACCGGTCGAAAACGGCCAAAAAATGACCGTTGTACAACCATAATTACCGCGAAAAAAACCGGACTACGAGGGAAAGGCATATGGTTAGTATTCTTAAAATAACTACAGAATAACCGATTAAAAACCGATCTTCAAGAGCGTCGACCGGTCGTTTCCAGCCAAATTACCGCAAAATAACCGACAAAAAACCGGTCTTCCAAAACGTAGATTGGTCGATTCTCGCGAAATTACCGCAGAATAACCGATGAAAAACCGCTCTTCAAGAGCATCGACAGGTTGTTTCTAGCGAAATTATCGCTAAATAACCGATGAAAAACCACCGTTCCAAAGCGGCGACCGGTCGTTTCTTGCACAATTACCTCAGAATAACCGATGAAAACCTATTGTTCCAAAGCGTTGACCGGATGTTTCAAGCAAAATTTATCGTAAATAACCGATTAAAAACCGTTCTTCCAGAGCGTCGATCAGTTGTTTCTCGTAAAATTACCGCAGAATAACCGATAAAAAACGTAGTACCATAGGGTGGATCGGTCGTTTCTTATACAATTACCGCAGAATCACCGATAAAACCTGTCGTACAACAGCGTCGACCGGTTAATTCTGTCGTAAAAATATCGCACAATAATCGACAAAAAAAACCGCTGTGCAAGAGCGGCGGCCGGTCGTTTCGAACCAAAATTATCGTAGAATAACCGATGAAAAACCGATCTTCCAGAGCGTTGATCAGTTGTTTCTCGTAAAATCACTGCAGAATAACCGTTAAAAAACCCGTAGTACCATAGGGTGGATCGGCCGTTTCTCTCAAAATTACCGTAGAACAACCGATAAAAAACCGCTGTACCATAGCGCCGACCAGGCATCAATATTGACAAATGGAAACATCACAAATTGCCAATAGCACTACACTATGCGAGTTCTTATAGTTGCAATACGTTCATCCGGCATTATCAGGGCACTGAAATAAAAAAATGTAACTTATTATTCTTTCTTACTTTGTAGGGGAAGTACGGGTAAAGTGGGATACGTATTAGAACATTTCCTACGGGTTTGTTTGTATTGTTTATTTACAAATGGGTTGCTGTAATATAAATGTTGAAACATATTTCAGTTTCTATTCAGTGTTTACGAACCGTTCGAGCGTGACCTAGGAGGTCGAAGCCAATTTGTAAATTTTTCATATTTTCAATTGATTAATATGTATCAATAAATCAATTGGAATTAAAAACTGAATTGCATGACTTAATATGCTTCTCGTACACTCTATTTTCGTTTTATTTATTTTACGTTATTTGTTTCATTTGGGGTGGAGGATGAAATTTCACGACGTGTTTAAAAAAGTTCTGTTTTGGGGCAAAGTGGGATGTGTTCTGTTTTAATTTAGGTTCACAGAGATACGTAAGCACTCTCTCTTTCTTACTCATTCGCTCTGTACTCTCTCTCCTCCTCTCCCCCCCTCTCTCTGTTTCTGGTGAGTAAACGCTTCACACGTGTAAATTCTTGCTTCCCTTATTTCATTATTACTCACAATTATCTTCATTCTCCGGAGCGAGAAGTTATTCCAGAAGGTGTAACAGTTGTGGACCTGATTAATGAAATTTTTTCCGAGTAACAACATCTAATAAGTCCACGGTGTGCCTTTGTGGAAAATCAAAAAATCTTTTCCACGGTTTTCACTGGGCTCGTGTTAACGGCGATCGCGGAGCCAACGTCAACTGCGCAAGTCCACTACAGTTACGTGGTGTAATATGTGAAGCAACAACTGTCATCGACACTGAATTGAAGACGAGCGTCATATTACAAGGTACGTGAACCGAAACCGAAAACTCTTAGTAGCAGCAAATCGGACCATAACGCAGCCGTTCGCGTAATTTGTGCAAAGTGCTACAAGCCTGTTATTGATTCGTCCGAAGAAAAGATGGCGACACCCCCGAGCTGTTAATTACCGCAGATCATGATCTCAAAAACATTCTCTGACAACCACAGCAGAATCTTGTTAATCAATGTGTTCCAAGAACGTGTCTTCGTCCGATTCTTTGTCGTCTTTAAAAATCTCATGTACAAATATAAATTCGCTGCGTGCGCATCTGCAAGATGTGGAAAATGAGTTAGCAGATTGCACAACATACATCTTGGCAGTCACCGAAACGTGCATGACACCGCTTGTTGTTTCAGATAAAAACTATAATTTCGTCCGTAATGGTAGGGCACTACGTGGGGATGAGCAAACACGCTTTATTTTATGTGGAGGTGTCGCATGTTACCTCCACAAATCTTTATCTTACACTATTCTAGAGTGCTCAGTAAATTAAAGCATTGACACCCCAGAATATCTTTTTTGGACGTCAAATCGTCTTCAAGAAATTTGCTATTTATAGTTATATACCGACGCCCTCATTGGCAACTTCTCCCTGAATTCATAGTTAAGTTTAATACATATATTTCTACTTCCGGTGTTCCGCAAGGCTCGAGCTTAGGCCTTATATTATTATTCATTATTGTTATCAACACCTTATTCTCGAGACTTAAATATTGCAGCCACACTACCATCATCTTTGCTTATGATACACAATTATAGCTCGACCCCGATATGTCATCTAAATGAAACGATACGCAATATTAACAGTGATATTGCTGAGCCTGTGAAGTGGTCCCATGATTATGGGCTCACATTAAATACGCTTAAAACTGTGAGTCTGATAGAAGTGAACATAGGGAAACCCATGTTAAGGCTACGCGCCTCGTGATTGGTCGATTCCGGTGGAACGTTGCTTGCTCGCTGATTAGCTGTGTTAGAACCATAAGAATGTAAATAAAATACTGTCTGTATGTATCAAATATCTTGTGTGACATAACGGACATAACCACGTTTTGGGCTTATGTAAAATGTGTCAAATCCATGAAATGTGTAACACAAACTCAAATTCAAGACGCAGCGATGATGATCTGAGCGGTTGTATCTGTAATAACACGACACAAAGTACCAGATTCTTTGCTGTAAATTGAAATGATTTTATTAAAACGAAAAACTTATCTGATAGCATTTTTGGAGTAGAATACGGTAGAATATCTCTGCATCATTGATGAATAGCACATTTTACTCTTTCCAATTGATTTGTTGAAAACCCTTCAACTTATCGGCTGCATCCGGTTGTAACAAAAGTAGAAGATTCACGAACTGAGTCTTGAATTTGAGTTTGTGTTACACATTTCATGGATTTCACACATTTTACATAAGCCCAAAACGTGGTTATGTCCGTTATGTCACACAAGATATTTGATACATACAGACAGTATTTTGTTTACATTCTTGTGGCTCTAACACAGCCAATCAGCGAGCAAGCAACGTTCCACCGGAATCGACCAATCACGAGGCGCGTAGCCTTAACATGGGTTTCCCTATGTTCACTTCTGTCAGACTCACCCTGTCTAATGATGTATTAATGCATTTACCGCCTTATATCAGAGATTTTATGTATCGTTATATCCTGACCGAAACATTGTAACGGCAGGATATTGAGTTGATGTGTCCACGGCTCGTAGTGGCCAGCACACTAATAAATAAGTTTTCAATCAATCTCTCATTCTCTCTGTTTTTTGTGCGATTTTTTCTGTTCTGACAATAAAAAATACTTTTCCTTTGTGCAATTTTGAATTATTTTCATTCAAACCTTTCCAGAAGTCATTTTAACAACCCATCCCACTTTGCCACTGGATTTTCAGATTACTAAAAAAAAATGTTTTTTTGTAAAATTGAAATTCGGAGTATAAAATAGATACTTTATCTAAATGCGTTTCATAATACGTTAGTTAAGGACCTGAATAGGGTTTCTATACCATACTTAACCATTCTTATAACCCATATTTTTTGTATACGAGTTTTCCCAAAGCCATCCCACTTTTCCTCTACTTCCCCTAATTGTTTTATCGGAGTAAATGATATTGTAGTGCAAAAAATATACCTCAATCACCACATACTTACCATCAATGGTTCCAATGCAGTGGGGAAAATCTCGTTTCTCTTCAAACTCGTCAGCAATCTCTCTCTCCACTCCTCTTCAGATATCATTGGGGAAAGAACAAGAGGTGATAAATATTCCCAAGAGACTGAGCAAGTCTCATCAATAATATTTCATACTGTCGTTTTACCCACAAGAAACAAGTATGACATTGACGTCATGTAATCTCCAGATCCCAAGTACCTAAAAAGAAACAACATTTTATTTAAATTTTTTACAAGGAAATTTATGCAATTTTAAAATATATGTAAAGAAAATGTATTTCTTTAATTTAAAATTTGCCGCGCTCCTCGGTAGACAAAGTAGGGACCGCGGTAAACGGCCGAGATTACTGTTTTGAATTGAAAACGGTTTGAAATTAAGAAAGACATGTGCTACGAGTCGAGTATGAACTGTGTGAAAAGTGAAATTAGAGGAAATTAAACTTTAATTGTCGTTCTCTTTTTTCAGGTAAGGCTTGAGAAGCATTTTGAAAATTATGTCATAAACAGCAAAAATAATTAAACAAACTCTATTTCCAGAGCAACGCGATATTGTTTATTCCGAAGAGAAAACCCTAACCTATAAATAATCTTATATATATTATAAACATTTGGTATTACCTGAGGGTTACTGACAATCGTTCAGCCGTTGACTTTTGTAATCGAGGCCCAGTTATTGCCAAAATTTATTCAAATGTACTGATAGACATTCGAAAACAATTTTCAAATCGAAGGTCTTCTAAGTGGAGGTTGGGTACACCATTTTTAAAATAAGGGGGGAGGGGAGGCGGAAGAATCTGAAAGCAGGGGATAAACATAATGGTCCAGGATAAAAACGCTGATCTAGACAGCAGAAAGTCCCCAGCTAAAGAGCCCCAATTAAAGAAATTCAGACAAAATCGGACGTCAGTTGACGCTGCAATCTCCAGCCAGAATAAGGACCCAGAAGATCTCGCCCAACCGACGGCACCACAATCAAAGGACACCACCAGCAGCACATCGTCCAAAAAGGGGTCAACGAAATTTTATCATTAGTTCGCATTAATCTTCATCTTACGATGGTTATTTTATTTGTTCCTTTATTGTATTGATTTAATTGAATTTCAATTATTGACAATTCCATAATTGTAATTTTCTGCATTCAAATCGGTTTATTCGTTTTGATAATTCCTACTTGCTGTTACCATGTCGTAGGTTAGGCATTCGAATTCGATCAATATTTGTGACTCCCAATTTTGGAAACATACGTTGCTCGGTCGGAGACAAAGAAATGACGTGCGTCAATAATGCGCATTTCTTGATTATATTTTTGATGTTCAACGACTATACTGTTCGAATCTCATGGCGATAATCCAGAAGCCACTGCTCCTATTGGGCGAATGTGAACTTTGAATTGCAATTTTTCACTATCTTAATAATTTTTCACTATTTATTTGCAATTTTAGAGGCGAGATACTCATTCTCCGGAACATTGAGGTGTGGGAATTAGAATGGACATTTGGAATGAAGTACTTTATGTACAACACTTTATCTGAACGTCTCAAATTACTTTTTACCAGTGTAAATTAATCATCAAAAGAAAAAAGCTGCCCTGCGATATTTGTCAAAATATATTTTATTCTGAGTGTGCTAGATTGTAAGCTCGATCTAAAATCAGGATCATATTTTATTTCCTGAAATAGAGTGGCGAATTCTCCAGAGAAGTCACGGTTTTGGTTAATAGAGCGCACATGCCACCTCCTCTACTTACATATGATTTTTTTTCTTCCTCAGTAAGACTCGCATTATAACAATAACAACAAGTGGAATCATTGCTTTGTTTGGTCACTTCGGGCATAAAAATTACCCTATAGTTTTTCATCAAATGTCTGAAAGCCCCTAAGGAACCCAAATCAGTAATAACAAAATTTGTGTCCGTGATCTTGTACGTACGTACGTCCCGTTTATTTGTCTCGCGATAACTCGCGTACGGATAAGCGTATTGACAGAAATTTTTTTTTTAAATACGTGTCTTGATATAACTTAGATCTGATTAGATTTTGGCGCAGATGCATCCGTCCATTACTAAAAAACATTAGCCCCGAATTAAGTTTCTTCGTAGTTTTTTGCATTTATTTTGTAAAAATACAAATTTTATTCAAAAATGTTTCAAACAAAAAAGATAGAGCATGAAATTCTCTACAAAAAAAGTTGTATGCATTTTCTTCCTAAAGTCAACGATTATGCCATAAAAACTGGTTTAAAATGCTTACGACTATTGTCTGAAAAAGTATTGAATTTGGTTATCTCGGCAAAAAAATTACCCTATAGTTTTTCATCAAATTTCGACGCTTCGACCCTCTACCCCCAGAGGGTAATCTAGTCTTCGCCAGCCCCTCGGGCGCGGTGATCACATACGGGCGCATAAGTTCTTTGACGCCCTTGATACAAACATAACTATTTCGATATATCTAAAAGATATCCGTCAGAGATCTTTTTGACACTTTCAAGATACATTGTATATATATATATATAAGATCATAATAATACAGACAGTAATTAGTAAAACACAGTAAACATGTAATATGCATCGAATAGTCTATTACAATACAAGTGCATGAAGTAAGTGTTTTGCAACTTTTATTTATTAATACTTCGGCTGGCCTGTCGTCGGGGTCGAAGTTTTGAAAATGCTCATTTTCAATTTTACGTCGACTCACGGCATAGGTCATAGCTGTGAATCATTTTCAATTGTCATACATATAATATAAGCAACACTATATTGTTGAAACATATCTATCGAAGCCACTTGGACCTAAATATGATTGGACCCCCAAATATCGATATAATTTTATAATATAATTGAAAGCTGTTAGTAAACGAACGAGTATTAATAAGGAATAGCCGACTCTACCCTGGGTCGAAGTTTCTGAGCGAGCGCAGCGAGCGAGTCACCACACCAACACTAGTTTATATATTTCGCCCTTTCTGCCCTTTGAGGCTATTTGGCCCTTATACGGACCGCACAAGGACCGGACGACCTGGGGCCCTGTGGTTAGTCCCCAGCTCTAGCTGAACCTCGTGTCGAAATTTAACCAGGCTGGATTTTGATTCGACGATCGAGTCTTGTAGTCAAAACTATGAACACCAGAATCAAATCCTGGCCGCTAGAGCCCGTATACGTCGGTACAGCGAGAGCTACAGATTAGATGGCGCCATACTCACATTTGTCATGGATGTAGGAAACTTGTTAGGTAGGAAACAAGGATGTAGACAAATAATGTGGCTCGTCTTACGTATATTGCGAGCTGCTGCTTGAATACAATTTCGAAGAGCTGTTTTCACGAACGGGGATCCAACTCACGAACTACAACTTCGTAGTCCAGTACGCCGCCGCCTGCGCTACGAAGCCGATGGAAGCATTGCTTCATCATCGGACATCTTTTTCGTGAACCTTAATAAGGTGCATGCATAAAATCAGATATTTAAGCAATATTTTGTCGGATTAAGGCCAGGTTTTCATTCTCAACGATGAAAACATTAATTTTTTGCTTAAATTTCACCCTTATGTTGTGGAGAATATGTAGCCGAAAAGATTTTGTGAGATCGCACGTATTTCACGAGTTCCAGCTCGTTGGGAGGAGGCAGTATGTTGACCGAAAAGCAGGTAAGAAACGCGCGTTCGAACGGGCTTTGTGGAGAGACCTTTATGTGCATTTCAAATATGCAATAGAAACTTTTAAAGCTCTCCTTGAACGCAATCCGTACGATGACCTCCAGCTTCAAAAGAATGAATGCGTAGGTCATGCGAAACGCGAATGGGTAAATGACTACGCGATGCCAAGAAAAATCATAAAAGAATCGGAGGCAGAGATACAGGAAGTTGACCGATAAAATTGTCAAAGATCTTACTTTGTATTTTGGCCTTGCGATAAGAAGACACCCTAATTCGGTCATAGAAATGAGAGAGGCTGTGTGGGCCATATTTTACCACAAATGTTCCACGGATGAAAATCCAAGGCACGAATACTGCCAGCCAGGACAAAGTAGCTGGTGCAAGTGACGCATTGCAGAAGCAGAGGAGGTCAACTCGACAGTTTCCGCCACACACCTGCCCTTGCCGAAGGCCGCTCAATAAGCAATTAAACCGGTATATGAGCTTCTTTCTAACGACGATTTGTTACAAAGATACACCGGTGGAAATACTCAAAACGACAACGAGTGTTTTAATTCTTGCGTGTGGAAACTGGCCTCTAAACACCTTCATCGAGGTGCTAAAACCGTTGGCATAGCATCATATGCTGCAGGGCTATTTATCTGTTCTGAAGATAATGAATATGCTGGGATTAGCCGTCGGGATCAATAGCAAAAATTTCGTCTAGAAAATGGACGAAAAGTGTATAGCGGCAGCGGAGAAGACTGTCAGAAATCGCGAAAAAGGCCCGGGTAGACAGATTTTCTGCCAAAATCCAACAACAGCGGATGTTCGAAGAAGAGGAAGACATAATGTATGGTGCTGGGATTGCTGACAGTGCGTAAGTTGTCAAAGTACAAACATTAAATACGAATTTTCAGTACGTAAAACTTTAAACTTTAAACTAATTTTTTGGCGCGCGGGCCTCTCTACAGATTCAATTAATGAAACGAGTTTAAAGAGTAACCGATCAAAAGAAAGCTAATTAAATTTAGGGTGCCGTCAAGAGGAGGTTTTTTTTTAATTAATTGCGAATAATGTTTAACGGACGTCGAAAACGAAAAAATGGGCTAAAAATGGTGCCTTTTTTTCCAAATAGCCGTTATTTCGTTTTAAAGGCATTTTTTAAAAATCAGAAAACGATAAGGTCCCCCAAATTTCATCTATTTTAAGAATTTTTTTGTTTCAGTTCAACCTATAAGGCTGAGGACGAGCCCGCTCACGCCCACTCGTGTTGCATACGGTTGCACAACAACAAACCTGGACCCGCCATTTTTAAATTTTTTTCATTAAAAACAAATAAAAGCCATGGAAAGTTTTACCGACATTAATTTATTTTATATAAAAAAAAATCCTGAAATCGAGGCATTTTTGGGGCCTGAGAATGAGAACCTGGCTTTACGACATTTTTAATTAAAATGGGAAATCTAGAAGAGTAGATCCATGGTAGACAATGTTAGTATTTATGCGTAACAATAAATATTAATCCTTGCCAGTGAAATTGTATTTACTTGTATTAGTTAGCATGCCACGAAGCCATCGAGTTTTCTTTTTGGACGTTTTCCGTAATAGTTATTTTTCTCTTATCGTAACTGTAATGCATTTGTTATATTTATATCCAAATTATGTAAGAAGTGATTAACACCCCTAACCTAACAAGAAACACAAAAAATAATGAACTTGGTAATACGCTTTGCAAACGGAACGGTGGAACTGAACTGATCATAATCCTGAGAACTCTACAGAATCGGGAATGCACAATGAAATCTCTCAATCCTCTATCCTATATCCCTGAACGCTTTGGGATGATCCTTAAGTGTTCGGGAGTCTCCGTAACAACTTTTCGGGATTAGGATTAGGATAAAGGATACTTTATTGTGCTCAGGCCTTATGAAGTCAAAATAAGCAAAATCAAAATAGCGTATCCAAAATGGCGGATGTCGAGTACGAAAATTGATTCGATAAAATCGTGACCTCCCAATTACGTATATCATAATAAAATCTGGCGGTCAGGCTAATCAAAGCCGACATTTTGAAAAAAAAATGCACAATCAAAAAAATATTCTCTTTAAAATTAATTGTATACATTTTTTAAGTAATCGCGAGGGGAAGCCTTCGGAAACCTTAAATAGCCTTTTAATTTTTGGGATAGAGAATAAACATCAATTGTGAAATGAATTAAACTTCAACTCCGGTATTTTTGATCCGCACACACGTTTGCACTTTTCATGCTAGACTCACCTCTAACCAACAGTTGTTTGCGTTCCTGCCCTTTTTACTGCCCTAAGCGGCAATCATACAAAAATTACTATTATTCACAACCAGGTGAGAGTTCTCTATCTACATTAGCTCACTATCAATACTGACGTAATTTCGTAAAAAGATACGAAGCGCACCACGTAGACCTCGTAACCGTAGACTCTGAATACCTGGTGCACGTATTTTAGCTCATATAGAACCCTTAGAGCGCACAACTTAAACGCTGTAACCGGCTAACCTGAATACCTGGTGTATGTACGTATTATAGCTAATAAACTACGTACTGCGCTACTTAAGACTTCGTAATCAGGAACCCTGAATATATGATATACGTATTTCAGCTTATAACATAAAAAGCCACGGAACGCATGATTTAGACCCCGTAATCTACGACTCTGAACGCCTGATGCATATATTTTAACTAACAGCATGAAATACCTTGGAGTGTATTATCCAGATTGTGTAATCAATGACTCTGATCACCTCAAGCGTGTATTTTAGTCATAACATAAAAAAACACAGAGCGCCCTGGTGAAAATGGAAGCTGTACACGAAGAGTACAGTAAGAGTGAAATTAAAGGTACATGAAGAGTACGTATGCTTCGTGTACATTACGATACGAGTACACGAAAAGTACGTACACTTAAATGACGCTTCCCGAAGTGTACAATAAGAGTACAATAAGCGTACAGCAAGAGTGATTTTGGACATTAAGAGCGAACGTACGTACACTTAAATACCGCTTCCCAAAATGTACAATAAGAGATTTTAATAAAAAATTGTATTTTTCACTTTTTTCTTATTTTTAGTTTATTATTTAATTTTAATAATTTTTAAACTTTTTTTAAGATAAATAAAGTATCTTAAAAAAGCTGAGATCTCAAGCAGTCACCGATCCAAGTATTGTTCCTCAACGCAGATGCTTTACGCGATCAACGAGCGCGTGCCATACGGACCACTGGTCTATCACTATCTATCACTGTATTTATAACGTCATATGATATTTGTGTTAAAATTTAAGACAATTCTCAATTTTATTGTTTGCATTGTTCCGTACGGATGTTCTGGAGATTATGCTATGAGTTCTGAGTAAAATATAAATATGATTGTAAATCTAAGTATGCCACACTGCGCCTATACACATATATAAATATATATATATATATAACGTAATTCTTTTTAAATATTGTTAAATAAAATATTTAATTCAAACTTGTACTTGTATAAAAATTGACAAACGACACTCTATTACACGCTTTATTTCATCTCGAAGAACGCTTCAATAAGTACACACCCGTATGCCTTGTTTCATTCCTAATAAGAATATGTTATACTTAAATATGAATATGAAAGTGTACTCTTAAAAATCTACGTGTACCTTTCATTCATTCTCAAAGTACTTTTCCATAAGGAGTACGCGAGTACTCTTAAAATGTCCAAATTCACTCTCGTACTCTCGGCAAGCGAAAGGTAACCTAAAAGTACATGAAGGGTACGTACTCTTCAACGAAGCGTACGTACCCTTCGTGTACGTTTCCCGTACATTTGAAGTGTACGCTTCATTTTTACCAGGGTGCATTATATACACTCTGTAATGGACGATCTTGAAGATTTGGTACACGAATTATAGCTGATAACATGAAAAACCACGGTTAATGATAAAACACGCGATTTCGTTTAATTTTTTAAAAACCTTCGGTCATATTTGATCGGCCATCTTGAATTTTTAAATTCCAATACATCGTATTTAATATCGTTTTTATTTCCAATTTATTTTGTTTTATCATTTCGTAATTTTCTTTATGTAATCTCTGAAACTAATTGAATTTTCAGGTAGCATTAATCTAATGGATTGACGCTGTACTTTTTGCTGTTCTAATTTATGCGTCTTAGGTGAGGCCTGCAGCCGAACACCTCGCTTACCGCGGTAAACTGGTGAGCGGGGCATTGGTGCATTATTGTCAAAATTGCATATCTAATCTTAAAATAAATTATCAACTGTATTGATCAACCTTTTTCATAGTTATCTCTGATTTTTCATACAAATACGATACAAAACATGAGATGTTTCTCTGCGTTGTGAAGTACATGTAGAATGAGTACCGTTCTAGGTGGTTGATGCCTAAAGGTAACTATAACAAAATCATATTGATGACCAGTAATGTCAAATGTTACATACGATCATTATTACTATCATCTGACATTTTCATGATCAGGAATCTACATCATCGTCATCGCCATATGTATGAAAGCGTAGGGGGGATGAGTATGAATGGGACAGACCCTGCTTGGGAATTACCGACAAAGAAGGAAGAGACAATTTCTCATGTTTTGCAGTAACGCTAATGGTTAAATGATAGCAATTTACTCCAGCAAAGAAAGATGGCTTAATGCTTTAAAAAACAAAAACCAGTCATAAAAAGAAAGGGGTCACTGGAGTAAATGGAAGCTATTTCAAATTTTTCGTTAAGTTCAGGTAAATTGTAAGGTTCTTTTAATATGTATCACAATTCACTATTCTTGGATCAATGGTTCCCGCGCATTTCTTTCACTACCAGCTATCCTGAACATCTCGCAAAAGTAATATGATATATGGAATATTGTTTAGTATATTAATAAGAACATTTATTGCTTTCTAATAATATTGTAAAAATGTCTCGTGTATATCGCTGTTTTCAAATTCTAAAACCAAATTTCTTTGCCCTGTTCATTGCATTCTCTTCATTTGTATGATACAATATTAACTTTTAGATAGTGACAGCGACATTGATGGATGTTACGGGAACGTCAGCAAGTTAATAATTCGGCCACTTGGTCATAGTGGAAAAGCAAAAAAAGGTCACCTGTGTTTTGATGCAGCTTTCGAATCAGGAAATCTTGGTCGAGTAGATCTTGTCTCAGAATTTGAATACGACCTTTTTATTCGACCAGATACGTGTTCTCCTCGACTTCGATTATGGTTTAATTTTACCGTAGATAATGCACGACAAGAACAACGAGTTATTTTCAATATTGTTAATATTTCCAAAAACAAAAATCTGTTTCAAATGGGAATGACGCCTCTTGTTAGAAGCACAAGTAGGCCAAAATGGCAGCGTTTACCACCAGATCAAACGTTTTATTATAAATCATTACAAAATCGAGAACATTATATGCTCAGCATTTCTTTCGCATTTGATCGTGAAAGTGATACTTATCAATTCGCATTAACATACCCTTATTCATATAGTAGACATCAAGGACACATGGATAACTTAGCTTTAAGGTAATACCAACTACTGAATTCCACTTAATATTGAATACATTCAATATAGTTATTCATAGAAATATATATTCTTAAATTATTCTATTTATTCGAGATTTATATAATTTTCCTTTGAACTTGTTATTTTCACTGAGCATGGCATATTAATACGAAAGAATTTAATGGAAGCGAATAGACTTACAATTGTGAGGTTTATAATTGCATGCAGGTGTGTGCGTGAGCTACCGGGTATCTTAGATACCCAACCAACCAGAGATGGTTGAATAAACGTTTTGAAACGTTTTTGAGTTTCGTTGAATATACGTTTCGAATAGTAGTTACATAGACGTACGTTTAGACCGTTGTAGAAGCGTGTATGTGTCCGTCGGTTCGTCAAGACGTTTCTGAAACGTTTTCAGAAAACTTCTAGACAACGATTTCAAAGCTCATGATTAAAATCACAATTAAAGTCATGTGTGTGATCTAAAATCGGCGTTGACTCGAAGCGTTTGAATGTCGTATTATTTTAACGTTTATTGAGCGTGGAAAGATGTCACGCTATTTTTACAAGGTCAATTTTACTTTTTATTACGTCCTAAGACGTTCGAAAAAGACGTTTTCAAGCATATTTATACGAAATAATTGTTTTTTTATCAACACGTCTACATTTTAGTTTGTGCACCGCTGCATTAGCTGCTTCAGATACAAGAAAGTGAAGAAAAACAACAACAAATGATAGTACATCAAACGATTATTTAAAACGATAAACTTTTATTTAGCTAATAATTTAATCAAATAAATAATGTAAATAGAAACACGGTCATTGACGTAAACAAAAGGGGAACGGCAGAGAAAAAGGGGAATATTGATAATACATATGAAAATAAAGTTAAGGTAAAATGAAGTATTTTTTTTAATAAAAAAACCAAATCAGTATCAACTAAAACGTATTTAAAAAAAGGGGGAGAATGTTATAATATATCCAATTCAAAAAATAAAAAAATTAGGGAAAATATGCATAAAAAAGCAAAAAGGAGGAAAACGAAACAAAAAATTTTTTGTAATTTTCGGCCAAAGATTAAGGCCCCCTTCAGAAATATTTTACTATATAAAAAATTTTTTTTAAATAATATAATTCGATTCGAATTTTCATTGTAACGACATATGAGAAAAGAAACGGACGATTTAAACATAGGTTTGACAAAATCGGAAAGGTCACCTGTAAGGAAAATAATGAATCATTAAACGAGCGAGTAATGGATTATTTTTTCATAAGAATATTGTAAGCAGCTGGTAATTTAGATTGTTCAAATCTAATATTAACAGTGTTGGCACTATTCTTAATGAAAAAATGTTTTTCAATTTCCTTTCTTTTACACTTATTGGTTTCACAAGCAAGAATTTTAACATTGTCATGATCAAAATTATGACCTGTATTTATTCTATGCATTGTTAAACCTGTATAATTTCTTTCATCTCCTTTAATGTTTTATGTTCCTGAATACCTGTCTCTAATTTTCGTTCTGTCTGTCCTATGTATACGTTATCACAATGCAAGCACGAAATTTGATATACTATGTATATAATAGTATGTATGTAATAGAGACATGTATTCAGGAACATAAAAGAAACATAATGGAGATGAAAGAAATTATACAGGTTTAACAATGCATTGAATAAATACAGGTCATAATTTTGATTATGACAATGTTAAAATTCTTGCTTGTGAAACCAATAAGTTTAAGAAAGTAAATTGAAAAAAAAAATGTCATTAAGAATAGTGCCAACACTGTTAATATTAGATTCATTACTTTCCTTATGGGTGACCTTTCCGATTTTGTCAAACCTAAGTTTAAATTGTCCGTTTCTTTTCTCATAGGTCGTTACGATGAAAAGTCGAATCGAATTATATTATTTAAAAAAAAATTTTTATATAGTAAAATATTTCTGAAGAGGGCCTTAATCTTTGGCCGAAACTTAAAAAAATTTTGTTTTGTTTTCCTCCTTTTTGCTTTTTTATGCATATTTTCCCTAATTTTTTTATTTTTTGAATTTGATATATTATAACATTTCCTCCCCCCCCCTTTTTAATATGTTTTAGTTGATACTGATTTGTTTTTTTTATTTAAAAAAGATAATTCATTTTACCTTAACTTCATTTTCATATGTATTATCAATATTACCTTTTTTCTCTGCCGTTTCCCTTTTGTTTACGTCAATGACTGTGTTTCTATTAACATTATTTATTTGATTTGATTATCCGGTCAATAAACTTATTTAAAAAAAAAAGCTAATAATTTATTTATAATAATAACAATAATGATATTAGTATAGGGGCCCAAAGGGAATGATGCGTAACACAATGCGGCTATGCAAAAAGCTGCATCTTAGCCTATCTTCCCAAATGGCCTACTCTCACCTCCACGTATTCTTATTAAAGGCCCTGGACTCTTAGTAACCTTGCCAGAGATCGGGTAACCAACCCCAGTGAATGGCGAGGTAAGAGACAAACGAGAGAGGCATAACAACAGGGAGTAGGGCTAACCACCCTACTCCCTGTATATGCGGTTACAAATAGAATAATGCGCAGGGCTCCTGACCATCAGGCTGCTTCGGATGCAGCCCAGTCCCGAGACAACGACCTTTACATTCCCACGGACGATTTCAGTGGACGGAGGATCTCAGGCAAGATCTAATGCGCTGCTACGAGGAGAGCTGTCCGAATATTCACCTCTTATACAAATGGACACCAACCCATTCCGCACTGGCTGGTGGAGGGCCGAACGACACTGATTCCAAAATCGGGAGACGAATGGGAGACGTGTCCGATCCGAAAAACCATAGACCGATCACGTGTCTCAATACGTTATACAAATTGTTCACTAACATCTTGAACGTACGTATTGAGAAATCCGTGAAACCGGTGTGGCAACAGATAGTAGAACAACGAGGCTGCAAAATGGGTGTATCCGGCTGCAAGGACAACTTGCTTATCGACAGGTGTGTTTGTCAGGACGCAGTCCAGTACAAGCGTAACCTGTCGATAGCCTGGCTGGATTACATGAAGGCGTATGACTCAATATCGCACGAGCTTTTAAGCTTGTTGCTCAAACGCCTCTATGTCCACCCAAACATAGTGAGAATTGTAGAAGACCTGATGCCTCTTTGGAAATCACGCTTTGTCATGACATCGGGCAAGCGACGAACCATGTCTAGACTGGTTCAATTCTAAAGAGTTGTCTATCAGGGAGATTCTCTGAGTCCTCTGCTCTTCTGCATCTCACTATTGCCTCTATCCGTTACTCTCCGGAAATGTCAAGGGTACATGTGTGGACCGCCTGGTGAACGTGTACATAAGATCACCCATCTTTTCTATATGGACGATCTTAAATTATACGCATCAGGCGAGGGTCAATTACATCGATCTCGTCTCATCGTGCAGTCGTTCATTTGCACAGAGGAAGGTCAGGCTCCCATAATAACGATATGGAGCTCGTCAACGGAAATGTCATCCGCCACCTTAGCGCTGAAGAAGCCTACACATACCTGGGCGTACCTCAAAGGCATGTCCAGGATGTGCAGGCTGCTAAAACCACCATCATTAAGAAATACCGGCGCATTCTCCGTCAGATCTGGTCATCAGAATTGACCGGGAGAAATAAGGTGGCAGCCACAAATATGTTGGCCGTATCACCAGTGCTCTATTCATTTGGAGCACTGAAGTGGAACGTTGACGAGTTAAGGGATCTTGACCGAAGCACACGGAAGATGATTTGTATGCAACGCAGTTTGCATCCAAGATCTTCCGTGGAACGACTGTATTTGCCCCGAAATATGGGAGGTCGTGGCCTTTTAAGCCTGGACTGTATGCATGACCGATTGGTCCTCGAAACAGCTTGCGACGTGATTAATCGAACGGAGGATCCCCTGATGATGCTAGCTCATCAGCATGAAATTCAGGGGAAGGGGACGTTTTTGTACAACGCGGCGGAACGAGCGGCGCGAAGCCTCGGTCTGGTTTTCAACGTGGGACGTAGTGGTGCACAGGAAGCTGAATCAGTCATCAACCTGTGCCCAGTGAGTCTCAGGGCTGACATACGGAAGGAACAATTCCGTATGTTGGAGGGAAGGCATATCGACAAGCCATTGCATGGACAATTCTTTCGAAATGTCCAACAACTTGGCTTGTCGGCAGAGATGACATTCTCGTTCTTAAGATCAGTCGGCTTGAAATCCGAGACCGAGGGTTTTATCTTCGCATGCCAGGATGAGGTCATCAATACCTTAGCGTATCGCCAGAACGTCTTACACCAGGCGGTACAGAGTACGCTTTGTAGATTGTGAAGATCTCATGCTGAGACACTAATGCATCTTTTAGCAGCATGCCCAATATATGCAGTTTCAGCATACATCGAACATCACAATGCGGCTCTTCGAGTGCTGTATTACCATCTTCGCAGCACCACTGATATTGAATCCGTAGTCGAGAATGAGTCTTGCCGAATATACTGGAATTACTAATTTCCGATGAGCAGGCAAATATCAGCCAATAAGCCTGACATCGTTCTTGTTGACTGCGATCACAAATCCATCTTCGTGGTCGAGTTCTCTGCACCAGCAGAGACAAATATAGTCAGCAAAGAGGATGAAAAACGGATAAAATATCAGGAACTCCTATTCGAGATTCGCAAGCTGTATCGAGGATTCAAAATCAAGCTCGTCGTGCTGATAATTGGAGTGCTGGGAGGAATGAGACCAACTTTCCTCGAAAACATCAAACTCATTCCGGCCTGCCAAGAACATGCAAATTCCATCGCAGGTCGAATGCAGAAAGCAGTGCTGCTGGGATCTCTGCGTCTACTGAGGTCACACGATATCCTGTAACCACTAACCCAATGGTAGAGGGAGTGGTTACAGTTGGAAATGAATTGAAATGGCCCGGTGCAGTCTGCAGCGGAGGAGATGGATATCGGAGCCACTTTTCTGCTGCAGACTGCACATCTGGATTCTGGAGGGCCAAGGGAGGTTAGGGTTTTAGTCGGTAAACCTTGCCCCGAACATCATGTTGAAGGGAGTCCAACACACGGAGGGTTAACCAACACATTTCCCCCCTCCGTAAAAAAAAAAAAAAATTAGTATAACATTCTTAATATTTTCAAATCTTCATTCATTCACATTCATTAACATTTTATGTGCATTTTCTCAGCATAAGGTAACTACTGTTGTATTTTTGTAGGTTCTTCAGACTTATTAGAGCTTGATTCAGTAGACATTTGATGACATCATCCGTTACATAATGAATCTCTTCTCGAAGAGCCCCGTACCTGATATAGAAAGAATAACACATTATTTAAAAAACCTTCATACTTAAATTTTATTTTTTAATCTGTAACTTTATCTTCGTTCTAAAAATAGTACAAATAGGGGTCATTTTTTAGTAAATTGGAAAGTAAAAAAAATATACTGCAAATTATAATTTCAAAAATTAGGTGGTTTTGTAATAAATTACGTTTATCGTCTAATATTATCGATATAAAGTACTTTTGCGTTACAGTGTGCATAAAGTTTGAATTTTAAGATTTTTAACGGCGCTGCTTGCACACATGCAACAAAGAATATTTTCGGCATATGTGCGAATATGTTTTCGAAAACTTAGACCCGCTTGTATCGAAAAGTACTATTTTTAAATATTTCATTTTCATTATTTTTTTATCTCAATAGTTCCGATTTTATATGGTATAAAGCAGTAATGAATATAATTTATATAGAATATATTTATATTAAATAAAATTCTTCCATTTTGGATCTAGTACCTGGGCAATGTCCCTATTTATTCGTCATAGCAAAGCACGTTTCTTTCCTTTTGAATCATCACCGTTATCATGGTATTTTACTTATTAATTTTATATTATATGTTGTGTGCTGTGTATTTACAGTTATTCTTTAAAAAATTACACTTCGTCAAGAACGGGAAATATAGCGTATCCATCTTTAAAAGGTATACTTATACATTTATGCAAAATATTTTTCACATAAAACGTTATAAGATATGTAAAACTGATTGCTAGAAAAATTCCTAATGCAGAAAACGTAAATATTTAAAGGGACTCCCGAAACCCTCATATACGCCATTTCGACAATAAACTTTATCAATACGACAAATCTTCCCATTTATATATACTATGTTATTTGGACTTTTTGAGGATAGTTTAAATCTGGATGTTTCTAAAGATAGGCATTCGAATTTATTCATATAATCTTTATATTGGCATTTTATTCTTATAGGGCGTTCTAGTATTTTATTTATGTTTTTTATTCTAAATAGATCATTCATTTCTGTAACGCGACTAACAACTTGTTCAAGGGGTTTCGTAGGAGAACAAATTTTTTGTTTTACAACCTTTGTTTAAACAAAGGGAAAATATTTTAACCAGATTACTCAAATTAATTAAAATCGACTTTATAGTGCCGTTGAGAGTAGTTAAAAAATTACTTTAAAGTAGTGCCTAACCGAGATGCATGATATTCGTTAAAAATAATTAACAAAGTTTCCAAGAATATATTTTTCATTATTAAAAATATTATTGAGTAGAGACAGTAATATTGCTCTTGAATAAAGATTCAACCCCGCAAAATAATGTGTTAAACATCTTTTGTTAATGACTTAAGTTTTCATCTTTTCGCCTCTAACAATTTTTTTTAATGACTGGATTTTAACGTATGATGGTTTACTTTGTATGGAAAAAAATTATCTGCAACTTCACCGAACAAATTTTTTCAAATTGTTTTGCCTAAACACATAGATTATTCAGAAATTGTAAAAATGAATAGATTTTTTCTTAAACAATTAAAGATATTGAACTAACACCTCACACACTGAAAACATTCGTTCAGTGAGGTTGAAGACAATCTTTTTTAAAAAAAATAATCCCTCATACGTTAAAGTCCATTTATTTTTTAACATGGTTTGAGAAGCCGAAAGAAAAAAAATTAAGTCATTAGCAAAAGATGTTTAATAAATTGTTTTTGCGCGTTTCAATGTGTTTTTTTTAAAAACAATAGTGCTTTCTCTTATCATCAATATCATTAACAACGAAAACTATAATCTTAGATAAGTTTTAAAATATTTCTCCCGACTGTACATATATCTTGGTTACACATTAACTTGCCATATATTTTTAAAAATGAATTTAACGATTCAATTAAAAATTGATTATATATTGAATGTCATTAAATGCATGAATATCGCTAGATGGCGTTCTACATACAAGTTGTTTATTTAAAAGTTTTGATAAAAATTATTAATTATTATTTATAACAAATATATTTTTCTGCATAAAAGCACAAATTGAGTCAATATAAGTTAATTGCTCAGTGTTAGTGTTATCTTCGCAAAATCAAGCTTATTTCTGCTTCTTGGACTCATTAACTCCAAACCACGTGGACACCTAACCTTAAAAGGGAATCATGGCTATCTATTGCTTTCTGTGCCCGAAAAAATCGCCTATTGCCAACCTTGAAAAGGCTCTGCAGTGTGAATGTGGAAAACATTTCCACGAAGCATGTTATCCTAGAAGGATACGTAGCGATGGAATAACCGCATGCTGCTCCAAATTGAACAGCTTATCGACAACAGAAAATGCACTTTCTTCGAAGGACGATTATAATTCCAATAAAGTACAGGAAATGGAAAGTAGTATTAAAGACAAGTCTCACATTACTAAAAGTGATCTTGCCGAAGCACTGGATAATGCAATGAGCAAATTATGGAAAAAAGTTAAGAATGGAATATCGGATACTGAATCGAGACTTGAAAAGTCTATTAATGATGCTAAAGCTGATCTGGAACGCAAACTAAATTCTGCAATTTCTGAAACCGAGCGCAAATTAGGTGATTCGATTACTTTAGTCCAACGCGAATTACAACAATCCCTAGATACGGCTACAGCTGATCTCAGTCAAATCTGACATTGCACAGATGGAGATTCGCTTAACTAGCGTTGAAGATAGTATTAACTCTAAGATGCCTGAGTGCTCTTCATCACGGAGTTTAAGTGATCAAGAAATTTTTCATGAAGCACGTGAACGTCTTCAACGTGCAAATCACGTTATTTTATATAATGTGCCTGAAGAAACCGACAAAGTAGGATCCGACAAACAATTATTGGAACAATTGCTGAGAGATACGCCTTGTCTTAACTACATCGAAGATACTATCCGTCTGGGAAAAGTGATTCCACTAAGAAACCACGTCCTCTTAAGGTTGTATTAGCAAATCCTGATAAGGCTCTTTGGCTCCTAAAAAATAGTAAATGCCTGGCAAGCAAAAATGTTAAAATTAGCGACGATAAGACTCCGAACCAGAGAGACCATCTTAACAAATTAAGAAGTGAGCTCGACAAGGGGATAGCAGAGGGTGAGAGGGACATAACTATTAAGTATGTGAAGGGCACTCCAGCAATTGTAAAGATAGATTAAATCTTTTTACTAGTAACACTTTTTTATCCACCACACAGTATGATATTATAATCTTGACAGAAACTTGGCTTCATTCTGGAATTCTCAATGCTGAACTACAACTTCATGGATACACCATTTACAGAAAGGATCGAGATACCACAGGTAGCATTAAAGAGCGCGGCGGTGGTGTGCTTGTGGCTGTTAAAAATATTTATGCTAGTCACGAAATCGTTAATGATTTTCAACATATCGAGCACTTATTTGTTATGATTTCAACGACATCTGGAAAATGTGTTATAGGAGCCACGTATATGCCACCCCTTTCTAATCCTCGTTTATTCTCTGAGCATACATACGTCATTGAGGATATTAGATTGAACTTCCCTAATATCAACTTATTAATTTTTGGCGATTACAACTTGCCAAAAATAACCTGGAATAATAACAATGGTATTGATTTCAACCATCAATCAACAACATCGAAGCAAACAATTGAATCTGCAAAGATATTATGTGAGTCTTCCTGTTTTTTAAATCTATACCAGCTAAACGAACATATGAATATCAGTGGCAACATTCTCGACTTATGTTTCTCTTCTGCAAAGTTCAATCTGTCAATTGTTACGGAGGAACCTTTAGTTCCCTGTGATCAGTATCATCGTCCTCTATTCTGTCGAGTGTCGTTTGCCTCAGAAGTACTAGACATGATACAATTTAACGAGCAATTATTTGACTTTAAAAATGCTGATTATCAAGCTATAAATGCAACGTTGGCACCTCTTGATTGGAATAACATCTTTAATGACTCACCGGTTTCTGAAGCAGTTTCTAGTTTTTATTCTACAGTTCAGCAAATATATCTCAAGCATGTCCCAGTTATTGTTAGATACTCGAGTAACTATCCTCGTTGGTTTTCAACTGAACTGAAGAGAATGATAAAGCAGAAAAAACTAGCTCACAAGCGACTTAAGAGCACAAGACTTACTGAGGATTATGTATATTTTTCCAGTTTACGATCATTATGCAAGTTAACGAGTGAAACCTGCTACAAAAATTATATATCTAAGATTGAAAATAGCATCAGTAATCCAGGTCAAATTAAATCCTTTTGGACATATGTTAAAGCATCCAAGAATGAATCGGGACTTCCTAAAAACATGCAACTCGATGGTAGAAGTGCTCATACAACATCAGACATTGTGAACCTTTTCGCTGAATACTTTGAGAGTGTCTGTACCAACGATAGATTACCATCTGCAGACTTATTACCTGACTCTCATAATTCCATTATCGAACCTCTGGAAATTCAGTGTCACGAAATACGTTCGGAGTTAAAAAAACTGAAACTGAACCAGGGAGCTGGTCCTGACGGCCTACCACCTTTATTCTTACACCGATGTGAGCCTTCGATAGTTTACCCCCTTTATCTACTTTTTAATTTATCACTTAAAGAAGGGAATTTTCCTTCCATTTGGAAGATGGGATTTATAACACCGATACACAAATCTGGAAGTAAGAATAATATCTGCAATTATCGGCCAATATGTATTCTTAATGTTATCGCGAAGATCTTTGAAGCAATAATTGCAAGAAAGCTCACGGAAGCTTTGATCTCCAAGATCTCTTTGTTTCAACATGGTTTTGTCCAGGGGAGGTCAACCATAACTAATCTACTTCTATATGAGTAATTACTAATCTCTTCTTTAGAAAAAGGTAGGCAAGTTGATGCGATCTACACTGATTTTGCAAAGGCATTTGACTCTGTTAACCACGAAAGGCTACTAACGAAATTAAAGTATCTGGGCCTCAATTTATTACTCTTGAAGTGGATCGAATCATATCTTTCTGAAAGATCTTTGTTTGTTAGATATAAAGAAACAAAATCTCGATCTATACTGGCTACATCTGGTGTCCCGCAAGGATCTCATCTAGGTCCATTATTGTTTATTTTATTCATTAATGATATAACTTCGGTTATTTCTCATTTGACACCATTTCTATTTGCTGATGACCTGAAACTGAGAGAGGTTGATCAACCCAGAGCCTGTTCGCTACTTCAAAAAGATATCGATCAAGTGGTTTCATGGTGCCTAAGAAATGGTCTGAAACTTAATCCTGGAAAATGCAACGTCATATCTTTCGGTCGATCAACTAAGCTCACTTTTGATTATCATCTTCTCGGTTCTCGTCTTAATCGAGTAACCATTATAAAGGATCTGGGGGTATACTTTGATGATAAATTATCATTTAAGTCGCACATTGACATTGTTGTTAATAAAGCCACTAAACTTCTAGGATTTGTAAAGCGTAATACAGCTGACTTTAAGGGGACGGATGCTATACGAACACTCTATTTAACACTTGTTCGTCCTATTCTGTTATATGCGTCTAATGTTTGGTCTCCAAATTATCAGAATGGTTCTAATATGTTAGAGAAAGTGCAGCATAAGTTCTTACGCTATCTAGCTTACAAATCAGGTAACCCAATGTCGATTGAAGATCATAATTATGAACCAATTGGACGACGCTTTTCAATTCCAACTCTACAATTAATACGGGAAGCCAATGACATCATTTTTCTTTATAAGCTTACTACCGGAGTTATTAAATGTCAAGCCCTCTTTGACCTATTGCCTTTTGCTGATCCAAACTATACACTCAGAGTTTCGAATGCTTTCTACGTACCAGTTCATCCTAGGATATACGCTGCAAATTCGCCTATACCCAGAATGTGCACAATGTTTAACTTGCTACAACGTCAGAGAAATGTCAACTTGCTTGAAATGGGCAATATGCAGTTAACAATAATCAGCAAGAGAATAATATCGTTCTACTATCGTTTTTGAATAGTGATTAATGTAAAAAATTTTTCATCTTTTTTTTTAGTATGTTATATTTTGTGAATATTCTTTTTATATATCTTTATTACTTGTGTTGTTATATGCCGCTATATATTTTGTATTTTTCATATATATAAAGGGCTCTGCCCGTTTATTAAATAAAATAAATAAATAAATAAATAAATGCAATTGTTTAAATTCATTGGTTCAATAGATAAAACATATAAAACATGCGACCTTTCGTTTACAAGTCCAACTGTTGATTATTCTAATTAGAATTACTTAGTTAAAATAGTTGACGTGTAAAATTATTTCAAAACATAATTTCATATACGCACGTTCCCATCGATGACGTTATAATTACCGATATTTCTGTACATTTCATATTATTATGCAAATTTTTATTGGTCTTAACATTAGTTTTATTTCATAACTTCTAACGAGCCGTGTAAACTAATCGCGCGCGGGAGAGAAAGAGGGCGTTCCCAAAAATTTTATTGACGTGCTTGCTAGCTTATGTAGATTTCGCGAATTATGCGCTGGCAAGAAATTACGACGGGAACACGGAAAAAGAAGAAAATATTGTGGACGCCATACGCGCTTTCGCCGGCCGGTCGGCCGTGTTGATTCCGGGATCGGCGTGCGAGAGCGCGGATTCAGACAAGCGCGCAACGACGAGGCGCTGGCGCTAGTGCTCCTCTGCGTGCGCAGAATGCGTTGTCGCCGCTATGGCGCGCATGCGCTCCAAATTCAAATGAGGAGCGGGCTGTTAGATTTAAGTCAATCAAATGACATTTGAATGTTTGACAGTTCCCGTCCCAATTCATCATAAAAAAGGAACTCGGCGACATTATTGGACACTAGGATACTCACCGACGTATTATAAGAGCGGACATCGGTTTGTATCCTTCTTCTTCTTTTGACACTTACAACAAAATAGCCGGACGAGGCACACATTTCCGCCAGGACGACTCGCCGCCTACCCCGACGTTTTCTCCGGAGGTCCTGGCAGCTCCAAAGACTCAAAGTAGGCCCACGAAAATACAACAGCCAGCACTTATTTTTCGAAAATCCAAGGAGGCGGCGAGGACCATTTTTGTTTGACAAAGAGTATTCCACAGAACGACGGCGTCACTCCGTTCGTCCCGTTCCAAAACGAGGCTGCTTGTCCTCTCCTTCGTTGTCGCGAGGGAGTGCGACACCCAATCCCGGATTCACGAGGTGACAGCAGCCGAACCAATCAATGGATAAAGGATTTGGAATTTTCCCCCGCTTAGATGCCTATTCGCGGGTCGGCTCTCGGGTGGAGAGGTATAGGATGGACAACACGTAGACATTATACATGACGGAACAGGACAACACAACACCCACCCAGAGCCAGTCCCCCCTACCCCAATATCGGTACCACTAGCAGATTCGGCGGTCTGTGCCTTAGCGAATACGACGCGGGGCGTATCCCATCTTTATCCGAGATAAGACCCACGTCCGGTACCGATAACTACCGACGGGGGTCGGCCGCGGTCCCAAATTCGTACCTTCGCCCAGCAAAATTCCCCGGTTATTCCACACTGGACATAAGCAGAGAAAATTGCATGGACTCGAACTCGGGACCTTCGCGACGTTCAATTCGGGCGGACTAAGACTGACGCCTTAGCCCGCACGACCATCACGCTGACGGTTGAACCAATCAAATCAATGAGACGGATGGAGATAAATTTGAAGAAGAAAGAACGACGCCACCATCAAGAACAGCGTAAGTCTCTTTCTCTTCCGTTAGAATAAATAATAAAATAGCATTATATGATTTTTTGTATGTCACAATTATTTTATGTCAAAGAGTGTGTGTGCGAAATGAATGTGTGATCGCATTATTTATTCTCGTCCCGTATAACTTATTTTATTCCGCGTAATTTATTTCCGTTCGCGTAATTTATCCCGGCGTTGACAATAATTGACCAAATTTAAATTGACTATGACAATTCTACGCAATGTACAGAAGACTCGATGACTTTTATTTTTTATGACTCTTACTTTTTATTCGCGAGTATTTAACCGTAATATTGACTTCGAGTGTTTTTGTATGAGTGTGACGAATGAATTGCCGAGTGACGAGTTCGATAATTGTAAAATCAATTACGAAAGTAGAAAATTAATCGAATGACAAAATATAATGGACTTTCTTACTTCAGCACCTCATGATTCCAATCGGTAATTTGACGATATTGACATATTTTATTTTTATGACGTGTACGATTCCAAAAAACTAATAAATAATTATCGGAATTGTTACAAACTGCAATATGCATTCCTATAAATCTGTTATCCTATTTTACTATTTTTTCATGGTTGTGTAAGTTAATATTTTTTAACTACGTAAAGTTAAAGTTAACTGTATAAAAAGTAACTAAGTTTAGTTAAAAGTTAACACGTTATATAATTAACTGAAATACAAGTTAACTTAAGTAGTAGAAAAAATAAAAGTTAAAGTTAAAAGTTAATAAGTTACTAGTTAAAGTTAAAAATTAAAAAGATAAAAGTTAAATTTACAAGTTAAAAAGTTAAAAAGTTAAAAGTTAAGAAGTTAAAACTAAACCTGATTAAGTTAAGTTAAAAGTTAACTATCTAAAAAGTAATTAAGTCATGTTAAATTAATTAATTTTTTAACTTTTAACATTTCGAATACCCAACCCTGTTATTTTTAATTCGTATGAAAACTACCGCGACGGCAGTTATAAATTAAACGAACGACTTTTGTCGTACGCCCGCTGAGATCGTTCGTCCCGTTGACGGTCGAGTCCCAATTTTCCGTTAAACTTTTCCCGGAGTTTACACGGCACTGACTCGAAAATTACTATGAATATTTGAAAATGAACAAATGTCGACGCATGGACAAGAATATAGACCTCACAACGAAATTTCAAGAATTAGAATTTAATACGTCGCGAGGAAATTATCGTAAAGGAAAACAAAATAAGGAAAGTGCTAAATGAAATACGATTAATTATTATTCCTTTGAATCTATCCTTTAGAATATATAGGTCCGAAGCCCGACACTCGAGAAACCGGGTAAGAAGGCGCCGGTACTTACAATATTGCGATCGGGACTGTTTTTCTTTTTTCCCCCGCACGTTCTTTGGATGGCTGTAGCCCAAAACGGACGTCGCTCGTCTCAATCAACGGCCTGACAACTAAGATCTAGCTTTAACATAGCGCGCACGCACGCACGCACACACACACACACACACACACACACACACACACACACACTGAATCTAATCGCCCGTCAGCCAATTTTCGTCGATCGAATACTCGGGAACAAATATATTCCCCGCGCGAAGATCAGGTAAGGTCTGGCGAGGTTCGCGGGTCCTCGCAGGTGCGCGCCTCGCTCCCCTCACGCCCCTCGCGGCGAGTTCCTCTGAACTCGACGATTGTTTACATTATTGAAAATTTGTTACAAAACAAACCAGTAATCAGGCACGAGACATAACGCGATGCCACAGTAAATATTACAACATTTTCATAAAAAGGCATTCACGTTATAGTGTTTTAAGCTGAATCTGTAAAAAATCCGAATGGAGACGTGGTGGGGAGACAATTCCTTCGCTTACTACCCACGTAATCATACCGACAGATGGCGTACATATTTTCGTTCTTTAAAAGCAAGTCATTAGGAAAATATACAGATTGATATACCGGGTGCGTCCGAGGAGTCTGAACATAGGGCACGCTATGTTAAAGCTATAGAAAGCTCCTGATTGGCGTTGGCGCTCGAACTGACCAATCAGGAGCGTTCTAGCTTTAACATAGCGTGCCCTATGTTCAGACTCCTCGCACGCACCCTGTATAAGAATCAAATTTTCAGTATCCATACATCAAGCGTGCGATAGCGATCATCCAGCAAAATCCACAGCGAGCGTATGCGTATTATATAAGATATATGTATGTTATAATATTTGTAAATGTGAGTGTTATAGATGAAATTAGATTTGATCAATTGCCAAATATTATCTGATGCTGTTAAACAGGTATAAAACTAACGAAATTAAAAATTTGTTTCTCATTTCCAGAAATTTAGTATCAACAAGAGAAAAGGAACAAATGCCTCCCGTCTTCCCTTTCTTCCCACCCTACCACACCGCTACTATCTTTACCCTCTATTTTTGTCCCGTTTTTATAATTCCTATATGAATCCAATCAATTATTTGGTAAAATGTAACAAATGTTCCATAAATCCCACTTAATAAGAAATCAAATGTACCAAATATTTAGTAAAATGTAACAAATATTTAATAAATTCCACTCAATAAGTAATAAAATCTACTAAATATTTTTTACATTTTACGAAATATTTTGTCGAATAGACTGCTTTCACTTCTTGAGTGGACTAATTTTTTGTCGAAACAACTAAATGTTTGATGTAATTAATAAAATATACAAAATTGATCTAATAAGTCCTTTAGAGTGTTTTAAAAAAATATTTGATTTTATCCAAATAAGACGGCCGGATAGAATGAGTCAACCGAATATTTAGTTCATATTACTAAATTCTTCTGTCAGTGTATATATTGAATTCGGGATCATATAATTTATCACTATTTTTTACGAATTTTTGAACTGAATTTTCCGCAATGTCAATATATTTTTTTGACTATATGTTTATCATTACATAAAATCGTTGCTGGAATGTGAAGCAGTCGAAAATGTTTGTATTTTCTATTATCTAAAATGGCATTCATAACGATTAATCCTGTATATAACAAAAATAATCGAAATTCTGTTGCTTTCCATCGTTTAATTTCGCGAAATTCTCTCCCTTTTGTATTCAATTCCGATGGTATACATTGTAAAATATTGCGTATTGCAGCATTTAAATTGTTCCGTGAAAGTTTGACTACTCGTCTGCCTTCGATCCAAAATTTAAAAATCAATCTTTTACAAACTCCAAGATGAAGTAAATGCATTGGATCCAAAACAAATTGAGATACAAGCCCAATATCTTCTATTTTAATTAATGACGATTTTTCTTTTATATGACCATCCACCGAAAACCCGGAAAAATTCTTCGTCTTTTCTTTCTGGATATGCATTGTGACGCGTGATTTTTCCGAGGTCACGTATGGAGTTTCAAAATGCCAAATACTTACTTTTACAGGGCGCCAGCTGTTCTTGAACAGCGAAACCAAATTCCCAAAGTGCCAAATTGCCAAAGTTTAATGAAAGACCCAAACGAACAGCCCAAATGCTCGCGACCAACTCAAACTCGGAGAGACGTGAGGTCGGGGAAGGAACAAAGTTTAACTCGTAGAAATAAGTTGAACACGATGATTATAAACGGAAATCTTTACTTAACCTAAGAATCGGTTACAGTGCTATACCGTCGACGCAGGTACCGAAGATATGCAAAAAATAGTGAAAAGTGAATGTGGTTATAAGAACTGAAACAAAATCTAACGTAGAAAAAGCGAACATATAAGACGCGGCGTAAATAACTTATACTCGCGGATGAGTGCCACACAAAGTACTTACAATAAAGTCTTCGTATCCAGGGCCACGATGATGAGGGACGAGGAAGAGGCTCGGAAGAGGGACTGCAACTCATCCATCCAAACACGTACACACACGAACGAGAATTCGGGCGTCCGAGGCGAGCTTCCCGGAACCGTAATTTGACCGCGACGAAATACTGACCGCTCGTAACCGAAATCTCCAAAAACCCAAGTTTCAGCGGTATCGCCTGTCTCGTCGCACTTACGCGATGGTACGGCACGAGTTCGTATCTACCGGAATACGCGACCGAAAACCCCAAAGGAGAATGTTCCCAAAAATTACCAAATTCTACTGTGCGCAATATGGCACGGCCTAGCACCGAAACGAGAATGTCCGGTAGTTCCGCAGAATCGAAGTCGTTGTCGGCGATGAAGAAGAGGGGGTAGACGCGCGAGGCGTTGGCGAAACGGCGACGGCGACGGCGGCGGTGAGGCCGGTCGTCGAGATATTAAAATATGACGGTGCCCTAACAGGTAAGATACCGTAGCCAACAGCCGTTCGTCTTGCCCCGATGTTCTAGATGTCCTCCAGATCTTGAAGAACCGTACAACAGGTGACCTACCTTACCGACGGTCGAGACTTGCACCACTACATACACAACATTCAACATAATTTCCCATTCATACTTCCATACTAATCCGACGTTAGCGCTCTTCCTCGTCGATTCTCGACTCGCTTAATGTTACGCGAGACCCGATGAAAGAGACAGAAGCTGCGATTACAGGGTGTCGAAAATACCACATTACAGCATTTATGTTACATTTAAAATATAGCTTTTTTTTCTTAAAAAATTACTTTTATTTTGCATTGTTCGCATCCTACTTTCGAATTACGATTTTTCCTTGATCGTGATGGTGCATCGCCACTAAAAAATCTAAGTTTCACTGCGTAATTTTTTAATTTGTTCGATGCCATTTACGAACAAATCATTGATCTCGTTCATAAAATACTTAAGAAATTGTTCTAAAGGCTCTGGTTTACCCGTACCGCAAAATATAGCTATTGCAAAAGGCTCTGAAACTGTAAAGTTACTTATTCTGCCGAGAATAGGTCAGAAATTAGGTCCACCGCTGTTAAATAATGGCAATCCGTCGATAGTGAAATCTAATTCAATGAGTTTTGTTCCCGTATCGTGATTTTCCAATTTCAATCGGAGAAATTGTTTAATTCCAAAATAATAAAATTTACCATTTTTCAATTCGACCATTTTAATAAATCTATTTGTTTTTAAAAGAGTGCGTGCATCATTTGGTAAACATTCTACAGGCTGGCTTTATTAATTTTAGGATTTCAGAAACAGATGGAAGAGTTAGATTATGTCTGCAAACAAGTTCTTTTAAATTTGATTAAAAACCAAGCTTATCAACGCAAAAGCTATAAGAAATGTTATTTTCAACAGAATCGTTATCATCAGCAGTTTTACTAATCGTTTCACAATTTTCAAAACCCCGTTCCTCATATACACCGTCATCGTGAAAACTAACCTTAGGTTCAATGATATTCATGTCATCATCATCATGATCAAATTCAACGTTAATATCAAGGTGTTCATTTGAAGAATGTGTACTTGCAAGCATTTTATATGCTTATACGCTGTGGAAGACGATTTGCATCATGTAACATGTCGATTTGGAATTGATCATCGTTGTTTCGTTGACATTGTCCTGAATATATGAGGGTGCTAGTTTTACTTGATAAACACCAATTGTTAAATTCTTAAGGTACTCAATGTCTATCATTGGAAAGTCGATTAACTGCCCCTCATTTATTGGTACCCAGCGGTGAGCGTTTCTGGTTTTCAGATTTTCAACCTCAACAAGAGCTTGTACAACGTTCGGTTCTCTCGCTTCTTCGAGCATACGATTAGCTTTTTCTACGTCAGCTCCTTCCATATGGATAGTGGGATGTTATCTATTTATAATAGCACCTGCTATTTTACAAAAATCACCAATATTAGGAACATGATGCATCGGTACTGTTTGCTGTAGGAATTAGAATATTAGCTTTAAGTGTCCGTTTCCAGCTTCTACAATCCACCTTTGTTTTGTGACAAGACGGGAGTCATTTGCATCTTCTGTCGTGAGTTGGGCTTGATTTTTTGGAAGAAGTACTGGCATCTTCCATGTAATCCCCAAACGCCTCAGAAGTTCAATTGCATCCCTATAACCTCATCAACTATAACAATATCATCTTCTTGGTACCATCTTAACATCTTTTCGGTATCTCTATCAAATTCATTTTGCAGTATCGCAGCGTCACTATTACGACTATCCGAAAAGTACGGCCCCTGTATATCTAAGATATAACCATCTATGCTAGGAGCAACTATCAATACTGGTTTGATTAAGTGTCGACCTTTGTAAGCGCAATATGACTGTCGAAGAGCTCTGAAATTACTACTATTCTGTATATATATGTACGTACAATCAATGCATGTGATTACTCTAGGAGTTTGTGGTTCCGGGTTATACAGCTGATTGGCAAAATCAGTGACATGTCTATCGATATAATTTTGTCCCGTTATTGCGTCAAATCCTAGCTTTTGTGGTACAAAACGAATCATTAAAGATTGTCGCACTGTAGCAACAGCCATACTTATTGCCTGCCTGCTGGAGTAATGAAACATAAGTTTGAGAAACTCATCTGACAAACCTTGACGAATTTTACATAAGAACATAAGAAGGTCCTTTTTATATACATATCTATTACCATCAGGACAAGGAACTGCATCGCAAAACGTGAACAATTCTTGGAACTGTTGTTTGTTTATAGGATACAGACATTCAAATTCATTACCCGAAAGATTATCTTCATCCCATATTTTTGTTCCATTTGCTACGCCACGAAATTCTTGCAAGAAAGCTTGAAGATAATGACCTCTGATTACATAGGGCCTGTTGATGAAACGTAAGCCTTGTACAAGCGGCCCGAGTAGCGCACCTTCATCGTTCAAATAATGTCGACAAGTTCTTACGTTTTCTGGGATAAAAATATTGTGTGAAATGAAAACATGTACCTTACATTTAACTGATAATCTATCCAAGTTATCAATTCTATCACATATAATACAAGTGCTACATCGCGTCTGTGTTAACACGTTTAATCTTAAACAGGTAGGATCTTCCTCCATAGCAATAATTTCGTCACGAATCGATTGATTGCAGTTGGCACATATTTTTGTCATAGAAGTTACTTCTAACGCTGGTCTTTGGAAACCATCTCGTCGAATGATGGCAATTTCTCTTTTGGCAGCATTGTCATCTCCATCAATTCGAGTCATCATACGAGGCACGAATCTTCCACCGCAAACGTCACAACGTAAAAGATTTCCAAATACCATTATTGTAAAAGATGTACAATATTACAGTAGGATACGAGTTTTACTAAACTTTTATGTATTTCACAATGTACATTAAAGACCGACAAGAAAATATGCAGAATAAAAGTTTTAAAGACTTAATGTTACATATGTATTAGTATACTTACCAAAATAAACTATATAATAAGACAGAAAGCCACTATCGATTTTAGTCTGAATTTTGCCGTCTTTAGTATATTTTATATGTCTACTTCGTTTCGGGAAATTGTAAAACACGAGACCTAAAAGAAAACCTGGGAGAGGGAATTCACATCCTTCAAAATGTAATTCGCGTTCTAGAAAACATTGGTTTATAATCTCGGGATTTGAAAATAATTAAGCAGCATGACAGTCGAACCAAAACGCTCTAAAAATAATGTCGAAAAAGTATATCGGGTTTGATACCGAAGAAAAATGCATAAAGCCAAGAAGTCGGGCATTCTGTCCAATTTCGTCATGTCCACAACATTGTTTCTGGGTTACTGCGCGCTCCCATACACGCACACGCGCGCCCACACACGTACGCACACGCACACGCACGCGCACACACACACGCATACGCTCACTCACGCTGACTCACGCTACTAATAATATAATAATAATTTCCTACAACTGAAATAAAAAAATTCGTATCTCACGCTTTTCCGAAGCTTCTAGCGGAAAAACTGTTCATATGGTTGAGCCTATGGAAACATTTGTTCAGAATCACTTGAACTGCAACATACTCCAATTTCAACCAAATCGGCTGGGGGTCATTTTTCATACGTTTTGGGCGTGGTCCTTTTTGAAATCTCGAGAAAAATTTAAAGTTCATAATTTGCATTTAAGGCGGTGTAAATTTGATTTTTCTTCTTAAATCATTGTAAACTATGATACTGAATCCAAATTTCTATCTGAGAGTTTGATTATAAAAAACCCATCTTGTTTTCGGTGATTTCTTAATTTTTTTAAAAAGTGAGATTACCTGGTTTTTCCTAGCGACCACAGATTGACATGTTTAGTTTCAAATTTGATTTATATGCACTCATCAAACTCAAGTAAAATATTTTATTAATGCAAGGAAATGTTTGTAAAATAATTACTCACCTAACTTTTGGTAGAATTGCTTGTAGTAATTTTTAAAATTTATGCGTCCACAAATTGAAAGACAGGTATAATTATGGAGGAAGATATGTATGTATCAAAATTTTGCAAAACACTTTGCGGCATACATTTTTCTTAACATGGAAAACAGCTGAAAATTGTTACTCGGTGGGTTTCGGGGTCACTGATTATGAATAGGAAGTAGGATTTTGAAAATTCAAAATGGTGGATAGAAGATGGCCGACGGAAATGTGAAAATTTACTTGATCTAGATAAAATTGGGTACTCTAGGTATTTTTAATTTGAAATGTATAAGTCGATGATCATATTCATAATCAGCGATCCCGAAAACCCCAGAGAACCCAGTTTCATCAAGTTTGGGTAATTTTTTATTTTTCGGTAGGCCATCTTGGATCCGCTATTTTGAATTTTCAAAATCGGAGGTCAGATTCGTAATTAGCGACCGCAAAAACCCACGAGTACCCAGTTTCATCAAGTTTGGGTAATTTCTCATTTTTCGGTCGGCCATCATGGATCCGCTATTTTGAATTTTCAAAATCGGAGGTCAGATTCGTAATCAGCGACCCCAAAACCCCCGAGTACCCAGTTTCATCAAGATCGGGTAATTTTTCATTTTTCATTTTTCTTTTTTCGCATTCAAAATTTTTGATTCAGTATTTGGGGCAGTATTGATTTTTGGCTTAAACTTTCTCTGAAGGTATTGTAGGGAATAAAAACATTTAAAAACTCCCATATATGTTATTGTGACATATTAGATCGGAGTCGAAAAAGGGTTGAATTTTCCAACTCTACTTTGTAATGTAATTTTTAAATTAATTACTTTGTTAAGAAAATCTATCCAATACCCCATGATATTACAGCGGGTCAGGATGTAATGCAGCATATTAGATGCTGTGTCTCGCCTATTGTATATTAAAAAAAATACAGCAATGTAGTTTTCTTTTTTTATTCAATAAAAATTATTCAACATATTATTATATACGGCCCATGACTTGTCTAGGGGGTCCACAAATATGCGTAAAATTTTAGATATTGGACAAATTGGAAAACAAAAAAATGAATTTTCTTTTTTTTTTTACAAGAAAATTTTATTTTGAGTGTACCTTAAAACTGCCACAAATGATGAGCCTTGCTGGATTTATTCAGATTTTTTTGATAAAAATTGGTAGCACAAGAAATTATTTTTTGTACGATTTTTGTAAGCATTAATTTTGAATCTAGCGCCGTGGGCCGAAAATGAGGTTTAAAAATGTGACAACATTATTTTAACCTTTTCTCATGGTTCACAATCATTCTTCAGAATTTGAAGAAAATCCATGATCATGACATTGTCCGATCTGGCCTATATATAGCATAATGCGTAGTCCTCGGATCACAAAATACATCCCATATGCCGGACTTTCCACCTAGACGGTCCTTGCGTTATGCCCCCCTGGGTATGACCCACGTCGCTTGAATGGAAATAATGTTTTCGGAACATCTTAGCTTGCACCGGGGATTGTAGAATATGGTTAAGAAAACAAATTTGAAATAATTTTCGGTTAGAATTAACGACAAATATATTGACGTTAATGGAGAACATAATCAAACAAAAATTGATCATTTTGTGAGACCAGTACCTTAGTATAACTTTGAATAAACTGCCATAATTTAATATAAATCGGCCATATTTAGTGATAAATAAAACTGTTTGATGTAGCAAATAATGTGAATAACTAACTATTTTATAATATGAATATTAACAGTGCAATAGAATTAATTAGCATGTAGTATATTATCACTGTTTATTTATGTCCAACAGATATAATGTTATCAGCCGAGAAACTCTTGCTATGTCGCTGCAAAAAAGAAATGTGGAGTTGCTAACGATTACAGAAAAAGCATTACCAAATATAACGTCGTCGGTCCATTTTAGAGATCAAGCAAGAAAAATTGTTGTAGTTTTAGGGCGTATCCATCCAGGAGAAACACCTTCTTCGTTTGTTTGTCAAGGTCTTATCGATTTTCTTGTGAGCACTCATCCAATTGCCAAAATTTTAAGACATTGTTTAATCTTTAAAATTATTCCAATGATTAATCCTGATGGAGTATATTTGGGAAATCATAGGTAAATGTTGAATAACAATATGAAATATATTTATATTACTTGATAAAAATATTGTCTAATATTGTATATTCTTACTTATTCTGACTTATCAACAAAACTAACAAAATAATAATGTATTTCATAATACAACTGGTTTTAGCATATTTGATGTTTATTTATATTCAACAAGACATGGAAACTAAATAGAAAATGTAGTTAATGCAGATTTTGTATTGAACCTATGAATATGTATTCAGATACATTTTGAAATTAAAGAAAAGTCATAAATTGATTGTAGTCATTGTGGTCATCGTACTGTCAGTAAAGAATATTATCATCGCGTTCAGTACCGTCTGTGGTATCTGAGTACCTGTTTATCGAAATCATTGCAAATGCACCGCAGATGATACTCGTCCGTACGACTAAAGTCCTCTACCATATAGCTTATCTATGAACTCACACAAAAATCTCTCTCGAAAAGGAATCTACAGCACCCAGCCACATAGTACCATTTATCCCCACATGTATTTTAATGTAGTCGAAAAATGTCAATATCCTCAAATATTTCAATTAAATTACAATATCTATCGAATTCCTTTAAATTGTGAACATATCGTAGAGTTATTTTATTTAAGCTATTATTATTTAATGTTCACACATGCAAGATGTCAGGATGATTTATTGAATTAACTTCGCTAAAAAACAGTTTAACATGCCAGTTTTAAAATATGGTTTATGGAAATGCTGTCTGACCAACCACATAATCTTTAATCACTTGCCGTAAATCCATAACAAAATAATGTTGTTTAAGTTCTACTCGTATTTCGATTAAATTAATTTCACATATCCATGAAAAGATGCGTCTATACAAACGACAAAAGTATCAAGAAGTGCACAGTTCTGTCGCAGAATATGGAAATTTGATACGAAATGCCCACCTTGAGACTCTCCCCTACTGTATAAACATTTAAGTTGTAATGTCATCTTTTAGTTGGGTAATAAGCTAACGATTGCAAACATTTTTCTGTTTCGGATGTAAATAATAAATTGTGACGTACTTTTTTGAGCACGCACAACTGTACGGCTTTTGCCGGATTGGAAAATTTTCCCGTCCGTTTACCGTCCGTTAACGGACATTGGCGTTTCCCGGGGGGGAAACGCCGCGCCAGGTAAGCGGCCTTACTCGGCTAGCTCAATGTGCCCGGGGAGCAAGAGATCGACCCAGAGGGGGTCGTCTTCGCCTCCTTCCGCGCCTGAAAACCGCGAAAAACCTAGGTGGCGGTTCCCGCACTCCGCCTCGCACAGTTACGGAATTTTTTTGGGGGCAGAGAACAGGCAGGATACAAATTGATTTAGATCAGATAACAATTAGATTTATTAATATGGTACCAAAAAAAGGATATAGGGGCTCAGGGCCCGACACAAAGTACAGGTTCTGGCTCAGGGCCGACTTACATCTGTGTCGCGGTCGGCTCGTTCCCTCGCCTCCTTGCTCGTCTCTATCGCACACGTCCTCCGGAATCCCGGGCTCGCACGGCCGGTATCCTCGGCCCCGAATTGTCGGCTCGTTCGGGCGACGATCCTCGGCTTCCTCCTCCGGAAATGGCCGGGCTTTGATGGGCGACGTCTTCTCGCGACAGTGACGACGTTTCTTACTCGTACTCTTTGCTAGTTTCGCGCGCGTTCTACCCGTGTTGAGTGCCTCGACTCGACTACTTCGCGGTTACTCCCAATTCACACGCGCTCTCTTTTAGCCGTAGTCAACGCGACGATCCTAGCCCAACTGACTCCGATTTCGCCGAGCGCCGAAATCGGCGGCACTCGGGCTGATTCGGGGCCGTTCCTAACACCCGATTTCGTCGCGGAAACGTGCAAAAAACGGTCTCTATGACAACATTCCAACGACGGCGAACGTACCGTCGTATCTTTCTTAGTGACGGCGTTTACATCCCGGAAGTTGATGCAAAACCGATACGTTCCATTCGGTTTTCTTACCATTACGGGAGCACTCGACTACGCGCTACTCGACGGCTCGATGATGTCATTGCGAAGCATCGAGTCTACTTCCACCTGAGCGGCCTCTAGCACGGAAGGCGATACGCGGCGCAACCGGTGCTTGATTGGCCGGGCGTCCCCTACGTCAATGACGTGCTCTACTAAGGGAGTGGTCTCTAGTGTGGCTGTTGGGGGAGGCAACAGCTGATCCAATAACTTCTTCAACTGTTGCTCCTGCCTCGCCGTGACCTCCGCCAGCCCGGCGCATTCTGCATATATCGACGCTTCTTCTGCGATAGTAAACCTTTTCCATTGGCCGTCGCCACTCCTCCATTCCCCTTTCTCGCAATATACGGTCATCCTCATTTTCTTCAGAAAATCTAACCCGAGGATGGCATCGTAGTCTAACGTGGTCGCGACGCGAAAGGAAAGCTGCTCGGTCCGATTTCCCACGTCGACGACCAACGGTAGCTGTCCGTTATCCTCGCCGTATGGCCTGTTGCACTTCGCATTTCTCACTGAAGGGGCAGAATGCGATCGCGATGCATATCGGCAATCTCCGGTCCGATAATTGACCGCGTAGCGTCCGTGTCGCAAAGTCCTCGGGCTTTGACTCCCGCGATCACCAGGTCGAAATACAGCCTCCTTTCCTGGCTGCCTCTTCGTTGGCGCCGGCGGGATGCCCCATTTCTCCTTTACATATCGGAGTACCTTCCTTTCCGGGCATATTCCCGCTCCTCTCTAGGGGGCGCACTCGTTCTCCATCTGGAACGTGACAGCGGCTCGTTTCCCGAGTCCCTCGCTCCTGCTTCCATGCATTCGTTGTATTCTCTGCGAATCGTTCCGATTCGACCACACCCGTAACACTGCCGGGGCTTCGGGCATTCAAGCGCGAAATTGCCCGTCCCGCCATAGGTGTAGCACGTTCGGTCTCTTGGTGCTCGCATCGGCTCCCCCTCGTCGGACGAAATGTGTCGGGGAGGACCAGGCATCTCTCAAGAGGCGGCGCAACGGGTCGATGTGATCTTCCTCTTTTTCCGACTCCTTCGTTGACCTTGGTCGCGGTCCAACTGACTGTCTGATCAGCACAGCCTCCGATCTGCGCCGGGCCTCGGTCGCGGCCACTTCTTCGGAGTTCCTCCTTTTTCGGCCTCCTCACCGTTTTCACCGCTCGGAGTTCTCGTTACGACGAGCTCTTCGTCCGGTACTGCCGGGATGATGTTTCAGACGCCGTATCAAACTCGATCCTGCCAGCTGCGACTCTCGGATTACGCATCGCTGGCCTGGTCAGCATTTCTCGTCGCTGACTCGCTACTTGTTGGCGATAACGTAGATCCCAACGTTTCTCCTCGGCAATCTCCCGAGTTGCGGTGAAAAGTGCGTCGAAAGTACCGCTCCTTTTCACCGCCTCAGATTTACGACAGTCTGGTCGTAAATTCCGGATGGTCATCCGTACTTAGTATGCCTCTGGTGGCGATACCTTCATTCTTCTAAATTGGCGTCGCATCTCTTCAATGAAGTCTTCGGCGACTCATGTATCTTTAAAAGGACATCTGTGTCGTCCTTCTCGTCGGCGAATCTCCTCTTCACCTGCCGCTCGAAGGTCCTCCACGTGCGCAGGACGACGGGCTCATCTCGCGCCCATTGCTTGGCCTTTCCGTGCAGCAAACCGAGCAGCACCCTTAGGATAGCGTCTTCATTGAGCTCGAGGCAGTCCACGTACTCGTTGAGGCTGGTTAAGAATTCCTCGACGTTCGAGTCCAGCCCCCCTCCGAATTTCACTCCCCATGAGCGAAGCTGCTTCAACGTCCACGCTCCTTGAGGACGTCTCCGTTCCTCTTCTGGAAACGGCGAAGCGGGGCGGTACTCCCGCTGAACCCGTCTTTGCGACGTTGCCTCGTGGCGCGCTGGTCGCCGCTCCCTTGCCGATTCATTCGGCATACTTTTCCTCCCGTCGGCGTCTCTCCTTCTCCGCGACTTCTCCTGACGTCGCTCCCTCGGATATTCCCCCAATTCGTCCTGAGTTGTTCCGTCATCGAGATCCTCGTCCTCCGACGGCTCAGTGAAGAGCAACCTTCGTGCCGCTACACTCAGCTGTGCCGCATTACCTCGCCTATCGTAGTCCTTCTCTCCTTGGGCTACCTCGGAGAATTCCGGGCGATACGTCCTAGGAATCGCCCCCAGACCGGCCAAATCTCACTTCATTGGCGGCAGATGACAGACCGTTTCTCCGTGGGGTAAATGCCACGATATGCATCCAGTAGCCGATTTTGGCACGACTGGCTCGTGCGGCATCGATCCCATAGCTGGTGGACCCGAGGTCGACCAAGTCATATCTAGGGCCGTCCTCATTTCCAAGAGGGACGCACGCCCTCCGGTGTTCGTCCAGGTAGGCTCGCTCCTCATGTGTGACGAAATGTATGTCGACGTCGGGTTTGACGTCACCGTTGACGTCTGGGCTTGATGGGTCATCTCGTGACCTACGCTGGGGCGTGGTGCCTGATGATGTCCCTCGATGTACCTCGCTGGATTTCGTCCCTCCGAAACCTGGGCGATGACATTTGGGTCAGAAGCGCCCGATATCGCGATATTCGCGTCGCTATCGGATGTGTCCCCGGTGCGGGATCGCGTAAGACGCTCGCGCAGGACATCTTCGTGTCCGACCGTACTTAGGCCTTCGGCCTGTGATCGCCCGATTACGTCCTCTCCCGAGAGGGTGTAATCCTTTCCCTCGTCTTGCGACATCCCGACCGCCCGGTCCTGACGTTGACCGTTACCCCTACTCCGAGGCATGGTTTCCGGACCTATGACCGAGTGGTCTCCTTGCAACGCGGCAGCACTCACACTGCGCTCCACTGACCACCTCGAAAAAATTCTGTTTTGTTAGTTTCGCGCGCGTTCTACCCGTATTAATTGCCTTCTCGACTACTTCGCGGTTACTCCCAATTCGCACGCGCTCTCTTTTAGCCGTAGTCAACTCGACGATCTTAGCCCAACTGACTCCGATTTCGCCGAGTGCCGAAATCGGCGGCACTCGGGCTGATTCGGGGCCGTTCCTAACACCCGATCCCGTCGCGGAAACGCACGAAAAACGGTCTCTATGGCAACATTCCAACAACGACGAACGTACCTGGTCCGCCGGCCTAACGCCCCGTTACAAAATATATCAATAAACAACAATATTGGGTGATTGACAGATGCTGCCAAATAAATACATCTATAATTGGTCACCAGTTCTTGTCCGACTGCTCGCTGAGAATTCTTTCATTGCTTTAGATATCGGATCGATTCTAATAATTTTTGTCCTCAGGTAGTCCCGCTCCAAAGCTTCCGGCCAGATAGAAGCCGCGTACAGTAACTTGGAATGCACTATCCTAACGAAATGCGTCTTTTCGCTGATCTTGATCCTTGGATGTTTGGCCTAATTCCTGCCAATATTCGCAACAACCAGGTCTTGTTCTCTCTCTTCCCCAAATATCTCTTTCGTAGCCTGAAAGCTCATGCATTCGAAGAGTGCGTGCTCTGCATTCTCGACCCGGTCACAGTACAAACACTCATCATTCATAATTTTCTTCTTACTGAATAAGTATTTCCGGAAGCACCTCTGCTCTGACACAGTCTGCATTAGAAAGAAATCCACTTGCCCGTGGCCTCTCGGGATCCAGGCCTTCACGTGTGGGATAAGTTTGTACGTCTACCGTCCGTGATTTCCTTTTATCCATTTCTCCTGCGATTTCCGTAGCAATTCCCTCCACGCCTCAATACGCGGATCGCACTCTTACACCGTGGGCGGGGAGGGAGGGGGGGGGGGGGGGTTCTCGTGATTACTCCTATTCCGTCCGCTGATATCGTTCTGTAGCCTCTGCAGACCCTAACTGCCATCGTTCTCTGAACTCTTGTCATTTTCTTCCATACGTTTTCTCTACGTAACGCATGCACCCAAACCAGAACGGCGTAGAGCCGTCGGGAGTGAACCGCTTTCATCCCCTCTTTGATGGTATTAAGCCACTGATGTTCAGCACGAGGTTGACCAGGGCCACCATTGTCTATTCATCATTCTGGACGGCTTCTGCGACCTACCAGGAGAAGATCATTTTCTGGTCCAGCCAAACTCGTAAATAATTAATTTCGTTGGTTGGCTGCATCTCAACCCCCTTAGTGTTGAATATAATCAGCCTAATCTTCCTCTTATTCATCAGAATTACCGTCTCTGCTGAAATATTAGTTTATTTCTGTTTCCCCTTTCTTAACGTAAAATAAGAAATAAGTCAATAAATAATTGTGGTTCGTAACAGAGTGTAATTCACGATTAAGTAATACTCGATACAAAGAAAAATGTACAGATTTACATTAATGTTCATTCAGCCATCATTATAAAATATAAAAGTTAATATAAATAATTTTTGTTTGTCGCGACTTGGCATTCATCCTTTTCCACCGACCACCAAAATCACACTCAAAATAAGTAAATATCAATAATATAACAAAATGAAATTAGCTTAAAGTCTAGTTAAGCAAAAAATTGTTTATTTTTGTTTTTAGAATTCTTGCAATTATGAATTACACTTCTATAAGTCTCGAAATTTAATATCTTGAATGCAGAACGATCAATTATAAAGAGCATAAATGAGAGATGTTATAATAAATATCCAAATAAAATATAAAAGCTCATCCTATTGAAGGATAGAAGATAAGAAAATTGTTCAAAAACTTATCAGATCCCAAGTAACGAAAGAAGTCATGTAAATCATTGCACTCTGAGCAAACCAGGTTCCGAAATTGCCTCCAACTAATCGTGTTAAAATGGTGTCTCCTTGGTTATACTTTGAGTGAATCGGATGTCCAAATAGATGTGAATTCCACGGATTCCGCGTCTGGTGAAATAAAACGATAAAATGGCGAAACCGCGTCACTCTCGTAGATTCGATGAAAATCGTTGTTATGGGTACTGAAATTCATTCTCGATTTCCAAAACTACTATGTAGTTCGGTTCTCTACATCCACAGCTATACGTGGGTACGATAATGCAAGAAATGATCTTTTTTAATAACCACATTATTTAGAAAAAAAACTGCTTTCCCGAAAAATGATCCGGTCGTCGTATGATTGTGTATCAGTAATTGTCTTGCTACTAATCGGCTTCTCTCTTTGAGTCTGCCACTTCGGGGTCCGCTGAACTGAGCCAAACCTCACCGAAATGTTCTCTCTGCTCTCTTTCCTCGTTCTCTCTTACATACTCCTTCTTCCTCTTCTCTCGTCTCAAACACATAAACACAGTATTGATATATGCATATATGTGTATACATATCACACTGCATTATCTGGTGCTAGCTCCAGTCTCTGGCTCTTTAACCATCTCCTAATCCTGAGTGTAGCGATATTTGCAGAATTCATCAGCATACTCTCCCTTTTAGCCGTAACGAAGCCTATCATTTCTACCTTTCTACCCCTCTCGGGAGCTCTATCATTAGTAATCAAACGTATTGCACGTTCCACAGACTAGGGCCCAATACCGACCCCTGTACGACGCCACTTGTCATTCTTCGGCTGCTCGATTTCCTCTCTGCTTCCAGAATGATAGTTTTCTGGATAGGTAGAAGCCTGTCAGGGTGACCAGATTCTCATCTATCTCCTTGTTCTGTATTGCGTTCATGATGACCTACTATGAGGACCTATTAAAAGCGTTCCGGACCTCTAGCATAATAGCAGCGCACACGGGTCTGCATTGCCTCAGACAGGACTCTGCCCGAGTTGCCGCCTCCATGACTCTTTTAACTGCATCTACCGTCTGTCCTTCCTCTCTGAAGTCGTATTGGTTCTCGGCTAGACCACTGAAGCTTCATCTTCAGTCGAGCAAGTATTAGTTGCTCATACAGTTTTCCCTCTACATCGTGGAGATGGTTCCGTGCGAGCTTAGTTGCTCCACTGGCTTGTGTCCCTTCCTGAAGAGTACGAGTCTTGCTCTCTTCCATATGTCCGGGAATTCGCCCTTTCTTGCCAGTCTGTTGTAAACTTCCAGCATATAATCGGGTCTTCTCAATGACACTTTCTTCCGAATTTCTGGAGGGATATTTTTGTGTCCTGGAGACGCTGTTATTGTTAAGCTTTTTGTACGCCTCGTGCAGCTCGTCAATATTATATGGCGCATCTCCAATTGGCTCCTGTGTTTGGAACTGCACTTCCTCATGCTCCAAAAAAAAGTGTGCCACTTCCTAGCGGTTGTCGCTATTAGTTTCTTCCTAACTATTTCATAACCTTTACCCGCTACGTCCTTGTACACCTCATCGCACAATACTTTCTAGTACTCGCCCAATACTGTCGCGCTTTGCAGCTTTAATGGCATTTCTATGCATCTTTCTTTACGTGGACAATGTGCCATTGGTTTTCCCGCATCTTGTGTACATTTTTCGTGCTCGATTGCACTTTTTTCATAGGCCTGCAATCGCTGGAGTCCACCAGTAAGTAAGCGCTCCCCATTTCACCGGCCTTTTCCTGGACATGCACTCGTTGCATATATTGATCAATGCCCTTGTTAATCACTCGGCAGTTGTTGTATGTGGGATACCTATATTTTCTTAGCGGTCATTTAATGCATTCAGCAATTCAAGGTCGATCTTCTTCACATTCCATCCGAAAATTCTCTTCTCGCGGTATAGATCCTACCTACGACTCTTCGAACCGTAAAGTGCATACCCCACAGTGGAGTCTTGGCATTGCAAATCACCAACAATAATCCCCTCATCCTGTCACTGATGCCATCAGGGATGTTCGCCAATTTCCTGGCTAGGTGACGCGTAACAGCTATAGATCGTGTAGGCGGTGGTTTTCACGTACCTGGACCGTTCACCCTTTCCATGCCCAAGGACAGGGATGTTTAGGCTCTGTACTCTAGCATCTGTACGAACTTGAGGCCTTTAACTCCCTCGAGATCGGACACAGCGATGACCTTATTGTTATTTCCAGTCTCAATGCTTTCCTTAAGGGCAGCCTAGGCGTTGAACAGATTTTCGCCATACTCTTCGCTGTATTGTGGTTTGGCCTTGCGTAATTCCAACATAATCACCGCGTATAACGTCTGCTATGCGTCGGCCGGACAGCCGGTAAGCTAGCTACTTCCATGATCCTCTTCACGACATCCACAATCTGCCTGCCCATTCAGAAGCCGTACTGATTTTCCCATGGAACCTGTCTAACCACCTGATCGGGATTCAGGCGAACGACTATCAGGTGTTCGTACAATTTTCCCTATACATCGTGGAGGCATATTGGTCTGTACAAGCTCCTTTCTTTAATCGGTTTTTAACACCTCTTGAGAAGCAAGAGTCTGGCTCTCTTCCAGATCATCTGAAACACACAATTTCTGGCTAAACAATTATACACTTCACCAACATGTAATCAGGTCCATACCACTTTGGTCTTTAATTTACTCGCGATTTCTTTCTGCCTCTGGAGTTGACCTCCGCGTGTGCTGGGAATAGATGTGTTTCGCGATCTCCTCTACGGTCTTCATCATCATGGCACTTTTGGAGGTGTGGCTCAAGAGCTTCTTCCGGACTATCGGGTAGCTGTTACCCCATATATTCCCATCTACCTCACCGCAGAGTGCCTTCCAGCTTTCGCGCTTTGATGTTTTGATGGCGTTTTGAAGCTATATCTCTGAGTGACTCCTACTAGAGATTCCTTTGTACCAGGTGATTGGTCCTTCTGCATCTAATGTATTTCTTCCTTGCTCGGTTACAGTCTTCTCGCAGATCTGCGATCTCCTGTCTCCACCAATAAAAGGACGCAGTTCACTTTATTGGCTTCCTTCGAGGCATGCACTCCTTGTAGACCTTATTCAGCCTCTTGGTGAATCCATCCACGGAGGTTGTATACAGGGTTGTCTCGACTGATTCTGTGGCCCTCAACATCTCTCGGTCAATCTTCTTCACGTTCTATCCCTTTGTCCGCGTTGGATGGTGTCGCCCATGCTGATCAGGGTGTACCTGTGGTCGCTGTGCGATTCCCTCTCGCTGAGCTTCCATTGGTCTATCCAGCCTGCCTCACCGGCTGTTGCCAGTGTAAGGCCGAGTATTAAGCCATAGACTTTCCTTTCGAATATTGGAGTCGAGCCTTCATTCTTGACGGACTTATCGCACTGCGCGATCCACTCTGACACCACCACTCCTCTCGCGTCGATGTAGTGCATGTCCCACCGCGGGGATTTGGCGTTGAAGTCTCCCACAACGATCGCGTCGCTACGACCTTACCTTGTAAACCCTCCAACATCTTCAAGGATGTCTTCCAGCCCCTTGATTTTCTTGTTAGGAGAAGTTTAACAGCTATAGATGGCATACGAAGGCGTTCTAACGTACGAGAACCCCTTTCCTTTGCTCTGTCCTACGAAGGAGGTGTATTAGTCTGCTTGAACTTTCACCGCGTTTCTATTCAGCTCACTGATGCCGATTACACGTGCACCGATATCACTAGCTGTATCGACCGCCAAATTGTGGGCAGGACGTTTACTACCTACGTTAATATGGAGGACAATAACTTCGGTTCCCCTCCCCCCTCGATTGTCATTGAAGTTATGACCTTTTTCTCGACTACGCGCACAATAGGGTTCGATGTACCAAATTACGTTATGCCCTTTTTGGACACATCTCCTGCAGATCTTACTCGTGTCGGGCACTTTGCATTCTGACGGGAAGTGGCCCATTTTCCAGCATCGGAAGCAGTTATCCGTCTTTCGTTCCTGGATCCGATGGCTTGCCCAGGCGCCTATCCTTATGGAGCTGAGAGGAGTATCGGTTCTACCGATCTCCGAATAATGCCGGGCTGAGGGCCCAAACTTCAAATTCTTCCTTCGATATCTTGAATGCCTCCTGGATTTCGATCATTCTCTCTCTGCAGCTCTTCTACGGGTCGTTTGTCCCCTAGAACGATTTCAACCACAGCTATCGAGGTCGCTCCGAACGCCTAGTTTTGGTCTGTCCCGGGTATATTTCATGAGCGTTTCCCTGTCCGCCACCTCGGCAAGTATGGAAGCGGAACTAGACCTTTAGAACTTACCTTTCTAAAAACTTCCCTTTCCCTGTTCCCACTGGTACTGTGTCTCTTAGTCTTTACATTTACTCACCGGCTTTTCCACCAGTTGTCCCTGATGTTCCTCCCGTTCCCGTTCTAGGCGCCTGATGTGTTTTCTTAGTTCGACAATTTCGTATTTAAGATTTCTCATCCGGTCATCTCAGTCAGCGCAGGGTCTTTTTGCCTGCTCCGTTCCTTCAGTTCCGTCCTAAGGAGCTTCGTAGCTGGCCCGTGAAGACATTCACTTCCTTCCTTTGTCATACCTCTCGCTGTAGCCGGAGAACTGAATACACTCCCCGACCTCTTTTTTGAACTTGTATATCTTAACAATTACGTCATCGACCTTCTTGACTTCTTTAGATATCCGATTCATCGTTTCTTCCATACATTAGTTCCCCGCGTGATTTTTTGTTAGTTCTTTTGGGCTTGGTTAATACTTATTACTTTCCTGTTCTGCCTCTATAGGGCTATCGGGCCGCTTCCTCCTTTTTTGTTTTCAATCCTCCTGGTTTTCCTGCGCATCGGAATTAGTTTCCATGAGGGAGTCCATGCTACACTTTTTATTTTGGGGAGAGGGGGGCATTCATAGTATGGTGTCCCTCCCTATAAATGGATTTTCTAATTCCTAGTGTTTATTGCTAAAATTCTGGTTTATGCTAGTCACAGTCGCATGGCCACTGGTAGAAGCTGTGACCATTCTTCCGCAAGCTGTATTCTTTGATGTTTTGTCCATGTCCTCTGCAGACACTTTGCATGGAAGTGATGGGGCGATTGGATACCTCGCAGGTAGTCCTTTATATCAGCCGACATTTCAACCACAGATTGGAAGTAATAAACCTTGCTTGCATTCGGTGTTTACCTTCGGGGTTCTCCTTGTCCTAGAACGATTGGCGACCGAAACTATCGAGCTCGTTCCGCCCGTCTGATTGTGGTTCACCCTGGGTATTTTATATACCCGGTACCCATTATATATAATGAGCATTTTTATCCGCCACCCGGGGAGGCGACGGATGCGGGATCCGAAAAACTCGACACCGGGATAGATAGACAGATAAATATATATATATATATATATATTGTAACGGGCTATTTGTTGAATTTATTTGATTTAATAATTTTTATCATTAATAAAACAAATCTCAATTTCGGTAACCGTTCAACTTCGGGATTAGCATGTTCAACCGGTATAGAAGTGATACTTTTTGTCACTCAATGTTTGTAAAAGTATAAAAATATAATATAGACGAAACAAGACAAAACAACGAATATACAATCAATAATAAAATATAGAGACTTGAAATAAGATAATTAGAATTTTCTATTCTTATTGTAGAAAAACCGAATTTTACAATAAATATAAAAATTAAAAGAATTCGTTATTCATTCACTTAATAACAAAATTACTTATATATCATATCATAATACGTAGTCGGTAACGTCGAGAAAGATTCTAAATGATACGGTAATTTTAAATTTGAATTAAATATAAAATACTCATGAACTTATTATAAAGCTAGCAAATTAGAAAAATTCAAAGAACCAATAATAATAAAATGGTATATTACGTATCGATAGGACCGTCGGCTGAACCGAAATCTGGAATTTTCCTCCCTAGTAGCACAAAATTGGTCACTAAAGATCGGCGGTATTAAATACGTAATGTATTTTGTGACTCGGTATTTATTCTCTCGGTAGAGAAAGAATGTGCACAAAATAATGTTACCCAATTTATTAATTTCGACCAACCTTAAGGGTTGCCGCGAGAACAGAGAATGACGTTGATCGGAAAAGATTGACAGATTCAGATCCGTGCGAAACGATTCGGTGATAGTGAGGGTAGAGACTTAAATCCGTAGTCTAGAACGACACTACGCGGTAAAGAGTTCAGCTTGTGGCAATAGTCGGACGGTAAAATAGATCCCTGCTAAAATAATTTAATTTTCTTTGATGGAAGAAAACACAGGTGGAATATCCATTTAGAGAAATCCGAAAGGTGGATGAATCCAAGGTTCACCAAGATGGCGATATCAGCCAGAGCAGAACTCACTTGATCCGATGTAGCATATTAGTGAAATACAATACTGAATCTGTCCTATTAATCTTATTTCGCCAAGTCCAATCTGCCTCTCTCCCTCTAGTCAACCAACACCCTCGTCGCTCCAACTCTTAATAGTTCTCCGAGTATACCATACGAAAATAAAAAAATACAAGATATACGTATCATTGACCATGAAAGAAAAATGAGTATAGGTTCACCAGGTTACCAAAAGGTTTATTATTTTTGGAACAATTGAATGTATTACGAATTAGAATCGTTCTCGATATAAGATTCTCTGTTCTCTTAGATTACATAACATTCGGTAATTTGTAACGGGGAACATCGAAATAACCCGTTACAATATATATGTATTCTTCTCAGTAGACTCTTAAAGGATCCGACCCCGTAAGCATCTATATATGTGTTAACAATGTGGTGCCTATAACTGCCGTTACCTAAGGTTACAATGCTTACTTAGGCCGAAACCCCCTCCCCCTATAAAATTATCCTAACCAACCTGACCCGACCTAGCGTAGGTCACAATAAAACCTGATTTAGTTTTGAGGGACCCGTAAGCTCAGACCTCTTAAACTAGTATATATGAAAAAATATTCTGGGTCCCGACCCACTAAACAATGAAAGACCCCGTAAATGACTATAGAAGAGAAATTTGGACCCGATAAACGCCTATCTAGGTATATATAGATCTATAAATAGATATACAGGGTAGACGCCGGCCAGCGAGTCATAGGCATCCCATGTTAAAGAAGTAACTAGATCATTCGGCTAATCACGCGGTATTTAGGCCTTGTCGGCTTTGCTATAATTCTTAATTCTGTTTATTTATGCATTACGAGGTGTTAACAGACTGTAGCAAAACCTAATTACCACAGGATTAATCGACCGAAAATCTAGTTACTTCTTTAATATGAGATGCCTATGATCCTCTGGCCATATCCACCCTATCGGTAGTCCCGTTGACGATTTCAGATATTACACTTGAATATGTATCAAAAAACAAATGTGTTTTATGTTTCAGCATGATATTTAGTAAGCAATAATAGGGTTACGCGATACTATATTGATAGTACCTATAATTTTTTAATGAAGAAAATATGGATCTTACTTTCATACACTTTTCTCATATCCCAAGTATAGCTACCTTTGTCGCATTTACCTTGGTCGCTAGGGATACGGTTCTTTTAATAACAATTTTAGTAAAAATGTAAAATGGTTCTTTCAGTAATTTAAACGAGGAATGTCAACGTTGATTGAACGACGAAATAGCTCTAAACGGAAACAATGTGATGCCTCGAGGATGGCAAAAAACGAACGACTTATCTCTCTTAAAGTTAAGGTGTATATTTAGAGGAAATACGGGCCCTAACCTTGGATCGCGAGGAGACAAAAACGCGATAGGGGATGACTGGCGTGACCAAGAGAGAGGGAGTGAACCGGAGAAGAGGGAGGTCACGGATGAGACTCCGCACAGCCAATTTCTCTCGTTTATCAAGTACCAAAACTATCGAATCGAAAAGATGCGGCAGCGGCATACCCTAAAAAGGGTGTAAAAAATTCGAATTTTTGGGCAAGTCAGCGCAAAACTTGTTTCATTCGGAAACCCTGAAGAGAGAAGTAGAGCATTAAAGTTTTAATAAAATAACCTCCTAGCAATAAAAACTATTTACAATTAACATAAATTACGTCCAATTTGTCATAGTTGTAACGTATAGATTAGACTATAGACGAAAATCAAATTTTGTGAAAGAGCTATCTGCATTTAAAGGCGCGTCTACATTGCACGCTGACGCGTCGCATACGCGCTGCCCGCGCGCCGCGGCCGCTGATGCAAGGCTCCCGCGATGATATCGCTTTGCAAAATAACAGGTTCAAAATACAAAATTAAATAATCAGGTCATGGATTACGATAACGTCCAGTCGCGAAATAACAATTATCAACTATTTTTCACGAAATTCTATTTATATGCACTAGGTCGATGACCTATGGTATTCCGTATCGCCCGCTATAAAACGCAATAACAAGTTGTATAATTCGTCGAGTTATGTGATATTACGGGTTCGGAACGACCGCTCGATAATTTTCGATGTCCAGGTCCCGCACAGTAGTTTTTTGGCATTCCAGAATTTAAGGTCAGTGTGGGAACTGTGGGGAAGTTGTGGTGCTAATAGTCGCACTATCATGAGATTCTAATTGTTCCGTTCCTTGCTGCAGATACTCCAGATCGATCATATCAGCCTCCGAAGCATTGTTGTCTTTATTATACTATCTAAGTGCGTAGTTCTGATATAAATAATAATAACTTTGTAAATTTAATTTCAAAGTTTGTTAACTGAATGAATTTGGTCACGAATATGAAAACATTTTTCCATTCCTTGCATGTGAAATGTATGTCTAATACTCTCATCACAATATTTATTATAGATCTTCGTCGATGGGTATTGATTTAAACCGTTCATGGAATCGAATTTCACCATGGCTCCATCCAACTTTATCAGCGATCGCTCTGCTGTTGAAAAATCTTGATAAGAGCTCTAATGCTACATTAGATTACATTTTAGATCTACATGCGCATTCCAATGCAACAGGAGTTTTTGCTTACGGAAACACTTGGGATGACGTTTACCGGTAAATTGTTTTGAACCAATTTAATACGAAATATTTTCCTTTATGTACATGATAGTTATAATTTATTAATATAGCTTAATAATTACTAAGCTTTCCTAGCGCACGTGGACTTTAACAAAAAAGTACATAGAACATGGCAAAAAAAGAGTGATTTAAACAGTGAGCCGGACATTGTTCCGACGGAAAATTGGGCTATCTTTCATTGTTTAAATTGTTTTGAAAATCAGATCAAGGCCTACTCTATTTTTAAATTATATTATCCCGAGACGTAATCATATTGTTGACCGTCATACTCGCGGTGGACTTCAGATGTTTATGTCGAAAAACTTTTGTCGAAATTACCACTTGCTGGTAATGGTACGTAACAACTATAATTTATTAAATTTAGTGATTTCACTAAAAAATAGTAATAAATAGAATAAGTAATACAATACTTACTATTTAATGTTATTTATTAGTGTTACCAATATTACCAATATACAGATTAAGTTTGTTTGCTATTTCTTTCGACTTTCAGAGTAAAAATTTACGATGAGTTACGACTGATTTTTGTTTCTCGCAATGGAAGTAGATCGTGGCTTCGACTAAAAATGCGATGTGCTGATGCCCAAAATAATTCTTCATATGAACGTTACTATGGATGTATTCTGATCGTTTATATAAAATTGTTCCTAATTACAGTGTATAAATGAACTTTTTTATTGTAATAGTATTTATTTGGTATAGTTATACAAACTATTTTAACTCAAATTTGCTGTTTGATTATTTTGTTGTATTTGATGAATTATATTTTCCATTTTTAATTAATCATGACTGAGTGTTCATCGGAATTTGTTTAAATGACGAACTCTATACAAGTGCATGTTATTTCAGACATTTAAATGTACGAAATTGTTTAGATTTAAAAAAATCTGATCGTAGATTGCTAAATTTAAGAACTAGATTTGATAAAATACACACAGTTTGCAATTATCATGCTAAAAAAACTTAGAAAAATACATCCATCTTTTTGGACAAATCTGTTGCAATCCGTTTTCTTTGCATAAAAAGAAGATTACAAAGTCATTACGGCCGATAAATCTACACCCAAGAGCAACGATTGCTTCCTCATCGATATCTTTCGTCTTTGTTTTTCATGTACAGATACATAGGGGAAAATAAAGACAAAAGATATCGACACGAAAATCGTTTCTCTTGGGTGTAGAAGTAGTAATCTCTTTGCACTGCGTGCCTCCAAAAATTCACACTTTTCTCGACGATGATGACGAATATTTTGACGAAAATGATGATGACAAAAATTCTGACATAACCTTTGAGCCACCTATTGTACCAGAGGAATTGATAACAACATACTCTCTTTCACAAATTCAGAAATATTTTAAAGTTTCAGAATATTTAGTTAAAAAGACGAAAGCTCTAGTAAAATTATAAGGAGTTTTGCCGAAAGTCGAGTCAAAGAAACTGAGCAATATTCTTGACGTTGATGTTATAAAAAAGTAGAAACATTTTATCAAAATAACTATAACAGTAGGGAAAAAAGATTACAAATCTAAACGATGACAAGACCGATCAAAAGATAATGTTATGCAATTTGAATGAACTGTACGCAGAGTTTGAATCTCAATTTCCGCAGGCCAAAATAAGTCCAAATTTTCTGAGGTCCGACCAATATTCTGCATGCTAACAGATGGCCCTGGTACTCATTCCGTTTGTGTTTTTTTATACCGTCAGGACGTCCATTTATTGCTACCATGCCTTTAATAATAGAGTCAACCTGTTTCGAAATTTTTTATTGGAAAAAATAAAAAACAAATTCGTGAATGGGCTAACATCTAAATAATTCACTATGTGAAATGTATGTTAGTTTAAATTCAATTTATAATCTTCCTTTTTTCATCGTTCAAAAATACTCACAAACGCTAGTGTAATTCACGAGCAGCAGCCGAACGCCGCGCAGGCAATTAGCGACGGAATCATTATTTCAATAATCATTGTTTATAACGAATTCTGTAAAATGCGTATAACTTGTGCAGAAAATTCTTTATAAAGTTAAAATTTGGTATACATTTAAAAAATACGGTTTGAAATAAGGAAAATATCGTTTAAAAAAAATTCGCGATTGAATCATTGTTTAAATAATCATTGTTTATAACGAATTCTGTAAAATGAGTATAACTTGTGCAGAAAATTCTTTATAAAGTAAAAATTTTGCATACATTTCGAAAATACGAATTGAAATAAGGAAAATATCGCTTTAAAAAAATTTTCTTCAAATTTGTAAATTTAGATTAAGTTGCACACTGGAAAGTGAAACAATTAGCACAAAAATTTAACAAAACTACGAGGCAAAAATTGCATTCTGAAAGATAATAACTTTTATTAAAAATTTAATTAAAAATCGCTGCAGAAAAAGTATAGGCATTCAAGAATGCATCTTTGCAGGATATTGTCATGAAAAACAGAATTTCAAAAAACGAAACAACAGTCGTCAGCGAAATAATAAAAGCTGCAAATTACAAATCAAACAAAGAACATATCTATTGCGAAAGGTAACGAACGTCTTACTATTTCCTTGTTACTGTACAATTCGAAGGTATTAGGGTTTTTTATTTTTTAAGATGCGTGAAGAATGTAACGTTTAGAAAGGTAGCTAATTTATTTCAAATTTTAAATTCGTAAGCGAATGAAACCAAATTAAAATGATAATTTCCTCACATTATGTTATCATTTTGAGATATTCCATTAATTCAGTTTAATAACAGTTTAAGTTAACTTAATTATTCTTAACCCTTACATCTACCTACTTATTTTACTCCGGCGTCGTTATCAGGCAACCGCAGTGTTGTTGGGGTTGGTCACTCGGCCCCAATAGCATTAAATGTTACAAGTGACACTCTGTCAGGAAAGGCGCACGAGTCTGTAAGTTTTGAGCTCCTGGAAGAGAAACTTCAGCTCCTTGTGGAATTTATCCAGGAAAAGAAAAATCTCCACAAGGAGCTTAAGAATATGGCCAAAGGCACACTGCGTGCCTTTAGCCATTACGCCAAGGCACGAGAAAGCTCGGGGGCTTTGCAGGCGTGCATCACCTGCAAAGATGGGGCGAGCCAAACGTCGCCCCTGTTCCGCAAGCTCCCAGAACTTCCCGAGCGTAAAGGACCCTCGCCGCTGAAGTTCCCAGCGACAAAAAGGGCCAGGAGAGAAGAAGAAGAACGCCCCATACCATCACCATCAGCTGCAAAACAACGGCAACAACGGCTGCAGAACAAAGACCAGGACTGGGTTACGGTGGTCAAGAAAGGCGTAAAGAATAAAGCGGATCAGCAGCAACAACAATGGCAGCAGCAGCAGCAACAACAATGGCCGCAGCAGCAACAACATCAGCAGCAGCTGGGAAAGGATGTCGGCAAACGACAAAGGGGGAAGCCGGAATCAACATCCGGCCTCCGACCCCTCCGCCCTGATGCCATCAAGATCAAGGCAGCAGAAGGTGGGTCATATGTCGACATCCTGAAAACAATAAAAGCCGCACCAGAACTGCGAATTTAAGGAGAAAGGGTGACCGCCATCAGGCGGACGAAAGCAGGCGAACTGCTCCTAGGCTTGCGGCGCCTGGCGTGTGCACCCAAGACCTCCAAGCAGCGGCCACGTCCATCCTAAAAGGGACAGCTGTCGTACAGACACTGTGCCACGAGGAAGTCATTATCATCAAAGACATGGACGAGGCTAAAACTAGGGAGGAGGTGGCACAGGCCATCATTGAGGTGACTTCACCGGGAGCAGTGACCCCTGAGAATATCAAGCTCAGGGGAGCATATAGTGGAACCGAGGCGGCCAATATCTTGCTTCCCGTCGCAGTGGCCAACATACTGCTGCAAAAGGGGAAGCTCAAAATTGGCTGGGTTAAATGCCGGGTTCGACTGCGTGAAAGATCCCCGCGCTGCTGCAGGTGCCACGAGAGCGGACACCTGGTAAGGGATTGTAAGAGAGCGGTCGAACGCTTGGAGCAGTGCTTCCGGTGTGGTCAAGAGGGCCACAAGATTGAGGACTGCGTAGCCAAACATGGAGCAACGCAAGAGGTTGGAGCACCGACTAACAATGGCTAAGGTGATCCAAATAAACCTCAATCACTGTGCGGTGGCCCAGGACCTGCTGTTCCAACTGGTCAAGGAGGAGAAGGCCGATATCGCCGTCATCAGCGAGGCTTACCGGGATCTTTGTTCACCGAGTTGGGTGAAGGATTCCACCAGCAAGGCGGCCATCTGGGTGTGCGGGAATCTCCACATATCTAATAAGATGGCAAACCGCCTGCCCAGCTTCATCTGGTGGAGGTGGCTGGTATAAGACTGTACAGTTGCTACCTCCTTCCCAGTCTTACCATCAAAGAGTTCCAAGAATCCCTGGAGGCCATCGTCGCCAGTGCAAGAACCTCCTGACAACCACTAGTGATCGGGGGGTCTTCAATGCATGGGCGACGGAATGGGGTAGCGCGAAGACCAACCATCGAGGATATGCCCTCATTGAGGCCTTCTCGTTACTGGAGTTGGGGATCTCTAACATGGGGGGAAAGCCGACCTACTTCAAGGCCGGCAAGTCCTCCGTAGTCGACCTGACCTTCGTCGACCCAAAATTGATTGGGGAAGGGTCGACTGGAAAGTTATCGACCGATACACGGGCAGTGACCATCAAGCATGGTGTACCAGCTCCAACTGACCGGTAGAGCAGCAAGAAGGGCTCAAAGTTTGAGGACAGAGAGATGGGCACCAGCCACCTTCGATCGAGAGATGTTCCCTTACAGCTTGGAACAGATGGAGGTGGAGGGAACAGCGGAGGAGAGAGCCAAATGCCTCACCCGAGCCTTAACAGCGGCCAGCGATGCCTATATAGCCGTGAAATCAAATCCTCGCGGCCGACCGCCGGTTTACTGGTGGAACGAGGACATCGCAGCTATTCGTCGAGAGTGCTTTCAGGCTCGAAGGCTGCACCAGAGAGCAATTCATAAGCCCCGGTACTACCAACTCGCCGCGGACTATGAAAAGAAGAGAAAGAGGCTCAAGATTGCCATCAAGGCCGCAAAAAAAAAGTACTGGCAGGACTTTTGTGAGGAGGTGGACCGTGACCCCTGGCGTCGACCGTATAAAACGGTCATGAACAAGATCAAGCCCAGGGGACCCAACGCACCATCGTGTCCATCCCTCCTTGACAAAGTCGTCGGCCATCTATTCCCAGAACAACGGAAACTGCCGATCGGCACTGGTCTGATGGCAATCGCTGGTGCAGCCAAGCCGCCAGACGTTACCGACGCCGAACTAAAGATGGCTGCTGACAAGATTTCCATACGTAAGGCCCAGGAATGGATGGGGTACCTGGTATGGCAGTGAAGATCGCAGCGCTGAATGTCCCGACCATCTTCACATCGACATTCAGCGCTTGTCTGAAAGAAGGTCGCTTCCCGGTGAAGTGGACGGAACAGAGATTGGTGCTTCTGTCCAAGGGAAACAAACCTCCGGGCGATCTATCCTCGTTCCGACCTCTCGACATGCTGGACATCCCCGGGAAGCTTTATGAGAGGGTTATCTGTGCCAGAGTAGAAGCAGCCATCGAAGATACGGGGGGGGGGCGCTTCGGAAGGGGCGCTCAACCATAGACGCGATCGGCCGAGTGAAGGCAATAGCCACGAATGCCATCAGTGGCAGCCGAAACACCAGGTGCATGTGTGCCATCATTGCTCTGGATATTCGGAACGATTTCAACACGGCCAGATTGGATTGCATCATGCAGGCACTCGAAGATCTGAAGGTGCCGCTCTACCTAAGAGAAGCCATCTCAAGCTACCTTACAGACCGGACCCTGTATTATGACACCGATGACGGCAGGCACTCATACAACATCACGGGTGGCGTGCCGCAGGGCTCGGTTCTGGGACCCTTGCACTGGAACGACTTATATGACGGACTGCTCAGGCAATCCCTTCCAGACGGGGTGTCCATGGTAGCTTTCGCAGACGACCTTGCACTAATCGTCATCGCGAAGACCAACGACGAGGTGCAATTTAGCGGAGATGAAGCTATCGAGGTAGTAGATAGGTGGTTGAGTAACCATGGGTTAGATCTGGCGGCAGAGAAGACGGAGGCGGTGCTCATCTTTCGAACGAAGAAAAGGGTATACGCCACCTTCACGGTGGAAGATACGCAGATCAGGACAGTGGACACTATTAGATATGTTGGAGTCACTCTAGATGCGCGGCTGACGTTCAAACAACACCTGATGAAGGCAGGCGCACACACACACACACACACACGCGCACGCACGCACGCACACACGCACACCCACCCACCCACCCGAGAAGCCGACCGGCAACCCACACGATTGCGACGAGTGTCGCCTCCCGCAACAAGGACATGAGTCCCTTGTGCGGGAAGAGGGGCATTCCTCTCCCACTGCGGCGCACACCACTACATTTATGTATGCGGCCGATGTACGCTGAATGTATGCGTGTTGAAATGTCAACAATGAGTGCCACAGGAACCAACATATCCAAAGGACGAAGACAACACAAAAACATGCATCGGCAGTCTTCAATTACAAATAAAAATTACATAATACTTAATATAATTAAGGGACAAGGACAACGCTATAGGAATGAAAGGGACAAACGAAATATGTTTACTTATCGACACCGAAAGAATAAATTGAAGAAAAATGGGTGTATTTAAACGAAATGCAATGCAAATTTTTATGATGTTCAGATCAGGGGGTAGTTTGACGATATTTCGTTACAAGGTTATAATGTATTTTTTGTTCGTTCTTCAATGCCCCAATAAAAAATGACAAAAAAAAAATTTTTTTTTCATTGTAAACAGGAAAAATAAACATTTTATGGAAAATTATCCCCGTACCGATCATTTGGGGGAAGTAATAAAACACAAAGGAAAACCTTAATGGGAAAATCGCGGGGGAACCAAACCAAGTTGCCTAACCCACTGAAAACTTCGGTAAAAATGTGTGGTAATGAGATTCTTTCACCTTCTCAAAATATTCATCGAGATCGAGGCATTTCTCCTAATACCTTTACAGACTGGACAGTCGACTATCGACAAATGCAGCTGTAATGTTATTCTCACTTACCATTTAAAAATGTTCAGTAGTGCAGTGAACAAGTTAAGAGTGCGACTTTTACTGTGCAATCACCGATTCATATTTCAATTATTCACAAAAATAATACATGGGGAATGGCTTTGTTCGGCGCTAGTATGCTTGTTTCCCACCTTGGCGTGGCACGTGGGCTTGAAAGTGTAATGAGTGCTCAATAGGGAGAATTACTGCTTCTTCTGGAGCAATGTATAAATTAAATAAAATATGTGACGGAAATTCTTGGTATTTATCAGTCATATGTAAACAACTATTTGAAAATGTAGGTAAATAAATAAATAAAATAATAAAATATCTTCCAGGATAAGGGTGATTCGTCCTACTGAAGAGCACAAAATGACGTCCTGGTGCGAATCGTATTTTCATAATACTTCCACTTTTAAGCGATAGAGGGGTGTTTTTATTTTGTTCCTCCTTTTTCCTTTTAATATCAAACCCAATAGTTATGGAATACAAACTTTTGCATATTAGAGCATCATAAAGTAACGCGCTCGGCGCTAACTGCGATCCCAATTACTTCTGTTTATTTATTTATTTACCTTTATACTCAAATAATTATTTACATATAACCGCTTCGTAGCTCAGGCGGTAGCATACTGGACTACGAATTCGTAGATCGTGAGTTCGATTCCCGGCTGGCCAATTTTTCGAAATTGTTTTCCGGCAGCAGTTCGCTATGTGTAAGACGAACCACGCTGTCTATTGTCTTCAGGCGGAATTCGAGTCATGGCCGATGTTGTACTTAATGTGGGTTTCTGCCGTTTCCTACGTTCTCGACAAATGTGAGTATGGGACATCCAAGACGACCTGCAGCTCTCGCATTTGTACTCACCTGTACCCGGACAAGCTCTTTGAGTGAGAGCTTTTGGGACACCTCGATCGAGGTGGAAGGTAGAGGGTAAAAAATAAACAAAAAAATATAAACCGATAAATACCAAGAATTTCCATAACAAATTTTAATAACATCAAACGGTCGAGAAATTAACGAACTATAATTGTACAAATTCAACCAAATTTCGGGCAAATTTTATTCTATTTTTTTGTTGTTGTAAATAGCTCGGTATCTGTTCTCTAGTAAATTAGACGTTTTTCTAGGCCAGAGATATATGTATATCTGGCACGACCACTTTGCGAGAGTCATTGGTCTGGAGATCAAAATATCTATAATATCTGATTAACGTTCCATCACGTTAAAATGTACTATAGTATAGGTAGCTTTTATTAAGGATTGTTATAATTACAGATTTTGATACAGGTTTTAGACATTTTTCCCATTAGATGCCGCTGAATTTTGATATATTCGCATGTCCTATATCTAACATATAATGAAATGTTTCTATATAACATTTATAAGCAAATTTTTATTTTACAGCTTTGAAAAGCATACGGTTTTGCCGAAATTATTAGCTCAACTAACTAGTGATTATGAAGTCCGCCATACAATGTATAACCAAGATCCATATAAAGAGGGAACGGCTAGGCGTTTATTGTGTTCATATCTCAGTAACGATGTTAACTGTTATACAATTGAAATTTCCATGTATGGGTATCTGAAAAATGGAGTATCAGATATCACGGCCTATACTGAGGATGCTTGTATCCTTTTGAAATAATGCGATGTGGAAATTTATTAAAATTAAGGGAATTATATTATTTTATTAATTAAATATACTTTTATATTGTGACATTCTTATAGAAAACGGCATTTATCGTCAGCCTATCCCTTTTATAAATTGTCGTCATCGCCATCGTTACTCTCTTTATTATCATCATATCAAAAAATAGCTCAAGAAAGAAGAGATGCCTCGGTGCACTGCAGCTAATTCCCGACGTATCGAAATATCCTGCACGAAACGAAATTCAGAAACGTCCCCTTCCCTCGTAACGTACGAAACTCCCGAACGCGTACCATGTCGAATGACAAACGAGAGATCTATCTTGGTCTACCATCGACTCGAAGCAAAAGGGTTCTATCTCGCTGTGGCATCGAAGGTGCTATCTCCTCGTTTTTGTTGTCACGATTTACTAATCACTGGATCAATATTATAGCATAATTCTTTGAATTTTTTGGATTTTGCAACAATTTTCTTATTCATATTACACAAGTTTTTAAATCAGTGATAATACTGACTAGATACTGGTCATGATTTTGATTGAGAAAATGTACAAATTTTCGACACCGAAGTTAATTAAAGTTTGCAGCAGGAGAATTTCAGAAATGATGCATATTAAGCTGCACAAAAACTCCATGAGCAAAATGGAAGATTGCCAGAATTTCAATTCTATATACGATAAAAATGAAATATTACTCCTCACCACTTTCTTAACGCTTTAACTGCTGATGATGAAGATTTTGCCAAAATCGTAAATGGTGCAGCTTTACATATTTCAAATCTTCTATTTAAAACAATGATTTTGGAAATGTACCACAACACTTATTTAATATACCTTAGACAGTCTGAAAATTATCTAATATTAAATTTGAACCACTAATCGAATTCGTTGGTCTAATTTATATTTACCATACAAAATCTTCGTCATGAGCCGCCGTTAAGGGGTTGACGAGTATATAAAGGTGAGCAAATATGACCTACGTCCTCTTTCGATTTTCTTAGTTCGACCATATATTGCTCCTGATGAGGGACCCTTGGTGAGTCCGAAACGTTGAGGACTCTGTTCTCGTGGATGTAGGTACATGCTAACAGCCGGTAGTAACAACTTTTAACATCTTTATTGGCAGATCATACGCCGTTCAAACCTATATTTTATTAATTTAGACAGCCTGCACTAAACATAAATCATTTTTAAATATATTAGTGTAAATATCTTCCGTGATGAATCTAATAATTTTAAATTCGGAAAACAGGAAGTTCAATTCCCCATTGCTACGTGTGAACGAAAGTGAGACAGTTGCTTAGCGAGACCTTTGGGATGCGAAATTTAAATATATTAGTGTGAATATCTACTTCCTCGATGAATTTAAAAATAAGGATAAAAATAATTTTCCCCCGCTATAATGACTTTGATGCCTATTCGCGGATCGACTCTCGGGTGGAGAGGAGGTATAGGATGGACAACACACACACACATCATTATTGACAGAACAGGACAACACAACACTCACCCAGAACCATGTCGAATTAAGACATACCTCAGTTTGGCATAACAGGTTTCCTAACTCGATGGTAAGGGTATGAGCCCCGATGATGCAGTGAAGATGGCGTTTGACCGACTTTACCCCGGTCTCTCATAATCCTCGACATGAGGTGAAGAAGCGGGGATAAAGTTCCAATCAATTGCTACCTCAACATAGCCGTAGTAACTTCACCGTTCGTTATACTACGACTAAAAATGCGCTCGAGTGCCGTTTCTGCTTGGAAATTTATTCCATTGTCACTTGATACCACACACAGAAAACCGCGACATAAAATAAATCCTTTGAATGCCATCAAAAAGGCTTTGGAGGTTAAATCACTAACTAACTCTGTGTAAATGACACGAATCGCCATCAAGACAAAAACGGCAATATGGCTTTTCTTCGATTGGTGGAGTAGGTTCAGCATAGTCAATCTCTACCTTAAAAAAGGAGCGAACTGTACGTATACGGCACTCTGGTAATTGAGCCACTTTTTCGTTCTTACGGTAGTACGGTATCTAGCGCACGTCACATAGGCATTCATTATTCTCAAACTAGCGTTCGCGTGAAGCACCTAATACTCTTTTTGCAATGTACGCATCATCAGAGAAGTGTCTCTGTGCGATGGGGTGTTTTCGACCGAACGTTTCTCAACTTGCCACGCATTTGATTCAGACCTTGGGAATCCTTGAGATGTGGGAATCCTTGAGAAAATAAAAGATCTGACACTGAACTACCTCTGAAAGCGCGTCATCCCATTCAACTTTACAAAGCCAAAGCTGAATTATTTTTCCAGTAACAATGACTGGTGAGAAGCACCCAAGGGGGTCGTACAATTTGGAGATATATGAAAGGAAACTTCTTTCAGTCAAATTTGAGTGCACATTGGGACTAACTCGAAACCGAAATTCATCATGAAAGGGTGACCAATATATACCTACAATTTTTAACTGCTACCTTCTTCGAACTTAATTTGTTGAGTCGGGTCAATGACATCGGGTGGTAGATGGTCAAGCAAAGGACGGCAGTTCGAACTCCACTGATGAACCGGAAACCCTCCTGCCTGAGTAAGTCCGATCAATTGGTCGCGTATCTCACAACACCCAGTGACTGAATTAGTACCAAAAAAGGTGTTATCGATGAAGGTATTTCATTGCAACCTCACCGCTGCACGAGGAAAATGTTTGCCTTCATCCTGTGGGAGTTGCAACAGAGTCCGCAGCGCCAAATATGGCGCACAAGCTATCCCGTAGATTACCGGTTTGTAGACGATATGTAGAAACATCAGCATCAGAAGATGGCCGTCATAAAATCATTTGATACCTTTTGTCAGAATCATGTACTAAACATTTTTTGAGTAGTAAATGTCAGTGGTTCACATGAATTTTTACTGACACCAGTGTAACATGATTAGTAGTTTCGGGCCAAAATGATTCTTTTGAGCAATAAAGACTCGACAATTTATGAAAGTTGTGAAAACAGATAAAATAATTCCGTAGTGCTCAAAAACAAAAATTTATTACTTTTTCGTGCACTGAATATTTAGTATTTTACTCTCACATATTGCACTTAACTTTCTACATACCGACTATTGCCAGAAATTGTATGTACGTCACATAATCTTCACTAAATACTTTCTCGGAGTCCAGATCGAAAGCCAGAATGTTCGAATCTCTAATAAAGAAAAATCTGAATCACTATATGCGGTACAAGAAAACGTACAAGAGTAGGTCGGATTAACAGAAAACCTGATTTAAAAGAACCAACAGTAATCATTTCCGGACAAAACTTTATTTAACACATAGCTTAGCCTACATATGCAGATAAATCTCATATGACTTTAACCCGAAGGCATAATGATAAATATTTATTTTTCTTTTAATCTTTTTAACTCAATTTCATGTGGGAATGTTGTTGTACGAACGATAGGAAAATATAAATAAAACTGCCGCGGAATTCGTTTCTCTCTAGACTCAATAAACATGAAACACATAGTTCTAATAGATATAAAGATAAGCATGGACACCGGGCATATTCGTGCCACCTTCGGATACACACTTTAAGAAAGGCCTGGATCATAGCTAATGCAACGGAAAGAGTACTAGACCACCGGCGGAAAAACATACATAGTTTAGGACCCTCTAAGATCGCTCTTTCCTGTAAACTAACGAAAAATCACCGGGAGTCACGATGACACAACAGCCTCAAGCTGCGGTACACCTGTGCATCCGCTACTTGCCAAAAAGAATAAATGTATATAATAGCAATCGACAATTCAGTATGAAAATTGATGGCAAACTTTAACAATTTGCAAATTCAGGTGTAATAAATGAATAGTGACACAACATTTTTTGTTCCACACAATATTTTCTAAAAAGCGAAATAGATATTAGAATGGGAAGTGAAGATTTTGCAAATCTCAGCGCAGCAACGCAACGAGCAATCCAAGTAGAAAGGAAACTTAAATCCACAGAAACATTAAGAGGAACAGAAATTAATATTGTTAACGTAAGTAGCGTTAATTAGTTTATGAAACATTTAAATTTATAATTTTGAAACTTATTTTTTTTCTTATTTGGAAACACTAGAGTTGTGCGCTTGATTTACGGTGTGTCCTCTCGAGCGTTGCTTTCTTGAGACGCTCACCGCACCAGTTCAGTTCCGTTTCGACTCTGCACCGAGCGAGAGCTTTGAACACACGCAAACCATTTTTTGTATACACGCGAAACTATATCGGTTAGAGTTGATTTTGGTTATAATAAACAATGAAATAAGAAATTCGTATGTTTCATTCATCACCATTCTGGGAAAATCTTCAGAAGAAATCTGGCATTCAAGGAAGCGATGGAGATGCGCGTTACTCGTGGTTCGCTAGACTGGCATCTTTCTTTTTAAGTTCTCTAAATGCACTTTCGTGGCAACATTTTTGGTCCTTCGAGCCGGATATCACCGAAAAATAAACAGACTTGTGAAAATTTCGGAATTCATAGTGAACACGTGTGGACTTGAGTGTTACTGTGTACAATTGCGCTGTTTCTAGTGAAGAAGTTGAGCGTTTTTTTCAATAATAAACTGCTTAATTCGTGCAGTTGTGAGTATTCGCGCGTGAAATGGTTGTGTGGTGTCATACTGAAAAACATTAAAATTTCTGCCACGTGTGATTTCGCCATTTTCCTCGATTGGCTTGGACGCGGCAGCCATATTGGATTTTTGGATCTCGGTGCGTCCCGGCAAGTTGCCTTCTTCATACAGGTAACGCCATCGGGGGGATTTCAAGTCAATTACATCGCCAGTGTATATCGCTACCGCGCTTCGTGTCGACAGATCGTATACTTTCGTGTTCTCTCGTCACGGTTCGGCAATCGCTTGGGCATTCTCGCTTCGTCCGCCGATCAGATAACTAGAACAGTAAACGCGACATTGAAATTGACTAGTTGGCTTCGCGGACGCTTCGATATTCGATTTAATTGTTGACACTCTTTAAATTCACGTTCGGCAAAGTGGTGAAATATTTTACGGAAAGAATTCGCGTGATTAAATGATTAATTCTCGCCTTTAAAAAGTTCAGTGAGCGGCATTTTCTCTCACCCCGCTGATTCGACGACTTTTCGCCTCGACGAGTTTCGAGTTTTCTACCACGGACGTTGCATCTTCTGTAACCAGCTTTCAAGAAGCCTTTTCGTGACCTTGACCTTCGACTGGTATACAGTTTCTTCGCAGTTCGGTCGTGCAATTGTTCAATTGTGCGGTATCGATACGTTCTCTGAACTGGCATTAAGTGTATCGCGTGTGTGGCATCTAATTATCCTTCGATATTCGTACGCGAAAACGTACCTTCTTGGCGTATCAGTATTTATACAAATCGATAATAATTGCATTCGAATTTAAGCACCTGAGACGCGTAAAGCGTGCGGTAATCGTCGCCTCTGTTTAGTGCTTTGCCGACGTCGCGTCTCTATTCACGCGTGTGTTTCGTGCAACCTTGAAACAATATTGGATATATTGCGCTTCAGTTAACGCGTTTTTAGTGAAATATCAAAGTTCTTTTGGCAACTCAAGATGCCTGAGTCAGATAATGACAATGATAACCTTGCGAACACCGGCACCAAACGGAAAACTCGGTCTCAAGACCGTTTAACGGAAACAATGCTCTCGCAAATTAATGACATGAACTCTCTTGCACGGATGCAAAGTCAGACATCACGATGGATTCAGGGTTCGGTTCAAGAGAGAGTAATCCTATCAAGAAAGGAAATTCTTAATGACCTCTGGCGCGACATACGAGCGAATCATGTCAAACTATTATTGGAGTATTCGTCGGAAGATCAAACAAAAATCGAGTATTTTGTGAAAGGGGATTACGACACCGCAGAAACAGCATATTGGGAAATTCTGGACAGAATGGCCAGTCTTCGACCGCTGCCAACTATTCCTGATGCACAACCTGCACAAGCTGTAACGAGAGCACCAACTCCGAGTCCGATGACACCATTACAGAAGATCAACCTTCCGACCTTCAGTGGTGATCTTGGACAATGGGAAAGTTTCCATGGCATGTTTTCATCTTTGGTGGTAAATTCAATTAGTCTTTCAAATGTCCAGAAGTTGCATTATCTGCAATCGAGTCTGACGGGCGAGGCCAAGACGGTAATACAAAATTTATCTACTACAAATGAAAATTTTGAAGTGGCGTGGAAATTAATTAAATCGCGTTATTTTAATAAGCATTTAGCCATTTTTTCTCACATTTCGCATTTATTAAATTTGTCGTCTGTTCATGTTGCGAAGCCCTTAGCCTTACGTCAATTAATTGATCAAACTACGTCAGTTGTCGCGTCGTTACGAAAACTCGATCAACCCGTAGATGAGTGGAGTACATTCTTAGTAGTTATTACGGTTTTAAGACTTGATCCGCAAACTCGCCGCGATTGGGAACAGTCGATAGGAGATCAGGAACAGTTTCCGACATTTGACGAATTAGAAAAATTTATCGTGAATAGAATTCAGTCATTAACCGTTGCTAATTTCAAAGCTCCGAATTTCAATATTTCAACATCAACTAATTCGTCAAATAAAACACGAGTTTCGGCACATGTTTCCACGGACGTCGGGCAGTACTGCTTGATTTGTAATACCAATCACGACTTATCAAAATGTAGTGCGTTTAAGAAAATGTCATTAAACGAGCGTCTTAAAATTATTCAAAGACATCATGCTTGTTACAATTGTCTGCATGTTGGTCATACACCACGCCGATGCGTTAGCAATACTTGCGACAGATGTTCTAAAAAACATCATTCTTTACTGCATGACATTTTAAAGCCTAATTCGAAACCTGCGGAAGTTAAAGTTGATATTGAAGCACTCAATCAAAATGGTGCGGAAAAAACTCCAGTAGTGTCGAGTCACTTATCCACTCCGTCCGTAATTTGTAATCAATCGATTTTATTATCAACGGCGCTAGTAAAAATTACGACTCCTCAAGGACGTACAATGATAACACGCTCCTTAATTGATCCGGGCTCTCAACGTTCCTTTATTTCGGAGAACGTTGCCCAAACATTACGGGTTGATCGAAAGAGACTTTCGGCTCAAATCAAAGGTGTTGGGGATCAACCTGCGGGACACGTACGTCAGTTTGCTCGCGTTATTTTGGGTGCCCAAAATGAGAATGATATTTCGATAATGTGTGATGCGCTTATTATAAAAAAGGTGACGTCATACGTGCTTCGCACATCAATTGATCCGAATTTATGGCCTCGTCTGCAAGGACTCGATTTTGCAGATATTAAACTTAGTAAAACTTCTATCGAGTTATTAGTCGGCGCTGACATTTACGGTCGTATCTTATGCGATGGCGTGCGGAAAGCCGAAAATGGGCCGATTGCTCAGCTTACCGTCTTCGGCTGGATAGTTTCTGGAGAGACTACCCCTTCGGCAGATTCTGTGATTCATACGATGCATGTCGTTTCTAATGAAATGCTTTTGTAGTCGCTTGAAAAGTTCTGGCAAATCGAAGAGCTTCCGAAGCAGTATTACCGAAATACTGATGATATATATTCCGAAGAACTCTTTCAGTCAACTACTAAACTCGATGATCAAGGAAGATACTCAGTGGCATTGCCCTTTAATCAAGCCACTCCAATTGACATCGGTGAGTCGTATGATATTGCCCTAAGTGCGTATAAACGCCTCAAAAAGCGTCTGAAGCGTGATCCGTCCTTGAGCGACGACTACCAGAAGTTCTTGCAACAGTACCTCTCCATGGGTCATATGGTTCCCCACAATATCGATGAATCCCAGTCGTATTTTATTCCACATCATCCGGTTTTTAAAGAACATAGCACGTCTTCCAAAATTCGGGTAGTTTTCAATGCTTCTTGCCAACATCAAACGGCCGTTCACTGAACGACTGTTTGTTATCAGGTCCAAAACCATCAGGATTTACCCTCGGTCTTAAACAGATGGCGCAAGCACCAATATGTTTGTGCGGCTGACGTAACCAAAATGTTTCGTCAAATCAGAGTGAGGGATCAGGACACGAATTTTCAGTTAATTTTGTGGAGACCAACTCCGGAAGCGGAGATTCAGACTTTTCGTTTACAAACCGTGACGTATGGTACGAAACCAGCCTCGTTCTTAGCCTTGAGGGTGCTGCAGCAATTGTCCGAAGATGAAGCATGGCGTTTTACCTTAGCTTCACGAGAAATTCCGAAGAATGTCTATGTTGACGATGTTCTATTCGGAGCTTCTACAATCTCGCAATGTATCCATTTGCGAGATGAGATTATTGCCTTAATGGATTCTGGTTGCCTACCTCTTCGAAAATGGAGTGCTAATGATCCAAATTGGTTATCAGGATTATCAGCTGAAACCTGTGAATTAGATTTGCATCGCTCTCTTCAAGAAGATGCGTCACTACGCATTTTAGGTTTATCGTGGCACCCAAAAACTGATAAGTGGCAAATTTCTACCTCGGAAAATATACCATCCACTCTTACAAAGCGTTCGCTCTTATCGCACATAGCAAAATTGTTTGACCCCCTAGGATTAGTGGCTCCAGTCGTAATAATAGCTAAGATTCTTCTGCAACAATTATGGCGGTTAGATTTTGGATGGGACGAAATATTGCCGAGCTCCATTTGCGAAAAATGGATGGAATTTTGTAGAAGTCTTCCCAGTTTAACGGAGTTGCGCATCCCACGATGGATTTCTATTTTGCCGCATTCATCCATTCAGCTACATGGATTTTGCGATGCTTCAGAGGCAGCGTATGCGGCAGTTGTGTATATTCGCATCTCTGTTGACAATCAAATATACACACACCTGATTGCAGCAAAAACCCGTGTTAGTCCCATTAAGAACTACGTCACCATTCCACGATTGGAGTTATGCGGAGCAGAGTTATTATCCAGACTCATTCCGTGGGTGATGGATTCGCTCGAACTTTCAGCTGTACCTATTTTCGCATGGAGCGATTCTTCCGTTGCACTTCATTGGATTAAAGGATGCCCTTCCCGATGGAAGGTTTTCATAGCCAATAGAGTGTCGATGATTCAATCAAGAGTCCCTTCCCAGTCTTGGAAATATGTAACGACTGATCAAAATCCCGCTGATTACGCAAGTCGTGGGTTATTGGCAGCAGAATTGGTTTCTTGCCATAAATGGTGGCATGGACCCACTTGGTTATCTCAATCCGAAGATCATTGGTCCGCCTTCACTGAAGATGTGCCCGATGGCTTTGATCTCGAGGAAAAGGTTGTTCGCGTCCACGCTTCGCAATGTGAGGAATGGGATTTATCTCATCGATACTCTGATTGGGCTCGCCGACTACGAGTAACTTCCTTGCTATTTAAGTTTATTTATGCTACTCGTAAAACTGGAGAATATGGTTCCGTAATGGATCCCATAGACTTTATCAATATGGCGCGGATGTTTTGGGTAAAATACATTCAGTCAAGAGTTTTTGCCGAAGAACTGACACACCTTAAATGTAAGTCTACTGTGCCTAAGGGCGGTAGATTGAAAACTCTAGATCCTTTCCTCGATGATCAGGGAATCTTAAGAGTGGGAGGTAGGATACAGAATTCAACCGTTGTGTATGACAGATGTCATCCAGTGCTACTAGCGGATCATCCACTCACAGTCATTATAATCCGTCAGCTGCACCTACAATCACTGCACGGAGGCGTTCAGCTAACCCTTCGTTTGGCGCAAGGTCAGTATTGGATCTTGCGTGGCCGCAATCTAATAAAATCATGCATTAACAAATGTGTCATTTGCCAAAAGTAGGCAGCACATCTCGAAATCCAGAAAATGGCGAATTTGCCCTCTTTCCGTGTAACGGTCGCGCCTCCATTCACAACTGTGGGCGTAGATTATGCCGGACCATTTTTCGTTCGGTCAGTCTCAGGAAGGGGAAGGCAGGCTCATAAGTCATATCTTGCCTTATTCGTTTGCACTAGAGTTAAGGCGCTGCATTTAGAACTTGTGATGGATTGCACCACAGCCTCATTTCTGGCAGCATTCCGTCGCTTTTGTGCTCGTCGTGGGGTACCTGCCATAGTTGTTAGCGATAATGGTAAGAATCTTCAAGGCGCTGATAGAGAGTTGCAGCACGCGCTGACAAAAACACTGAATGACCCTAAAGTTTCGATCCATATGGCGAACGAAGGTATTACTTGGCGCTTCATTCCTCCCTCATCCCCGCACTTCGGTGGTCTATGGGAAGCCGGGGTGAAATCGGTGAAGTTTCATCTCAAGCGTGTTATCTCCAATCGCACCCTTACCATTGAAGAATTTCAAACCCTATTATGTCAAATAGAAGCCTGCCTAAACTCTAGACCCTTGACTCCGTTGCATGCAGGTCTAGATGATCTTTCAGTTTTGACTCCGGGCCATTTTTTAATTGGTCGAGCCTTACAAGCTGTTCCTAAACCCTCACTCTTGGACCATTCTGAGTCCTACTTAAGTAACGTTGGAAACTTGTTCAGAAAATGCGTGAACACTTTTGGAAGATATGGCAATGCGACTATTTGAGCTCAATCCAAAAACGTGGTAAATGGCGCGAAAGTAAATGCGATTTATCAGTTGGGAATTTAGTTCTGATTAAACAAGAAAATTGTGCGCCATGTCATTGGCCCATGGGCAGAGTGTTGCAAATTTTCTCTGGTCGAGATGGTTTAGTGCGAGTTTGTAGGCTAAAAACGGCTCAGTCGGAATTAATCCAGCCCATTAATAAACTATGTAAGTTACCAGTAGATATTTAAGAGTTATGTAATTTCCGATAAGCAAAATGTCTGCTTTAATTGTTCAAAGTCATTTAAATAGTCGACTGAATTGCGTTACCAATATAACACGGCGGGCGGTATGTTAACGTAAGTAGCGTTAATTAGTTTATGAAACATTTAAATTTATAATTTTGAAACTTATTTTTTTTCTTATTTGGAAACACTAGAGTTGTGCGCTTGATTTACGGTGTGTCCTCTCGAGCGTTGCTTTCTTGAGACGCTCACCGCACCAGTTCAGTTCCGTTTCGACTCTGCACCGAGCGAGAGCTTTGAATACACGCAAACCATTTTTTGTATACACGCGAAACTATATCGGTTAGAGTTGATTTTGGTTATAATAAACAATGAAATAAGAAATTCGTATGTTTCATTCATCACCACTCTGGGAAAATCTTCAGAAGAAATCTGGCATTCAAGGAAGCGATGGAGATGCGCGTTACTCGTGGTTCGCTAGACTGGCATCTTTCTTTTTAAGTTCTCTAAATGCACTTTCGTGGCAACAAATATAATACAGGATAAACAACCCAGCCATAAAGTAAGGACAATATATATACAGACTTAATATGTCAAATATGTAACAAAAACGAGTATGTTGCGAATACATGTTGGCGGCGTACATTTTGGCCACGTACAAAATACAATAACCACCATGCTGATTTCAGGAATAATTCTAACTCACCCTATAATAATAAAAATATTAATTTCAACAACGGAACATATGATTACAAACGAAGTTTCAGAGTTAATTATGGAGAAATAATTTTTAACAAATGCGAATACCTCAACAATCAAGCAAAATCCTGAACACAACCCGCCAAAAATTACACACAATCAAACGCAAGCACAAATACAATGTACATTTTTGTAGAAACATAGGACATGGCGCCAATAACTTCATGGAACTGATAGCCAGAAATATGTCCTTAAATACCAGGGGATTCCAAGAACTTAACAAAAAAAAATTCGGGAAACTTGAACAATATCCCGTAAACCGGTGCAGCACGGGAAACCAGGCCAATAAAAAAAACTAGCCCCGAATTTACATAAAAACACCAACAAACGAAAACTAAGTATTAGGAAATAGCAACAATTAAATAAAGTGAAAGTGATGTACCCACAATAACAATAGTTTCAGAAAATCTTTCTGCAAGAATATAATTATTGCTCGATACAGGATCCAGAGTAAATAAATTAAAAATAGTTTTTTATATTCTGAAACACAAATAAACCAAAGGCATAATTGGTTTGAAGGGAATTACGCAACAACCAGTAACCACCTTAGGACTCGTCAAAATAAACATTTTAGGGAACATGACAACATTTTATATCTTCAAAGACAAGATTCCCCATCGATGCAGATGGAACATTAGGTTCTGAATTATTCCATGAAATGGAAGCACACATCAACTATGAAAGCGATTACATCCTATGGGAGGACACAAGAATTTATTTTTCTATTGTCGAAACCATTTCGGCGCCAGTCAGACAAGTAACCGCATACTTCGTTAGACTTAAAAACACCTGTGTAAAATGCGGATACATCCCAAGACTACTCATAGATAATGACCTCGGAATATACATAGGTGACGCAATAGTAGAAAATTCAAACCGAAAAGCATATTTGCAAATATGTACTACTACAAAAGAGGATAAAGTTATTAAAGTATCCACATTAGAACTACAAGATTTCAACACCAACTACATGGAAGTTAGGCAACACGTTAAACCAACACGAAATGAAACACAAAGGCTCCAGATATGTGTAAAACTAAATATGAGTGAAGTCAGCAACACGAAACTGTACAATTTAAAAAGTATGCTAACAAAAAAGAAGAAGAGCGTTATGGTGGTTTTAAATATTACACGAAAATCTCCGCGAGGAACATATGCAAATAACAAAAGAACCTAAGCTATCTTACAGGAATTGACAAAAATATTTCCACTTTACAAGGACAGAATTCATAATAATGAAAACCATGAATTACAAGAAGATAATAAAAGCGTGGATTCATATAAAGGCAAAGATTTTGAACTATACAGAAGAAATATAAATAAAAGGTATAACAAATGGCCAACACAGTTCAAACCAAATGTTTATAAAGCACCAACAGGTCTTTTATTTATAACCCAACGTTTCGACCCTCTTAGAGGTCCTCATCCGGGGTATCTATTTTAATTAACATTGTTGCGTACGATCTTTTTCAAATCTTCTGTCCCCTTCTAGTCCCCAGCCCGAATTCGCCGCTACGTCTTTCTTCGAGACTGAATCCCCCCCCCCCCCCCCCGCTGTCGGCGCCCACTTCCTTGCTCGTTTCTACTCCGGTGTTGCCTTCTCTGCTTCTCGCTGTCATGCCTTCTCCTTCCGATCCCGATTCTGTTCCTTCCCGGTCGTCACCATCCCCATTCACTATGCGTCCTGCTTGGAAGAATATAGACATAATGCAGCGTTTTACGCACATTATGGAAGCACGCGTATCAGCGGCAAATGAACGGTCTTTAATGCGGCACGAAATCACTCAGCTTTCCACGTCCGTTGCGAGTAATACTGCGACTTGTCAATAAATCGTAACTGACATGAAACATTTTAAGTGTTCGTAAGTTTACGCCAAATCGTCGCCGAAACACTTAATTACCGGTATTCCGAATCAAGTGGATATTTCACCAAAGGAAATCGCTTCTCGCGTCCTAAAACTTCTATCTCTGTCTTCATTCGAACCACTTATTATTAATCCTCGTCTTCTAAACGTTAATCCACCAGTTCAATCACTCAGTCATCTAGTCCATAAACTAAATATGTGCTCGTTAAGTTTGTATCAATTGATGCACGTAATTATGTCGTCGATAAAAAACGTTCATTCGGTAGATTAACGCGTGTAAAAATTTTTCCGGAGTTCTCGATAGCAATCGCGACCGATTTTATTATGTATGTAAACGAATTTCTCTCGACTCATACATATAAATTGTTGAAAAGTGCAAAGATGGCCGCGATAAATGCAGGATATCAACGTGTATGGTCGTGAAATGGGAATATTTTTGTGCGTAAAGATGCAGCCTCCTCAGAGATCCATATTCTTTTAGAATCAGATCTGCATAAAATTCAATGACTGCCTTCTCAATGTCCGTCCTTGAGTACGTCCAGTTCCGCTTCTCCCAATCTTCATCTCTGTCACGTTAATATTAATTCGCTACGTGCGCATCTAGGAGAGGTCGAACACGAGATTGCTATTTGCTTGCCTCACATCTTCGCAATTACCGAATCGTGGCTCGTGCCGAATGTACCGTCCGATTGTTTTAATATACCTACATATAAACTAGTACGGCATGATCGTGGGCTACGCGCAAATAATGAGCGATATACTCAGGGTGGCGGGCTGGTCTATTATTTGCACGAATCATTAACCTATACAGTCCTTGAACGTTCGTTAAAGTCCTGCATTGAAGACCTAGAATTTTTATTTTAAAATATTAAATTTCTCAATTTAGTAAATCTTTTATGAGTTGTTATTTAACGTGGCCCAAATGGCCGCTTCTATTCAATACGCAACATCTTTCAAGAAAATTATAATAGCCGGTGATTTAAATTGTTATTTGCGTGGGTGCAGTTTCTAGTCTACATATTTACTTACCTTCCTTTCTGATTATTCCCTGTATTCTGTTACCTTTGGTCTTACCCACTATACATTACATTCCGATACGCATATTGATGTCATTATCATTGATTCTCAGGATAAACTTCTCTCTTCAGTTTTCGTTTCAAATGGTGAGTTCGTTAGACGTATTTATTATTCGCTCTATCTTTTTCGTCAATTTTGCATCTTTTGTCTTCTCTCCACTGCGAGAAAACTTGGTCTAGGTGGAGAGAACACAACAGCCCTTGCATTTCTCTGCACTATTTTGGTTTAAGTGTTCTGTGGGCCTGTTAGGTTACGTCACTCTCTGTTCATACGTCCACACCGTGCAATCGCTGCGGATTGACAGGTATTAACTGGGTACAGGACGTTTTGACACCGCCGTTTTGGCGCCGGACGTTTCGGCGCCGGACGTTTCGGCGCCGCCGTTTTGGCGCCAAACAGTTTTAACGGTGATCTTTTTGGTGCGAGGACATTTTAGTGCAAAATACTAACCTGTAACCAGTCACAATTTTATGGCCAACTCGCATCGTGTTCCCGGGAGAGGGGGAGGGGGTCAAGAATCATAAAAATCATAGGACAGGTGTTGAAAAGATTCGACGATACTCGCTAATCCGTGGTGTAAAGAATGCACGGTGAAACATTCCAAGTTGTATCTGACACATAAATTTCCAAGTGCTCGGTTCGCATTATGTTCACAGTAAATGTGTGCAAGGGGGGGGGGGCTGCGCCCTCCCCGATAAAAAAAAACAACCCACGTAGACCGCATAGTGCTCGGACCTCATTATTTCCCGGTAAATATACACTCCGAATTTAATAACGAAAAGATCAAAGACAATATCACAGTAATTACAACAATACAACAAAATGTCACAGTAATCCTAGTTAGTTGAAAGAGGAAATGGCGCCAAAAACATCCCGGCGCCAAAACGGCGGAGTCAAAACGTTCTGCTCCTGTATTAACTACATGCCAAGAAAATTCGCCTATAGGCAGTTGTCGCCGAATAAGCACAGTGAACTTGTGCTTAAGTGCAAAAAGTGTCGTGGACTCGTTTAACCAAAATATTCTTGTGAAATCTCCGATTTGACATTTCATCGCTCGTACGGTATATCGTACAGTCGAACGAAATCTGCAAATTCTTGCTGCGTGCGAACTTTTCGTTATTTACTTCGGAACAAATTTTCCGTATCTCTTCTAGAAAGCATTTTCCCCTCTGCCGGGCCCTCGAACCCTGTTCCCGACTCTTTCACGCCACCTGTTGCATTGCCTCAACGTAGTAATAGCCCCGCTGCACCATCGCCTCCCACAGGACTTCTCAGTCGCTCGCCCCTCCAGTGAATTTCCCTACTGATTCATCTTGCTCGCATGACTGACTGCTGTTTACGTTCGGAATAAGCAATCAAAGTGTAATGAACACAATACAGTGTTCCGAATAGCACAAATCATGGGTTACCACCCTTTCCAAATTTATCCCCGAATGCAACGAATGTCAGTCTGCCTCTGGCACCGATGCCTGCGGCCTGGGACTCGCTTAGTATGGATCAGCGTATGACCCTACTTATGCAGCATTCGCTCAAAAACGCTGCGCGATTAGATGTTATTGTAAATAATATAAGTAGCATTTCATTAGCTATATAAGAAAATAGGTATGAAATAAGTGATCTAAAGGGCCTATGGACTGCCAACCAAAGAATTTATTATCACGGGTCTATTTTTCCTGAGTGCTATCCTCAAGATTCGCAGACTATTTTTGTTAATGAGTTTTTACCATGTTCGTCTCATCAACTACTTATCCAAACGAAGCACGCGACCAAACCGCCCATCACGACGTGATAGAAACTCCGCTGAGATACCAATAGTAACTCAGAATGATTTACTTAGTATAAAGCAAATCATCGATCCATAGTAGCTGCAAGAACGCATTGAATATCTACCATTGCAATATTAACTCTTTAAGAGCACACATGCAGCATGTGGAGTCACTGACGCAGGGTTCCAACATTCATATTTTAGCGCTTACCGAAACATGGTTAAAATCCCAGCATTACGTATGACACACTTTCTATCCCATCGTATAACCTCATGCACAAGGACCGTGAAATTTTTTCTGCGGGGAACAACAGATATATTTTAGGTGGTGACATAGCCTGTTACCTTCATCAAAAAACTTAAACACTGCACTGCACCAAAATATTCCGGAATTATACAATTCGGGCGAGCTATGCGCACTGTCAATTTTCGATCTACTCTCGCGCTTCTATGCCTGTCGAAATGAATCCCTTGATAAGCACGCCCCCATCGTCACGAGAAACCTCAAGAAAAATACTGCTCCGTGGCTTACTGATGATCGCAAACGACTCATAAAGCGCCGTGAGCAGCTATTCAAGCAAGCCAAGTGTGTCGGTGGCAGGATGATTTTGTTGCAGTATCGTGAGTTGAGAAAGACCATAAAGTCTTCTCTAAAAATGGCCAAAAACCTGTACCTGCGAAACTTATTTCGACCTGGGCAATTCTTCGGAAATTTTTGCACTTTCGGAACCATCTTTACAATCCTCTTCAACACTTTTCGCCTGATGATCTACATAACCATTACACTGCAATAGCCTCTTCTCATCCCGTCTGTACTGATCCGCAACTTCACCAGAATCTCCTGTTGCCACCACCTTCAAATTCTCCAAGTTTCGCGTTTCCGATACTTCGACCGTTTAATATCTTTCTGCCTACGGGGGTTTTCCCAGCTACGTGGAAAATATCATACATTATCCCGCTGAACAAGGTCACCAATCCAGCCTCTCCTGGTGATTCGTGTCCGATAACGAGCCCCACACATATCGCTAAGTTCCTTGATGCTCTTGTCACTAAGCTAAAAGTTTCTTATCCTGAGTCCAATCACCTTCTCCATCCCGGATAGTTTAGGTTTCGGAAGTGTTACAGCATCCAGACAGCTCTCCTGCAGCTTACGGACCACATACGCTATGGAATGGAGAAACTATCTTGGTTTTGTTTGACATCACCAAAGCCTGTGATTCGTTGAATCATGCACTTATATTACGTTGCCTTCGACTGCTAGGGTTTGACGATCTATCTATTACGTAGATCGCCTCTTATTTAACGGGTAGATCACAGCTAATTAAAGGTTTGGATGGTAACTACTCATAACGGCAGTCAACAACATGTGGAGTCCCACAGGGATCAAGTTTGGGACCAATACTGTTTTCCATTGTATTCAATACTATATTCAGGCATCTACGCTACTGTCGCGATAGAACAATAGTCTTTGCAGATAACACGCAATTCTATTTATCAACTCCTATTAGTCTCGTCAGCCAAACTATTTGCTGCCTAAATAGCGAAATTGAAACCTTCCATAGTTGGATTCAGCAGTCTGGTTTTACGCTCAACGAAAACAAAACAAAAGCCATCATTTTGGGAGCAAGACATAATCTCGAAGTATTGCATTCTTAGGTGCTGCCATCAATTATGATAAACAATCATATAGTGCCATATGTCGCAGAGGTTCGGAATCTCGGAGTTTATCTTTCCACGCAAACAAACGAGCCGACCCCGTAAGTGCCATGAAGTGCCAGAGTCCGCCCTCACGTCCAATTTGTGTGAAGTTCATGAAGTTCACAAAACGCATACGGAAAACCAAATGCCAGTGGAAGTAGAAATCATAAAAAAAGTTATTACGGAAGAACTAGTTCCGGAAACCGTAGTCGAAACTGTTACTACGGATACTGATCACAAAGATAACATGGATTCTAACATTTTGTAGTCACATCTTCCTAAATCTCGGGCCAGATACACAACGAAACTTCCAAATTTGCAAGTGTCTTAGACATCCAATGATAGAGTAAAAGGATTTCCCTTCGCCGCTTTCTTCAGTAGAAAAAAATCAGAATGTCACAAATATTACAAAAATGATGGACGAAGTTTCGCCAAAAGTCAAGGTTGATACAGACTTCGAAAGAGCACTGGAAGAATCGAAATCGAAGATTCAACAAATTCATGACATGTCTAAAGATTCTACGCATGTCCCTGGAAAGTGCACGAATGAGTTGGATGATTTAATCCAGAGAGACGAAAACTCATCGGAATGCGTGTCGCAAGAAGATACCACTGCTTCGGCAGCTACTTCAGGAAAAACGAACCTCCTAGAAGGTAATGAAAGGTGACACAAAAAGTGATACTAGACTCAGACAATAATAATAAGGTGTCAAAATCTCAGGAAATTCCCGTTACAAGTGACAAAATCAGTATCCCATCCATTAAACTTCAAATAGACTATAATATAGAAAGCCTGTTAAATCAACATAATACTGAAGAAAACGTGTCAATGAAATATTGTACATTATTGTTGTCGACGGTACGCGAAAAAAATAAAAAACTAAAAATATTGGTATCTTAGTTTGGTGGGTTTTTCCGCCCGAGCCACCACAAAGAGGCAGGACCGAAGAAAGGAAGAGGTCCTAATCGCCTCTCCTCTTTGTATGGTTGTTCGCAATTGTGGCATTGCAGTATGCTCCCGCCAAACATCTCTTTCCAGAGGGGGCTCACTTACCCATTGCACGTTACCAGTAAGGAGCACTACTTTTCCCATAGCGCAGTGCGTGAGTGAAAATAAATACCAAACATAATAAAAACATAATTTGGACAAAATTCGAGACATTAATGTACAATTTTAAGAGGATCGCATAATATAGAGTCATTTTTTACATGTATACAACAATCATTACATTGACATTTGTAAAATTTCTGTAAACTTCACGTGTGATCGGGGAACATAGTTAATTTTTTTTTTTCGGCGAGGATTTTTCAAAGGGGGTAGTGTTATGGCCCGAAGGTCATAACCGATCACACAGATATTATATTGTAAATTATATAAATATTATAAAAAACGAAAGTCGAAGTGCAGCCTCAGCATATTCGCACGGATGGAAAGAATGCGACTGTCAAAACTCCGCTTGGATTCAGAATGATTATTTTTTGCTCTCGCAACTTAACGGTAAATGTATATGCAAAAAAAGGCAAGATATTCTCCCCTTTAATGACGATATGCCTATTCACGGGCCGGCTGTCGAGTGGAGAGGTACAGGATATATACAGTAACGCTACAAGACGTAACAACGCAGACAGACAACACCCTCTCAGAGCTAGTCCTCCACACCCCAATATCGGTCCCACCATTGTATTCGGCGGTCTGTACCGTCGCGAGTAAGTCGCGAGGATTATTTCATTTGCTCCGAGATAATACCCACCACATACCAACCGCTGAAAATACGCTCACGACACCGATAACTGCCTACGGAGATCCGCAGATATCCCAAATTCTCACCTTCGCCCGGCAAGGTTTCCTGAATATTCCAAACACTGGAGGTAACCAGAGAGAAATTCACGGAAGGAATTCGAACCCCGGGCCTCAGCGACGATTTATTCCTGTGAATTAAGGCTGATGCCTTAGCCCTTACGACCATCTCGCCGCGATGCAACTGTATATAGTACACATGCTAAAACGCTCGAAAACTAGACAATGCTATTGGAGACAATATGACATAGGGTTAAAAATGTTCGGATAATCCAGGTTGGTACCATCGCAGGAGGTAGAATCTCTTATGACCAACTGAACATCCACTTCTATCGGGGAACCAGGGTTCTTATCTCTCCGCTTTACAACCGAGGCTTCTGTTTTATAATTTTCATAACTAGTCAACCATTTATATAACAACCGGTAGTTATAGTTCGCGAAATGTACTGAAATCAGAGCACGCAATATTAGTCTTTCTTTAAATTGACAGATTCATGCGTTTACCATTGATCCATTGTAGTAACAGTGTAAAGTAATATCGAAGTGAAATGCATTACACCTTATTATAAAATTATACCCTTTTAAACTGCGTTTGACATTTTATTAATTATCTGACAGCGATTGAATAGTAAATACTTTAGTGATCAATAATTCTTGTAAAATGCAAAAATAAAAGTGCTATTCAACGTAATATTTGGATTTTACATGCAAGTTTATTGTTTTAGGCATTGTTTATTTATGCCCTTAACTTATAAATGTAGATTTCAGGATGGGACGCAATCTTGCGAAAGCGTTGTTGGAATACTATCAACTATCTGGATTTATATCATTCGTATTGCAACGCAATACTGCAAAACGTGCACGTAATGTTCAATATATGCATAACAACGTGTTAACAAGAAGAACCCAAAGGCTTCCAGCCCCAATTCATTTCGCCAGCATTTATGAGTAAAACTTATTTAATAATATAAACTTATAAATATAGAATAAAATAATAGTCGGTTGCTTATTAAGAATATTAGGAGAAAATAGTAAAAGCAAAAATTTAAAAAATAAATATAATTTATACATATTTTGTATTAAGCTGTGTAGTGATTTTTACATATAAAGTCCTTCATAAGGTTATTTTTCACTCAATAATTATTTACAAACATGTTAGTTGACTAGTCCTAGAATTTCTAATTATTCCTAATTTATAATAACGTAATCAGGTTAGGTTTCCAACTTAAATTACGAAGGCAATAATATGGAGTGTGAATAACAAAGAAAATGTAAAGCGAAACAGAACTCAGCGTGATCTAAGCTACGCAATTATTTGATGGTAGTGGAAGGGATAGAGAAATGATAGGTCCGGGAATAACAAGGAATGGCAATGTGCAAAGTGGAGGTAGCCCCTTGAGTAGATCGGGATAGGTGTAGGCCGAGGAAAGGAATCATAAGAGGGATGGCAACGAAAGTAGGTCGGCGTCCTCTTAGCCTCGAAGATGCCATCTCAAAAAGATAAGCAGAAAAATTTTCGATTAATAATTGTAGTTTTTCCTGATAGTACTAGTGAACTAACATAATAACTTACTCTATTGATTTAAACTTGTCCATATGTCTACTGGCCACCTCGGTCGATTTGGCCCGCGGGGGAGGGGGGGGCCGGGGGCGTCTTAACATTTTTCATCCTCACGTAAAAGCTAAAACGAAATAAAAATAAGGGTTTATGGTAATAATCGTGTTTTTGTTAAATTCCAGGAAAGCACGTTACCCGGAGACAACGGGACGCGTAAACAATATTTGTGGATGTCGCACATATACTCAGGCGAGCGTATTGTTTATTACTTCGACCCAGACTAAAAGTCTGGGCGGCGTATCAAATTTGGTCACTGCAGGCCAAGAAATTTGGATGCATATTTTCATGAAACGTCGACGTTTCAGACCCTATAGAACCCAAACAAAAATCATAATAAAAATTGTTTGTGTGATCTTGTACGTTCCTCCGTATGTGTCAAAACTTTGTGTGCGCTCTAGTTCACCAACGGATAGGTGGATTAAAAATGTTGACATATGTATTGATTCATCATGGCCTAACTTAGATCTGATTAGATTTTGGCACAGATCCATCCGTCCATTACTAAAAAATATTAGCCCAAATTACGTTTCTTCGTAGTTTTTTGCATTCATTTTGTAAAAATATAAATTTGATTAAAAAATGTTTCAAACAAAAAAAGACAGAGCATTAAATTCTCTACAAAAAAGGGTATATGCATTTTCTTCCTAAAGTCAACGATAATGCCAAAAAAAACTGTTTGAAAATGCGTATGACTATTGTCTAACGAAGTATTGAATTTGGTCACCTCGGCAAGAAAATTAGCCTATAGTTTTTCATCAAATTTCGACGTTTCGAATCCCCGGAGGAGGGGGGACGGGGATAACTACGTCGACACTGAAACAACTGAATCTTCGTCAGCCCCTGGGGCGCTGTGATCACCTACGGACGCAATAGTATATTATCCAATGAGTGCGTAACTTTACACACTGCACTAGTCGCATACGATATTTTATGCAGAGATTTTCTATGTGTGAAGTAGCGAAATTCAGTGCGTGAAGTGGATGGAATGCGTGAAGTTTACTTACACGACACTCACATCACGCACGAAATTTCTGCTTCACGTATGGAAAATCCGTGCATACATAGTATTTTCCGATTCAAGAGCGTAAAATCGAATTCTTGCGCTCGTGTATCGAACGGTATTTTTTAACATACTATGCGTAAAATTTGCGCGCTTTTTTTAGTGTGTGTTAACCCATTAACGCCGAGGTGATCAGAATTTTTACTAACTTTTCAACGTGTTTATTTATTATGTAATCGGACCAAAAAAATAATGCAATACCTTTACTCCGATGCAAAATTTGATGCTCTTTCAGAATCTAAGCTCAAAATTTCAATTAGACACTGAGAAAAAAAAATATGGCCGTTTTAAACGTGAAAAACGTGAAATTTTTCGAAAAAAAAAATTTTTTCGCATTTTTTTTCACAATGATACCGCAAAGGTATCGACTTTCTGCTATGATCAGAGGTGATCATGGCACTCGAACATTAAGAGGAATTTTTTTCGGAAAAATTCATCGACGCGTTTTTGCAAAATGGCGGCGGGAATGAAAAAATTGTATAAAAATCTTAATCTATTGTTTTTTTTTAAACTATAAAGTTTAGACAAAAATTTCTAAGAACAAAAATGTCTTAAAATTAGTCAAAGAATACTCTCAAATATTTTCAGAATTTTTTGAGATAATTTTTGATTTTCGAAAATTTGAAAAAATTAAATTTTCGAAAAAATGTTTGAAAAAATTTGTGAGTGTTCCTTGACTAATTTTAAGATTTTTTTGTTCTCAAAAACTTTTTCGTAAAGTATAAAGAAAAACCTTTTTCTTGAATTGTACATAAAATTTTGTTTCTATCTACACGGAGAGACCCAAGGTGTAATTTTCGTACCACCCCCTACATTTGATAAAGGTACTAGAGAGTTTGTACCCGAAACGTACCAAAGTGTGCACCGAAATCGTCCGAAGTTGTCTCACTATAGCAAGGTGAATACGGGACGACGGGACGACGTCCACGCCGTTGTCTCTGGGTAATGCTAAAAGTAGAAAAACCAATGTATATGCACAGAATCGGCAAGAAAGTAGTCAAGGAACACTTTCAAATTTTTTGAAAAATTTTTTCGAAAATTTGATTTTTAAAATTTGTTGAAAATCAAAAATTATCTCCAAAAATTCTGAAAAAAATTGAGAGTGTTCTTTGACTAATTTTAAGACATTTTTGTTCTTAGAAATTTTTGTCTAAACTTTATAGTTTAAAAAAAAACAATAGATTAAGATTTTTATAAAATTTTTTCATTCCCGCCGCCATTTTGCAAAAACGCGTCGATGAATTTTTCTGAAAAAAATTCCTCTTAATGTTCGAGTGCCATGATGACCTCTGATCATAGTAGAAAGTCGATACCTTTGCGGTATCATTGTGAAAAAAAATGCGAAAAAATACTTTTTTCGAAAAATTTCACGTTTTTCACGTTTAAAACGGCCATATTTTTTTTCTCAGTGTCTAATTGAAATTTTGAGCTCAGATTCTGAAAGAGCATCAAATTTTGCATAGGAGTAAAGGTACAGTGGAACCTCACACTAGTGAAACTCACACTAGTGAAATTCTCGCACTAGTGAACATTTGTCTCAATCACTAGTGAAACATCAACTTCCCCTCGTACCCCCACTCTGCCACTTTCTTATGCATGTGTATGTATGTACACAAACATACTCGAAAAGCTGTATGTATACATATGGGTATTACGTATGTATTTACATACTCAAGCTGTAACACATTACGATTTGTGTATTATTTATTGTAATTAATTTAGTATCGGTGGCTTGGAATATCATGTGAAAATAATTCTACGCTTGAGAACCTAAATGCGGACACAAATGTAAAATTACTGGCAAAAGAGGTTAAATAGAAGTGTTATGTGGATCAACTCATTTATTATTAACAAGTTTTATCCTTTAACCGTTAACATTCTCCTTGTTCTCCATATTATTTTAAAATTGGCATAACCTCTTTTGAGAAAGCGAGAAAAATACAAGTATTTTTGGTTATGAACGTTATGAAAGTGTGTAGACATATGTATGCACATGTTTGCACATCTGCCGATGCGCATGCGCTCGCAAATACGATACGTCCCTAGAGAGGGGGTAAACATTCCAGCCCTCCGCATCTCACTAGTGTGAGAAAAACAAAAAACCGCTGGTCCCGACAGTGCCACTAGTGTGAGGTTCTACTGTATTGCATTATTTTTTTGGTCCGATTACATAATAAATACACACGTTGAAAAGTTAGTAAAAATTCTGATCACCTCGGCGTTAATGGGTTAAAGACGATGTTACGCACGAGTGCTGACCGCCGGAGTCGAGTGGCCGGCAATGCCGGACACGAGAGGGCAGCCGGACAGTACAAATGCGTAAAATCAAATTTTACGCATAGTATGTCAAAAAAGTTATTTTACGCCCTTGATACAAAAATAACTGTATCGATATATCTATATCTATGTAATTTTATAATATAACTGAAAGCTATTAGTAAACGAACGAGTATTAAGGAATAGCCGACTCTCAACAGGGTCGAAGTTTCTGAGCGAGTGAAGCGATCGTGGCACCACGCCAACACTAGTTTATCTTTGATTTTCAACGGATCAATATTTTATTCCGTTGAGAAATTTCTTTATATTTTTTTAATTGTCTCTTTTCTTTAAATTTTCTCGATTGATTAATATATTTTCTTTTTTCTTTTAATTCAAAATTTTATATTTTCTAATTTTGTTTAACTTCTAAACATTTTTTGTTCATGCGCTATGGATACACCTATGGAGGGAACATTTTTAATAAGTACTATTTCTTCGTAGGCAATAGGAGGTTCCTGAATGGAAACTGGTTCAGTGCGCATCCCGATAGTGTATCCGAGGTATTGCGGCGTTCACACAATGGATGCCTTAAATTTGGAGTCACGGTTGCGTTTATTGCAAATATTATTCCTTGGTTGACGCTCTCAACCTTCACTGTTCCCTGAGTTTTCTCAGTTTGATTTTTCGCATCTACATTAATTGTTAATGTTATACCGTTGATCGGAGCGTTGATTGGTAGATGTTACGGGTTTACTAAGATTTCTGAAGCTGCCGAATATATGATTGCAAGTATTTCAGACTGCCCGATTTGTACTCTAATGTTTGGAATTTCGTTGTTATTGTTGAAAGTATTATTTACTTCCCGTCTTGCTCTCATTGAGTGTCTGGTGTGGGTAGGTCGGGCGCTCGTCTCCAGCTTCCCTGGTTTATCTGATTTCTGTTCTTGTTGCGCCAAACTTCTCATTCCCGATGAAACTGGTATTCTGGACAGGTCCAACACTTCGGTAAACTGTTAATGTCACAATGATTCGGTTTTCTAGAAATTCCCTTTCGCCGTTTTATTTAAACTTTCAATGGATTTCTCCTCTTCCGTATCCTTTTTGAGATCCATTGCTTTTCGCAAACGTATAGCAAAATCGGGTAATTCATGCGTTTTCTTAAATCTGGGCGAAGTAAATTGAGAAGAGTGGCAATTTTCGAGGCCTTTACTTCCAGCGGACGAATGCGTTGATAAATTATGTATTTTTGTTGAAGAAAGGGTACAGCTGCTTCTTTTTACTTTGCTTCTTTTCGTAAAGTTGGACATTAAGTGAATGTTGTACGGTAGTACTATTACAGTGGATTTTGAAATTGAGGTCTTATAACATTGCCATCATTTCCCAGCTTCACCTTTTTGCCCGGTTTCGGTATGCCTTATTCTTTGGCGATTGGCACGGTTAATGCTTGGAAGTATTATTCGTACAGTCGTAGGTTTAGTCAGCGCGTGTGTTCATGTCGCCGAATCTATGAAAGTTAATTTAAGAATATAAACTAGTACTTGTTTGAAGCATTTTAAAAATATGCATTTTTCGTAAAATGGCGGAGAGTCAACGTTAATAGTTCGATTATTCACGAATAAAACGGTATTTTTGTTTGCTATAAATTCGCCATTCTTTCTCGAAAAAAAAAACATTAGTCATTTAAATTTTATTTTAATTTTAAAACGGTCTATTGAGTAGTTTTCGATTCATTTTGATCCGCGACTTGAGAAATGTCATTCGGAGAAAAACGCATTCAAAGTTTGTTTCGTGATTCACTTAAACCCGGAACTGTTGAAAATCAGGATTACGACCGCATTTCAGTCATGTGGCTGCCGTGTAAACTAAAAGAAGTGCTCTTACAATGAAAAAAGGTTTATTGTCTTAATTCGCGGAATATTCAAAATGCGACAAAGTTTAAATTTCAAATTACACGAAGAAAACTTTTTTTTAGCTTACCTAATCATCTATTTCGGGTCCGTATAATAACTCTTCCATTAATGATGCCGCTTAAAAGAAAATTGTTTTGTCTCCAGCGAACCAGAATTTCACGAGTGTTCTCATAGTTACGCTCAAACAGGACTTAAATGCAACTCCCGTTGCCTGCCGACAAACTCGACAAGAACTTTGTAACGCGATTCCTGTCGACGTCCTCGACTAGGACTTTCTATAAAGCAGTGCCCGCCGACGAACTCAACAAGGACTTTCGATGGGCCTTGAAACGGACTCTGTCTGGACTTTCGCACGCGGCGCCCTGCGGCGAATCCTCCAGAGAGACGCGCTCGCCCGATGACGCGTTCTCATTGCAAGGATACTGCACTACCTATACGAAAATACCCGAATGTCAAACTACACTAGGTGATACTAACCGAAATATACGTAATCAACAGAAACCGAACTATTCGAACATATTACCGAAATTAAGTTTCCCGATACTTTCTCAAACTAATTAAATCAATTACGAAATGAATCAAAACCCGGAATCCCTAATTTGAGTCTATATGGCGCACTCCCGTTAATGATGCTACCCATGCACGAATGACTTTACGAATGACCGCGAACACTGTGATAGTTTACTACGACCACACTAAGTTAGCACACTCAGACCAATGGTTCATCCATTTTAGTGCCTCCATAGTGACAGCCAGGTTCACGTACAAAAATACAACAAAACACGACACTATACCATCTGGTTGCACAGATACCATCTCGTGCAAGATAACCTTGGCCCCGCGCCATTGCTTGTTAACCAGCAATCTAGGTAACTTGACCACGCGGAGGGCCCGGTCCAGTTTTCTCACGAGGTCATTTTCTTATCGATGGATCGGCTGGAGTTAGTATTCAAGAAAATCTCCCTATTCTACGAAAATTCCGCACCTTCATTCGTAAGATAGCGCCACCTCGCAAGAAGAGCAATATGGGAGATAACCACAGAGTTCATTCCAACAGAGTGAAAAGATACCCAGATAGTTCAGGATATGATTCCTCGCAAGGAGCGATCCAGCAATCCTAGATAAAATTAACGAGCTTGCGTTTTCGTAGAAAGGAAAGGTTAAGCGTGAAAGTTTTAAGTGCGAAATGTCGACCGTGTCTGTTAATAGCTCGCGAAACCAACCGGAGATCGCGTCGCAGACCACGACTCGAGGCCGGCGGCTATCTTGTCGGCGTCGCGCACGACATCACGACCTCATCACTTTCACTTTCCATCATTTGGCGAACTTTGCTTTCCACTCGACTTAACCCATTAATGCCCAAATGTATAGAAAGTTTACTGCAACTTCAACGCTTATTTTCAACAGGAGATAAATTTCGAAAAAATAAAAATTATCAGCTTCCACCATTTTTTAGGCCGCTCTTTCGAAGTTTAGTGAGAAAATGTCAAAAAAATGGAAATTTATATATTATTTTGACGTATACGTATAGTAGAAAAACATGATTTTTTCAGGACTCATTTTTTACTCGAGTTCTCGATACAATATCATACTTTGAGTGAGCTAAAATATATCGCAATTTTCAAGAAAATTAATTAATAGTCTTGAAATCCATAAAAGTTTAATACGTTTTTTTTAAACTATAGACTTCATCCCAAATGTCCATAGAACGAAAATGTCTTAGGATTGGTTAAAGAATACTTTTTACTAATTTTAAATGACTTTTTTCACCATTTTGATTTTTTGAATTTTTCAAAAATAAAAAATTGTGACAATACATTGTAACAAAATTCGAGGGTATTTTTCGACTTATTCTAGAACATAATTGTTCTTATAAAATTTTCTCTAAAGACCATAGTTTTCACGACAAAGAAAATGGTTAAATTTTGAAATGGTATTTGTAAATGCAGTGGCCGTTTTGAATCTGATATCGAAAATTTAAAATATATACCAGTGTATCTTTTAAGTACAACTATCAAGTGCACCCTTGCAATATATTTTAGCTCACTCAAATTAAGATATTATACCGAAAACTCGATATTTGTCAAAAATGCGTCCTCGAAAATCATGTTTTTCTATTATATATGTCAAAATCATATATAAAGAGCCTCCGTAAGCTCCATGTAAAAAATGCCTGTTTTCAATGGCTATTTTCGGTACCTCGACATTTCAACCTTTTCTTATACCAAATGGTTACTTATGGTGTACCAATAAACCATGCAAAATTTCAAAATGAGAATCTGTTTCGTTTACGAAATATAGGGTGTTAAACATTGAGTCAAAAGGGACTACAATACATAAAGCTGCTATATTTTTTAGACAAGATCAGCTATTTTTCTTAAATGAGGCATATGCTTATCTTACAAAAAAAAGTTTAAAAATTCGAGGTACAAAAAAGGGGCATTTTTTGCCGAGGCTCTTTCGATTATTTTAAAATTCTCTTACTACCATTCAGATGGTAGAATCTGATAGTTTTTAATTTTTTTCGAAATTTATTTCATATTGAAAATAAGCGTTGAAGCTGCAGTAAACTTTCTGTGCACTTGGGCGTCAATGAGTTAATTACGCATTCGATTTCACCATTATGATCAATTACAGGATCCGCAATCCCAAGAACGATAAAGAGAACCACACAACATGACTACGCATTCCCCGGAACCGACAAAACGTTTCTTCCCGAGTTCCGACGGATTACGAAAGACTTTAAGAGCGTTTCCCACTGTCGTCGAAAGGACGAAAGTTATCCACTTTTCGAATAATTTTGCGGTTTATACGAGATTTATTTTTGACCGCGTTCCCCTAGATAACCATACAAACGCGCGCATCCGATTATTGTATCTTTCCGAAAGTATCGAGGCCAAGAAGTTTGGCAGAGAACCACATTTTTCCCGAATATGACGAACTAGACGACAATAAATATCCACTGTGCCGACAAAAAATTCGACCACGATATTTTTCAGCGATAACCAAAGGCCCGGTTCATATACCGGAAAACTTCGTTGATTAGTGTTTTTATTTGGATACACCCTGAGCCACAAAGAATCGAAATATTGGCATATGGAATGACTTCGTAGCTCTAAACTTGGTCGTACTCAGGGCTGTCGATACCCTTGTCGATGACCAGACGTACCTCCTTGATCCACGGCTGCTACCAACGGATTGACGACACGACACGCCGGTGACGATTCCATGGCGAGATCCGTTTGCCCCTTCGATTCCGCCAATCCGGGTGGAAGACTCCGTGACTCTTAGCTCACTACGCGACAAGCTTCCACTCCGGTCTTTCTTCGCCGATCCTTCTAGAACGTTCTCGAAGTTTTGGCGTGTGCTGTCGCATTCCCTTTCCCTTCGATTCTTCGCGAACGTTCCAGAATCCTCTCACATCGTACTCCCCTACACGCCGGCAATAAGCGGGGTGCTTGACAGTAAATAACGGATGTTTACGTTTTGTGATGTTCGAAGTCGAAAACAAGGTCGTCCTTGATCCGACTTCCAGAACAAATGTGAATATGGTTATAAGCTTTTTATATTGGAATTATTTATCTCATGTAAAATATTATTTTATGAAATATTCTGAATAAGATTAAATAATTTAAGATGTCCCAATTTTCAGACGAAATAAAAACCGATTATAATTTCGGTGGGTGTTTCAATAACGGTAACCTTATTTTACCCAAACTTTTACAAAATGATCATTATAATATCGAAGTATCATTAATCTTCGATTTATATTCGATTATTTGAATTCCTTTTTTTTCTTGCTGAGATAAACTCTATTTTATCTCTATGTCAATAGACGCTGTTCTTATTTTAATTATTGCGAGATTCGGACCTACGCGACGGCCTAACGACAGCGGTAGTAGTTCTTGCGAATTTCTTACTGTGCGCTTATCTGCTCGCCAGGGACCAATACGCGATTCAAAATTCGAGGCCTTTTTTTGGGAAATTTACCATCAATTGCGCCCGCCTGCGGCGTATTCGTTCCGTTTCCTGAAAAGGGGCCGTGAAGATAATAGGAGAACCGTGTAACGTCTTGGAGCACTTTGTTTTGCTGGCATGCATTAATTTTATTACACTATTCTTCTTCAATGATATTAAATCAAAGGCAAACCTATCCTTTAATGTTCGTAATTATTTACAAGGATCTGGACTGAACCCCACAGTTCGTGTGCAAGCACCCAACAAATTTCGAATGATACTGCAACGAGCCAACATTTGGCGATCCTGTCAGGATCCTGATGAGATGGACTGAGTGGACTAAAAGCGTGGACTGAATTAAAAAATAAGTCGGGGCAATTTCTGACTAACAGAGAGAGAGGTGAAATCGGGAGGGTCACGCCTTATCAATGCGCAATTGAATTGTGCGCAGACCCTCTCCCCGCGGCCTCAGCTCAAACACCTCCGAACCCGCAGTCGACAAAACCGAAGTTAAAGTTGCACCTTTCAGCAAATTGCGATTTGCAACGAAATTCATTGATTTGAATTAATGAAAATGCCGAAGAATAGAGACGACCAAGATGAATTTCATGAGTTCAGCCAAATCGTGTCGCAGCAGTATAAGACTCTGCAATCTATCAAACGAGTGGAAATATTGTTCGAATCGCCTGATCTTACAGTTAAGCAAGTAAGCACGCGGCGTTAATTCACCGAGGGCAAATGGAAGGACTTGTCAGCCCGCGATGATAAAATAAGCCTATACGAATCTTTGCCGTCGTGTGCAACCAAGGAGTATTTCTCTAAAGATTTTATCGGTACATGTGAGGAATTGTACCTCGGCAGCCATGCTGGCCTGTCAACAGTTAATAACACCGCCATTGCCACGGTTTTCTAGAGAATTTACAGAATGGGTCGAGTTCCGTGACCACTTTCAGGCACTCATACTTAATGACACGTCGTTCGATTTCTTCCACCGTCTTCATTATTTAAAGACGTGTTTGGAAAGCTATGCCGCAGTTGTATTAAAAAAACATTTTAAAGGTCGTGAACAATTTTGAGGTCGCCTAGAAGCTGCTCACAGAACACTATGAAAATAAGCGTTGACTGCTATTGTTACGGTCGGCGTCGCAACCGATCACATTATCGATTATTTACGCCAACAGTCAAATCTTTAAGATAATCAATATCAAGAATTGGAAAAATAAGTATAAAAATAGTAGTTCTCATCACGCTTTATCCATGGGTGCTCGAGCGCTTTCAAGCATATTATAAGCTAATTCAGCTGTAGCACCATCCGTATAAATCAATTCGCGATATCTGCTAATTATTGCATCAGCTATAAGATAAAATTCCCGTAAGTGATTCACACGATGAAAAGGAATAATATCACGAAAGAACTTAAATATTGATTTTATATAACCATTGCGAGCTTCAACTATCCACCTTGTTTTAGTGAGAAGTCTAGAATCATTGGCATCTTCTGTTGATAGTTGAAATTGACCACGTTGTAGAATTTTTGGCATTCGAGTGTCGATACCAAGCCTATCTAAAAGCGGAATTAGATCTCTATAACCCCTATCAACGATGGTAATAGCACCTTCTCCTAGCCATTCTCTAAGTGCGCCAGCATCATCTTCAAATTGTTTTTCTAACATTGAAGCGTCGTTATTGTAATAGTCGGAGAAAAATGAAGTGCTGGTACTCTGGAATTGTATCCATAAAGAGCAGGAACTTCTTGAAAGTTAGCTCGAAAACATTCAGCTATTTCACATAATCTATCGAGATTTCTTTGCCGTTGCGCGATGTTACACACAAAACATGGATTTTCCATGTTATTGTTCGGAGTGATAACAAATTGCCACAAACAGGAAGAGACCAACGGCGACGTAGATGTGTATTACAAATATAAGTTTTTACATAACGCTAATCATCCTTAATTAAATTAATTTCCTAAATTAAATATTTTAAGGGTAATTTCGAAAATAAATACAAGTGACAAATTTAATTAAGATTAGTATGTCGTTCTTAATATTATGTTTTTTAATAATTCGATAATTTAATAATAAACGACATTTACAAAAGAAACGTTAATACGGAGCAGCAAGCGAGAACTCGGTGATTGGATCAGCGCATCGCAACACTGGAAAACACGAAGCGCGATGATTGGTGCGGCATGGCTCGGCTCCTAGCTATATAAAGAGTCCTGCGCTTGGTGCTTATTTTTTCCCGGGACGTCGAGGCGGTTAGACCTCTCTAGGCAGCAGCAGCAGCAGCAGGAGTTCCTAGCGGCAAACGGCTAAGGTATCGTCCGGTTGCAGTACATTCCTCCTGAGGGTTTTCGTCGTCACTACTACCAGTCCAGCTACAGCCAGAGTACGGAGCAGGTCCAGTCCAGGATAGCAGTCCACGGGGATAAAACGGCTCTGCTGTTTAAAACAAAGGAATTACTAATTCGTGTTGGGTATAACAGCTCTTTTCAGGCCTACCTTGGGAATAAGACAAATTCGATTAACAGCCCTTTTCAAGGCTATTAATGAACGTAACTACAATGGAGTACGAGGCTCCGATACGACTCTCGGAATTGGGGAAATTACGACGAGAACCCTCGAGACGAGTAAGACATCCGAGCCGCGAAACATCTGATACGATCAACCTCCTACCGGGTAGAGGATATAGCCAACAGTCCAGGGTCATCAGCGCATAGAGTGGTCTACTGATCACTGGGGCGCCCAAACGACATGAGACAACGGGTCTGCTGACTCGCGAAAGGTCTCAACTCATCTTCTCATCTCCAGGACCAGCCAGGAGATCGACAAGCAACGGTCTGCTGACCGACACCGGGGGTACGTGTAGAGTTAGGAGAATTAAGTCTGAAGACTTAATTGCTCCGAAACCTCTCGCTTCTTCAGATCGGCGCAAATTTTTTTTTAATCGAGCGAATTATCGGAATGCGCGTTCCAAAGCCGGTCTCATCTCACGCGCAAATAGACGCACAAATTCAGGCGGCCGTACAGGCACGATCATCTATTGTTAATACGGATGACATAGCGGATCCGCATAAAGACATTCCTTTAGTTCTCGATATCGCCCCGGTTTTTGTTCGAACTTATCCTGACTCGCCAAACGAGCCTTTGGAATCGTGTTCGGTAATGGAAAATATTCGTACAATTTTTATCCCGGATAAAGCTCCTACGTGGAAAATCTTTATAATTGACGCGGAGTATATTGGAATTCCGGACTACAGCGAACAAACCGGACTATCGTGCAATGATCCGCGATTAAAGCCCGTACTCTCTCCGAGTTCGAATGAAATCCAGGATGGCGAATTACAGACCTGGCAGTTTCGTAAACAAATTACGCGTACGATACCCTCGATAACTTGGAAGCCATCTAAAACTACGCGAAATTATAAAGTTGAATTCGATAAACTAGATTCTTCGGTTTTTAATAAGGTCATGAAGAAACGCGCGCAATTACCATAAGAAGTTGACACTACACAAGTTCAGTTTTTATGCTATTTTCAAAACAATGATTAATATGATAAAGTAAACTTTATTAAATTTATTCTTCTCCTTGTTAATTATTATCGCACCCAAAATCTTATAGTATTAGATTTTATTCTTAGTTATTGAGTTGCTGCTCATTCCGCTTCGAACCAATCAGCGGGCGCCGAATAGTTCCAGTATCTACTAAGCGACCAACTTCGACAGTCATTGAAAGGAGGAATTTCATTAGCCACATTCGGGACTGTTCCTGATATTCGTTAAATTTTTCAAACAATTGATCTACTATGTTATTCAAATGTTACGTCCAAAGAATGTTACATCCAGCGTGTAAGGTGCGTCGAATGCCCCGTTTCGTGTCACGAAAGATGCAAACGAGCCTCGGCTTGTTACAAAATCAAGGTGGATAGTAGAAGTCAGAAACGAACACCTTAGATTAATATTTAAAATCTTCCAAAACACTGTACAAATTCAGCAGATTCCGTATATTGGAGACTTGTAACGGATAGCTGGTGCTATTATAAATAGATACCGTCCTCTTATTTTAATGAAAGGAGCCAATGCTGAATTGGCTGAACAACTACTGGAACGATTCAAGGAACCGAATGTTGTTCAGGCACTTGTAGAATATGAAAATCTCCACGCAAGAAATGCACAAAGATGGGTACGTTTGAATGCTGCACAAATACAGGATTTCCCTATTTTATCAATTCACGATTTAAAAGACATCACATTTGGTATATATCAAGTAAAGCTGGCCTCTTCATATGTGCAAGATAAATTATAGCGGGAAGCAGAAGAAGAATTCCATCTGGAAATGTTACGAGATTAAAACAGACTGCCTGAGCCAGGATTGATGAGAGTTCAAGTATTTTCTAGATTTCGTAACGCTACTAGACATCAGCTTTGGATATCATATATACGAGCTGTTGAGGAAAATGAATAAACGGACGCGGAAGAAGATAATGAAAATCGTATACAAGGCTATTATTGCACTTGCAAGTCTGGTGCTCGAACTGTTGGAACATGTGCCCACGTTGCAAGCGTAATATGGTTCTTGGGATATGCAGAACATGAAGAAAATGTCTCTTACCCATCTACGAGACTAATTGAGTCGGTAAACGATGGAGGACATAGACCACTCTAGTAAAAAGTAATCAGTCAATCGTGATACTCCGTTGTAAATCAGAATGCCTACGAAAATAATGGAAAAATCAGCCCTTTTAAGGGCTACATGATGTATAAAATTTGATCGCTAATCTTCACGTGGTATACATCGGGTAATGCTAATGCCGACGATTCCTGGGTAACAGTTAAAAATCAAAACAAACCACCTTTTACTCATTATTTTGATGCCCACCTAAATAAAAAAACTAAATATTGAAATGGTCTTAAGACATTATGCCTTATTAATAATTTTCCGGGGGAAGTTCTGCGCAATCCAGCAGAGAAAATGATAGTATTTATGAAGGTTTTCAGGATTGCTGATTAACAATAAAAAATTCATTTCTCTTCAACAACAAAAAATAATCATTTCTACTTGAAATTATGAGTAAATAATAAAGATCTTAGTAAATGTGAATAAGAAATCTTGCGACTATTTTTGTAAATTCTATTGATTCCGAATTTTCTACGTCCGTCTTTGGTCTGCGCCCATCATGTTAAAACCGCCATTCTGAATTTAGAAAATCTAGTCTCGGTATCGTAATCAGCGACCCCGAAAACTTTAAGAAAACAGGAAATCGAATCAAATCATATGCCGTTCTCTTCTGCGTAGTAAGGGAAGCAGGAGTGGGTAATATTGCATAATCAAAAATTCGGAACTTTTTTCCTCGATATCGACGCAATTGGCAAAACGCCATAACACACATTTTTTAATCAGAATTTCACGCAATATACAGTGTAACTTTTTATATTTTCAATCACACATATTTTTTTTTACACGTCAACCATTTCGAAAATCTGACCCCGGACTCGTAATTAGCAACCCCACAAACCCATCAAAATGTTTTAATTTTCTCTGAGGGATTGCCCAGAACCTTCGGCCAGGAAAAAGATTAAACATGAATAGCCATGAATATATCGAGACTATGACGCTCTATATCTCGGAAAAAAGTGATTTTCGAACTTCCTGCCCATTGGAGCTTTTAATCGGAACACTGTGAAGTACAACATACTATTTCAAGCGACATTGACCGGAAACCATGTTCCATAAGATTCCTGTGGGGTATTTTACATTTCTGTCTTTATCTAGACGTGTTCCAAATCGTTGCAGAGAGACCATGCGCTTTATGTTCTTAGATATTGACACAATGACAAGAATTCCAATTCGTAACAATAGTAAAAAATACTTTTTTTATGTCGCTTTTTTGACATTTCAACGCATTTACGCCATTAATAAACAGTTTTAACGAAAAACTAATGCTGCCAATCGATTCTACTGGAAAAAGTGTAAAGAAACTGCGTATAGTAAATAATAATATGCTGCAGATTTGTCACAGAGGGCAACAAAACTGAATGCACGCGTATTAGGCTGTTCGGCCACGATGTGCGCCGCAGAGCAGCGACCCCCTTAACACCTCCTGAGGCCATGGTAAGCTCGTCTTGTTTGAAGGTATTCCACAATAACGTCTGGAAGATAGCCGAAAGTGCGGGTAGTTTTATCAAAAAGGCTTGGATCTGCAATTTTTTGACACAGAACAAAGTAGGCAGTTCGAGTTACGGTAAAGCATAGGCACAATTAAATAAAAAAATAATTATATTTAAGATTGTTTTGGACTAAAGGCTTGGCCTACTTACAACTGTCAGTATTTTATCTAAATTAATTTTTCACGATAAGCGAGGGCTGACATCGACAGCCGAGACGTAAATATTGTCGTTTTTTTCTATTATTTTGTATACACCGACCGAATAAGCCAAGAAACTGATATATTCAAAAATATTTTACCTAAAGACCAAACAATTAATAAGGTACGTACAGTCAATATTACCGGAATGAATGTCAAACGTGAATCTGATGTCCTGATACTTCTTAACTCTATAACGCCGGGAGCGGCACAAAATGTCACAGTTTTTCATGTCGATAGTTTTCACAGAACTAGTCCAATGAAATTGCAGGACACCTCATATCCGAGTCTTCGAGTGTGATCTTTGCGAATCTGATCTCAATTTTCTCATAAATTTAGCCGTTTTTCAATATGGTGTTTTAAAGAGGGAAAAAGTCAGAAAAAACTTAAAAACTTGTTTAAACAAGTTATTTTTCTATATGAAGGCGTCATCTAATGGAATCGCGCTTCTGGATCCTATGGCACAATGACTTGTACTTTACGGAGACGTGGCGTCTGATCAAAATTTCAAAATAACGGCTGCAATACGGAGCCAATATGATGAAAATTTTACCTTTCTGTACGTATCGCTTTTGTAAATGAACAATTTTTTATGAAAATCAGTGTAGGAGGTATTTTTGGGTCGTAGATTACGAATTCGTTGTCAAAATTTAAAAATTCAAATTGGCAGACTAAAATTTGAAAATTTTCTTCGATTTTTATCCAATTTTATATCAGACTGTTTTAGGGATCACAGATTACGAATTCGTTATTCGGTTTTTAAAATTCAAAATGGCGGATCAATAATGGCTGACTAAAATTTTCATCGATTGTTATGACATTGTGCATGAAAGGGTTTTTTGGATCACAGATTACGAATTCGTGGTCCGATTTTCAAAATGCAGAATGCTGGATCCAAAATGGCGGACAGATTTGAAAATTACCATCGTTTTTTATAAAATGTCGAATTGAAGTGGTTTTGACATTCGAGACTATCTACCCCTTGTCCAATTTTCAAAATTCCATGATGTTATACTGAATTTTGAATTTATCCATCAGTTTTATAAAATTTGGTTTTTTATGGATTTGGTGTTGTTGAATTGCTTATTTTGCAATTTTTCTAATCCTTATAGCCAAAATTGTACATGTAGTCGCAATGGGGTGCTCTATTTCGTAACTTTAAAGCGAAGAAATGCGTTACCGTCCGTTAGCCGCCAGTTTTCTGCACATTTCCGACCCTCACTAAGAGAAGGTCGACAGTAGATGCGGGTCATCTTTTTTATTTATTTACTTTTTTTTGTATATTTTTTAAATCTTATTTTGTGTTCGTAAAATTTTAAATGTTTTCTTTTTGTGTTTCTGTAACTATTACTTAACTGTGACATAACTTCTATGATGATTGGGCATTTTTAATGTACAATTGATAATATAATGTGATCCCAAAAAACACTGTTATACAAAACTTCGTGAAAATCGATGAAAATTTTAAAATTTCTGTCCGCCATTTTAGATCCGCTAATTTGAATTTTATAAATTGTATAATGAATTCGTAATCTGTAATCCCAAAAAACCCATTCTTGCACAATGACACAAACATCCATGAAAACTTTCAATTTTAATCCGCTATTTTCGTTCCGCCATTTTGAATTTTAAATATCGGACAACGGATTCATAATCTGTGATCCTTAAAACAGTCTGATATAAAATTTGATAAAAATCGAAGAAAATGTTTGAAAAATGAAACGAATATCAGGAACAGTCCCGAATATGGCTAATGAAATTCCTCCTTTCAATGACTGTCGAAGTTGGTCGCTTAGTAGATACTGCAACTATTCGGCGCCCGCTGATTGGTTCGAAGCGGAATGAGGTGTCCTGCAATTTCATTGGACTAGTTCTGTGAAAACTATCGACATGAAAAACTGTGACATTTTGTGCCGCTCCCGGCGTTATAGAGTTAAGAAGTATCAGGACATCAGATTCACGTTTGACATTCATTCCGGTAATATTGACTGTACGTACCTTATTAATTGTTTGGTCTTTAGGTAAAATATTTTTGAATATATCAGTTTCTTGGCTTATTCGGTCGGTGTATACAAAATAATAGAAAAAAAACGACAATATTTACGTCTCGTCTCGGCTGTCGATGTCAGCCCTCGCTTATCGTGAAAAATTAATTTAGATAAAATACTGACAGTTGTAAGTAGGCCAAGCCTTTAGTCCAAAACAATCTTAAATATAATTATTTTTTTATTTAATTGTGCCTATGCTTTACCGTAACTCGAACTGCCTACTTTGTTCTGTGTCAAAAAATTGCAGATCCAAGCCTTTTTGATAAAAACTACCCGCACTTTCGGCTATCTTCCAGACGTTATTGTGGAATACCTTCAAACAAGACGAGCTTACCATGGCCTCAGGAGGTGTTAAGGGGGTCGCTGCTCTGCGGCGCACATCGTGGCCGAACAGCCTAATACGCGTGCATTCAGTTTTGTTGCCCTCTGTGACAAATCTGCAGCATATTATTATTTACTATACGCAGTTTCTTTACACTTTTTCCAGTAGAATCGATTGGCAGCATTAGTTTTTCGTTAAAAGTGTTTATTAATGGCGTAAATGCGTTGAAATGTCAAAAAAGCGACATAAAAAAAGTATTTTTTACTATTGTTACGAATTGGAATTCTTGTCATTGTGTCAATATCTAAGAACATAAAGCGCATGGTCTCTCTGCAACGATTTGGAACACGTCTAGATAAAGACAGAAATGTAAAATACCCCACAGGAATCTTATGGAACATGGTTTCCGGTCAATGTCGCTTGAAATAGTATGTTGTACTTCACAGTGTTCCGATTAAAAGCTCCAATGGGCAGGAAGTTCGAAAATCACTTTTTTCCGAGATATAGAGCGTCATAGTCTCGATATATTCATGGCTATTCATGTTTAATCTTTTTCCTGGCCGAAGGTTCTGGGCAATCCCTCAGAGAAAATTAAAACATTTTGATGGGTTTGTGGGGTTGCTAATTACGAGTCCGGGGTCAGATTTTCGAAATGGTTGACGTGTAAAAAAAAATATGTGTGATTGAAAATATAAAAAGTTACACTGTATATTGCGTGAAATTCTGATTAAAAAATGTGTGTTATGGCGTTTTGCCAATTGCGTCGATATCGAGGAAAAAAGTTCCGAATTTTTGATTATGCAATATTACCCACTCCTGCTTCCCTTACTACGCAGAAGAGAACGGCATATGATTTGATTCGATTTCCTGTTTTCTTAAAGTTTTCGGGGTCGCTGATTACGATACCGAGACTAGATTTTCTAAATTCAGAATGGCGGTTTTAACATGATGGGCGCAGACCAAAGACGGACGTAGAAAATTCGGAATCAATAGAATTTACAAAAATAGTCGCAAGATTTCTTATTCACATTTACTAAGATCTTTATTATTTACTCATAATTTCAAGTAGAAATGATTATTTTTTGTTGTTGAAGAGAAATGAATTTTTTATTGTTAATCAGCAATCCTGAAAACCTTCATAAATACTATCATTTTCTCTGCTGGATTGCGCAGAACTTCCCCCGGAAAATTATTAATAAGGCATAATGTCTTAAGACCATTTCAATATTTAGTTTTTTTATTTAGGTGGGCATCAAAATAATGAGTAAAAGGTGGTTTGTTTTGATTTTTAACTGTTACCCAGGAATCGTCGGCATTAGCATTACCCGATGTATACCACGTGAAGATTAGCGATCAAATTTTATACATCATGTAGCCCTTAAAAGGGCTGATTTTTCCATTATTTTCGTAGGCATTCTGATTTACAACGGAGTATCACGATTGACTGATTACTTTTTACTAGAGTGGTCTATGTCCTCCATCGTTTACCGACTCAATTAGTCTCGTAGATGGGTAAGAGACATTTTCTTCATGTTCTGCATATCCCAAGAACCATATTACGCTTGCAACGTGGGCACATGTTCCAACAGTTCGAGCACCAGACTTGCAAGTGCAATAATAGCCTTGTATACGATTTTCATTATCTTCTTCCGCGTCCGTTTATTCATTTTCCTCAACAGCTCGTATATATGATATCCAAAGCTGATGTCTAGTAGCGTTACGAAATCTAGAAAATACTTGAACTCTCATCAATCCTGGCTCAGGCAGTCTGTTTTAATCTCGTAACATTTCCAGATGGAATTCTTCTTCTGCTTCCCGCTATAATTTATCTTGCACATATGAAGAGGCCAGCTTTACTTGATATATACCAAATGTGATGTCTTTTAAATCGTGAATTGATAAAATAGGGAAATCCTGTATTTGTGCAGCATTCAAACGTACCCATCTTTGTGCATTTCTTGCGTGGAGATTTTCATATTCTACAAGTGCCTGAACAACATTCGGTTCCTTGAATCGTTCCAGTAGTTGTTCAGCCAATTCAGCATTGGCTCCTTTCATTAAAATAAGAGGACGGTATCTATTTATAATAGCACCAGCTATCCGTTACAAGTCTCCAATATACGGAATCTGCTGAATTTGTACAGTGTTTTGGAAGATTTTAAATATTAATCTAAGGTGTTCGTTTCTGACTTCTACTATCCACCTTGATTTTGTAACAAGCCGAGGCTCGTTTGCATCTTTCGTGACACGAAACGGGGCATTCGACGCACCTTCCACGCTGGATGAGGAGCTGGCGGTGATCCGTCGGCTGTCACGGGGAAAAGCACTGGGTCACGGCGGGATACCGAGGGAATTTGACCGGGTATTTTCCGTGGACTGAGTCCTTCTTTTACTTGGCCTTTTCAACAAAGTCCTAAACAGGGGAAAAGTGCCCAGAGAGTGATCCAGAGTCTTTTTAACGACGATTCATAAACAAGGAGCCCTCGGAGATCCATTCAACTGAAGAGAATTGGCCATGGTAGTTTGTATGTACCAAAAATAATTAGGATTTCGCAAGGGCAAAGGAACTTTAGATAACATCTTTAGTTTATACGCAACTGTTCACATAATGATGAGATGTCCAGGAAGTAAACTGTACTACCTCTACATCGATTTTAGGAGAGCGCTCGACTGGATCCCTCACATACTCTGGTTGAAACTTTATAACAAGCTAATTAGGATAATTAAATAACTATGTGACACAACAACATTACATATTTGAACTAGTCTTGGACCCTTAACGGAGGTCGACGAAACGAAGGCGTGTTCCAGGGTGAGATCCCCTGCTTTTCCTACGATACCACGAATTGCTGATATTGCTTCTTATTTTCGGACTATGATCTTTTCATGCTGCCGCGCGCGGAAGATCTGACCATTTTTGCTTACTTGCCAATAGTCCAACGCCGCAAGCTCACTATTTTGGTTGGTATATTATTGGTAAACTCAGTTTCCGAGGCACGCGTTTTATGTACAAAAACTCCTCGATTGATACAGTAGAGAGACTGGGTTATATAGAAAACGAATTTCTTATACGGTCGGCGTTATTTCTAAGGCCGCAAACGCCTCTGGAGCCGTTTTATCTATCCTGAGATCCACAAATGTCGACTCCTGGATGACCATGACTGAACGTTTTAAATCTCTAATTAATTCCATTCTTTTTTACGCGGTCACTAGTATGGTTATTAAATTATCAGGAGGAATTTTATAAAAAATTGTTTGCTCTTCCGAAGCTAACCCTGGAGCTGGGTCTCTTCCTCCTCTCCGTCTGCCAGTTACTGGTCTCTGAAAGCACCATGAAATGTTTAAACAAAATCTTGAATATTGCAGAAAGGATTCCCAGAATTCTTTTGCGAATACTCGTGAGTCTGACTATGGGAAGGGTCCCAAATAACTGCGCACTAAACTGGGCTGTCCAGATTTCGGCTCTATTTGGTTTTTCTGGGCTTAGTTGTGATCGAAGGACTGGTCGCGCTCATATGATCTTCTAGTGAGCAAGAAAACATCATGTATGACCTCCGATTTATGGAAAACTCATCGCTAATTTTTAATATGCATTCATCGGAATTTCGGGGGGCTCCCCCGAGCAGTACGCAGCGTGCACCCATCATGACAATCCGCTCCAAGCTGTAGGTTCGTCTCGCCACGCATTACGATTTGTCTTAGGTCTTAGGACAATTCGCACTGCGCCTGGAACCGGAGAGGGGCTGCGTCTGCTATGATCGTGGAATACTGGAGCAATTGTTGAATGAGAATTCTGCTCATTCACCAAAGGTAATAGATGCATTTCTCCGCATTGTCCATGAGCACCGGAAATATTACTTTGCGCAATGATCGCAGTTAAATGGTCAACTCATCCGCGTACGAATTAAGCTTTATCGACGAATATAATTTTGTAAAAAGCTTTTCATTACTTACTCTTGTTGATTTGAAACGCCCGATGTGTGATCACCCCCTGCCTTATAGCGCCAAATGCGAAACAAGTTATAGTAAATAACACTGCGTATGATTTTTATCACTCGACAAGGCACGTTTATAATATCCTTATAGACATTGTATCTTAAAGGGATAAATTGTTTACTACTACCACGACTACTATTAATACTACTACCACTATTGTTATTACTACTATTCGCAAAATATTTTATATTAAAAATCACGACTTACAATTTTAATTGAATTAAAACTTTATTTATGTATTTATGTATAAAAATCTGGTGTTTACATAATTTTTCTCGCTTTACAGATATTTTCGTGGAGAAGTAGAATTCGGAACAAAATATTTACATAATCCAGAGGGTCTAGACTATAAATACAAACAGGATGTATATAATGAAAAAATACGTATTACTAATCATAGTTGTGGTTCCAAAGTACAAGATCAATGTTATGACGAATTGCTCCCTACAAAGAATGTTCATAAAAGACATATAAATAAGATTGGCCTCACAGTTATTGACTTCAATCAATTGCTACATGATAATTTTAAATGGGCACAAAGAACATGTAATTTTACACAGCTTTGTCAGCCGTTACCATCACAACAAAAAATATTGAAAATAATAAAATAAAATATAGTTACAAATATGAAACACAATGACAGGTGTTCATTTTGGAGCAGTATAATTTGAAAAATAAGGAAGAAATACGACAAAATAAATAAAACAATACAATTACTATGCTTTCAGGTGCACTGAAATTCATGCAAATAAAGACTGCTTGTTCGGATTAAGAAAATAGCACCTCAGAATACAATTGCGAATAGCGCAATTTTGGAAAAACTGTTAAACTGAATCTTTTACGGGGACTAGGATTAAATGCATTAATCAGGATTATAATTCAAAGATATTTCAGAATAACTGAACCTCATCCAAGTGAAATGTCATCGAAAATCACCACTTTACACAACTTCCAATCCAATTAATCGACTCTATGGATACAGATTTCGTTTAACTGAGATTTTCTTTATTTTGTATTACACATTTAATCGATTTGCTGAAAAAGAAGTCGGTTAACCCATTAACGCCTGAAATGACCATTTTTATACTTCATTTTCAATCAAGTATTTCGTATCAAAATCAAAGTTGAAACCAATTGAGAGGTACGTATCCTACTGTTTTCGAGGTCGCTCTTCAAGATTCCAAGGTCAAAATTAAGTTTCAGCCATAAGAAATTCCAATATAGCGGCGAATATGAAAAAAATTTCAAAAAAATTGGAAATTTTTGATTCCCCTATGGAAATAAAAATGATATGTTTTCGTTACATTTAAGCATGATTTCGTACGATTACGTACGATTTGGTACGTTTAGGTACGTTTTGGTTACGATTCGAACATTTTTACATTTCTGCCTATCTATATGAGACACCTGTGACCTTGACAATTTTTCTAGATATATAAAATGTTCTTATATAAAAATGATATCTTCAAAAATATCGGTTTTTAAATGAAAATAACTAAACAAACGAAACCTAACCTCCGTCTCTTGCAGAGAGACTTGCACCCGGACGGTGTTTATTTACACGCTTTTGATGCAAAAGTGCAACACTGGTGCAAGGGGTAGATTTCGCTAACAGTAGTGTCCGTTGTGTTGACGTGTCGCTGCCCACAAGTCGCTGGACGGCTCAGGTACATACTGCCTTACAATAAACTACGGGCTCCAGGCATTGGATTCAACGTTACGCGCAAAATCGTCAGTTACGTATATGTTGTTAAGTAAATGTTTAATGTATTCCAAACTTATTTACAATGGATGTCGTTATACATCTTGCACATATAATCGATGTAAAAAAACGAATGATTCGGTATTTCAAACCAGACATGGAGATTTTGGTATAATACAAAAAATTTATAAAGTAGAGTATAGTAACAGAAATAAGGTATTTATATTTTATAAAAAATTGGATGTTCGTAATACTTATATTTTCAAAAAAGCGGATGTATCTGTTAAACATTTAAAATATTGTAAAATAGTGGAAACAAATGATTTCAATGTCATCAGTTGTAATGACATTTACAGACCATGTATTTTAATGAATGTAAGAAATCATCTATTCATAGGTTCTTTGAGCAAAGCAACTACTGCAAAATGTATCAACTAATTTAAAATTTTGTTATTATTCCAATAAAGATATTTTGTATGACATAAGTGATATAAATAAAAAAAGCATTCCTTTCAGTTACCTACGGTTCCCTTCTGTATATTGTTCATTTTATTCTTCATTACGTGCATCATTTACAATGTATATTTAAAAAAAATATATGTGGGGCATTCCAAGCCAACTTGACCGCAATCCGTGAACAATTGCCGACTTTGATGCAAATAGTTTATATGATTTCGCCATCGAAGAAAAGCTTACACAAATTTTTCGTGATTTTTTTTTAATAACCTTGCAATTGTAAAAAATGCCCGAAAAATATGAAAAAATGTATAAATATCCCTACAAAACGTGACAAATTTTTGGAATATTTGTCCAATGTAGAAGAATTGGTTTGGGTCATTTTTCTCCAAAATTACGTGAAAAATTTTGGACAATAAATCGAAAAAAAATAACGGAAGAAAAACGGGCACCTATCTGGGATATTCAATTGTAATTTATTTACAAAAAATTCTGAAAAAAATTTAGTATATTCTCTGATGAATTCTAAGAGTTATTTGTTCTTTGCAATTTTTTCGAAAAGTTGATAGTTTTCGAGGAAATGAATTTCAAAAATTATAGTTTAGGATTTTTTCCCCCAAAAAACTATCAACTTTTGGAAAAAATTGCAAAGAACAAAATATTCGTAGAATTAATAAGTGAATACACCAAATTTTTTTCAGAATTTTTCATAAGCAAATTAAAATTTTGAAAAAAATTTTGAAAAAAAATGTCTCAAAATGTCATCACAAAAATCTGAAAAAATTTCACTATATTTCTCGATTAATTCTAAAAACTTTTCATTCTTACAATTTTTTTATAACAGCACGTAGTTTTTTTGAGTTGGAACGTCCAGAAATTTCTCAAAGAAATGTTCATTGTTGACGCCATTTTGAGGTCGTTAGAATGATGTAGGGTGTAAAAGTAAAATTTTTTCTTAAAATTCAACTATTTTATGCACCATTACGCAAGGTTTCAATAAAATTCCAATATTCCAATAGCTCGAAAAAAAATTGATAAGAATAAAAAATTCCCAATTTTTTGGAAATTTTTTTCATATTCGCCGCTATACTGGAATTTCTTATGGCTGAAACTCAATTTTGACCTCGGAATCTTGAAGAGCGACCTCGAAAACAGTAGGATACGTACCTCTCAATTGGTTTCAACTTTGATTTTGATACGAAATACTTGATTGAAAATGAAGTATAAAAAAATGCCATTTCTGGCGTTAATGGGTTATAGACGAAATAGCATTAATACAATCTTACTTTGTTGCCCGTTGGTTGCATTGGAGAATATATGGATATACATAGAATCCTGATTCGCTTCAGCGATTTGAAAGAATTTAGGAATAAATTAAAATTTTAGAAAAATGTTTAAGTATAAAAAAAGGAACCTGGGAACATCTAAATTATTGAAAGGAAGAGACTATTGAAGTCAATTGTATCTGGCGTTAAATTAAAGAACAAATTATGTAACAAAACCTGTGAAATTAGTAGAAATAGATGCAGTTATATTTATTCAACTACGTTCATATTCACATTCTTTCCTTCTCCTTGCAACTCAGCTACCCTTTCGGAGCATAAAACCAAATAGCGAAATCCTTAATAGGGGTCTGGTAAGGTTCCTTGAGCCTATTAAGCCCTGTCCGTTGAGTCATTCTTCGGGGTTGTCTGGACATAACAGTAAGTAAATTGTTGCGCTTCACAATTAAGTATGTGCTTTTTTTACAGTATTGCATATTTTATTTTATTGTTGGTGAAGTGTCTTGTTCAGGCTCACTGTTTTATGCGCTCTCGTTACATTCTATAATTTATAAGACATTCACTTAAAACGTCCGAATTTTGGTAGGTACTTAAAAAATTACAAAGCTCACAAATGATATTTTGTTTATTTACAGTTAAATCATTCATGTGCAGTCATCCGCGCAGAAAAAAGGGAATTCAAATTTTCAATGGCTTTCAATTTCTTTTAATTATTTTCTTGTCTGCTTTAAATGAGATTAAACATATATAACTGAAAGAAATCAAGAACTTGTTCAACCTTGATATTATTCCTAAAAAATGATCCGGCAGCTAGATCAGGCTTTTAGGGGAAATCTCCTCTGGGGAGCACTTTTTTCGGCATTCTATTAAAAAAAACAAGAAAGTATTTATTGAGTCAAGGTCAAGTACATTGTTAAATTTACATTCAAAGGTACAATTTATTAATATTTTATTAAAAAATAGAGAACGTTTTAAAAAAAAATCACTTTTTTTTTAATAAACAAATGGCTAAAAACAATACAAATTATAATAATTGTAATTTAATTTTAGGTTCATGAAGTATGGTTTAAGTTAATAAATATTTTTGTAAAATTTGAAGTCAATCTGATAATAACTTTTTGAGATATGGGCAAATTCACGAAACTTTTAACTTTCAGTATCCAAAATATTTTTTTTTAAACTTTCAAGCACAATGTTGTTCTTTGGCATATGTCCTTTACAAATAATAATTCACTGCTCTAATTCACTTTTCTAAACTCCCTTGAGATGGGGTCTCAATACTACCTCACGTTTATACTTAAAGCTGTAAAATAAACGTAAGGGATTTGATTTAGGTGTAACATGGTACTTAGGGGTTTTCTACACCCAGAGAACTGTGTCGCCATCTTTTCGCGGGCCCGTGCACGCTAAGATCGCAAGGTTCCTAGCGTGTAGTTGCAGCGCTGCGGACGGGCATTTTCTCAACGGATCTGTGCGACTCTAGTACCTGCTGCTTCCATGGATAAAGGAAACGGCGCGCGTGAACTAGAGTCACGGGAGTGATCCTACAGTTACACCAGTGCACTCCATGCTACTTCCCCCACCCGGCTGTGATAGATTCGCTCAGAGTCCGTGACAATTTTTCAAGGGTGCCGTAGGATATTTTGACTACGCCGCCATTGTGATTTACGCGCTGTGTTTTTGAGAATAAAACATTATTCGTAGGTTTAATGTATCAATGGTATGAATTAACGTATCAATAAATATAGTTATAACTTTATTTAAGGCAATATTTACGTTTTTGGTCTTACAAGGGGAGGGTCAGACCAACGGAATTCAGAAAAATTCGAAACTTCCCCTGATGAAAGATTATTAGGTCACATTTCTTGTGGTAAAGTACTAAAGCGCAATATGCAGCAGGTTTCGAGAAAAATGAGTTTGAAAAAATTGCGCTTGCCTAGCTTTTCTTAATATGCTTCGTTGGGGAAATGAAAGTACGAAGTGGTGGTGGCGCAGTGGGTAGAGCGCCAGACTGCTAATATTGACGTCGCGAGTTCGAATCTCGAGCGTTACGAGTTCTTTTTTTCTATTTTGTTGTGTGTATATATTTTTTTTTCAATAATTGTAAAATTAATAATTTTTAATAACTTCAATTACTTTTAATAAAACTATTTTTTTTTAATTATTTTTATTTTTTTATTTAATTATTAAGAAATTCTATTTAAAATAATATAATGAATAAATATGAATATATTACTTACTCGTATACTGAAAATTATTTTTTTAAAATATGAATTGTATATTACGTGATTTTTAATAAATTAACTCACAAGTATAACACATATCGTATGAGAAGTTTGTAATTGCAATAAAAAAAATATAATTTGTTCGAAATAATAGTACAAGGATATGAACATATATTATAAATATAATGTAATACGAACATATATATTATCTGATGTAAAATGTATATTTATTTTGGAAAATTGAAAATATTGCAAATAAGAGCTTGTATGCGCAAACTGTTCATTTTCTGCTGAATTTCACAGTTCGAAAATATTGGAAAGAATGCGTTCGCATTGTTCAGTTTTCAGTTGTCTATTATACTGCAAATTAATTCGAAGCGCACGTGTGCAAAAAAAAGTTTTTCTAGAATTTTACTTCTTCTGCTTTTCTTCGTTTTTTCCTCAAAATAAAATACAATAGCAGAGGAGATTAGTAGTGGGTCTCATTCAGCGAATGCTGCATGTTGCGCTTTAGTACTTTACCACAAGATATGTGACCTAACAATCTTTCATCAGGGGAAGTTTCGTATTTTTCTGAATTCCGTTGGTCTGACTCTCCCCTTGTTAGCGTCGAGGCCATCATTTTTACCTATGAAAGCGAAAGAAACATACATACAGCTTCATTAGCCACCAGATTCATTTGTAATAAAAGTATCTTAAATTTCAGAAAAGTTTCTTAAATTTATTAAAAGTTTTTAAAATGTAATAAAAATTTTCTTAAATATAATAACACTTTTTTTTACACCGCAGGACACTCGAGAGCTCGTGAATCTTTTGTACAAGTGCACCATTGTAATTTACGCCCGCGTGGCGTGGACAAAATATCCTACGGTACCCTTGAAAAATTGTCACGGACTCTGTGCGAATCTATCACAGCCGGGTGGGGGAAGTAGCATGGAGTGCACTGGTGTAACTGTAGGATCACTCCCGTGACTATAGTTCACGCGCGTCGTTTCCTTTATCCATGGAAGCAGCACGTACTAGAGTCGCACAGATCCGTTGAGAAAATGCCCGCCCGCAGCGCTGCAAGTACACGCTAGGAACCTTGCGATCTTAGCGTGCACGGGCCCGCGAAAAGATGGCGACACAGTTCTCTGGGTGTAGGTCGTTGATTACGAATCTGAAGTTATGATTCCAAAATTTAAAATGGCGGATCCAATATGGCGGACATATTTACAAAAATATTTTGGATTTCCGTACAAATTGGTATCTAGGAGTTATCGAAGTCGTTGATTACGAATCTAACGTCAGATTTCCAAAATTCAAAATGGCAGACCCAATATGGCGGACATATTTATAAAAATATTGTGGATTTTCATATTGGTATCTAGAGGTTTTCGAGGTCGCAGATCATGAATCCATCATCAAAATTTATAATTTGAAAATGGCGGATCCAATATGACGGACATATATTACGAAAATATTTGGTGCCATCCATTCATCGGCAATTTCGTCCTATATACATTTTCTAAAGCAAGGAAAGATTATAGTTATACAAGCGATTTGCGAGATAAGCAGGTGACAATATTTTGTTGTAAACAAAAATGCAATGGTTTTGAATTGCTTCGTCATCCGAATCGCAAACCTCTTCCTTTACTATATTTACAGTTGGTAAACATTCCGGAATGTATCTTGGATCAAAAATCCCTTACTAACAAGTTTAACACTAAATTCAATTGTCAATTTACCGGCTTCCAGCTGACGCCTCTTATACCTTGTACCTTCTATCTTGCCTCTGTATTGTCTAAAAGTAAAAATTCAGCTAAGATTAGCAATATTAATTTCTGGACAGCATTAAAAGTACAATCCGACAACTATCTGTACCCTATACAACTATAATGCGAACGAAACATTGCCACACATGTTAACGGAGTGCCCTGTATTAGTTTCTAACAGAATACTATTCTGTCTATGGCAGGAGAATCTGAATAAATGATTGTACTTTCAGAAAATACGAACACCATAAAGGTTCAATGGTTCCTTTCGCTTTTGGGTAACAACCAAATATTGTATTCCCATGCGTTGAATTTTTGTGCCCATCTGAAAAAGCCAAATCGCTGCTTTTCGTCTAAATGGTATATAAAAAGCTGTGGTTCGAAAATTAAGGGCTCATTGTTTGGCAACTTATGTCGCAAATCGTAATACAAAATGTTTTCGAAAAAATTAAGTTAATTCCGAATTGCGGATTTCATGTATTTAACAAAAGTGTAAGACAATCCAAATCTAAAGTTTAGACGAATAAATTATTATAAGAGATTGAAAGTCATCATTCGAGTACTGGATTTTCCTCACTCATTCTTTGGCCTTGAAACGGCGCCCGCAGCATAACCGCCTAGGTTTGTTATTACATCCGAACAATGCAGTGCACCACAAACCTACGATTTTCGAAAAAATTGAAAATCGGACATTACAGGGCCATTCGACATAAGACCTTTTTCCCCCATGTTTCTGTGAAGATATCCAAAGCATTTTCCGGGATATCGTTAATTCATTTTTGCCATTTTTGCTATTTTATCCCGATAAGGAATAATTGACTCGGCTCATTTTACTACATTTCCGAATTGTTGTACTTTTTACGGATGACCCTTTCCTTATTGCTTTTTAGAGAAGTTTTTCTGACGCCGTCATGCCACATATTTTCTGAATATGAGACGGGCCTGTATATCCTACGCTAATCGTCTCACGGTGCTTGGAATCAATTGTCGCACTTTTCCATAAAAAATATAATATTTCATAATCTTATTCCAATAATTTAATTAATGCGAAGAACATAATGGGTAGGAGGTCATCAGTTCGTTTATGGTATAAGTCTAAAACTGTGGATTGAAATAGACATTTCCATAATTTTTTCATCTGCTATGTTCCAAATTTTACTATACTCATCCGAGAAAAACTTGCAAAACTTCTACTAGACTACTTCATGCTGTACGTTATTATAATTCAAGTTTTCAAATTCGGAATCTGTAACTTTAGAATCAAATATCCTAGCATATATATACGGTGCAGCGAAGTCGCTTCCGTATGACCAGCGACGTATATATACGCCGGAGCCTTTTCTTTCATAAATTGAAAACTATGCGACATTTTGAGGTCTATGATCGGTTAAATTAAACGCGAGGGTGACATCTTTAAGATAGCCTACGATATAAAGTCTAAATTTTAATAGTTGCACTCATAAACGGGGGTAAACTATCAATGAAATTGGCGATAAATTCAGTATTATATCCGCTATAATTTGTCATTGTTATCTCTCGAACAAGAAGGCATATCAACATCTATTTTTCTACAAAATGTGTATCTTCATATCGACTTATACGTAAATCCATAATGGTATATATCGGACCGGAAGTGACGTCACAAAAAATAAAAAATGTAGTATTTCAGGGCAGAAACAAGATTAGGGGCATCCAATTTTTTTCAATGTTCTTTCAGAATGTGTGTTTTTATTTCCAGTTTTGCGTAATTAAATATTTTTCTTTGAAAATATGTTCATTTTTTTAACTTATTCATTTTTTATATTCTAAATGAACCCCCTTACAATTTGTTACTTTGATGAAAAAGTAAATCCATAATATATATATATACATATAATTTATTTATTCACCATTATCTTTATAAAATTGTAAATTGGAATTCTTCATCAGCGATCAGCAATCCAAAAATCCTTATACACCAATTTTTATCAACTACTATCAAGTATTATTCCTGTCGCGATATGTTTATTGAGAAACGACAAGAAATCTAGAGGGTAAGGTATAGTGTCCACGATGGGGAATTAATGCGACAAAGGAATGAGGACGGGCTGAATGTTGTCAATGGACGCGTCAAGAGTTTCTTCAAATCCACTAATTTATTTATTTCAAAAAGTTCACAAAGTACGCAGATGAGTTTCGAAGAAAATCGATCGCAACCAAGAATTGGCGGAGAAAATAATTTAAATCCGTGGCGTCACTGAGGCGAGAGCGACGTATTCACTTACGCAGTTGAAGAAACAATGCTGCCGACGCAGCTGTGACGTTATGACGTTATAACGAGTGTCGCCAATATCTGGCGCGTGACAACTCCATACTAATAATGCATTGGTAGCATTATTAATACTAATAGTGGCATTGCTAGTTACTTCTGCTAGTTACTAGTGTGGGCTAGTCACCACACTGGACGGCAGGCTACGGGCACGTGGTGGGCCCCGAGGGACCCGAGACAATTGGCTTCGGCTGCGCCCGATTTGTGAGTTACCCCGCGTAAGCGGGGTTTGTTGAGCCGAGTGGCAGAGGACCCTGTGTAGAGGGTCTGACTCCGCACATCTATACATGGGCCTCTGACACGGTAGAGGTCCATGAGAGGCAATAGCGCATTCGAGACGTGAGTGGCGTCCCGCCGCCTTGGCGGGCGCACGGTTCAGTATGCAGGGGAGGGCTTCAGCCCTTCCGGAACTGGCGACCCCGCATTACACCGAGCTTGGGGACCAATCCCGTGTAGGCAAGTACTCAACTGGTAGAGGGCTGGTGTTCGAATAATGGCCAGTCCTCACAATGTCTCGCCAGGTTATATTAAATGGTACTTGCAGAGGCTGTTCCAAGCGGAGAACCCTTCGGGGGACCCTCTCAGCCATTGGTATTGGACTCGCGCGGGTAGTGGTTTCAATAGCCTGCGAGCTGGGCTAGGAGAATTCTGTTAGGACTGGAAGGACTCACCTTAGGTCTGAAAGGTCTCGCTTGCTCCTATGTGTGTGCAATGCAACTCGGGTGCGACCCTGCAGAGTGTCGTAGGGAATTGGAAAGGTTGGCTCCTCGCCGAGGAGCTCGAAAAGTCTTGCCGCTTTGAAATAGATTGGTAGAGACTACCGGAAGAAGGGGTCTCGCGTTAGTCCGGGCGTATCCCGGCTCCGCGCCATGGGGCCGGAGCCTTAGAGCCTTCAGGCGGGTAAGACTCGGTCAACAAATAACGAGGTGATTGAATGCTAGTTACTAGTACCTATCAGAAAGCAATAGTAATTTATAGTGCCAAAAGCAGTTAAATATTATCTCTAATAATCAACAGTGCGGGAGTTATTATGAAATCTCTGGTTCTGGCCAATCATTCGACAGATAAAGTATGCCAGCGAACAATATTTTTATTCTAGTTGCAAAAAAATGTTTACTAAAATTAATATTATTTTTTCAATTATACACATATTTGAAACATAATTGTAAATAGTTTCCAAACTGATTTTTTATAATTATACAGTACATGCTCATAATTCAACAATCGACAATTAGTCCTTTGATCTTGCAGCTTTTATTTCTGAACTTTTTGTCATGAATTCATATTTCAATTATCAAATTAAACAGTTTGAAAATAATACGGTACAATACCTTGGAATTACATACCCAATGACGAAAATTAACCCCTTAAATGCGTCGAGAATCTCAAAAAAAGTACCCAAAATGCGGGAAAACAAATTTTGTTAGCTTTTACTGTATTTTGTGTCCTGCGTATTTGATCACTTGGAATTTCAAAATATATATATAAGAAGGTAGAATGGTTAGCTCTATTTCCTTTTCTATGCGTCTCTCATTTACTGCTTATATTGCCATCCCCTGGGATTGTGCATCTACGCTCATTATAACATACCCAATCTTAAACAAGGTTGCAAAGAGTCTGGGGCTCACCGGGGTTAATAATGCACCTGGGGATGTGAAAGGACATTTAGGAAGAAAGGTTCATCACTGCGAGGTGGCAAAATTCCGTGTAAAGCTTTAAATTCGCCAATGAGGTTTGATTAACGAGGAGTCATTAGATCGCGTAAAATACCTGGTCAATTGCATAGTTCATAAACCAAGTTTAGATGAGATGCGATTCGTTTATTCGTAAGCCTAAACGTTTTCGATATTCTCACCGATTTCATTGTTCTTGTACAAAGTCAAAAGAGAGCTCGCGTAAAGTGTCTACAAACGTACAACGGCAGCGAATACAGCAATTAACGACTACCCGGAGAACGTGCCTTCGTTGGAGGTTGATAATTCCTTATAATCCCGAGCAAAACAAAAATACGCGAAGCTTTACAGAGTTCTGAGAAGATACGGCTACAACAAATTTCGACACACCTTTGGATTTTATTAATTCAGTGAAGTACCTGATTCTAATAATAATGTACGTGGAGGCAATACTTTCGTCGCGTCCAAGTGGGTAGAAATCTTATTTGTCTTTGTAGATATTTGTAGATCATTTGTCTGAACGATTCGATATCAACCTTCATCGTTATTTTGTATGTGACACGTGTGAAAGATCGTCGGTAAAAACTTATTTATGTTCCTTCGGGAAATTACATTGCCCATATGCTAACTTAAGGGCTTCCGACGCAATAACGGCACATCGTTGTGGTTTGCGATGCCGGGGCGAATGTATGTAAAACTTCCTCAGTTTGAGAGGAGGACATCAATTTTAATTGTAAGTCCACGAGACCTTGTGCGGGATTCGTTCGTTTTGGCCGCATGCACGCGGCAATTCGCTGCAGTTTGCTTCTTTTCTCTTTTTCAAAATATCTCATTTCTTAAAGACACATTTTGTTGTATCACGAACAAGCTTTTTATTATTTTGTTTCAACTACTATATTTCTTAGTATTGTAACACGGCAAATAGCGTGTTAGTATGCGTGAGTGTACGCCCGTATGAGAGTCCGCGGAAATCGTACGCCTGCTCCACGGACGATTCCGAAGAAGCGACCTGTATTTAATTCTAATGCGTGAAAGCGACTTATATGTTTCAGGTGGTAGAGGCAAGGATGAAGTTGGCGAACGTTGCAACGAAACGGTAACAATCGCGCGGAGCTCGAAAGAGAGAAAGAGAGCACGCATAAGTGCCGAATGTTAAGAGAAGACAGGCAGCCCGGTACATGTCGAATTTTGATTGATGGGGCATCATGTCCTGTCATTGGTTGATCCGCGGCACGACACTCGATCCGCCGAAAAGTCGGTCTAACAGCAGACGTGTCCAAGCCATCGTAGATCAAATTATGTCTATAATCGTTGTGCTGAATTTTGTTCGGAAAGGTCGGTCGAGTTGTGTGTGCGCGCGTCCCAGGATCGCCAAGATCGGATTGTATTTGGGGAAAATCATCCCGATTGTTCTAGAGGATGCTGGAGGCTGACTCCTGACCTGTATTGAGAGCATGTAGGAGGCTGTAGCCTGATTCCTCGTAGTATGTTCAGCCTCCCTGCAAGAAGCTGGAAATTGCTTTTTTTTCGTCCGGCAAAGCACGCTTTCCACAAAAGAAGCCGCTTTGTTTGAGCAAAAAAATTCTCACTTTTCGGACAGATTGAGCGACGTAATAAACAAATGTTGTTGTCAAAAGTTATTATTAAAATAATAATAATAACGATAACTAAAATAATAATAATTTTTTTCATTTTACGTGAGGGGAAAAATTAAAAAGACATAGAGAGAGACCGCACCCATGAAAACCGTCTACCCTGCTACTGACAGGTGTTAAACAAAGTCCGAAAACACCCGCAAGGGCTCTCAGGTCCGACGGCGCCGCTATCGTTCCTTCGTGGGACCCCCAACTTGGAACGCCTGCGACCAGACTCCACCGCCCGATGTTATTTGGCGGCTGCCCTAGCTTTAAAGGGGCTACGACATTATTTTCGACATCAACATCTGTTCCGAAACATAGAAAATTGAAAATTTTATCACTATTCAACATAGATAAATATAAAATTCTATATAATAGCTCGAAAATAAATCAAAATGATGGAGTCGTCGCACATGCAAAAGAATCATTAGATGATGAACTTAAAACAATTGGCCTAGTCAAAGCAGTTTGTAAAAGTCAAATTATATAAAAATTAATTACTCGTTATTCTTAGGTTATATCGAACGCACGATATTTCCGTGTATGAATTTATAGTACTATTAACCGGCATTGTTCGCACTAATGCATGAGACAGAAATTTTAATTGTCGAAGATTGTAATACTGACATAGTATATCGACAACACATAAAGCAAAAAACTATCTTCAGGTATTCTACAGTTTAGGATACATCTCGGCATTTAAGACGTACATAAGAGTCAAAGTAAACACAAAATCTTGTATCGATCGCGATTTTGCATAAACCACAGGTAACCCAGAAAACATATCGACAGCAATAATAAAATTTGCAACCACAGAGTTGAGAAATGAAAATGACATCTGCAGATCCAATCACAGAAGAAGGAATAAATTAAATTTTACTGGTTTAAAGGACTTAATAAAAAGGACGAACTCAGAAAAGATATATGAGACTTTAGATAGATAGACCTAGACAGATTTTATAATATTGTCAACACAACTATATGTATAGCAAGCAACAATAAAGGACGAAAACCATTCAACAAAACAAAATGAATTGGATTACGCCTGGACACCAGGATATTAGCATTGATCAAAACCAGAGATGATTTGCATAACAAACATTTAAGACTTTTTAAAGACCGAATATAGAAAACAATTTTAAAACACATAGAAACAGATTAACTATACAATAATTAGCGTAATAAAAGAAAATGTTTATGGAAATAAAATTAATACAAACAAATCTGGCATTCGAGCTTTTTAATTTACAACTGTTAGATAAATTCTATCTGAACCAAAGAAGTAAAATAAAAAAGTGTATAAGATAAAGTCTGATGAGAATAAATGTCTATACAAACCTCGTAATTTCGAATGTTCTTAATACACATTTTGCAAATGCTGGAAGGGAATGTAAAGTTCAACTATCAATATAAAATAATATAAACCAATTGCAACGAATGCTCCTACTAAACGTACCTGACAGGTAGTTATATCTTTTATGCCCCCATTGAAGGCACTAAAAGCACGAGGTGAAGATTTAATATCTGCCAGAATCCTCAAATCATGTATGAAAAGTTTCACGAAACTAGTGGCCTATCTATCATTAATTTAGAATTTGACTCAAGACAATTTCCGAACCACTTAAAAAAACAATCATAATTCCATTATATAAAGATGGTGAGAAATCAATTATATTAAATTGCTGAGCTATGTCGGTATTATCAATATTAGCACATCAATATCACATGTATATCAATATTAAACAGGCTCTAAAAACGAGATTACTACATGTTTTTCAAACAAACCGTACATCATATGACTCAAAACACGAGTTTGACAAAATAAATCCACACCTTCAGCAATATCATCGGTTCTCCAACACATTTCACAATTCCGTACATTATAGTCAGTCGTATCTACGAAAATTTGTAGACCTTGCTTTTAAACGTTATCTGTTAAATAATACCCAAACATTAAAAATAAACGAGCAACCGAGTATGCCATCTGTGGCGTACCTCAGGACACGATTTTAGTAATACTCCTCTTCAATATATTAATGACATGATTTCAATAATGACCGGAACATTCACTAGCTACGAAGATGATACGGTTGTTATATGTATACATCGGAAACTTGGGAGAGAGTAATTGCATATGTAATAGAAGATTTCAACAATGTAAGACATTGGCTAGCGGATGAATTATTATAAATATAAAAAACAACAATATTTATTGTATCCAGATCATATGCTGATAGCAACCCACAAATTAGAAAAGTTACTTTCAAAGAAGATACAAATAACAATACAGAAATTCTGATTCAAGTGCTAGAAGTATTAAATATCTATGGATAGAACTAGATTATAGACTGAAATGGACTGCGTTCATCAATAAATCAATAAATAAATTAAGGTACCTAATATATGCATTTTAAAGACTACAAAGAATGTTAAATGTAAAAATTTTAAGAACTATATATTTTGCTCTTTTTGAATGTGTGGCAACGTATGGGATAATCGCATTGGGTGGTGAGTTCGACATTTTAAAAAGAATACAGACTCTTCAGAAATCAGCTATTAAAATAATATGCATCGAAGGGGACGGAATGCTCCTGCGTGCTAAAGCGTAAACTTAGACCGTACAAACAGACTTAAGCCGAGGGACGTGCGTTGGAGTCCCCGCTAGTGTCGTTCGCAGAATATTATCATGGAGGAATAACGGGTTACAGGTTGTCGAAGCGCTCGCGGTATGTGTGGGCTCAAACGCGTTTGGCTCTATATGCAAATCAGTGCTGTCGTTGGATATTCGGTGTAACGACTATGTCGGAAATCGGTCACTTACCTGATGTTCGGATTTCACCATTAAAAACTGCAAGTCCATGCTGCGGGGTCTGATGAGGACAGAATCACTGGATACCTGTAAACATTAAGAATGTGGACAAGGTGACCGGTAGGTATACGGGGGTGCACTTTCAAAAGGGTGCTTGCCGGTTTTCTTGTTCGGGTTTGAGCCTTCGCGGTCCCCAAAGGACGAGCTTCTCTGGCGGAGAAAGCTATGTTGATAATGGTGATTGGGTTAATAGGGAGAAAGATTGGAGGGAGGACAGGAGTAGGTGAGGGTCGGGAATGGATACCAAGGCTAACAGTCAAGTGCTCCTGGCCAAATAGATCACCCCGTCAATCTACCAATACCAATACCAAAATGCATCCAAGAACAAGCAACGAAATTATTTATGGAATTACGAAAATTATGAATATACATCAACGATTCTGTGTAGAAGCAATAAAGATCTACAATCTTGAGGGCTACCTGGACCTTAAAATTAACAGTACACTGTATAGGCGATGCGAGATGAAAGTACAAAAACCAAATCTTCTAAAAACTTCATGTTGATAATCGTCTTTATATTTAGCTGAAAACTATACAATAATATGACCAGCGAAATGGTCATATTATTGACGAGTAGAAAGACCATCAGAGCGTTACTAATATATTGGATAGCAACAAAAAATGCAAATATGGAAGGCCGTGGTAAATTTGGCGACGTAACTTCCTGGACATTTCCTGGAATAAGAATATCTACGCTAATGTGGAGACTAAAAGAACGAACGACAAAATAAAGTTTAGATTTACAAACAAAATTTCAAATAGGCTGTAACGATGAATTAACCTCTTGCAACAGTGTCATATTATACAGGGTCATCGAAAAGTATCGGACCCCCCTAATATCTTCAGTTAGAATGCACTTAGGAGAAAATGTCCAATAGCAAAGTTGTATGGTTTCAAGCGGGGAGTAAGATGATGACCTTGACTTTGACCTTGACCATGTCCTTCAAGGTCATTTCAAGGTCAATCTTATTTTTTTAAATAGAACCCCCTACATTTTATTGCATATTCTTATAGCTTATCTCGAGAGCTTTCCAAAACACTATAATAAAATATTTTTTGAGTTATAAAGGTTTGAAGTTAACAAGTTAAGCATTCTTACTGAAAATATTAGGGGGATCCGATTAATGTATTTTCTTTAAACCAATTAATTGGTCTCATTATTCCGCGCATAAAAGTATTAAGGTTATGATTACTGAAAACTAAATAATATTTTACAAGATATTCTACATTTTGTGTCAAAAAATTGTTAAGTTTAAAGCTTTATAACTCAAAAAGTACTTAATAAAAAAATATTTTATTATAGTGTTTTGGAAAGCTCTCGAGATAAGCTATAAGAATATGCAATACAATGTAGGGGGTTCTATTTAAAAAAATAAGATTGACCTTGAAATGACCTTGAAGGACATGGTCAAGGTCAAAGTCAAGGTCATCATCTTACTCCCCGCTTGAAACCATACAACTTTGCTATTGGACATTTTCTCCTAAGTGCATTCTAACTGAAGATATTAGGGGGGTCCGATACTTTTCGATGACCCTGTATATTATTTATTCTTATATTATGCAGTTTATATATTATGTATAAAATTTGCAACATTATATTGATGTAAGGGGTATATCTATAGTAAATTAAATTAAAGGGAGAATTAATTAAGAATGGAGGCAATTTTTATTTTATTCAAACGCAATAATGTTAAACCAAGAGCTCTAATTTTACAACGACATAATCCGAACTCTATAGGCAAAACACTAATATGCAGAAGAAAATGGAATAGATACACACATAATAAAAGCCATAAGTAATTTTAATTAATGCTATTAATTGTTACGATCTTAACGCACGATGCATACACGTATGATGTTTTTATACTTATTTATTCAAATTCTAGTTACACTTTTTATATATTACTCAGTCTGAATCATACTTCATAACAAGTTATAATTTAGGCATGTACAATAAATTTATCCATTTTTCGTATAAATATTTATTATTTTTGTTTAAATATATTTAAATATTTCCCTCTAGTCATTTCTTTAGCTTCTTCTAAACCAAGCTGATAAGCTAAATCATGAAGTTTTTTTACTTCCGTCACCAATCCAGTCATTGACAGATTTCCAAACTCTGAAATTAAAATATAACCATATAGATACATAATAATATTTATATAGCATCTATGAATATTTGCTGAGTTGAACAATTAATTTTACGACTTAATATTATAAAATATATATCCAAACAGTAAAATGGAAAGTTTTCAGTCTAACAAATATAAATATACCTTATATAAATATATTTACAACTTATATTAACGGTTCATATGCAATTCGTAATAAAGATACAAATAAATTATAATATATTTCTATTTAATGTAATTGATGAGCTAATTTGGTTGTACCCACAATATTAGGGGGTGCTGACTTCCAGCTACAGAATCAGGATCGTCGTGAAAATAATGCACAGTGGAGACGGTTTCGATGATAATCCATTTATTTGCAAAAAAAAAACGGTGTCACCCTCCACAAACACTTCAATTTACTGGTTTTCGGGAGAGCGCGATTTATGATCATCTAAAGTTCAAAAATAAAATAAACGTAAGTCAATTTAAACGACTCGAGAGCGAACAAAATCGCGCACACGGGTTAGGCACCGTACGTGGCCGATGGAGGTTTCGACAAAATTGCACGCTACCGTTCAAGTTAAATCTCGATGACTTAACGCGTTGCGAATAGCAAAATTTGAATCGCGGTAAGTGAATCGAATCACTACTCTAAAGAAAACCGTGAGAAAGCGTACGTTGCAAAATCTGAACGTATTTTCAGGAAGCGAAAAAAGTTACGCCGCAGGTGGGCCAAAATTGTAACTATAATCCTGAAAAAGCCCGGGAGATTTGAATCCGGGATTGCGATAAAGGAAATCGATACGGCGCGGTCCGTGATACGGAGCGCAGTACGAGCGCTCGCTCGGAGATGGCGCGTTAAGTACCGTTTGCGCATTTATGAGGCAACGGTAATTCTAAATGTATATCTAAATAGTAAATATTTTGGTTACAAGGACAATGCTATTAATTCTTCTTCTCTGCACATTTTTCAGAATGTTGTCCAATTCCACAATCTTAATTTTGTGTAATCTTGAACAAAATTTGAACAAAAAATGAACAATGTAGAAAGTGTGAAGATTGTTCAACCATTCTTTATTGGGTGAATAAATCTCTCTGGTTCTCAGCGTTTTTTATTTTCTATAATACAATGATCACAATTGAAATATATTGATCAACCTTGCTTTGTAAATTCGGGATGAAATAGTTTTTTTAAATCTGTTAGCAGCTTTAGCTTTAGCAGCAAAATTACTTTTCTAGTGAATCCCAATAATAATTTAATTACAAACTGAGCCTGGAACTAACACTAAATCTAATCCTTTTTGTTTTTTATAGAAAGCCTGATCTTAAAAAAAATTGATCAACTTTTGCCTTTAAGAATTTCCAATATGGGAACACGTATATCTTCTACTTACTTATTTTTAATTTGGAGAGCTATTTCAACGGTCATTACTAACATTACAGGGTATCACCGAAGAGCATCAACGCGTTGCATCTTATTCCTGTGCCTGCGCTCAATTGCATACTAAAATCTTTTGGCATGAGCATCGCGAAATTCTGAACAAAAGCTTTTATTACATAGTTTTTTTTTTGTAATGCAGCGCAGTTGGTACAATCCTTTCTAGCTAATAAACATTGAATGTTCTTAAAGCTATTAAAATGGACGTTAGTTCTACAACTTTTTTTTTTATTATTTTACGTCGACTTTTGTGAACCCACGACCTAGAGTTTATGAAGGTGGAATCCGAACCATCTGAGCTTTGGCCTTATTAGGCACTTATAAACAAATACAGAGGTGTCCCAATGACAGATGGCAGATGCCGGGATCGAACCAGGGTTTTCTGATTACGAAGCCGATACTCTACCACATGAGCCACGGCCGCTCCTAGTTCTACGACTAAATATAAAGAATGACATTTTAGATCGTCGAGTGACCTTTGATGCAAGACTGCGCTAAACCGTTTTGACTGCATGGCGGTATGTGCCTCTGTTTCATAAGACTGGTGGTAAAGTCTCAATATCGGCTTTTCAGTTAACGTATTTTTAAGCTATCAAAAGCCTGCATCATTTTCCTTAGAATCGACAGTACTGGTCTTTATGCAGAAGTCACTATTAGGTCTCGCTAACTTTGCATAAGTTCTAACAAATTTGCGAAATTATCCGGATAGCCCAAGAAACTTACAAACATAGCGTAGTGATTTCGGTTCGGAAAATAAGGTAACGACACGCTTTTAGTCCAAATGAGGAAATAATATTCCATTTTCGGCGACATAGCCTAAAAATGTTATCTGCTCTTATAAAAAGTGATCATTCTTCAGATTAAACCCTAATCCATATTGGGAAGCAACTTCGAATGCCCAGACTGTCAAGAATTGATATTATTGGCAAGAATGTATCACGAACCTCGTAAATTTCTGAGAATCTGTACCTTCACGTAACAGAATCCGTTTTTTAAATCCGTGGAACTAAAAATGCATGCACAAAACAATTTGTTACCCAACAGTTTGTTTAATTGATCCCCAATTACAGATTATCCCTTCACCCCACAATTCTAAGATTTGTTTGTCGAAAATGTAACGTTATAACAGAGATAAATGTCACGGAAAGTCGACGGTATGACATGAGCGAAAAAGCCGAAAAGGCTTTTATTTTGAAGAACCAGCAGCACCAATTTAAAACGTACACAGAAAAATATGCAAATTATATAAAATAAGCAGCACAGCCCAGCGAAATAAATGGAAAGTCCGAAGGACCAGATCATAATACCTACATATATTTTGGGTCTCTGAATCAGAATCCAGTGCTCGATTAATCTCATCATGTCTAGGTTAAGGGCAATTGAAGGTCAAATGTAGAGACTTAATTCAATATCAAAGTAAACCACTATGTTTAAACATGTTTGTGGTCGGTAAAACTCAATTCATTGCCGTTTGACTATGGCTGAAAGGAGTCAAGATCAAAAATAAGAAACAAGTATCGATTTCCTCTAGTATATCTATATTTTTGGATCGTTTAAACCAAATGCGGTATCTCTTCCCTAGATGAGGTATACTGAATACTATCAAATTGCAAATTCAAAATAATTTAAGTATTTGTGAATAAGGTGAACTTCAAACCAAATATTGTTTAAAATCACTATCAAATTTTACCTCCTTACTATCGCAGAATTATCTTTCTTATGATATCGAACTATTTTGTTATTAATAGTAACCAAAAGACATGCCACGTAAGAAAATCAATGTTGCATCGTGTGTACCAATTTCTTTCAAAATTGGTGTAGTTATAGACTGATATGAGTAAAACGGCTCCATGTCTTTATTTTACATGACAACTAATCACACGACAAAATATGACATGGACAAATAACCATAAACAAAAATGTCACTGCATTTATTCGTAGAGTAAAACAAGAATGCAAATAATTTTTCGAAATTTCAAAAATTGTCGAAGTTACGCCATTTTTAAAAATTCTTTACTATGAAATGATTTTTACAGGATAAGTGTAGAAAAGGAAGTACTTTAAGATGAAATATTAAGCAGTCTGAAGTTGCTGAAAAATTCCTGAAAAATTGCTGAAAATTGCTAAAAATATATTTATTTCCTTTTTTTCACACGAGGGTATCCAGTTATTATAATCTCATAATATATATCTTTTTCCTTCGAGTTTCACGAGCAATTTAAAAACAAAACTTCATGGAAACGCTAGTCGTTACCGAGATATCGAATTTTTAGTGACGCCGATAAGAATGTACGAATTCCGCGTACAATATTTCCGCCGCATTTATTGCTGTTTATTCTATCTTATTAATATTCATTAACCCTTCCATACCCCACTTCCTTTAAGCATCCGACAAAAACAACAATTTCTGCTATACTTTTAATTTTTTCACTTGAAAAAATTCAAGGATATTCTCTAATCTATCAGAAAGCGATTTCTGTGAATACAAAAATAAATTTTTCATTTTTAACATTGTTTTTAAAAAAAATTAAGTTGTAAATATCGAAACAATTTTTTGTTTTTTAATTTTTTACGTAAAAATTGAACTAGATATTCTTGAGAGGTATATGTTTAAGGAAACAATGCACTATAGTGTAGGTTACAAAAAAGGTATGTATAGTGAAGTGTAGAGGTAAAACAGAGGTATTATTTAATTTTAGTCATATTTATGAATGATAAAAAAAAAAAGGATAAAGGAAAGGAATTATCCCCCGCTTTAATGACATTTTTTAGCCTATTCGCGGGTCGGCTCTCGGGTGGATTGGTCGGACAGACTTTCAAAGACATTACAAGACAATACTTTTTTAGACAAACACAAGGATCACCCACCAAGAGCCAGTCCCCCCATTACTGCGCCTCGTAGAGCGACTTGACCCCTCTGTATCGCATTTGCACGGGGTCTGGAAAAACTACGGAAAACCCAGACAGATACAGTCGACGAACTACTTTATCCCACTCAGCAATCGGCCTGCTATCTTTGCCGTAGCGGGCGCAACGCTCGTTTTTTTTTATTTTTCACAGTCACCCTTCCAAGTATGGATCCCTATCAGGAACCTTTCACTTGAAAGAGCGACTGTGCGTCGCACCGACCACAGGGCAATTGCTGTTGGTATATTTATGAATGAATTATAATGGAAAATATTAAGTTCAGATTAACTATTACAAAAAAATTACATCTGCTCTTGTTGCATGACGCAATCGACACACGGATATTTAGTCTTTTGATCGGTAGGACGAGGACAACATGGCAAAGTACTTTCACAGCCAAACGTGGATTCGGTTCTCGTCGATACACTCATCTTCACTTCTTTCCCTGCCGGCATTCAGCATCGCTTTTTTTTGAAGCCTCAAATGCGTTCGGAGTGTTAGCGTGGCTAACCTCGCCGATAACTGTGCCTTTACCAAATACATCGATATATTCTTTACACACGTTTTTCCGTACATGTTCAAGTTTTGTGCAGGAAACTTGCACATGAAAAGAATGCAAGCATTTACGATCGCCTGATCAAGCATACTGAAAAAAATCGCAATGGCCAGCACTGACATTGTCTTGACTCAGTGCAATTATGGCACAGCTGATCAAAACTGTCGGTGCCTCCTTTCGTTTTGTTGTGGTACGGATGCTGGCTACGCACATAATAGCACGTGTAACATTGACAATACTTACCTTTGTAAGATCGACAAGACACACACACCGAAGGGCCCGATTCGGCGTCGTACATAGATTGCACTCGTGCTACAACTTACGCGGGGAACCGTGGGTTCCTCTAGCTGCAAGGCCAAACGGTCAAGAAAGGAATGTGCCACGCCGAAGCTCGAAGTAAAACAATCCATAAGATTGTGCTCACACGCGCACACAATAGTACACGTGCACCGAATCGCCGAGGTCACGAATAGGTCAAAGGGGTGAGCGATTCGTGGAAGATGACACGTGACAAAACAAGTGCAGGTGTCCATCGCCCCGCGCACGTAACTAAGCACATAGCTCGACAAATTCGGTTCAAGACTCGGGAACTTAGAGGCTTCGCGGGACGTTAATCCGCGACTCTCCGCGAATCAACGCCTTTATACAGGACTTAGTTCCTATACACCCGTTAGTTCTGATACTGTACGACCTACAGTTGGTTGGCATTCTTTTCAATAATAATAAAGTTATTATTCTTAAATTCACCGCCATTATTGTTACTTGGGGTGTCGATCCCCTTTATGCGGAAGATCCCAAATAAACGATTCTCAGCTACCGAGAATCCATCTTATAACTCCTGATCCCTGAGAGAAATCAATAAAAATCATAACAGTTGTAATGAAGAATTATGTCTGGTTTTCCGTGGGTGCTTTCTGTCGATTTTGTAGTCCACACATATTTGTTTTTTCCAAACAATTTTGATTTAGGTCTTCCCCGACCCTTCGATTCTAGCAATCGGGTAGATAACGACGCGTTTTCAAGATCGCTTATCTCATCTTATATATTATCGGCTTCGTAGCTCAGGCGGTAGCGTGCTGGACTACGAAGTCGTAGGTCGTGAGTTCGATCCCCGCCTGGGCAATTTTTCGAAATTGTTTTCAGGCAGCAGTTCGCTATGTGTAAGACGAACCACGCTGTCTGTTTGGCATTTTCGAGGTATTGTCTTCAGGCGGAAATCGAGCCATGGCCAATGCTGTACTTAATGTGGGTTTCTGCAGTTTCCTACATTCTCGACAAATGTGAGTATGGCGCCATCTAAGACGACCTGCAGCTCTCGCAATGGTACTCACCTGTACCCGGACAAGCTCCCTGAGAGCTTTTGGGACACCTCGATCGAGGTGGAAGGTTGAGGGTAAAAAATAAAAAAATAAAAAAATAAAAAAAAATAAAATAAAATAAAAAAAAAAATATATATATATTATTATCTCATCTTCTGAGCTACATTCTTCCTTATATTCGTGTATCTCGGACAAATAATTTTCTTCATCATTCACGTCGTCGCCAAAAGGATCGGATTTATTTTCCTCAATTTGTTCGTGCACAAATTAATCAAACCTTTAAATCTTGCACATCATTTTGATGATTTTGGTATACAAGCTAAGTGGATTTCCTCTCCCACATCCCACGGCAAAAGTAAATTTTTGTACGGTGAAAAGAATACCCGCTCGTACCAGTTTATAGCGTCCAGTAAATGATCCAATTATGACCCCGCGTGCACTATATGATTGGACTGAAGCCGCTATATCAAAAATAAAATTTATTTTTTCAAGTATTAAAGACTTCCGCAGACACGACGGCAATCTTAAAATGAGACTTTCCAAAAACAAACAAATTCTAGGAACACGAGGATATCATTCCTTTGTACCGACTAATCAAAGCAAAATTCACCGCTAGAAAATTTCATATATGATTAATTCGAAGTTACTTATTTATTTATTTTTTATTTAAAAAAAAAATTTTTTAAAATACTCCATATCTTGTTTACCTCCCCGTGGTGAGCATCGGGTAACGCTAAATATATCTTGATAGATAAAGAACGCGATACTAATTTGTTTAAAATGTGGTTCTATTATATTTGGTTTTGAAAATCGGCATTCGAGGATGAAGGTATTCCCTTGGATATTGACTTTTATTGAGTTGACAAATGATGTATAATATCTAAAAAATAAGTTTTTTTAATGAATATTAATAAGATAGAAAACACTGCAATAAATGCGGCGGAAGCACTGCACGTGGAGCTTACGCCCTCCTAGCGGCAAATTAAAAATTCGATATCTCGGGAACGACTAGAAACTTCATCAACTTTTTTTTTAATTGCTCATGAAACTGTAATGAGAAAAATGTATATCGTGAAATTATAATAACTAGATGCCATCGTAGCGAAAAAAATAAAATAAATCTTTTTACAGCAATTTTTCAGCAACTTCAGATGGCTTAATATTTCATCATAAAGTACTTCTTTTTGTACACTTACCACACAAAAATCGTTTGAAACGGTCCTAAACTCTCCGACATTGTAGGGTATTTTTTTAAGAAACGATATTTACCAAAAATCAGATTTTTATTTTACTACCTTTCCGAAATAAATAATCGACAAAAAGAAGAATATCAAATTGAAGATATTTATATCCGTGTATCAGAGTGCAGTAAACTAAGGAATTCTTCATTATTCGAGAAATATTTACGAAAATCTCTATTTCAGTTATCTTTCAACTTATATAATTTAATCTTTATTAAGCGTGAAAGTGGCTCTGATGTGGATTACTTCACAGAAAATTTAACTGGTTGCAGCTGAGAAAGGAGAATGATTTCACTCATATATTACAGACAAGAAGAACGGTATCAAGGTAAATGGGATGAAAATATATTGGATGGCTACTGTTGGGGTTTAAAATGAGATGTACCATCGACAAAGAGAAAAGTCAAGAGAAATCGGCTTCGCAGATCTTTTGATAATAAAATAGTCCGATACATATAAAAAAGAGTAGGCATCATGCACTAAGTAGGGAGTTATTGTGATTTGAAAACATATTTGGTTTAATGTTTATCTTATTAAAATTAACTCAAGCAGTAGTCGACTGGACTGTAAAGCCGTAAACAGGGAGTTCGATCTCCGGTGGATATCAATTTTACGAAATTGTTTTGACATTAGCAGTGGTACGGTTTCGAATTAAAGTTGACCAAAATGACGAGAAATAATAACAAGCCCTTTAAATTCATACATTAAAAAATTACGGCGTTAAAACGAAGTTATTTAATACATCGTTTACGAAGTCTTTTTTTCAACTGGGCATAATAATAAACTTCGCAGAATCTAAAGCACATAGTTGGGGACTGTAAAACAGTGGGGCACAATAGATCTTACAGGTCAACGTGCGCGGTATCCCCCAAACTAGTATTCTATGCGTTAGGCTATAAAGCAGCATTTGCTGTATCTCGCCCTTTGTACATACAATAATGATCTTTTTTTAACGGAGGGGGGGAAATGCATTAGGCACCACAGGGGGTTGACGGTCCTGGATAACCCCCGCGTATCGGACTCCCTTACCCGTGTTGTTATCGGGAAGGTTTACGACTGAAATTTTAACCTCTCTTGGCCCTCCATAATCCACGCTGCAGACTGCACCAAGCCATTTCGTAATTGCAACAACTCCCAGACCATTGGGTTAGTGGTTCCAGGATCTCGTGTGATTTCAGCAGACGAAATGATCCCAGAAGCACTGCTTTCTGCATTCGGCGATGGAATTTGCATATTGTTGGCAGGGCGGAATTCTTTTGATGTTTTCGAGGAAAGTTCGTCTCATTGCTCCCAGCACTCCAATTACAAGCACGACGAGCTTGATTTCAAATCCTCGATAACACTTTGGAATCTCAACCAGGAGTTCCTGGTAGTTCATCCGTCTTTCATCCTCTTTGCTGACTATGTTTGTCTCTGCCGGTGCAGAGGTCTCGATTATGAGGATGGATCCTCCTCCCTCCATGGGGTGTGAGAAGTGTGGACGAAGGGGTCGGAGATGAACTCGTTACGATAAACAAACGTTTGTAATATTGTAAAATTCTACCTTGCCCTAGAATGTCTGTTTCGGGCAACGGCGTTTCAAAATCATCCATAGCGTCATACTGACAACAATTTCACAATCGCACCTTTTATATACGTTTACATTCGCGCGATAGTGTGAGTAATCAAAATGCGTTTCGTTAAACGGCACAAGTGCACCATGTCGGTGAAAAATGTTGATCCTAAAATGAAAAAACAATCTGCTGAAAAGAGACACGGACCACTGCTACCCTATACCATTCGAGCTATAGTGTGCAGCTCCTCAAATTGTGGAAAGACAAACTTGATTATAAATTGGATCGAGAGTCCCTACGGTATAACTTTGGACAATCTGCACGTTTACTCGAAATCGCTGCATCAACCGAAATATGAGTATCTTCGAACATTTTTTTCACAAGTTCGAGAAATCGAGTATAGCGAGTTTACAGATAAATCGAAATTGCTAGATAACGTGAAACCAAACTCTGTAATAATTTTCGACGACATAGTGTGCGAAAATCAAAACGCGATGCGCAACTACTTTTCAATGGGGCGACATTCAAATATGGATTCTTTCTACCTTTACCAGACTTATTCTCAAATCCCAAAACAGTTGATTCGCGACAATGCCACTTTCATAATTTTATTTCGTCAGGACTTGACAAATCTCAAACATGCGTACAACGAACACGTAAATACCGATATGAGGTTTGCAAATTTTTTAAAATTGTGCAACCTATGTTGGAAAGACAAGTACGGGTTTTTCCTCATCGACGAGGATCGCGAATTGAATAATGGGCGGTACAGAAGAGGATTTAACGAGTTTGCACAAGTCTGAATCATTCAGTTATATTGGTACGTCATGGAAGTTAAACAGCGTCCAATTGCTCCTGCCGAAGCTGTTAGAAAGAAACATGATCGACTCAAGAAATTAAATATGAAAAGAGCTGAAGTATGCGACTACGAATTTCGGATAATTTCAGAACCTTTAAAGACTTATAAAAAAGGAATTTCCAACCTACAAGTTTTAATTGGAAAATGAAGGTGATTTATGTTACATTCATGAAGATGATATTTCACGTGAATTTCATAAACCAAAAAAGCGGAGAAATGTAACATTTTCAACAACATTGCCACCCATCTAAAATTCTGCAGAATGAAACTATGGACGCGTCATGCTTCGAAGAAACTATGAGATCAAATCAGGAGAAGAGGAACCTTTCGAGGAGGGATATGATTCGGAAGTGTTCCAAGAAGCACAACAGCAAGAAGAAGAACCAGAAGATATGGATACTATTCAGAGAGAAATTGACGATTCATTTGAAAAGTATGAGGAATGGGGACCGGTAGGACGAGCCTGTATGAAGAAATTATACAGAGATACTTTAAGATCGATAGATCGCACTTACGGACCGCGATCACAGAATCGTCCGATTAATTTACGACCTACCCGCTTCAACTTGTCCGGAGCGGGTGTTAAAAGCGTCACGGGATATACAATAGACTTTGTGCACTGGGAAGATCCCAACGAACTGGTTGATCGGCTTAAAATTAGATTATTGGTTGCTAGTCGTAGAGCGGGAAATATCGGATTGGATAAGGAAATTTGGTCTATAATTGAGGAACTGGAAGAGGTGGGTATAGTTATAAATAGCGACAATTTCATTATTTAAGTCAGTAAGAAAAACTGCTTCACCTAAAACATTTTCCAATAAGCAACACAATGAGTACCTCCAGATTTTCGAGTTCCTAGGTTGACAATTCCCATTTCATATTTTTCCGAAAAATTAGATAGCTCGTCCCGATTAAAGATGTCTCGAAAATAATGTAATATAAAATAATGTAAATAATTTTCAATTTACGCACAGCCATAACCAATTCGTTCTCGTTCATTATTTCGGTGTTTTAATGACACGCAAATTTTTTACTTCCGGATTCCTCTTCTTTTGCGCTGTAGGTTTCTTTCTTATATCGTCACCGACAAGCTTCTTTTTCGATACCAGTTCACTTTAAAACTCAGAACCTAGAGTATACTGTAAAAAAAAATTAAATTTTGACTGACGAGTACAGACGCTTTAAAAATTGTGTGAATTGTCAATTACGCTTAACCAGAAAAACTTGTGATTCCATGCTACCGTGTAATCATATGCTCGAATGTGAATTATGTAAATTTGATTATAATGGGTAAGATAGATGTAGTTGCAGAACTTCATAAACCGGCTCGTCGTAATTTTAAACGACGTCGCGTAATTGAGAAAGGGTTCGATGATTTACGGCAGGCTGATTTGGTGGATATGAAAGCGTACTCTCGTTTCAACATGGGAAAAAAGTATTTACTTGTCGTAATTGATGGTTCTTAAAGTACGCGTGGGTCGAACCTGTCTTGACTAAAAGTAGTAAGCACGTAACTCACGCCTTTGAAAACATTTTAAAACAGGGGCACGTGCCTAAAAATTTGCAAACAGACAATGGAAAGGAATTTTTCAATTCTGATTTTAAGGCCCTGATGAACAATTATAAAATGAATCATTACTCAACTATAGTTTTATGAACGCTAGTATCATGGAAAGTTTAAACAGAACACTTAAAGAACAAAAGTGGAAAAAGTTTAGTTTAAATGGAAACTATAAATATTTAGAAATGATTCCCGAATTGGTAAAAGACTACAACAATACAGTTAAGAGAAAGGCTACCGAACTGCTTAAGACAGTTTTTAGCAACATTAAAATTATAGCACCTGGTAAATTTAAAATGGGTGATTTTGTGCGTATTAGCAAATTTAAAAATGTGTTCCCGAAAGGATATACTCCAAATAGGACAACTGAACTTTTTAAAATTATGCATGTTCAACAAAACAAATCCTGTTACATATTTATTGCAAGACGGATAAGGGGAACAGATAGCAGGAGGTTTTTACGAGCATGAAATTTCAAAAACCTCACATCTAGATATTTACCTCGCGGAGAAAGTAATTAAAAGAAAAGGTGATCGAATTTTTATAAAGTGGCTCGGATTTGACAAGTCGCACAACAGCTGGATAAAAAGAAGTGATGCTGTAATTTAGAACCCACTCTTGAAACTTGGTGTTCGCGAATGCACTAGTTGCGAGCCAAAAGGGGCACTTCACGCACCATCTATGCGTGTTCGCTCGAATCACAATGTATGCTCACTAATACCGATACTATTTATAATACTTACAATTTAAATGCGAATTTTGTATTCTGCGCGCTCTAAATTCCTGATATCGTTTTTGCCCACTAGTTGGGGTCTAGTTATCAGTTTAGCTGCTTTACGTTTCCGGTTTTCTTTGGCTTAGACAGAACACACACGCTTTACTTACGCTCGGACGTATTTATATATATATATATATATATATATATATATATATATATATATATATATATATATATATACGTGCGAGCGTAAGTAAAGCACGTGTATATGGATCGCTTCAGATATTTTAGTGATTATGAACATATACCAGAAACTGGACGAAACCTCCTCGACTTCAATCAAGGGGTGCATAAACTTTACACAAAAGGAATAAAAACTGCAATGGAGGTTGTAAATGGTGAACTTAAGAATTATTTAGAGATAAAATTCAAGAAAGTGACATTCGCTCACATTGTCGCGGGGTTATATCGCGCTAAGTGTGTTATAGACCTCACATTAATTACCATTAGACATTAATTGAGGCCATTAATTACACAAAGAAATTTGCGCAGGTATTAAATTGAACAAGCTCATCGTTAAACTTGGACACTAAATCCCGAAATTCAGAAGATGTGTATCGTACTCCACCATGCGTAATAGGGGCGGAAAATCCGCAACGACAGACAAAAACGCGCGATACAAATTAAAGATGGGAACGGGTCAAAATTGTCAAAGATGAGCTCCACAGAAGGGCACCACACTTCGGAGAACGCCGTCAAATAATTATTACGGGAAGGAAACTTCTGTAATCTTGCCGATTTCATACGAAGCCTGGCCAAACGCGAAAATAATCGAAAATTCTTATGTACACATACGGTGCACATAAGAACGTGCGCTCCGGCAGGAAAAGCAGTGGGTGAAGTGAATAAGAAGCTAGAGAACTGCACTTTACGAATTATTGAATACAACTGAGACTCCGGGGTACCTCCTCCACTCATATCAGCTAAACCTGTCTGGTTCGACGATTCCTTTCCAAAATATTATTTTTCACTGATTTCAAAATCAGATTTTCCAAAAACTCGACATGTCTAAGAACTTTTTATTCTTTCCTTTCTTCTCGCACTTTTCACTAGGCTCTTTACTGTACCACCACTCAATAAATATTGACCAGCTGCAGAACTTTCACATTCCTCACTACAGTTTTCAATATCGGAGCAAGATGATGAAAGATTTTTAGGAATTTCAGGGGATGAAGCATTTTGCACCACGTCTCTATCGCCATTTGAAAGAAGGAGATGCTCGACCATCGGAGGTTTGTCGGAAGTGTGGTCGCATTTTTTAGGCTGCACATACGCTACGGACAGATGTGTTTTGTTTGCGGTCTCCAAGTATATTGTTGGGAAGAATTCGATAATGCAATGGAGCAACTCATGAAATGGGGTGCACATACGCTACGGATAGATTTAGATCCCTGCTGCTTAAACCATGGACCGAAGGAATTTCCTTTTAGCTGTTGGCTGACTGGCTCGGGTGAAGTAGTACGTCTCTTTCGAACCCGTCCTTGCAGCACGTTGCACTTTGGAGTGCCATTTCGATTTAAGACTTGCCGTTTTAATGTAAGGTTTTATTACGTCTGCACTCCATTTCTTAAAGTCGCTTTTCAACGAACCCGTGGGAATAACTTTGACTACGGGTTCCGGAACTAGTTCTTCCGGCTGTTCGACAGTGTAATAATTGTCGTGATAACCCGTTTATCTGAAAATGTATCCCGCAACGCGTTAATACTAATAATTTGTCATTTTGAACCAAAAATAAAATAAAATATTCAGGATTTTTTTCTTATCGCTAAAAATTAATAATAAGAAAATTACTCTTCAATCGAAAACCAGTACGATACACATAATGTGCTAGATTTATATTTTCATTTGAGACGGCCGATTTAGGTGAAATCACGTACAACATCAGAACATGAACCCAAAACACAGGGACACGCAAAGCAGCTTTATTCAACTAATTTAATTTTGTTTGCAAACAAATGTTCATGAATGTATATAGAAGAAAAAAAATAAAACGTTTTAAAAATGCATACTAATGAAATTGCATATCGTAAAATTTCATGTTATACTTACAACATTCAAAACTAATTATACGTCCCGTAAAATGTTATTTTGACGCGGGAAAGTGTTTTACTGGTTGATCTTACTCGATGTTTTACTGTAATATAACTTAACTTAGGTAAGTTCGTTTAATTATACAATTATACGCTTATGAATTACTTTTTAAATATTCTAATAGTTTAAACTTGCATATATGTATACTAATGTAAAGTTAAATTACTTACGATACACTTGATTTCGTTCGTCTGCGGTTAGTTCCGAAGACCAAGACGCCATTCCTGCATGAGGTGAGTTTTGAGCTACGAACTCATTAACGCCTGGAACTTCATAATATGCAACTAAAACACATGTTATAACGCTACACAATATTCGTATGGTAATAAATTAGATCACTCACTTTGTTCCGGCCATAAATCTGGAGACGCTCTATCTAGTTTTTCAAGACTTATCAAATTTTCATCAACAATAGGAATAACTAAAATAAAGTAATTCTCCATTATATTGATGAAATACAATTTCTATTACAATATACATCGTTTATAAACATTATCAGCGAAATATATATATTATTGAATAAGCAATTTCAATTGCAAATACTTCTTTGTACTATTTATAAATAATGTTTACTTTCATTTTCATGTACTTAAATATATTTTATATTTATGTTTTGAAGAGACATACAAATTTTGATACTGGGAAATTTTGTATAGTGCTGATGCGAAAGCAAATAGTCCGTCGCCCATAAGTGTAAAAAATGTTCGAACATCTATCGAACTAGTTGCCATCGCGATAATCTATTTAATGAGCGATCCAGCAAAGAAGAATACGGCACCGCGTTCATGGGACTACCTATAAAAAATGCGTTGGGATTAATACCGGTAAGTCATCGTTATCCTATGTTATTGGACTCAATGGCCGTGAGTTCAAGACAGACTCAACCTAGCATAACAGCGTGATGAGTTCCTCGAACGTGGGCGCGTGGTTCTCGAGGATGAGTTTCAAGTGGTGTCTAACACTTTTCACACCGGCCGCCCACAGACCTCCAAAAAGCGAGCAGGGCGCGGGAGGTAAAAAACGCCAAGTTATCGTATCCTTGAGTAACATGACTCCGAGATCATCACAACGTATTGCATCATGGAAGGCGGGATTTAGCTCATTGCTTGTTTCAAAAAAGTTAGTGCCGCAGACGCTCTAAAATACGGGATTCTAGCGGTACGTCGTTGGCGATTGCATAATATGGTGTTTGTACCACACCCCAAGGGGGCCATGAATCCAGAGATCACAGGATATCAAATCACGTGCAAACATACCACGTAATGCCAAATCTGCCCGATTCTTCGAGCTTCGTAGGTGGCGTCAATGCACATCTGGCAGAGTTGTCTGCATTTCGAAAACCCTATTTGCGACAAAGATCTTCCATCGCGTAGGATAATCATTGCGCCAATGAAGAACAATAGGCATTTGTCCAGCAAAAGAGGGGCAATTGAGCACATTGTTTAACTTGCCGTACAAATACTATTAGTCGCGTCAATAATGCAACAGCGAATAACTCAAGACGTGTAGTCGTAAGTTGATGAACGGGTGCGACTTTGGTACGGCTTGCCAAAAGTAAAACCTGATGCTCCTGATTTGTCCCGATGACTCGGATATATATTGAGCGGGATATACCATGCTCGACGCATCGGAGAACCCGTGCAATTCGTAGCACACCAGAAAATCATTAAGACAGGTTAAGCCGTAATAAGAACGATTCCAGTTGAGGTAAAGCTCATTTGATAAAGGTGAATCCCAATCAAGTTGAGACAACCATAACTCTTGCGTGAAAATGTTTGCCATTATAGCGACAGATGACATCCAAACAAGTGGATGCTAAAGCTTAGCAATAAGTGAGAGCAGGACCTCGCATTGAATTCCAAACAATTCCCAATATTTTAATGCCTTCCTATTCTTATAATGGTTTCTCCTATGCTAAACCGTGCTCAGCTATATCAATATCAGCAAGTAGCGTCGGTGAATTGCTAGCCCACTTTCGCAGTTTCAATTCACCTTTATTCAGTGAGGTGAAAAGCTCATTTCGAACATACCGAGTTATGGGTAAATCATGCGGCGAATGAGCAGTCGTCCACATAAATGTACCATCCGATACGCTGCCATGCAATTTTCGTATTGCGTCAATAGCCGTATCTATAATAATAATTGAATCGAAATAATTCTCGAATGAGTCTCATTTGCTAAAGTCGCCTGAAAATCGTGGCAATTGTATGCGTGGCAGATGAATGTAGACTGGAGCCTGGATGATGGAAGAGACAATGGTGCAAGCGTGACGTTGGCGGGTATAGGGTTCCGATGAAGAGCATGCAATGTGGTTATAGCGTTTAGATAAAACAGCTGTTCCGTTGAACATCGATCTTCTCGAAAATAGCGATCTTGACGTTCACTGGTCGTAGACAAATAGTTTAATATGGCTTGGCAGGCTTTGCACTCACGCCAGAAACCTTCTAAATAATCGAGACAAGATCCGGCCCGGATAAGGGAGTTTCTCCGAAACGTATCGATGGATTTTTATAAACGACAGCGCATTTTCTTCAGTATTTCTGAAAGTTTAACACGAAAAATAATTGAATATGAAACAAAAAAATTTCGAGCTTAAAAATGCTTAATAATGTTTTTTTCGAAATTTTTAACCCAAAAAACGGCAAATTAAATGGTAGACATTAATCAAACTTACAACTTTTTAATAATTTATGAGAATTTATTTATACAACATTACTTTTGAAAATACAACACGTTATATTAATGATAATTAAGCACATTTCTAACTGCTTTAAGATTTTTTTCGTGCTTGTAAATCTGCAAATATATTTATCGCTTTATTCAAATCTATATTTTTTATTGCATCATTTTCTGTCGTCAGGAGAGACGAGTCGCCTAATCTTTCTTGAGACATACTATTTCGTAGATGATTTTTTTTTATTTTCAATTTGGAAAATGACCACTCTGCATTCACTCTAGACACCGGCAATTTCAAGAACAACATTAAAGCTGTAATTACATTCGGGAAACTTCTAGCTCCTGTTGATTTTAAAATAAGTAAATATTCTAAAAATTTTAAAATACTGTCAATTTCTTTCATATCATCATGTAGGAGCCTATTATTTCGAAGTGTTGCAAGCTCGAAACAAAAATCAAGACTCAGCTCTTTATGATAGAATGTTTGCAAATTTGATCCTTTTACTAAAATCTCTTCAGTTTTTAAGTACACAAATACAGATGGATGAATAAAACTAAATTTATCATTTACGTATAGTAGCAATTTGAAACGTAATGATAGCCGTGTCGTCATAATGTCAAAATGCTTTTTGACTTTAGATTGCCTTTTTGACGGAATTTCGGGTTTAACATTCTACATCTTGGCAATTTTTTTAGCTTCCTTTTTATATCCAGTATAGTTGTTTCGTGATGCAGTAATCTTATATGATTCTTCGAAAATTTTCAGTGTTGGTTAGTAGTTAAGTGGTGGATTATATCATTCCAATATAACATGCGTAATTTTACACACGACATGAGCTAATCTTAACTGAGTTTCTGCATAAGTAGCATTTTCTCCCAGTCTAAGCATATCATTTCAAGAATATTGCTGATTCTACACGCATATCAGTACCAGATTAAGACCTACGCGCCGCAGATATATGCTTAAGGCCCGAGGAATCAAGGGGCCTCCATGCCCAAGTATTTAAAACATAAAATTTGTATTTTATTCTTTTAATAGGACTCACGCCTGAATAATCAGTTATGGGGCATTCCAAGTGAAATCACCTACGTTTTTGGAGTCGGTTCCAGATTTTGTTTTACGTTAGAATACTTGTAGCAGATGCAAAGATAAGGCTTTCTGCCAAGTTGTAGCTTAAAATATTAATTTGTTTAAAAGTTATTGCAAAAAGAATGCCCGAAAAAATTGAAATCAAATATTTTTTAATCGATCATAACGTGAAAATTATAATTGATAAAGATAAACTTCTAAAACCAAAAATATCGAAAAAGACCTAAACTTTTAAGTGGTATAAAATAAATAAACAACTTTTTATTATTTATAACAATTTTAGTCAATTTTTTCATTAAAAGTCCATTTTCTCTGTAAGAAGATGATGATCATGATTTTTTTTTGGGATCTGAATAAAAAACCATCAACCTTCCTTCATGCTGTATCCAAGCTTAGGGCTGGCCGATAAGTATAATTCTATAAATAATTTATAATTTTAGTATGACACTTTCATGATTTTCCACTCGACGCCGAGTGTCATTTTTTGCTACTTCACACGTGAAAAGTGAATACAATGGTCTTATTGGGGGAAGGTCCCGAAAATTATTTTTTTCGATGATTTGAAAATTTGTGTACTTGTTCTAGAACATCTCAAGGATGTCTCCTTAAAGCGTATTTTCGACCGCATGTATACGCTCGGTTTTGTAGCTCGCGGCAGCTTTAAATTTCGCGTTTTTCTCGAAACACCATTTTTTCATACTGCTTACACGATAACTCAAAAAATAATCTTCTTCAAACATCTGGCTATACTCCAAACCTATGGTTGGGATTTTTAATGCAAATTACGGAATTTATTCAAACACATTAATTAACCAAAAACGTTCAATTTTTAAAAATCTCTCTCATTTTTGTAGAAATTACTTTTTTTGGTTTTATATGTTTGGAGTATTAAAAATAATGTTACTAACAAAACCTCTTTTGATTTTTTGTTACAGATAAAAAATAAAGCCGTAATCCTGCAAGCAAATTTCAAAAACACTCGAGTTTCACGCAGTATAGCGCCGCCTTTTTGGGAGTTAAAAACAAAAAAAAAATCATATCGTATACTAAGGATGTATCTAACTTACAATAAAAAATTGTAAACAAAAAAAAAACAACACTTCTTCACCTAAAAAAAAATTTATTGAAAATCTACCTGTCGCGCACCCCCCCCCCCCCCCCCCCACGCACTGTAGGTCTGGCGAGGGTGCAGTTACGCCAGTGTTGTCCTTTGTCCTTTTTTGTCCTACTTATCTCATACTGCCAGCAAACAAAACATAAGATGTAGTAGTTTCCTTGGATACTATGACTTGTTATTCCTATTCGACATTGAAAAAACCTTGATCCTAACTTATTGGAGCTCAAAAGATCCTGGGTTCGTGTCATCGTTTTCAAAATTATGTTGCGGGATAATTATCCTGTCCCATTAATTGAGGATCATTTAGACAGTCTACGCAGTAAATGATTTTTCATACTCCCCGATCTGAGGGACAGGTTTTATCACATTGACGTACAACCGAATGCGATAAAGTATACTAATTTTATAACCCCTCTTCGCAAATACGAATTCTTGAAAATGCCGTTTGGGTTAAAAACGCTAAATTTCAAAGGTTCGTAAATGCTGTTTTTTCGGGACTTGTTAGATCGGGAGACGTAGTCATTTATTTAGATGACATTTTATTTGCCACGGAAACAATAGAAGAACATTAGGAAATTTGGCAAAGAGTATTTTCACTTATGGTGGATAACAAACTTGAAATGAAACTTGATAAGTGTAAATGTTTGAGCACGAAATTGAATACCTTGACTACATAATCCCACCCAGTGGTGTAAGCCCTACTAATCACGGTATAGAAGCCGTTGTAAACTTCCCCGTTACATAGAATGTTCGCGAAGTTCAATGCTTTTTGGGATTATGTGCCTACTTTCGAAAATTCGTGGGTGGGTTCTTAATAATTTGTACGACCTTTTACGAAAAAATCCAGAGTTTTCGCAGAGAGCACTTCGATGCTAGTAAACTAAATTACGCTGTTGTTTTGCTTCAAAAGATGAGAGATGGATTTTTTCATCCAATCTCCTACTTTTCAAAACCCACCAAAGACGCCGAATCTAGGTATCACCGTTTTGAACTCGAAGTCCTAGCCATCATTTATGCTTTGAGACGATTTCGGGTGTATCTTCAGGGGATACAGTTTAAAATCATTACTGATGGCAATGCTGTGAAACAGACTCTAGATAAAAGGGACATTAATCCACGAATCGAAAGATGGTCTAACGAACTCGAGGGATATGACAAAATTCTGGAATATCGGGAAGGGAAGAAAATACAACATGTCGACGCTTTAAGTGAAATGGTTAATGTCATGATTGTTGAAGAGAACACTTTCGAGTCAAATTTGGTAATAAGTCGAAGTCTTGACACTAAATAAAATACCATGATGAATTGGGGCATTTTAGGTTTAAGAAAACGCACTTTGCGATATTGAGGAATTGCTGGTTCCCAAAACTGAGTATGCGAATAAAAATTTATGTTCCGAATGGTTTGAAGTGCGTAGCGTTCACTCCTACAACGGGAAAGGGAGAAGAGTATCTAAACCCAATTCCGATTGCTTTAAACAATGTCGCACATAGTGCTACCGGTACAATCCCTAGCATGATATCATTTGGAGTGAATCAACATGGAAAAGTCATTGATGAAATGGCTTAAAATTTAGAACAAATTAAACATGGTGAGCGGTTGCGAAAACTCAAATGGACCAGAAATAAAGAGAGCGAAAATATTAAGCAGTCTCAAATGTGCAATAAAAAGTATTTTTATACGAAGCGTAAAGACCCGCATAAATATATAGTGAGCGACTTAGTCACGGTAAAGAATTTTCACTCAACCGTCGGTGTAGCTAGAAAGTTGATACCAAAATATAGAGGCCCGTATAGAATCACGAAAGTTTTGCGGAACGATAGGTATGTTTTAGAGGATGTGGAAAATTTTCAGGTGACTCCAAAGCCGTATATCGGGACGTTGAAGGCTGATATGAAGCCATGGCATACCAAATTTATCGCACTGCTTTGTGAGCCTTATCCACACACCAACATGTAAAGGATTTGTATTTAGTTATTTTCATTTAATTAGTTAGCTATTGATGCGTGCTAGTTCGGATTGAACTTTGGTCAGGGCGACCGAATTATAATATTCATTGCGAATCATGAAAATATTTCTTTAACGGTCTTTATAGCCGTCTGAAATAGCTACTGTATCACAAATAATGTCATCAAAACAGACAACATATTTATACATGTAAATATATTACACCGAGCAATTATATATTGAAAAATCAGAATAAAAGTGTTGTAGTACGTACCGTCAGATTCTATTTCAGGAGCATTCATCATCGTACAGTTTAAATTATGTTTTTCCTAACAAGAATAGATTTCTTTTGATTCTATCGTAGAGTCTCAATACAGCTTCTATTCATAATTCGATTGATCTGTATCCAATAATGAGGTATAATTTTGGTGACTTTTTATTTTATTTGTCAATACGACTTGTTGCTCAAGAGAATATACATTATCAATATTTCGAAGACGTTGTTGTTCAAGATCCCTTACGACCCCGAGATGAAGCTGATTTCTGAAAAAATTATATTTTCTTGTTCATGATATTTAAATAACAAGAAGTATACATAATAATATATAGAGTATAGTAGTCAGTTTCGGTGCTATATAAAATTTATAATTTAGATATGTAAATGCGTGCACATTTCGTTTCACCACTTTATCCATCCCTATCACCCATACCGTAATAACGATCACTGTCGTGGGGTACATGGGGAATTTCATTCGAAGAGATACACCATAGAAACATTTTTTTCTCATCCCCAACGGAGAATTCGTTTCTACCGAATAAAAGGGGGCCGGGAGGGGGGCGGATGAATCCGATAAAGACATTTTGAATAATAAATTGGCGACGGAGATTTAATGTTATTATATAAATTCACACAAGTTCGGTTATGTCTGTCAACGTTAGCATTAGACAATCACGCATGTACATGGCACCGGGAATAAAGTTGAAATAGGGACTGACATAGCACTTTTTTCCCTGTTCAGCGGGAAGAAAATACGAATTGTACGCTAGGGGATGAGAAAACCGTTTCTTTTACCCTCCTAAAATTTACAGAATCAATTATTGCCTTATTAAAATAATAAAGTAAATTTTGATGTTCAAATCTGAAAGAGTAAAATGACTAAGTTTATAAAGTGTATAAATTTTCAAATTACAAATTTTGAAGATTAAAAATTAAAAGTCTGTCATCGCTAAAAATGTGAAAAGATGCGATCGAAAAGAATCTGGCGATGAAATGTTCTGCAATTGGCGCGGTTATGAATTCCAACATTGAATAGCAGTGATCCAGAATGAATAAGCAAAAATGTTTGTACGGGGAGTTGGTAGCATGTATCGGGAAGATTGAATACGTGATGAACGGCCGATGATGAACTTCCGGACGCCAATAAATAATAATAACTAAAATGCTATGTGGAGATAATTTGACGTCAAGAAGAAGATACTCCGGGTCATTTATAGAAGCATTATTTGAACTTTCCAGAACCCAGTATGCTAGCGATTTGTGAAGGTAGCATGCAACTCAACCACCTTGCATATAGCGAGAATTCCCATCTGTTCTAAGTGCTCGATCATTACGTAATAGATTGTAATCGGGGATCGATACACAAGATGACTCGATATCTGAAGTGAGTCACGATTCAGCAAGCGCAAGAGTATGGGTAGCTATCCGGAAGCTCACATTCGACATCGTGAAGATGAGCTCGAAGCGAATTAATATTAACACAAGAAATTTTAAAAATTAAAGAAGAATTACGCGCGGACGAAATATTAGCTGGATCAGGGGTTGACGGTGCACCGCAGATATTACATAAATTTGGAGCAAATTGTCAAGCGATTTGACTTAGATGTTACTCAGTCGCAATAATGATTTCGCTAAATCGCGCATCTTTTTGCATGAAAATGCTGCCATTTCTGGTCCATGCACGTTTAAAATCCGCGTTTTTTGATGCCTGCTTGGCTTTTTTAAGAAGAGTGTCGTATACGAGGTGAGAAATTCGTTGACGTAAATCGTATTCGGAGCCATTGGGCTATTGACCAATTTCGGGAATATGTCCTGAGCAGCGATTTTGCCCACTTTTCGCTTATTTTCAATTATGAAGTTGCGGACTCTGACGGATATGAAGTCTGCTTTTATAGCGTAAGTAATGCTGCGAGGCCGAGGGTGCGCTAGTATCCACCGGGCGCTTGTATACAAAATTTTATGACTTGTAACATATCATCAAAAAGTCCCGGGACTTTTAAAAATGTCAACACCGGGACTTTTAAAAATGTCAAAACGCGCAACACAATATCACTGTGTGGCAGGTCACACGCATTTGGATTACCGGTAATTATTATTTAGGTGGTCGGCTGTGCGATTGTTTTTTTAGATCCTGGACATCAGATGCAATTGCCTCCCAAACGGCAGTATTTTGTTGGATAGACGCATTTAAATTCGCAATGTCTTGTCGTGGATCATTAATCGCTTGCATTAAGCAAGCGAATTGTTGGTCGTTAGTAAGATTAGCCGGCACCGGAGCAGGCGATGTGGAAGAGGCGGTGGGGACAGAGACAGTCGGTCTCGGTTGGGACGCGGTGGGGAACGGCATATTCGATGAAATTACGATCCCGCGAGGAGAAGACGACGGGGGAGGGAAACAACTCGCATGCGAAGAGAGAATCGGAGACGCGGATGACGTCAATAAATAAGCGAATGGGCGCACACAACAAACCAAGTTAGGCTTAAATTTTATGCAACCTTTTGCACACGAGCAATGGAATGAAAAATTGCAAACCGTACAAACGAATCGATGATCAACGACCTGTTTATGACATTTAGCGCATATAGAAGCTGCACTCAATTCCGCGGTTTTCCGTTTCCTCTGGTACAACATTAAGCGCGCATACCTTAGGTAAGTTCACTAATTTGTCAGACTTGCTGGTTTCTGTAGACGATTCGTAAAAGATTTTTCATTAATAAACTGGCTTCGTGGCTCATGTCCGTAAGTCGTCAGCTCTCGCAAAATCTCACGATTAAGAAAAATATGGGAAAAATTAAGTAAAAAGGCCGATATTCCGCCTGTTAATTAATAATTAAAAAAAAAATTAATCGCGAAACCACTTTACGATGTAATAAAAACGTCCGTGTTCAAAGGACCCGCACAAAATGGCTTGAAGTTGGACTTCACTAAAAATATCTGAATTTTTTATATATCTTCGATTATTTATGACTTCGTGATCAAAAGTTAGTGGTCGCAAGACCACAAATTAACAGTTTTCGAGATATCGAGGTCAGAAAGTCGCGAATCAATCCTACGGAACACTAATGAGCGCGCAAGATTTAAAGAAAATGTGCTGCGCAAAACATTGAGATAAGTCTCACAGCAAACGAACGGTATTATAACTCGAAACACAAACCACCAACGATGTGTCCAAAAGACGATTATGTAATGATCAAAAATGTATGTACTACGATTGTCGTGAATAAGAAACTTATACCAATATTTAGAGGATCATATGTTGTGGAAGAGGTCTTTGACAATTATAGGTACACAGTTACTGATAGATGGGTTTCAGTTGACGCAAAGACCATATCGATGGGTTGTGGGATCGGATCAAATGAAATATTGGATTCGTTACATATGGTTATATATTTACCGATTTATTGTTTTTAAGTTTTATTAATAACGGAGGCGGTCAGTTTGTCAGTATGGACCAGTCGTCGGACGATAAGAACGAGGGTGAATATCTCTATAATGTTTATATTATTTATGGTGAGACATTCGTGTATGCGTGTATGTGTGGGTAACGAAGCGTATGTAACAATTTGCGTCTTGCATTGTCGCTCGATATATGTAATACTCTAAATAAACTATATTCTAGTTTCAGAATCTGTTAGTTGAATAGTTTCGTACACCTACAATATAGCATTGCAAACAATAATAGTATCCTAACCACGCATGGATACTTCATCAAAGATTTCAATTTACCAAAAATAAATAATGATTTATTCTCTAGTAATATGAATGATATCCATAATACTAAATACACGCATGATGGTGTTGAGAACATCGCGGATTCGCTGACATATACTCAAAGAAATGTATTCAATGATTTAGTTAACTCTATAAATAATAAAAATACTGATAAAGTTTCTTTATTGATGGATCAGGAGAAGGTGACAAGAGTTATTTACATAATACACTAATTACCCATTTTCAACACAAAAACACCAGTTTTCTTCTAGTAGCATGGACTGGAATTGTGGCAACTCTATTGGAGAATGGAAAAACTGTTCATACGACCTTTAAACTTCCTTTGAACATTGCTGAGAATACCACATGCAACGTTAAACCGAATTCCTCATATGGTTTATATTTAAATGATGAAATTACAGTGGTTTCCAAGTATGCAATTGAAGCTGTAGATAAATTGTTTCAAGATTTATGTGCGAATGAAAAACCATTAATCATTTTAATCTCCGATCACTTTAGACAAACTTTACTAATTGTTTGACACGGTAGTAGAACGCAAATAATTGAAAACTGTATTAAAACACGCAAGCTACGGATACAGTTTCGATAAATAGCCCTGCATGAAAATAAACGTGTAGTAAATTGTGAACAATCATTTAAAGAGTGGCTTCGAAAAGTAGGCGACGGAATTTTTTAAGCTGAATTTTAACAAAAAAATATTGCAATTAAAATACCACAACATATGTTATCTACCGGTGATATTGTTAGGAAAATATTCGGACAAAATTAATTTTTTTCACTGAAGATATAAAGAACAAAATTATTTTATCTCCAAAACATTCCGATATAATGGAAGTTAATGATGAAATTCTTTGACTCTTAGAGTGTGATGAAAAAGAGTATATCAGTATAGATTCTGCAGCAGATGATAATAATGAAAATTGTGATATAACATTGCCATTAGAATTTTTACATTCGTTGAGACCGAATGGTCTCCCACCACATCAAATGAGTTATGTTGCAGTAGAATATTAATTGTTAAGGATACTGGTAAATATAGTGAAGAACTAATTGTGTCCCCTCGAATAAACTTATCACTGTTTGAAAAAGAAATACAATTCAATATGTCGGAAAGAAGCGGCGAGATGATCGTGCGGGCCGTGCGGTCAGTTCGTAGTTCGAATGGTTCGGAGTTCGAATCCCCTTTGTGTGTTTGAAATAATCAAGAAACTTTGCTGGGCGAAGGTACGAATTTGGGACCGCTGACGACCACCGTCGGTAGTTGTCGGTACCGTCAGCATCTAATCCGCAGTCGTTACGTTGTGGGTCTTATCTCGGATAAAGATGGGATAATCCCCACGACACGCTCTTTACGGCACAGATCGCCAAATCTGCTGGTGGTACCGATATTGGGGCAGGGGTACTGGCTCTGGGTGGGTCTATTCCTTGTAACTGTCCTTGTGTGGTCTGTGATGTCCGAACCGTTCTACCCGGGAGCCGACCCGCGAATAGACAAATCGGCTTTAAAGCAGGAGAAATACATGGTCCTTCAAATTTGTCGGGAAAACATTAGATTAGTTTGCGCAATGGCAATAAATAAATCTAAAGGAAAATTTTTCGATAAAGTAGGAGTATTTCCTCCGTCACCAACATTCAGTCAATTGGGTGCGGCATTTTCAAGATGCACTTCGGAACGAAATATAAAAGTATTCATTAACAATAAAAGCAAAGAAACCCCCATAATCATATTGATAACATTTATACGAAAAATATAATCTATACAGGTATATGGACACTATTAAAAAATTGTATCACATATAAAAATAAAAATTCACGAATTCAACATATCTGAAAACAACATAAAAAAATGGAATTACTGCTATGATAAAAGAAACGAATTTATAACTAATATCAATGATTACATATGTATAACCACTTCAAATATATTCAATGGCTTCAATTAAAATATATTATGGATGCAGCAGATGTATCAATAATGTATATATTAAATTCGCAACTGTTTGGCAACTTTTGTTATCTGGGAATGACGCGTTTCTCTGCCGGTAACAATATTCGTGAAAAAGAGTACTATAAATTTGCAGCAAAGATGCGGACGTTACTACAATCTGAAAAAAAATACCTTAAAATCACGGCAAATTACGGACGCAAATGTATCAATAATGCATACATTAATGAGGACATTTTTTTCTCCATGCCCTATCAGGACGGGCGACTGCACTTTTACGGTAATTTAACCGAAAAAAATAACCGGTCGAAAACGGCCAAAAAATGACCGTTGTGCAACCATAATTACCGCGAAAAAAACGGACTACGAGGGAAAGGCATATGGTCAGTATTCTTAAAATAACTACAGAATAACCGATAAAAAACCGATCTTCAAGAGCGTCGACCGGTCGTTTCCAGACAAATTACCGCAAAATAACCGACGAAAAACCGCTCTTCCAAAACGTCGATCGGTCGATTCTCGCGAAATTCCCGCAGAATAACCGATGAAAAACCACCATTCCAAAGCGGCGACCGGTCGTTTCTTGCACAATTATCTCAGAATAACCGATGAAAAACTATTGTTCCAATGCGTCGACCGGATGTTTCTAGCGAAATTTATCGTAAATAACCGATTAAAAAGCCGCTCTTCTAGAGCGTCAACCGGTCGTTTCTCCCAAAATGACAGCAGAATAACCGATGAAAAACCGTTCTTCAGAGCGTTGATCAGTTGTTTCTCGTAAAATTACCGCAGAATAACCGATAAAAAACCGTAGTACCATAGGGTAGATCGGTCGTTTCGGACCAAAATTACCGCAGAATAACCGCTGAAAACCCACTGTCCAAGAGAATATAATAGTTAATAATTATTTTGCGAGAAACGACCGGTCGGCGATCTTGATTAACAGATTTTTAGCGGTTATTCAGCGGTAATTTCGACACGATACGTCCCGACGAACAGCACCCTTCATTCAAATAGAGTTTTCTCGGCCAGCGCTAGGTGGCGTCGAAATCCTCTAGCAAAGTAGCGCCGTAATTCGTATAATAAGCCTGACCGTTCGGGTTTTCACCATGCACGTTTGTGAATTATCTCATTGTGGTACCTGCATACACATTTACTACAGCGACTGAGCAGTTTTGTTAGATCTATAAAAGATGATTATAGATATGATGGATTTCACGTCAAATGTCCAAACAAAAAAAAAATTTTCTCCAATCGAGCCCCAATTTTTTTTATGAGTTGTACTATAGGTTAGTAATTATTCAGGAAAATATTTTTTAATTTTATTAAAAATTGGAGGAGTGGGAGGGGGTGAAAATTTTGAACTTTTTTATGTCACGCGCTACTTTGTGTATTTATCCAACTTAAACAAATAAATACAAAATTTGTTTCAGATATGATTTTGATAGGATTTTTCATGAACTTTCGATTGGTGTAGTCCATTTTGAATTTATTTTTTATTTTGACCAAAATTTTTGAAAATCAAAAATATAATTCAAGTTTTTTCGACTTTGGGCACGTTTTTTTTTTTATATATTTTTAACAGAAAGCTGAGGGTTTTTACTACAAAATACTTGAATTTCAAAATATCGTTTTTTTTTGTTTTCGAGAAATTGAATTATAAAGCTTGCGCGTCACGGCAACTCGAAGCACCAATGCACCGCGCTGCTACGCTAACGACTTTGGATTATTGCCGACAGGTGGCTGAACTCGTGGCATGTTTTCTCATACATGAAACGTTATAATACAGAAATATGGTAGGAAATATGATATTTACTAAATCCCTTTATCACTCATATTGCACTGTGTCTTTTATCATGCGTTAAACTGTAATTATCCATTTATTTGATCTGAAAAGATAATTGTACGTAACTGCACTTTTATTGACATTTGCAAGATATTTTATATATCTTCTTTTTTTTCTTGGGTTTAATTTTTTCATTTATTTTTGTTTTGTTAAAAAATGAATGTTAAGGCAAGAAACGTGTGGAGAAGCAGGTGGATCAACCCACTAAAAAAAAACTATTAAAATAACAGGTTTGATTAGTGTTTCTGAGAGTTTACGAGAGAAATATCCTGAACTTCCAGAAGGTTAAAAAATTTGTACAACGTGAAAGTTTGCACTTAATAACTCTGGAGAACATGGGGATTTCTCCTCTATAGAGGAGAAAATGGGTTGGAGCAGACAATGGCATATAAGCAGTCGCGATAATCTTTTAAAACGAATTGGGATTCTTTTGTTAAATACTCAAAATTGATTTCATCGAGCATTAATTTTACGTTCTCGTGGTACACGCAAACACAAACTGTGTGAGTTCCGCTGCTTCCTGCAAAAACGCAATTTAATAGCCTAAGTTGTATAGTTTAGTTAAGCCTGTTTTTACTGTTGTTTGTTTCTCTTTAAAAACTTCATATATTTCATTCAAATTAGCAAGTAGTAATCGTTTTTGAACATGTTCACGTTTTCCATTAATTTGCTTTATAGACACGAAATCATTCTTCCCTGGCATCAAACGACTTATATCATCACGTTCATAAAAATTGTTTACATCAGCAACAGTCTCATCTGTTGGTAAAGTTTTTCCTATTCTGTTATTTGAGTAGGTCAAAATTCCATGGTCCTTCACCAATTCAACAGCACTTCTTGCTTCTCGCTCAGTTGCATTAAATTCTTTGATTAATTTTGTACGACCCCAGTCTTTCGGTGCAATTGTAAGTAATGTTATTCTTTCAGGCCCAGATTTTGATTCTAGAAACTTTTGTTTTATTTTATTTAGGGTTGTTATTCCTGCTTTTACAATAATCATTATCGCAGCTTTCTAATTCTTGTTTGTTATATCTTGTTGTAACATTAAAATCCGAATCAACATGATCCGTTTCTGACATCAGAAAGAATTTTCTCCTCTATAGGATCAAATACAATTTTTTCATCGGTAGATTGTGAAACTGTTTCTTAATTTGTAGATTGAATTTTGAGTTCTCCAGAGTTATTAAGTGCAAACTTTCACGTTGTACAAATTTTTGAACGTTCTGGAAGTTCAGGATATTTCTCTCGTAAACTTTCAGAAACACTAATCAAACCTGTTATTTTAATAGTTTTTTTTTTTAGTGGGTTGATCCACCTGCTTCTCCACACGTTTCTTGCCTTAACATTCATTTTTTAATAAAACAAAAATAAATGAGAAAATTAAACCCAAGAAAAAAAAAGAAGATATATAAAATATCTTGCGAATGTCAATAAAAGTGCAGTTACGTACAATTATCTTTTCAGATCAAATAAATGGATAATTACAGTTTAACGCATGATAAAAGACACAGTGCAATATGAGTGATAAAGGGATTTAGTAAATATCATATTTCCTACCATATTTCTGTATTATAACGTTTCATGTATGAGAAAACATGCCACGAGTTCAGCCACCTGTCGGCAATAATCCAAAGTCGTTAGCGTAGCAGCGCGGTGCATTGGTGCTTCGAGTTGCCGTGACGCGCAGTCTTTATAATTCAATTTCCCGAAAACAAAAAAAAACGATATTTTGAAATTCAAGTATTTTGTAGTAAAAACCCTCAGCTTTCTGTTAAAAATATATAAAAAAAAAACGTGCCCAAAGTCGAAAAAACTAGAATTATATTTTTGATTTTCAAAAATTTTTGTCAAAATAAAAAATAAATTCAAAATGGACTACACCAATCGAAAGTTCATGAAAAATCCTATCAAAATCATATCTGAAACAAATTTTGTATTTATTTGTTTAAGTGGAATAAATACACAAAGTAGCGCGTGACAAAAAAAAAAGTTCAAAACTTTCACCCCCTCCCACTCCTCCAATTTTTAATAAAATTTAAAAATATTTTCCTGAATAATTATTAACCTATAGGACAACTCATAACAAAAATTGGGGCTCGATTGGAGAAAATTTTTTTTTTGTCTGGACATTTGACGTGAAATCCATCATATGCATAACAAAACAGAAAATAAGTAAATAAAAACCTCATATATACATGTTATTGCAAATAATTATTAACTATTATATTCTCTTGAAGAGCGGTTTTTCAGCGGTTATTCTGCGGTAATTTTGGTCCGAAACGACCGGCCGTCGCTCTTGAACAGCGGTTATTTACGACAGAATTAACTGGTCGACGCTCTTGTACGACAGGTTTTATCGGAGATTCTGCGGTAATTTTGTAAGAAACAACCGGTCGTCCCTCTGGAACAACGGTATTTCATCGGTTATTCTTCGGTAATTTTGAGAGAAACGACCGGTGGACTATTGTAATTTTGCGAGAAACAACCGCTTGACGTTCTAGAGGAGAGATTTTTCATCGGTTATTTTACAGTAATTTTGCGACTAACGACTGGTCGACACTCTTGAAGAGCGGTTTTTCATCGGTTATTTAGCGACAATTTTACTGGAAACAACCGGTCGACGCCCTTGAAGAACAGTTTTTCATAGGTTATCCTGCGGTAATTTCGCGAGAATCGACCGATCGGTGCTTTGGAAGTCTGGTTTTTCATCGGTTATTCTGCGGTAATTTTGCTCAACACAACCGATCAACGCACTTGAAGAGCGGGTTTTCATCGGTTATTGTACGGTAATTTTGCGAGAATCGACCGATTGACGCTTTGGAAGTGCGGTTTTTCATCGGTTATTCTGCGGTAATTTTGCTCAAAACAACCGATCAACGCACTTGAAGAGCGGATTTTCATCGGTTATTGTACGGTAATTTTGCGAGAAACGACCGCTCGACGCTTTGGAACGGTGTTTTTTTATGGGTTATTTTGCGGTAATTTAGCTGGAAACGACCAGTCGACGCTCTTGAAGAGCGGTTTCTTATCGGTTATTCTACGGTGATTTTATAAATTCTGACCATACGCCTTTTTCTCGTAGTTCGGTTTTTCCGAGGTAATTAGGGTTGTACCACGGTTATTTTTTGGCGGTTTTTGACCGGTTATTTTGCGGTTGCCCGCCCTGATAGGGCACTTTGTTAACTGGTGAAGTCGCAAACATTACGAAATTAATTTATTTTCTACATTAGATTAATTGTAAATTGGGTGCTGAATCGCCAACATCGTTTTATTTATTACATTGCCGATACAGTAACATTTCTTAATTCATAATATTTATAAGAAATTGGCAGTGAACTCGCAAACAGCATAAAATTATTTTGTTTTAATATCACATTAATTGTAAATTGGATGAACAGTTGATAGAAAATCACTACACTGTCCACCTGCGAAGCAGAATGCATATCTCACGATTACAGTACAGAAAGCAATATGTCTCAAAAGATTAGCAGAAGATTTGTATCCAGACTCAATGAAATCACCTACAATTCATCAAGGAGCATGTAGAATCTGAGGATGTTCAATTGATGTTCCTTAGAAGCGAAGAACAAGAAGACTACATTCTTTCTATAGCCGGCGTTTTAGGCGTGTAGTCGAGGAGCACTCCACACGCGAAAATTAGACTGGTATGGAATACCACACCTGAAAAATCCACGTACCGAAATTTGCACTTAGAAGTACAGGCACTTCAGGGCCACTGGCCGACTCCTTCGTTTCTGAATGCTATAGGTAAGCATCTTTAACCCTTAGCAGCATGGCGGTCAGCACTAATGACCACATATTTCTCTGTACATTTTGGAGCCCCCCCCCCCCCCCAGAGGGGAAGAGGGTGGGCTCCTCCGGACCGGTACGGAATGCGGGGGCTCGCCGCTCCCTCGGGAAGGTTGTCGTTCCTGGGACAGCTCGAAACAACCTCAGGGAGTCTGTCTGAAAGTGTTGGGCGACCCACCACACTGGAAGGTAGGCTACGGGCACGTGGTCGGCCCCGAGGGACCCGAGACAAGTGGCTTCGACTGCTCCAGAAAGGTATACCCCCCGCGCAAGCGGGGTTTTGTTGAGCTGGGCGGTGGAGGACCCTGGGTCGCGGGTCCGAAGCCGCAAAAATTAAACATGGCCTCGCACGGCGAAGTTCATGAGGAGCGTCTTTTCAGGACGCAAGATAAGAATACACCGTCGTTGAAAGAGAGGCGCCCTTTTCAGGGCGCCAAACCTGTGAGCGTTCCAATTTCGGGGGCCACAGAGAGTGGCGTCCCGCCCAGAGGGCGCACGGTGCGAAGCATGCAGGGCACTTCATAAAACCATTCCCACCAATGAAACCGTGAAATTAATTTCCCTCCTTATAGTCAGCCACTTAAGGACGAAGTCCCGCATTTTTTTATTTTTTTTAGTTCTTAAATATTTCTGTAGTATTCTATATTAATGTTTTTAGTATAGGGCACCTGTATACTTCAAAGGTATTGGCCATGTACACGGAGAGAAATTTCTAGCGAATATAGTACGAACATCCTATCGCTGCGTTCCATGACAGTACCCACCGTCAAATCCGGTGGGTCTTGAGGGAATAGAGTATGTGTCCACGTTGTCAATGTATGCGGTCGCCTGAAAACAAACAAATTGCGTAAGACAGAGCCCGCGTCTTTTCGGGTGACGGTGACCCATCGTATAAACGCTAGAAATTTCTCTCCGTGTATAATTATATTTCATTATTTTTCGAAATAAATTAAAAGAAACAAGAAAACCATAAATGGTGCAGTGGTCGGCCACCATCTAAAAGAACTTTTTTATTTATTGATGTAAGGTATCATTCTAATCCGTAATTAACTAAATTAAGCAATCCATTGTTCAGCATTTCACAACTTTGTAACTTCGGAAAAAGTTGTTTTTAAAGAAATTATTACATTCTTACGAAAAATATGAGAAAACGCGACATTTTCCATAAAATGGGGCTATGCGTATATCAGTGAAAATTTTCAAGTACCTAGTGGCCACTAGTTCCACGTGTGATATAATACCAATAAATGGAATAATACCATAAAATGGAAAACTTAATGTAACATTCTTTTGTATATACTTTTAAATCCAATAGGTCCCCACGACGCTCAAGTCAACATTTTGCATTGAGGGGTCCCCTATTATAATCAGGTACCCCAAAACTTAATACGGTTTCAGTAAAATTAAGTAATTCTAATCAAATTCGTCCGTAATGTAGGATCCGCCGTTTTGAATTTCTTAAAGCGGTTTTTAAATTCGTAATTAGCGATCCCAAAAACCCCGAGTACCAAATTTCAGATAAATCGTATAGCAATAAAAATGTGTACTCGTGAGGGATAGCAACGGGGTCTGGTGATTGCCGCTCTGCCGTTTTAAAAAATGGGTTACCTCAAAATGACCTGATGACCGCCATTAGGCGGAATCAACAGATAAATATTGATAGAAACAAAACACTGTTATTTAATGATGATCCCCATTGAACAGTTTTAGCCAGCTTCATCCTATACGGCAGAGCGTTCCTTTTCAGCACTCAGAAGACTGAAAACATGGACATCAATGAACCAGATGGTTAAATAATGAATTGGCAAAAAACCTTATTGATGTTAATAATACAATAAGCAGATGTAAATATATAAAATAAGCAGAAATAGGTAGGCATCCGTTCTTTTGCTATAGTTAATTAGATGAAATAATTAATTAAAAAGATGTGTTTCTGAACATTTTTCCCACTTTCAGGTAAGTAGTGATGTGGGGGGATCAATAAAATTCCACACCTGGAGCGGAGCCAAACAGCTAATACTTTGTATACTTTTATCAACCAGTGTACAAAAATGTATCAAAATCTGTTTAATCAAAATCCAATCTACTAATACATTAAAATAAACAGAAAAAAAAAACAAGGATTCAAGTAATACTGTAATAAAATTATAATTTATTAATCATCATATACATTACCCACTATATTTAGTTAAGATTGGAAATGTATCTTTGAAATATATATCAGCCTTATTGTACAGATAGGTATTCAACAGGTATAGTATTGAAATTGAATGGTAGCCCTATTCATGAATTATATATCAGTGGGTGATATTGAGGAATGCAACTATAATAATAACAATAATTGATACATTAATAGTATCAATTACAAGTACAGTAATTCTTTAACCAAATATAACAAACAATGCTGTTTTTATAAACAGAAGCATTAATATAACTGAAAACCACATACCTACTCTTATTTAGAATCAAAGTACAAATATAAAACTTAACATTCTTTTTATGAAAATGACAATAATGTTAATAATAGTTCATTATAAACATATAATGTAGACTTTCTGATTGTATGTATTCTTTGAGTTCTTATTCAAGTTTAGTTCATAAGATAAATTATCTAGTTGCAATTACATATTGAAATTTTGTGGTTGAATATTTCCCTTATTACACTGCCCACACATTAATTACAAATACATTTAAAGTGACTGTACTAAACTAAGATAAAATAGTTTCTGCTATTCTAATGAATGCATTACGATTATAGTGTTGTTGTTACTTACTCGGAACACTATTGGAAAATGCAGACATACCTGCTATGCACGTTTAAAATACACATTATCTTAATAATTGTGTACTAACATTTACATTATGTATAATTAATGAACAAAAATTAAAACTACATCAAATTAAACAATGCTTTATTTATTAATCAAATTTTAAACAATTCCTTTGAGTTGTGAATGTTGTACATATTTTGCATACGCAAAGTACCTGTCTAGGTACCCTCCTAGGCTTCAGCAAACTGAAGAGTTTTCAAAACCTCAGCTTCAGTGGTTTAGTTTCAACTAAAGTAATGAATTAAAAATAACACACAGAACTTCAAAAATACGTTCATTTATATACATAAATTCATTGAATTATTACATAACTTATTCATAAGTCATACATCATTCCAATTGCGAAAATATCAGAGCAACGGTCACAAAAACTCTTTAGTCTATGGTCAAGTTTAATTTATATTATCCCAAATTGTAGGTTATCTGAGTAACTTATAAGTTTTACTTTTGGCATTGCTGGTTTATTATTTGAAACAATCATTTTATTCTATCATTGGATGCATGTTTGAAAGCACAGTAGTTTCATAAATTCAACTTATCAATGATAGATTTTGTTGTTAGTATATAACACACTATTATTGTTATTTGATAGTAACAGGTGTGTTGTGTACTTTGACTGCAAATCCAAGAGAAGTTGAAAATCAAGAAATATAAATAATTATTAATCCGAAAGTTATTTTAGAGAAATATGCATTTTAAAAGTGTTACTGGTTTATATTGTTTCAGGGAAAGATAATTGTCATTTTTGTTACATCTTTTACCTGTCATAATGTTGTTTATAATGCACGTAGATAATTATTCCAGTAGATACAATGCAGCACCCTCCAAGAATTACTTTTGATGCGAATGACATGAGTTACCAATCCTAATTCTAGAACTGTAACAGAGTAGGCCGCCAAGTTCAATGGATTTTCTCATGCCTAGAATACATAGAGCATTTCACATTCTGACGTCATGCGGCAAGATGTCGTCGGAACCAGGCCTGTGCAACTGATTTAAGTTTAAGTCGAAACACAGCTCCCTTATATACTGCTCCCTAAATCTACTTCTAGAGGCGCTTATTGGGTAGGCATCAGTGTTGCGTAAAATGAAAGAAAAACTAGTTTTCTACAAATATATGTACGTAGATTACCGGTAACTTACGTCGAAAAAGTCGAAAACTGGTAGAATACTAAAGTATGCTCGAAAACATAACCTATATATTGAAACCCAGATAGCAACGTGAGTTCATATAGGGTGCATAATGAGACTCATAAATGAGACTAAAGCGCACGTTTGCACTCCAAGTGAGTGCTATTTGTGTCATCCAATCAAATGACGATTGCCACTCACATATGAGTCTTGCCCACGGGGGTGACTCTGCCCTATGCTTCCCATGCATTCTTATGACGCTCCTAATGTCGCCAATCCGCGCTCACCCATACCTGCCCTGCGTCACGTGACCAATGATGGCGACGTTCGCGAAATTCAATTCAGTTTCAATTTAAACATTTGACGGTTGACAAAAATGTTTATTTAGCTCATTTTCGGTAAGATGTAGGATATTTTTAAGATTTTATTTTTAATATTATACATTTTTAAATAAATAAATGAATTTATATAATAGTATAAACATTTTGGAGTTTGAAGTATGTGAATATAACTGAATACATCTAATGTATGCATGTGAGTTTTTTCATTTAAATAATAATAGTATTTGCAGAATTTGCAAAAATCTAAAAATGCCACGATGCATAGCTCTCGGTTGTACATCTGGATATGATTCCAATCACCAGAAGGTACATTTTTTCAGTGTCCCAAAAGATGAGACAATACGTAAAAAATGGCAAGATGCTATTCGAAGGAGAGATATTGAACTAAAATCTAGCCATGTACTTTGTGAGAAACACTTTTTACAGGATAGTATATTATGGGGATCATATGGATCTTCGAAAAAAAAAAAAAAAATACCCCAAATAGAGTAAATAGAATTTTTATGTTCTATTTACTTCACATACTGAACTTTAAAATTGTCTTTCGCCTTTATTATTACTTTTAACTGTTATTATTAAATTAATGTGTTCTACTAATTTTACTTTCTTTTTTTTTTATTGTTTATCTTATTTAAACAAAACGGTTTAAAATTTAATTTAAAGTATGAACCATACAAAATTCCTCGACTAAAACCGGGCACAATCCCAATATTATTTCCTTGGACCGAGTTAATGAACACAAATCCTGGAGGTCAAAGTTATGTTCAAGTGCGACTAGGACTCGCCGAAACCACCTGTCTCCCAGCAGAACGAGTAGGACTAAGACCGACTGAATTGCAACCGCAAGTAAAGGCTACAATTTCGCCTCCGATGGAGATTGACCAAATTGGATTTAAACAATCTGTACAAACCACAGGAACATATTTAATGGATTTATTTTCTGAATTTTCAAGATTGTCAACTATGTACATTGTAGTATATTTCAAATATGTTGTAGACTTTGTTAACATTTTATTTTTGACATTTCTTATATTTTCTATAACAAATACAGGATGTACAGGATCAGGAGTCAAATATAAATCTAAAATTTTTAACAGAAAACGTTCAACTACCAAATTCATGGCTAATGACGGAAAACAAATTTTAAAATAAAATTATGGTAGAATTTTTTATAAGTACGTTTGTAAATGATAGTAATAAAAATACCATTTCACTGCGCTGTGAAAAAGAGATAATTCTTTTTGAAGACAAAGACAACATTTTTTACCATGTCAACATTCTTGGTTGTAAAGTCGATGACGATAATCTGAAAATCATATACCAGATGTGCCCAACCAGTCAAATCGTCCAAATAGATTGAAAAGCCTTCAAAACCTTCAAGATTTGTTGAAGTACATAGATAATGTCAAAATTTGTGCAAACGACTCGTACCAAATTAATGCAAGATCATCTGCTTACAAAGACAATAAAAATATATGGCGACACAATAAGTGTCTTTTATTCCTGCAAAGTAATAAAAAAAGATGTCAATATTGTACACGTTTAAAAAAGACAATTGAGAAAAGTAAGCAGCGAAATAAAAAATGTCAAGAAAACCCTGCAAAAAAAAGAATCCGGTTAAATGTATCACCTAAAACTCTGAAGCAGGTTAAATATCTTAAACAAAAACAAAAAGCTGTCAAAAGAACGCATTATCGAACATTGTTAAAACTAAATATACTTAAAATACTAAAAAAAATAAGCAAATGAATACATTACTGTTTTCTTCAAAACATGTTGACCAGCAAACTTCTTATAGTGGCTATTTTCAAAAGGTTCTTCCTTCAGTTAATGAAGAATTCCACCCTGAAAATTGTTTACCTCGGAACATAAAAAAAATTTTGAAAATGACATACACATACAAGGCACGTGCGATGGAAGGAAGCTCGCATGCGCGTTGCCGCCGTGCATCGGCAAGTCAGGGGCCGGGCAGGTGTGTCCCATGCTACCTAGCGACATTAAGTCGTACCGTTTAAGTAACTAGTGTCACCCCCGTGGTCTTGCCTTATTGAACAACTTGCGCATGCGCAAACCACTACCGTCTTACCGCCCAGACATTCCACCCGACGCTGATTGGTTGGTCACCAAGACTATTAACCAATCATGACAAGTATTATAAAAGCATATGTGCGCAGAAGCGAAGATTTCTTGCGCTTGCGTAGTCCAATCCCCTATATTTTACTCATTCCCGAACTCTCATATGCATTCACATAAGCTCTAATAAGTGAGATCTCAAATATGAGGACTTCGTGAGATTCACGCGTTTACTTCAGGCTGAATTACTGAATGTGGCTGACTGAAGTACTGAACAGTGAAGGCAGTATTCTCGTCTTCAGTTTCAGCCATTCCATGCTCTCTAGCGACCAATTGGGAGAACCGTATGGCCTATGTTCGGATCGCACTCACGCGCCCTGTATATGAGCCTCGCGTGAGACTCACACCTTGCTATCTGGGATCTTTTGATATAAGTATGTGTAAAGTATGCTCAAAAAATAAAAATAATTTTATATTATTATATAGTAAAGAATATTGTGTGATATTTGTGATGAAAATAATACCATAATTATGAAAGATTTCATAATATTATGTATGGGTGATTCTCCAAAAACGGAGAAAAATTTGGTTTTCTCCCATTATAGAGGTATAAGATTAATAAATATTTAATGGTGCATTTCTAAATGGTGTAAACATGTCCTTTAACCATCCCTAAGTACATTCCAAAAGAAAAATTAGACACCCCAGACAGCAACGTGAGTTCACATAGGAAGCATAATGACACTCACAAATGAGTCCAAAACGCATTTGTGAGACGCTATGTGCGTGCTAGTTGAGTCCTGAAATGAGCTAACCATTGTCACTCATACGTGCGTTTTCCTTTCACGAGAAATAAGCGCATGTGCAATAACGGTGGATTTTTATTGGCTGTTTCCAAAGTGCCCGGCAAATTTAAAATGAAGTATTGTATTTACGGGGATTTCGCTTAACAATATGACATATATGAAAATAATATATATTTTGTACAATTGTAAAATAGTTCTTTACGTTTTTAAGAGGCAGCTAAATACCGACTAGCTATTTTTATCAGATTCGCGTTTACTGACGACGTATTTACATTAAAAAATATATGTTTTGGGTAGAATTTACAGTGAATTACTATTTTTAGGCTATTTTATGAGTGTTGGTTAAATTTCAGCCACTTCAGCTCAGAAATGAGCGAGAATCCAGAAGAATAAATGTCGGAGGTAACATGGCGCTCTGTTTGACCACTACAAAAATATATTCTCTCGAATTCTCGACCGTTTCTGAACCGATTTAGCTGAAATTTGACATATATTCATAAAAAATTCGTGAAGTAGGTTTAAAATAGATTTGGGTATGAAAATCTACTTACTCTCTGCTTAATTTGCATTTTTTAGGTTAGTCAGTGATGTTATCAAGGGAGTCGATTTAGCAGCCCCTAAAGCCAAATTCTTTATGGCATGTAGAATATGATAGTCGTTACTGTAGTGAATCCTTTAAAATTGTTATTAATGGGAATACTGTTGATATAATAAAATGCAGTCTGCATTTATCCGTTTTTCAAAATTCCTGTAATTCTAACTACATTACATGATATAAAAAGTAGAAAAAATTTCTATGAAGTTTTCAGTCGTAAATTACGAACCCGAGGTCAGTTTTTAAAAAATTTCAATTCGCAGACAAAATTTTGAACAGTAATTTAGGAATCCGGTAGAAACTTAGTTTATGAGAATTTTGTTACACATTGATCACTAATTTGTTATCAGAATCACGATCTGCGACCCTGAAAACCCACAAATAACAAATTTCACCTATTTTTTATATAAAGAAAAATATATATTTTAAAGGGATAGTGGTTTTAAATAATTTTTAACAATGAAATATATTTATTTATTTGTTTATAAAATTAAAGTATAAACCTAAGGTCTGGGTCGAAGAAATATAGTAATAAATACAGAATCTAAATATGTATTCTGTTTTTATTGCTTCCTCATTACGCGACTTGGTAAATAAATCTTTACACCATGGCTGTATGTAGATGATATCATACATAGTCTATTCCGTTCGAACGCACACCAATTTCCACCTGAGCTGATCGCCCGTTGGTAAACTATCAGCCAATCATAGGAAAAAATGCGTTGGAAGAGAGAATCACTAAAAACTCATTTATACGTCGGAATGGAGATTTTTCGCACATGCGCAATAAATCTCTCACGCTCAACTCTCAATGTGAACACATATATATGCACTCACAAATGAGATCTCAAATGTGAAGACATCGTGAGACTCACGCTTTGCTATCTGGGACAAATTATACATTGACCTCTTGTTACTACACTGTAAAAAAGGTGATGTAATTTTACTATGTGTCACGTAGGAAATAAATCAATTCACATGTAACCTAGTACAAGTACAAGCCGTGTATAAATTTACATAGTAGTCATATATAGTAGATTTACAATCGATGTGTAATTGACCAAAATTAAATTTTCAAAGTTCAGATGATACAGAACAAGAAAACACGTGGTTTTCTAAAATAAACATACAAACAATAAAAAATGTCAGAAATTATATTATCGCTGTTTACATGATATTTATATATCTGCAATGTTCCACCAAATAATTTTACATATGACTTGTACTTTTACTATTACACGTGAATCGATATATTTCCAACGTGACACGTAATAAAATTGCATCGAAATTTTTACAGTGTAATTAAAAAAATGGGTATTTTTTCATCAATAAAAAACAATGACATTACAAAGTGCTATAATAATTTTTTTCAAAATAAACTCTCCGTATTATGTAGAAACATAGTTCAAAATCTTTGTTTGGCACAAATATTATTAGAAAATAATATGTCAAGTTATTGTAATCGACAGAAGTAATTCCTGTGGCATGAAACTAAATCCCCTGGATCCGTATATTCTTTATTATTTATCCATTTTTTCAAGTAATAAAGTATGAACAGTTCCGCAACTTTCGGATCTTATTATAGTATATATAACCATAAAAATACTAAAAAAAAAGTCAAATTTTAAAAATATTCATTTGGTTTTCTGTCACTTCAAAAAGTTGAGTTTCCATGTAGATTACCTCCATAGCATTATTTTTGTGGTTTTTAAAGGTCGTTAAAAGTGAAAAAATCAGTACTTTTTTCATTCTAAGGCTTCCGTCTAGAAAACGAAGCAAGATAATCTAAAAGTGCACTAAACCTTTTTTATAGGGCATGACATTTTCTATAAAAAAGGCACTGAGAGCATATCTCTAAAGTTAATAGGTTAACCACAAAAAACGCTGGAATGTGTAACGTGGGACGTTTTTAGTTCTAACAAAAATTAGTTTTCCCAGAGTTTCATCTTTCTCTAGCTTGCACAGCTGTTACTAATAAAATTAAAAAAAAAGGAAATATACTATTTTCCAACATGAGACAACCAGAAGATAAGCTTCTTGCAACATGTGGCCGAGAGATACATGTCGAGCATCATCGTAGTAGAAATGCCGCGAACCCTCTCGAGTTTCGTGTAAATTTATGATTGTTCGTAGATCAGTTTTCGATCACACGATCCGCCGTAGCCAACGGCCGGAGCATTATCCCATAATAAACTTAAAAATATCTTATACCGATAGAACACTTCCTGTTGTTGAATACATGTGGAAAACTAAAAAGACTAAATAATTTTTGTCCCGAATGACGCTACGTCCTCTTAGTAATACCAACAATTACCATTGCAACTATTATAATCAATTAACCATTAATTATAGAAGCGTTACTAATAAAATTCATTGTCAGCGTACAATTAGATTTATGTCAATAAGTTTAGAAGTATATCTTAATCAATTTAATACCTTTTTAACGGTATTAATTTAATAACAATTATGATTATAAATAATAAGTCATTGGAGTATTGCGCGATGCATATATCATCAATTGCGAATATGCAATCCACGTAATATTATTATTGTATATTAACTACTAATTATTATTATTGCGTTTAGATATAAGTTTATAATATTATATTGTAAGGGAAGATAGTATACATCATATCCACTTTTTCCCACTTTCCCGGGCATAAGCCCTGCCCCTTTTTCTCTATCGTCCAATCTTGACATAGACAATTTTTGACTCTCATCTCATGAGCATAGAGAGGGAGAAGTCCTAGAGCTCTAACCGAGGTGACGATTTAGGAAAACCTATTTTCAAAAGTCAGTTCAAAAGTTTCAGTTAAAAGGTTTAGTTAAAAAGTTTAGTTAAAAAGTTTAGTCCGAAAGTCGACAGTCTGAGAGTCGACAGTTTTGAAGTTAATTTGAAGAGTCGAAGCTAAAGTTGGACCCAAATAATCTCCGACTAGTAAGCAATTTGTAACTTTCGTTTTATTTTAATCTTTATCTTATATACAATTTTGTTTACGATTTTTTGATTTCCAGGATAATTCCTTTTTCTTTTTCCTCTTTTCCTTATTCCATAGAACAATCCAAATTAATTTAAAAGCTTGAGGTTGGATGCTTCTCGTTAAGGTACCAACTTCGAGTATTGAATTAATTATTTGAACAAAAATTCTTTCATCTAAATTCAAAGGCTTGAGGTTGGACGCTTCGTCGTCAAGATACCAACATCGAGGTATTGAGTTAAAGACTTGTTGCTAAATTCATTCGATTTTTAAACCAATCCTATTTCAAAGGCTTGAGGTTGGACGCTTCGTCGTCAAGGTACCAACCTCGAGGTATTGAAACAAAGGGGATCTTCTTTTCTTATTCCTTTTTTTTGGATTAGAAACAAATACTTGAAGTTGGATGCTTCCTCGTTAAGGTACCAACTTTAAAGTATCAATCTAACCACGTTTTTTTTTTGTTAATTAATTGAACCCCAAATCAATTATTCCCTAGTATCCTTTCCAAAAATCATACTATCTTCCAATATTTTGTAATGTACCTAAAATATAAATTATAATAATGATAATAATAATTGTATATTTTATTTCACCATTTCTCCACCATCCCGGTCGTCCCAAGGTAAGAGGGACGAATAATAAATTTTAAAAACTTCTTTCTTTTATTATTTGTACTCCGTTGTGTTCGACGCTGGACGTAACAAATGTCCGCATTATAAAACTAAATTAAATTTATTGCAAGTTCCAGCGTTACTCGTGGCGCTCGTGACTAACCTATTAACATTAGAGATATGCTGTCAGTGACTTTTTTGTAGGAAATTTCATGCTCTACAAAAAAGGTTTGGTGCATTTTTGCGTTATTTCGCATCGTTTTCGATACGGTAGCCTTAGAAGGAAAAAAAGTATTGTTTTATTCCCTTTTGAACGACTTATATGAATCTTGTAATTAATATTTTAAAAGTATTAAATCGTATAGAATTTCTGCGTAAATACTCTTAATGACATCAACAAAATTGTTCCCATTTACACAATTTTTTTTACAATTTCGAATCTCAAGGCCCAGTTTACGTTCACCCAACTCGTTTAATTCTGTCCCTTCCGGTATCTGTTGTCATCGTTTATCACATAAAGTAAGGTATAGGTAAGACAAAGAAAACGAGTGACCGGAAGGGACAGAATTAAACGAGCTGGGTGTTCATTAGTATCCCACGCGCGAAAATCCGCAGACGAACCGGGCACATGTTGCTAGCGCCACCAAGGGGTAATGTAGTAGGACATGGCTGAACCGTACGAGGCACAGGGAGTTGCACCCCCTGGTAGACACCGAAGCCCGCACGTAACATTCTCGCTATAGGTATACATATACAAAGAGTTGCATGTACAGTCGATAAAGTCAACACGCAAAGGTTTTAGTCCAAAAATGTTGCAATTATGGTCGGTATTGTCAGTCACAAAATTGCATGTAGCATCAGTATTCAGTCCTAGAAAAGCGCGACACACAAAACGGGACACACAAATCTGGGACTTTTAGCGATCTGTTATTAATCTGTGATCCTGGGTCTCATGAATTTATCGGCCCCCACTGGTTGGAATTATGAACACGAGGAAATCGTAGGAACTGGACGATTTTCCAAATCCATTTCATCTCTTTTAATGCATGTAAAGTTCTGGTAGTGATGAATGTGACGTCTAATTGTATGTACATACCAGGCGATATTTTGGAATGCATATGCCAATAACACTAAAATGTATGTACATTTCGTTTCGTACATCCCTACATTTTATAAGTGGTGACCATATTATGCACGTTACAGTATGTAATCCCATGTCCAATGATTCTGTCATTTTTGACAGATCAAGTATCCTTTCTTTTACATAAAATGAAGAAAGATCTGTCAAAAACGACAGAATCATTGCACACAGGTGAACATAGTAACTGGAGTAATTATTAATACATAGACGAATATAAAGTTAAATGCATCTCATAATGAAGTGTAACATTGTTTCTCAAAATACAATATACAACCCACAGTTATAATAAGTATCCATTGTTTGAATAAAAATGAAATACCAACAAATATTGATCTACCAGATCTACATTGAATTTTACATGTGGTATATCAAAAAAGAAAAGGCAATTAGCTTTGTATACAATTATATTGTAATGTACTGAAGTAGTTGAAACTGAGTCTTACATGATCAATGTCTATAATTATTTCTTGTATACTCTATAGTTCACTAAATTAACATGTTTTAAGGACATATTTTGTATTATGTTAAAAACATATTAAAATCTGAAGCACCTGAAATCTTTCCCAGTAGTTCCATTTTTACAATAATGGATGAGCATTCATCTGATGGTACTGACTGGTGATGTCTACTCTAGGTTAGTCTAGACTAGCGATCCTAGGCTAAATGAAGTTATTTATAATATTTGTTTTGTTATACACTAGAGGAAGGCTTAAAGAATATATAGTATTCTATAAAAGAAGAAATAAATAAAATGAAATTCTTTATACATTAGGACACAAATGTTAGAAGTGAGTTGTAAGTAGGCTCTGTAATAAAAAGTTCATGAATTTAGAGGGATCTTTAGGAATTCGTTATTAGTCTGTGCTATGATCGTGTATACTCCTAAATTCATCTGATTGAAGTTTCTTATTAACCGGTAGGTACTTTTGTCAGAATTTAATCCCTGGTGAAAATTTCCGTAAAATGATACGATAAATCATATGAGATTTTTATAATTTCTTTAATATCTTAGAGGAATCCAGATGATTGTAATTTATTTTCTCATATTATTATTATTTCTTATAATTACATACATGAGAAATCACATGAAAAGTTTCCCGGATCGACTGATATTTTAAAAATCTCATATGATTTATCATATGATATTACAAACATTTTCAGTAGGGATGACTGTCAACATGGTAATGTCAAGCTGTTTGACATAAAAATAGTCATAAAAAACATCCACATGATATGGGAAAAAATTATGTTCTTATTTTTGTGTAGATAAATTTTTCAATATTGAAATTTCACATAGACACGATAAAAAATACTTTTGAATATCATCAATTCAAGTTTAACAACGTATTCTGTTACGATTTGGTATTAAAAAAAAAGTTTAGAGCTTGTAGTTCTTAAAACATTAAATTCTTCAATTATCTACTTTGTGCGATTGTATATCACGGTGTGTCTTAACGCACTTTAACTCAAAAGTTCTCCCACTGTAAATATTCTTGTGGATATTGAATCTGTACATTATTAGAAGTATTTTCACAAAAAAATCAAAATCTTTCATCGAGCCGTTTTCGAGCAAATCGACTTTTTAGGTTAAAAAAATAGAATTTTTAGATTTATATTTAAAATATGTGCTGTAGCGGTATTTAACCTTTTGTACATTAAATCTAGGTAGATTTTTTGAAAAATATATGATGTTTCATATAGCCAATTTTTAAAAAATCGATTTTTTATGTCAAAATTTGGAATTTTTTGCAGAATTACAATAAAGGAACAATAGTAATTATAAAAACGGATCATTATTTTAATAAATTATATGTACTAAATTTTAAATAATAATAATAATTTCTAACATAATTAAAAACTTTATTTGACACCTATTTAAATGTTAAAACAATACATAACAAGTTTTAGAAACGTGTGTTAATCACACATGGGTACTGATAACACAAGTTTTTTATATGTAAATATCAATTTTTTATCTAAAAATTTGGAGGCTGTACATCATGACTTCAAAACTATCTGGGAAAAAAATAATATTTCACATAATCATCCGGATTATTCCCAGAAGCTGTTACGAGCTGTCTGTGAATATAACAGTATTCACATATGAAAAACATGTGTATGCAGTACCCATGTGTGATAAGTACACATTTGTAAAATTTGTTATGTATTGTTTTAACATTTAAATAGGTATCAAATAAAGTTTTGAATTGTGTTAGAAATTATTATTATTATTTAAAATTTAGTACATATAATTTATTAAAATAACGATCCGTTTTTATAATTACTATTGCTCCTTTCTTGCGATGTGGCAAAAAATTCCAAATTTTTACATAAAAAATCGATTTTTTAAAAACTGGTTTTATGAAACATCATATATTTTTCAAAAAAAACTATCTAGATTTAATGTACAGTAGGTTAAATACAGTTAGAGCACATATTTTAAATATAAATCTAAAAATTCTATTTTTTTAACCTAAAAAGTCGATTTTCTCGAAAACGGCTCGATGAAAGATTTTGATTTTTTTGTTAAAATACTTCTAATAATGTCCAGATTCAATATTCACAAGAATATTTACAGTGGGAGAACTTTTGAGTTAAAGTGCGTTAAGACACACCGTGATATTTGTTTAAAGAGATTTTTCTCTTTTATTTCTAATTCTTATATTTCATATAAACCAAGAAAGTTCCTTCAAGAAATTAAATTTTATTTCTGCAAGTGTATACTAGTTTTCAAATATAATCATTTTAGAAATCTATCGAGTTTCACACACAGGATGTTGTAACCATCACATTAAGCGACATTGGTTGATACTTTCTATTAGTGACTGAACAAATGGTCTGTGATATGTCATACTGCAATTGTGTGACAACTGTACGTTTTGTGTGCAAAGACCTGTAAAGATTGTAAAGCACATGTTTGCTATAGTCATTAAATTAATAATTACTTTTCATTAATTTTTTATTGTATTCCTTTTTAAGCAAATTTGTTCAAAGGTTCTTTAAAAACTATACCAAAATGTTCATAAAGAATCTTTTATTTACAAGGAGACTGTAATGAAATCTTCCGATAAGGTAGCATCCAGAATCCTTTCAATTCTCAGAATGCCATTCGAAGCACTGCTCAACCATTTTCAAGAAAAAAGGGGTTTAAAGTTTACCCACATGTGAAGCAAATGTCAGATATTCCTGAACCCGGAGTAGTTCAGGCAGCAGAGCGTTTGCTTCGTGATGTGTGATTTACGAGTTCATCTTTCCGTCATCTTTTCCTTTTATTTCAGGGTGAGATATGAACTATTTAAAAATGATAAAAATTGTAGGTCTATTGATAATTTTCTAACTTAAAAACAAATGGAAAAGTGTACTTTCAATTTTGTTTGAATGGTAATTTATTAATAGAAAAATAAAAAATTTACATTAATGAATTATAGAATAATTTGGAAATCATTTAATGAAAGTGTAATAATTAAATTATGTTGCGATAAGTAATAAGTATACTATTTAAAATATTATTTATGATATTTATATAAGAAATGTGGAATAAAATTTTAGAAGGAAAAATGCTTTATATTATTGTATGTGTATAAAACATTTGGACATCTATTTTTTAATTGTTAATATATAATCACATAGGAGATGATAGTTGGTGATGGATAATGGAATGGATTTTCAGTACTTGAAGTATGCTTGCAAACTGTCAGAAGGCAGAGACATATTTATATCCAGGAAAAAAGAACCCATAGACTAATTCAAATCGGAATCGAGCTGTAGAGAATTGCATTCTTAAAAGGCAACAGCCAATTGTTATCGATTAGATTTTAAAACTATGTAGTGAAATAGACCATATTTGTGTGAACAATTAAACTACAGCCATGAATAGGAATTTTCCAATTACCTATAATGTGCACAAATTTGTACATTACGCCTGAGTTTGCAGAACCTCTCTGCTTCCAATACATACACATATGCAGTATGTATATAAAAAGTATAGAATAAATAGGATTCTCTCCCCAGTTACAAAAGCAAAATATTTTTTGTCGTTTGTTAATTTTTAAGTTTTTATTTAATTTAATTTTGCTGCTTTTACACAAACACTATCTAGTCGTAGTCCACATTGTATGATGCTTAACTTGAAAGTATTACAAGTGTGTGATGCTGACCACTGGCCACCACTGTCGAACACTATCTGGAAGCTAATATGACATTTATGCACAAGCAATGCATGATTTATATCGTACTGGTTTTGTACAATTTCAAGGTCTTTCGTGATGACTAGAAGGGAGTTGACCCCCTGCAAACACAAAAGTAACAGTTATGTAACAACTATGTAACAGTTATGTAACAATGTAATGTATATGTATATTACATAACTTGTACTTTCCGTGTTTGCATGGCCTCGATCTTAAAAATTGTTTAAATTCTTGAATATCTCGAAAACGACAAGCCGGGTAAAAGGTTGAAATTGAAAAGAATTGAAATATTGGAGATTTCGGGAGGTGATTGGACGTAATATGTAATTTTTTTGAATGCGCGATTTTTTGCGGCATTTCTGCCGAAGAGATTAAAAGGGTCGGCGAAGGGATTAAAGACGCACGAACACGGATTTAATCTCTTCGGCAGAAATGCGTCAGAATCGCCGCAGACTAGTCGGCAGGGAAGAATTTCCAGCAAATTTGCTGTCTGTGTGACGACACAGAATCCGTAATTCTGACGACATATTCGCCGCCTGACTTTTCCCTTATATGCGGCAATATGCACCAGATCTGGCTGTCTGGGCAGTTCTAAACGGACCTAATCTGACACCTTTGCCCCCTCTCGGAACGGACCTAATCTGACTGAATCGGACCTAATGAGGAAGAATTGAATTTGGTCACCTTGACGTCAAGCTGGCGCATCCACAGATTTTTCCGCTTTAACGAAGAGCATTAAATTCGGCCTAGGGACATTAAATTAGCATAAAATTAGCTTTAAATGATGCCAAGATTTAAATTTCATTTTTGCGATGTGGATGAGTTTTTGCTGGGACGCTTTAACGTACGACTCATTTTTACCAGGGAGGAAGTTGACCTTGATCTAAAAATTGTTTAAATTCTTAAATATTTATTTTAAAAAGCCGGAATATTTAATATTTTTGAATGCGCGATTTTTCCATATTATAAAAATCTCATTTGACTAATTAATTATCTGAAAAATCAATTGTCTCCCTGGTAAAAATGAAGTGTGTCGGACGCTTTAAATTGTCTAAATCACTCTTTCGCTACTCAGTCATAACTCTTAAATGCTATTTTAAGCGTTAATTTAGACAAGGAACGTTTAATACACCCCAGACAGCCAGATCTGCTGCATATTGCCGCATATAAGGGAAAAATCAGGCGGCGGATATGTCGGCAGAACTACGGAATATGCGTCATCACATATACAGCAAATTTGCTGGAAATTCTCACCTGCCGACTAGTCTGCGGCGATTCTGACGCGTTTCTGCGGAAGAGATTAAAAGGGTCGGCGAAGGGATTAAAGACGCATACAAACACGGAAGCCGCGTCGGTGAACCCCCACACATGTGCACGCATGCATGCTCGAGGCAAGCGCGATAGGGGGCGATCGGCGTGACCACACCTGGTTACATGCAGTTACGGATGAAGTTAATGTTGTCCCTGTATAAATGTCTGCAAACTTGGATACGAATCTCATAGAAATCACGCAAAATGATGTTCTCAAAGAATGGGGTTCACCAGTAAAATTTTTGTATTATTTTTTATTATTTTAAATAATAATTTAGGTTATAAATAACACAAATAGAACCGAAAAAAATTAATTTATTAATTTGAGTATTTTATTTGCCAATTAAAAAACTAAAAACAGTTTCGTGTGACGTCACTATGCGGGTTCGGCCGTCAACCAATTCCGTTCGAATATTCTATACTCTGCATTTATGTCATATTTAACCTCAAAAGTTTGCTCCGAAATTTTAAAACGGAACAAGCAAACTTGTACTATGGACAAAGTTCTGCTATTTTACAAATAGGTTCAATATACATACACGAGACGACAAACAGTAACGTCACGACGTTCGTCCAAAGGTGCATCCTTGTAGCTGATAAATGTTACCTACACATAATGTATACACAGATTTTAAAGCTATTTTTGCAATTAAGAAAACGCAAATAACGGCATAATAAAGTGTATGGGTCTAATCAGCAGGTCTTATGTCCCTTTTTTCCATAATAAAAACTTTGAAGCAAGCAAACTATTGAGGTTAAACATGACATACAAGGCACAGCAGAATATGCGAACGGGATTGGTTGACAGCCGAACCCGCATAGTGATGTCATACGAAACTGGCGCGCTTTCAAACGGAACGGTTTTTAATTGACAAATAAAATACCCAAATTAATGAATTAATTGTTTTTTAGATTTTATTTGTGTTATTTATGACCTAAATTATTATTTAAAATAATAAAAAATAATACAAAAATTTTACTGGTGAACCCCATTCTTTGTGAACATCATTTTGCGTGATTTCTACACGGAGAGAAGGTTTTGCGGGCAGCGCGCCACAGCCCGCAGCGGCGGCATCCCCACTCTTTCGGGACGGCGAACCCCCGAATTTGGTTAGGTGGAACGTCAAAACTCATGACACGCTGCCTTCCTGTAATTCGGGCACGCTGCCTGCCCGATCCGCGGGTACTCAGCGCTCCCGCGGTTCAGGTGCCGTATTTGACCGAATGGGACATTCGAAACTTTCTTCTATATTCATATTGAAACGAACAAAAACTCATTTTACAATTTTTTGTACCGGATAAGAAAAAATGTGACCTCTCACTGCAATTATGTATATAAAATAATAAGTTTTAGAAAAAATAGCATCCAATTTATTTACAATGTTCCAAAATCATAACCAAATTTTGAGAATTTAATAAATAGACTTTACCCATGTAAAGAGCAAATTTCGTAAAAGTAGCACCTTAAAGCCGCAAATAAGATGTAAGTAAACAAAACAAAGTAACAAAATGTGTATTTTACCATTCAATCCAAATTCTCGAGACATATTAAAAGTGATAAATTGAGATTTCGTAAAATTACAAAATTAAAAATGGCTGATCCAATATGATGGGAAAAATTTTTGTTTAATTTCAATTTTGTTCAAAAAAGGTATTGGAATGATTTTTAATCCCAATAAAACCCCAATTATGAAAAGAATTTTGACTTATTGAATCCCCTCAAATGCCGTTCTACAAACGGCCATCAAAATGAATTCCAGCGAATACAAGATTTTGAATTAAAAAATATCTCATTGTTTTCCCTCAAATTCCTCCCATTAAAAACTACCAATCAATACCAAATATTGCATAAAAGAATGTATTACTGAATCTCCTCGAAATCTATCAATTACCATTTCAAAATTAATTCCACTGTATTCCATATTTTGGAATTCAAACTCATTTTAATGAATTCCCTTGAATGACCATGGCCCTAAATTAATGTTGAATTCCAGCCCAGAATTGCTAAAGATATATTATGGATCCTCTTGAATACCAACGATTCCAAATATTAAAACTTATCCCAACGGATACCAAATTTGGAATTGTGTTCAATGAAACACTGAATTTACTATTATGATAAAATTATTAAAAACATAAATAATGATCATTGAATAGGTGCACAAGTTCATAAAATTATATGTAAATTAACTTTTGTTTCATATAACAACCCTGCAAACACAAAAGTAACAGTTATGTAACAACTATGTAACATTTATGTAACAATGTAACCATTACGTAAATATTACATAACTGTTACTTTTCGTGTTTACAGGGAAAAATTTGAAACAACATATTTTCGAGCGCGAAAAAAAGATTAAAAAAATGTTTTATGTATTTATGTTATTTTTTTTAACTCCGTGCGCTAAGTGCTCACTTAGCACACTGTTTTCCGTGTGCAAAGTAGAACATTCGTGCACCGTGCGCTAAGTATTTACTCGCGTCTATGGCACCCTCGCTACGCTCTGGCGCCAACTCCCCTCGTGCGCGAATCACCTACTTAGCGCACTTGTATCGTAATGTACTATTATATACACGCAGAAAAAGACCAACACTTTGTTTCGATTGTTTTTAAAGTAAATAATTCAGTGAAATTTCGCTGTGAATTGTGGTATTTATTGTATTTTAGTCTGCCCGAATACATTGTTATATAAACACGTAGAAAAATTCTCTACTTTCTGTTTCAACTATTCGTTATTTTTTCATCATTTTACAACAGTGAGTGTGGCCGAGTGGTTGCGCTTCAAACTTGCTGCGCAGAGGACCGGGGTTCGATTCTCGGTCGAAACGAATCTGCTTTTTTTTTAATTTATTGATTTGGGATTAAAAAGATAGAATTGTTTTAATTTCAATACCAACAAAAAGGGATTAAAAATTTTGAATCACTTTTAATCTTTTTTCGTTTACTGGGTTTGAGGAAAAATTGTGTTTGAGAAATTGACCTTAAACGCTCACACTCAAACTTAGGATAATTTATTTCTATTTTTCCATATTGTATTTTAGTTGCTTCCTAAAAGACGAAATTAGAAAACTAGTTAGTTAAAAAACCTTCATAACGCTCTATATCACAAAACACAAAATGTCTAATACATATGCGCTCGTTCCGGTATTGAGGAAAGCCGATTCGCATGAGAGCGACGTATTCCTGTGTAACAGGACAGCCGTTTCACCAATCACAGTCGTGCAGTCACACCTGTCACTTGGCGAAGCGAACGACCGGTATCGGGTAGGCTGCATGCCCGAATTTCGCTTCCAGCAACACCGAACGCAAGTTACGACATGTGCCGTCAATCGGACGGGCAGCGCCTCGTGCCGGGCATGCTGCGCGCAAAACCTTCTCTCCGTGTATAATGAGATTCGTATCCAAGTTTGCAGACATTTATACAGGGACAACATTAACTTCATCTGTAACTGCATGTAACCAGGTTTCGGATAATACTATGACACCGCAAGAAGAAATAGGCTTGGGACTAAATACATTTAATCTGTTAATAAAATGTTAAATTTATCGTTTTTAAAACTCCGAATATAGTTCCACAAATACTTCGAACTTATTACATTTTTTTACAATTACAATTTTTAATCGCAACTGCATTTTTTTTAATTTCAACTGTTTTTAATGCTGCACACAATCTACACACTTTCACAGAATTGGAGTTTCGTCTATAGTCTAATATAGACGTTATAACTGTGACAAATTGGACGTAATTTATGATTATTATAAATAGTTTTTATGGCTAGGAGGTTATTTTATTAAAACTTAAATTAATTCTTCAGGATTTCCGAAAGAAACAAGTTTTGCGCTGACTTGCTCAAAAATTCAAATTTTTTACACGTTTTTCGGGTATGGCGCTGCCGCATCTTTTCGATACAATAGTTTCGATACTTGATAAACGAGAGAAAATGGCTGCGTCCGTCACCTCTCTTCTCCTGTTCGCCCCCTCTCTCCTGGTCACGCCGATCGCCCCCTATCGCGCTTGCCTCGAGCATGCATGCGTGCACATGTGTGGGGGTTCACCGACGCGGCTTCCGTGTTTCTATGCGTCTTTAATCCCTTCGCCGACCCTTTTAATCTCTTCCGCAGAAATGCGTCAGAATCGCCGCAGACTAGTCGGCAGGTGAGAATTTCCAGCAAATTTGCTGTATATGTGATGACGCATATTCCGTAGTTCTGCCGACATATCGTCCGCCTGACTTTTCCTCTTATATGCGGCAATATGCAGCTAGCTGGTTGTCTGGGACTCTTCGATTTTTAGCAGGGCTTCTATTAGTACTAGATTCCTAGAATGGAAACTAATTCAGAATTTAAATTGATTTTAGATTTGGAGAATTCTATTGCCTTGAATTGACCACATAAAATATCAACAACCCTGGTAAAAGTTTTTCATTGAACTTCAATCGGACCTAATGAGACTCAACGAGACCTATTCGGTTTCAATCCGCAATTTGTCCCCGATACAATCGGACTCGATCAGACGTCGGTTGCAATCGGAAATTTTACTCGAAACACATCCGATTCGATCCGAGGGCGACATTTCAAACGGATTCAATCCGATGATTTATTCAGAATGAATCGGACTCATTCCGAACGATCAATCGGAATGAAATCTAATCAATCCAGATCAATAATTTAAACGTTCATGAAGCGTTTGCAGGGAGTGAGTGAAACGTTTTTTCCCGTACGCTATGAAAAGTATTCTTATTTAAAAGTGACAGAAAATGAGCCCTTTAAGAGTAAATAAAGGATTTTTTTATTACTTACTATGCCTTTCAAAATAAACCGAAGCTCGAAAATCTTAGTTAGGAATTCATTAAAAGTACAGTAAAAGGTTTTTGAGAATGACTAAAGCTTTTTTTCAGTTTTTTACGTTTTATGAGAAAACTTTAATTGAAGCTTTAATGCATTTAATGCTTTTAGTGTAAGCGTTTTTAAGACAGTCCTTGTCTCAATTAACTGTTACCCAGGACCAAACTGGCACATTAAACGAACACCAACGATCAACGTTAGAGTTTCATGAAAAAAAAAATTAATTTTTTTTCGTACATTTTATAATAACATTACAATCTTATTATATAATACATAACAGCTTATGTTAAAATTAATATTATATAAATTTCTTAAAAATGTTTATTTAACCTAAGAAAACTGATAAAAGAGTTAACTCAGGGGAATTGCATGTAAGGCATACAGAAACTAGAGACTAACACGTATTCTTGATTTGGTTTATTAAATTTAGTGAAGTGTATTCTAAACGCGCCTACAACAAAAATATATAATAATGAAAAAAACGCGGTAACGGGCTACGTGCAAACTTAACCTAAAACGTTTCTCCTTTTTGCTCCAAATTAGACTCGTTTTTCTTACCTTTAGAATTTCAAAAACAATTTTCTGACAAAGTAACTATTCGTGTAATTTTTCTTCACCAGTATTCATTAACTTTCATTCCTTTTGTATTAAAAACTTGTGCTCTTACTTTTAATTCAAAATAAATGTCTCATTTGATTTTCTAACTAGAAATTTCTACGCATAAGCCTTTGTTTATAATTAAGTTCCAAATACGCGAAAAACAAATAAATTTCACGTTCACGCGATATTCAAAAGTAACCAACATATAAAATAATTACTTTCTAACAGACAGATTCATTCAAAATCACTTAATGAATTTCAATGAATTTTATCGTTTGCTGGGTAAATGACTAATAAATATGAAAATAACATTGAAAATACCATTATTTCTTATATAGAAATGTCAAAATTAATTAAATAGAATTGAGATTGAATAATATTTATATACATTTGACAAGAAATATAAGACTATGAAATGTTTGCGTAAGTAAATAGAAATGATTAAGTTTTTGTCTATTTATCTATATGTCTTCTACGTTTGAGTATATGTTACTTTTGTTCACGCATATATATATATATATGCGAGCATGGCGTAGCGGTTAAGACCCGTGTTCGATCCTCGGCCGGGGTAAATTATTTTCAGGTTCACAGATTTATTTGCGAGCGAAATTGTAAAACTATAATCCATATATAATATATCTAACATTCACATAAATATTAATAAAAATCAAATTAAATATCTATAATAATTCGGTCTATTTTTTAAGCTGTTTAGTATTTTTTAAGCGATTCAGTCATATCAGGTACGTTTCGAGAGGGTACAAAGATGTCGAATTAAGTTCGTTTAGATCGGATTGTATCCGTTTTGGTCTCATTAGGTCCGATTCAGTCAGATTAGGTCCGTTCTCATTTTCTGTCGCTTTTAAATAAGAATACTTACATAGCGTACGGGAAAAAAACATTACACTTACTCCCTGCAAACGCTTAATGAACGCTTAAATAATTGATCTGCATTGATTCCATTTCATTCCGATTGATCGTTCGGATTCATTCTGAATAAATCATCGGATTGAATCCGTTTGAAATGTCGCCCTCGGATCGAATCGGATTTGTTTCGAGTAAAATTTCCGATTGCAACCGACGTCTGATCGAGTCCGATTGTATCGGGGACAAATTGCGGATTAAAACCGAATAGGTCTCGTTGAGTCTCATTAGGTCCGATTGAAGTTCAATGAAAAACTTTTACCAGGGTTGTTGATATTTTATGTGGTCAATTCAAGGCAATAGAATTCTCCAAATCTAAAATCAATTTAAATTCTGAATTAGTTTCCATTCTAGGAATCTAGTACTAATAGAAGCCCTGCTAAAAATCGAAGAGTGTATTAAGCGTTCCTTGTCTAAATTAACGCTTAAAATAGCATTTAAGAGTTATGAATGAGTAGCGAAAGAGTGATTTAGACAATTTAAAGCGTCCGACACACTTCATTTTTACCAGGGAGAAAATTGATTTTTCAGACAATTAATTAGTCAAATGAGATTTTTATAATATGGAAAAATCGCGCATTCAAAAATATTAAATATTCCGGCTTTTTAAAATAAATATTCAAGACTTTAAACAATTTTTAGATTAAGGTCAACTCCCTCCCTGGTAAAAATGAGTCGTACGTTAAAGCGTCCCAGGAGCGTCCGGCAAGCCTATTTTAACAGAATGCACACCTTACGGGGCGGATTGGACGTTTAGTGCAACTTTCAGTAGGTATATCAAGCTGGCGCATCCACATCGCAAAAATGAAATTTAAATCCTGGCATCATTTAAAGCTAATTTTATGCTAATTTAATGCTCCTATGCTGAATTTAATGCTCTTCTTTGAAGCGGAAAAATCTGTGGATGCGCCAGCTTGACGTCCAGCTGGCATGTCCACGGCGTAAAACCAGTGACTGAGAAAGCTATACGAAAATACTGTTAGGGCCATAATTTAAAGCTAATTTAATTCGCTCAAAATACCCTAGTCCGAATTTTCCACAACGAAATACTTACCACCGACAACATTTTGCACCGTTATTTGAAATTGAGGTCAGTGAAATGAAAGTATCGTCACTGGGTTTACGCTGTGGATGTGCCAGCTTGACGTCAAGCTGGCACATCCACAGATTTTTCTGCTTTATCGAAGAGCATTAAATTCGGCATAGGAGCATTAAATTAGCATTAAATTAGCTTTAAATGATGCCAGGTTTTAAATTTCATTTTTGCGATGTGGATGCGCCAGCTTGATGTACCTATTTTCAGTGACGCTTTATTATGAACGTGCACAAAGCACGATATTAGACATATTTTAATTTACTTTCGCAGAACACCCGATGGAACGTACCTCGGGAGGGTTTTGGGCGCCCATGGGTCTATTTTGAAGCGTATTTTTTTCACAGCTGCGGATCGGATGTTCCCAGGGAGGATTTTTTACATTCATGGGACATTTTCAAGACTTCTTTTTTTACTTCTGCGGGACCCTCGATCGGACGATCCTACAGTGGATTTTAGTATTCAGGGGACTTTCTCAAATTAATCATCAAGGATACCTTATAATCAACTTTGTACGTTATAGTGTCCAATCAAAATTTTCAGAATTCTCAAATATCTCAACGTTGAGAGATTCGAGAATTTTGACTAAATTTTCGAGTTTATTGAATGGGGGATTGAGTTCGAGTCAACTAATATAATAATGCTTACATATTTGCAACATTTGCAAAAATTAAAATGTTCAGAATTCTCACAAATTTCAAAAATGTCCCAGCAATCGTAATTGTATTGAAATGTATTGACTGGGATTCATTTGTTCGTTTTTGAATACGCTATTTGAACTTTTCCAATACATTCGAATCCACAAATACTTTACTAATATTTTAATAAAAATATGAATCCAAATGAATCAAATTGAATACATAAATAATAGTGTTTTTGAAACTACTAAAAATACGAATACAATTTAATCCATGATCGTGATTGGAAATCAAAAGGCAAAAGTCATGAATCCATCTGAATATAAATGAAGATTGTAATGATCATTTTTTAATACAATCGAATCTATGAATAATAACAGTTAACTACCAGAATTAATGAATCAATTTCAATACATAACGTAGCAAAATAATGCCTGTTTAATCCAAATGAATCTAAAATAAATCAATACCAAAATTTCCTACAGATGTCTGTAGACTCTTTTTAAGTTTAATAACGATGTTCATTTATTTGTAACCAATTGGCAATTTTTTCACTTTTCAGTAAGTGTAAACTGCGATATTTTTGTTAATAAAATCAATATATTATTTTCAAAAAAAGGCAATATCTCGTAAACGGTATGAGACATGTGAAATTTGACGACATTTCGACATGTGAAATTTGACGACATTTCGACATGATGTGCGATAATTCAAAGCCGCCATACACATTTAAACATTTCATAATTTTAGAAATCGGAAATTTCAAAAATTTTCGAATCATGTATAGTGGCTTCAAATCAGCGCACGAGGGTGCGTCAAATTTCACATATCTCGTAACGTTTTACAAATATTGCGTAATTTAGAAAAAAAAATTACAATATTTATTTTATCAACAAAAATATGAACTCTCTACATCCATTCGTTCTTTTCAAACGGCTATAAGTAAATTAATAATAATAATAATAATAATAATAATAATAATAATAAACGTCTTTATTGTCGTTATTTCTCCTCGCCGGGCTGGGATGGAATTAACAACTATTGGTGGAAGAAGTTCACTTCTGTCCATCAACACCTAGCCCGAATATTCACCTCTTATATAAATGGAGACCAACCCATTCCGCACTGGCTGGTGGAGGGCCTAACGACACTGATCCCAAAATCGGGAGACTTGTCCGATCCGAGAAACCATAGACCGATCACGTGTCTCAATACGTTATACAAATTGTTCACTAACATCTTGAACGAACGTATTGAGAAATCCGTGAAACCGGTGTGGCAACGGATAGTAGAACAACGAGGCTGCAAAATGGGTGTATCCGGCTGCAAGGACAACTTGCTTATCGACAGGTGTGTTTGTCAGGACGCAGTCCAGTACAAGCGTAACCTGTCGATAGCCTGGCTGGATTACATGAAGGCGTATGACTCAACATCGCACGAGCTTTTAAGCTTGTTGCTCAAACGCCTTCATGTCCACCCAAACATAGTGAGAATTGTAGAAGACCTGATGCCTCTTTGGAAAACACGCTTTGTCATGACATCGGGCAAGCATCGAACCATGTCTAGACTGGTTCAATTCCAAAGAGGTGTCTATCAGGGAGATTCTCTGAGTCCTCTGCTCTTCTGCATCTCACTATTGCCTCTATCCGTTGTTCTCCGGAAATCTCAAGGGTACATGTGTGGACCGCCTGGTGAACGTGTACATAAGATCACCCATCTTTTCTATATGGATGATCTTAAATTATACGCATCAGGCGAAGATCAATTACATCGATCTCTGAACATCGCCCTCACATACTCGAGAGATATCGGTATGGAATTCGGATTGGACAAGTGTGCAGTCGTTCATTTGCACAGAGGAAGGTCAGGCTCCCATAACAACGATATGGAGCTCGTCAACGGAAATGTCATCCGCCACCTTAGCGCCGAAGAAGCCTACACATATCTGGGCGTACCTCAAAGGCATGTCCAGGATGTGCAGGCTGCTAAAACCACCATCATTAAGAAATACCGGCGCATTCTCCGTCAGATCTGGTCATCAGAATTGACCGGGAGAAATAAGGTGGCAGCCACGAATATGTTGGCCGTATCACCAGTGCTCTATTCTTTTGGAGCACTGAAGTGGAACGTTGACGAGCTAAGGGATCTTGACCGAAGCACACGGAAGATGATTTGTATGCAACGCAGTTTGCATCCAAGATCTTCCGTGGAACGACTGTATTTGCCCCGAAATATGGGAGGTCGTGGCCTTTTAAGCCTGGAGTGTATGCATGACCGATTGGTTCTCGAAACAGCTTGCGACGTGATTAATCGAACGGAGGATCCCCTGATGATGCTAGTACATCAGCATGAAATTCAGGGGAAGGGGGCGTTTTTGTACAACGCGGCGGAACGAGCGGCGCGAAACCTCGGTCTGGTTTTCAACGTGGGACGTAGTGGTGCACAGGAGGCTGAATCAGTCATCAATCTGTGCCCAGTGCGTCTCAGGGCTAACATACGGAAGGAACAACTCCGTATGCTGGAGGGAAGGCATATCGACAAGCCGTTGCATGGACAATTCTTTCGAAATGTCCAACAACTTGGCTTGTCGGCAGAGATGACCTTCTCCTTCTTAAGATCAGCCGGCTTGAAATCCGAGACCGAGGGTTTTATCTTCGCGTGCCAGGATGGGGTCATCAATACCTTAGCGTACCGCCAGAACATCTTACACCAGGCGGTACAGAGTACGCTTTGTAGATTGTGTAGATGTCATGCTGAGACACTAATGCATCTTTTGGCAGCATGTCCAATATATGCAGTTTCAGCATACATCGAACGTCACAATGCGGCTCTTCGAGTGCTGTATTACCATCTTCGCAGCACTTATGGTATTGATGCAACCCCAGTTTTGCCGTACGTCCCCACTGATATTGAATCCGTAGTCGGGAATGAGTCTTGACGAATATACTGGAATTACTCATTCCCGACGAGCAGGCAAATATCAGCCAATAAGCCTGACATCGTCCTTGTTGACTTCGATGACAAATCCATCTTCGTCATCGAGTTTTCTGCACCAGCGGAAACAAATATAGTCAGCAAAGAGGACGAAAAACGGATGAAATATCAGGAACTCCTGTTCGAGATTCGCAGGCTGTATCGAGGATTCAAAATCAAGCTCGTCGTGCTCATAATTGGAGTGCTGGGAGGAATGAGACCAACTTTCCTCCAAAACATCAAAAGCATTCCGGCCTGTCGAGAACATGCAAATTCCATCGCAGGCCGAATGCAGAAAGCAGTGCTACTGGGATCTCTCCGTCTACTGAGGTCACACGAGATCCTGTAACCACTTACCCAATGGTAGAGGGAGTGGTTACAGTTGCAAACAAATGGCCCGGTGCAGTCTGCAGCGGAGGAGATGGATATCGGAGCCACTTTTCTACTGCAGACTGCACACGTGGATTCTGGAGGGCCAAGGGAGGTTAGGGTTTTAGTCGGTAAACGTTGCCGTTAACATCAAAGGTGAGGGAGTCCGACACACGGGGGGTTACACAACATCTTCAACCCCCTATGGTGCCTAATGCATTTCCCCCCTCCGACAAAAAAAAAAAATAAATAATAATAATAAACGTCTTTATTGGTCACGTAAAGAGAGTACATTATTCCTTTACAATGCCAAGGGGCGACTCACAGCTTTTACGAAGCTGCTTTGCAGACTGACAATTATTACATAAATATAGAAAATGGTAATAAATTTAAGACATTATTTTTATTTACACAATGCATAAATACTACACGTTTGAACTATTCGTTAGTTTCGCATCATTTTACAACAGCGAGTGTGGTCGAATTGTTACGGCTCGATATTGTTGTGCGGGAGTCCAGGGTTCTTGGTCGATGCAATATTTTTTGTTCATTACATGTGTGAACTGCGATTATTTTTGGATTGAAATGTATTTCAATGCATTACAATTTTTATTTTTTATTTATTTATTTATTTATTATTAACGGGCGGAATCACCCTTTTTACCAAACTGTTGCTATATAATTATTATATTGTAAGACTGCGAGAGCTGCAGATCGACTTAAGAAGATGGCGCCATACTTCACATTTGTGTCTAAAATGTAGGAATTGCAGAAACCTACACCAAGTATAGCAGTGGTCATGATTCGATTTCCGTCAGATGAACAATATCTTCGAAACGTAAACAAACAACGTCACTCGTCTTACCAACCGCGAGCTGCTGCTTGAAAACGAAATCGAAAAATTGTTCACCGACGGGGATCGAACTCACGACCTACGACTTCGCAGTCCAGTGCGTTACCGCCTGAACCACGAAGCCTATTTTAATACATTTTAATCCTTTGCAATGCTTTTCTAAATTCAAATAGCACATTAAAATTTATTGTAATGTATTCAAAATTTTTAATACATTTCAATACATTTCCGATTGCTGGGGTTGAGAGATACGCGAAGCTTGACAAAATTCTCTGATGCATACATAATATATCTATTCATTTGGATTAATTCGATGGACGATTATCTCGATTAAGTTACTCTCAATTAAGAGTGTTCATGAACGACGAAACGCTGTCACTTTTAATTGGATAATTCCTTTTGTAATTTTTTGCAATTATTGATTCCAAATTAAAAGCTACTGAACGATACTCTATCTGATATGTATACTCCCACTCCTCAATTTTTTATGGTCAAATACCGGTCGAATATCAGTAAATTTAACACAGATTGACTGGTACGATCAATCATGAGTCAATAAATGGTAAACTTGACACACAAACCAAACAAATACTGAATACTTCAGGTATTTTGAGTGAATTTTCGGTTAATTGTCCCAAAGCTGCCCAATGCTTAACCGTATTTAATTTTTTTTTTCATTTGGTCCATGATTTGTTTTAAAAATGAGTAGATTCGGTCCGCTAGGGTCAGAATAACGACGGATCGCTGCGTCGACCGTCAGCCTACTGCTATCGATCAATGATTACCACGATGTGGTATTATGTGTGTACGCGTATATTACAGATGGATTTTTTATCGTAATACTTACTATTTTTCTATCGAATTAAGGTATTGAAATTTTTTTCAAATTAATCTCTTTAATGACGTATATAAGTTCTGTTTACTATTACCCGAAACGCATACAGGTATTAATCCTGCCTCACTTAGTTTTCGGCGTTTTAGTTTTAGTTCTAGGTTGATCTGTCCATCGTATTCGAGATAGTGTGAATGTCGCGTACCGAGGCGGGACCTCGGCCTATAAATTTGGGGGAAATTTCCGTATTATGGACAGCCGTCGGCAGACCGTCTATTACAGTCCGTCGATCGACTTCGTACGCTCCGATTTCCCGGCTACGCAAGTATCCGGGGGAGGGTAGGAGTGTGCGCTTAGAATCAAACTTGCAGTGGCATTGCGGTAAGCGTACCGGGTGTCCCTGTCAAGTACGGGTAGACAGGTCCCCCTAATAATCTAATGCATGATATTTTTCTCCTTACAGGAGGAGTTGCTTCAAAAAAAACCAATACAGTAATTAGGTACGGTAGAGAATAACGCGTTCTGTACCTAATTGTAAATTCGGATCTCTTTAAAAAACAGAAAAATAAAGAATTTAATTCGATATACAAATCTGTTTCTCCAGTCCGATTATTTTACCTTACCTGCACGTTGCATATTGGCGACCGTGGCAGGACTCGAGAACGATTGTATAAAGAAAAAGTCGGACGGAAAACACTGAAAAGTGGAAGGCGAAAGAAAAAGCCGGTCAAGAAGTATTCGGTGGCCTATACAATGTAAGGCCAACAGGAATAAATATAGAGGAATTCCTTATGAATTTACCTGAACCTCCTGTAAAAACTATAGAAAATAAATCGAATGTGAAAAAAATAACCCTAAATTGTTATTTTCTTAAAACCACAGCCAGTACAATTAAAAAAAAAAACGTGTAAGATTCTCGAAAATAAAATGCCGCGTGGCAGACCGAGAAAGGATATGCGAAGGAACATATCCCACGAAATATTCAGAGAAAAAGAGGTAAAACCAGAAGAAAATGTAGAGCTCTTTTCGAGACTCAATTGGCAGTCCGAAGCAACACACTGTTCTGAGAAATACGAAAAAAAAGACAGGATTGCGAACTAAGACTTAGAAACTTAGAGCAACGAGATATGAATGCCCAATACTGCGAGATCAACTGAGCATGAATCAGGAGGAATTAAAAGACCTACAAGGTCGAATAGAGGATATAGGAAAGGAGGTGGTAGTGCGTCCAGAGGACATACCAGGAATGCTCGAAAATTCGAAATGGGTGGAAATCGTGAAAAAACAAAGTAACGATATTCTCAGATTCGAGCACCAGACAAAACATCTCCATTCGCTAATACAAGAAGCACGGGAGGCGAGCGACACGCTCTTTAGTCGTCGTATCATACAAGAGGGTGAAAATGATAATACCCCAAAAATAAGGATAAATCCTCCCACATTTTCAGGGGGAAAAGCAGAAAAACCACTAAAATTTCTGCAAGCACTTCGCAACTATTGCGAAGGATTAAAAATAAATGCGCCACAGTTTAAAACGATTATGTACCAAATTTTGAAGGGTCCCGTTTTGGAGTGGTGGTATTTTCTCGAGCAAGATGTGCTAAACCTCGACGAATTCGAACTTAAATTCCGGAAAAGATACTCCGGAACGAAGAATCTCAATACCAACTAAAACGACACATTGAATTCGGGTATTAACAATCCCAGCGAAATGCAAGCCGCGTTGAATACGCCATCGATTGAGGTAACCAGATTATAGACGCGAATATGTCCTTATCAAGCAAGGAACTAATTACGATGATATCTCGACATTTTGAGCAAGAAATAAGGAATGCCATCGTTAATCGGGATATCCGTAAATACGACGATTTATTGGACGTACTCCAAACATACGACGAAATGAGGCCCTCGAATGCAATTAGGGGGATGTACGAAAATAAAGGTGACAGAATGGGAATGATAAACCAGGAACGAAGAAGGAACCTGATTGAAGAAACAAGAGAGACCTGGCGCAAAACGACGCCTTATGAAACCCCGAACATTCAAAAGAGATACGAAAATGAAGCGGGACGAGGAGAAAGACAACTTCCGGGGTGGAGCCATCAACAGGCGAATCCACAAAAATTTGTGCCTAGGAAGTACAATGTCAATGCAATGGGCTTAAATGAAGCAAAGCGAGAAGAAGATGAACATTCTACACTCGAAGAAATGAAAATCTCTGAAGGCATGGAAAGCCATAAGCCAGAGGAGGAAGATTAGAAATTCGGCAATAAGGATCGACATATAGGATCGAATCAATCTTCGAAGATCCTAGGGAATTCTTGACTAATGAAGAAAGTATTAAAACTTGCCCGGAAATACCGATCATAATCGAAGGAATCCGAACTATAGCATTATGGGACACAGAGAGCGAGATCACGTGTATCTCGGAAGATTTTTACAAGTCGAATGCCGCAGCATTTAAAAAGTGTCCGACGTTACCCATCACCGGGAAACGAGAAATAGGCGCGACCAGGACCAAGTCAACCACCCTTAAAGTACAGGTCTTATCAAGAACTATAGTGGGAAAAATTGACAGCGAGATAGCCTTTACGATCGTACCACATTTAATTAGAGACTGTATTATCGCAATCAATGTGCAGACGCAATGGAAAACAAGAATCGATCTCGAAAACGTGAAGAAGATAATATATAACCGGGGAATATTTAAAAAACGACATCCTAACCTTCAAAGCAAAAAAAAAAGCCTCGACCAGAGCGACAGGGTAGGAACGATATAGCATGTAGAGTGGCCGGAGACAGACACGGTAAATGCAATAACAAAAGAAAACTCTCACTACCTAGTGAGCAGGAAATTCGTGAAAAAGTGAATAAATGCGAGATTCTAAAAGAACACGAGAAAGACAAACTAATTAAACTACTTACAAAATTCAAAGACACGTTCAATGATCGACCGGGGAGAACTAAGATATATGAACACGAAATCAACTTAAAAACGGAAACGCCGTTCTTTATTAAAACGTATCCAATTCCGTTCGCATATAAGGCAAAAGTGAAGGCGGAGATCCAAAGAATGCTTGAATTAGGGGTTATACAACCATCCACTAGTCCATATATCGGTGATAAAAAAGGATGGATCAGTGAGGTTATGTTTAGACGCGAGGGCGTTGAACGAACGAATGATAAGGGACCATAAAACCCCGCCGAACCCCGACGAAATATTTCAAAAATGTCTGGGAGCCGAAGACATGACTAGTCTCGATATGACTAGTAGTTTCTGGCAAGTGCCACTGGCTATGAACGCCCAACAATATACGGCATTTTTGCATGACGGAAATGTGTATGAACATACCATCACTCCATTCGGATTAAAGACAAGTAGCTCAAGTTTAATAAGAGCGCTTAACCGAGTATTTTGGGGAATCGGAGAGTTTATTATTAACTTTTGTGGACGATATTTTATGTGTACCTCCTAATTTTGATTCCCATCTCGTACACTTAGAAAAAACCCTGACGATACTACAAGAAAATGGAATAACCATTAATTTCAACAAATTACAACTGTGTCGGCAGGAGATTTCTTTTCTGGGGAATATACTGACCCCGGGACGGATACAACCTCAAAGAGAAAAACTCTAGAAAATCAGAGAATTCACGCCTCCAAAAAACCAGAAGCAGCTGACAGGACTCTTAGGCTTCGTTAATTACTACAGCAAGTTCATTCGAAAACACGCAGATCGAATGGTTCCACTATTAGAATTGTTAAGAAAACGACAAAAGTGGGAATGGAATGAGGAACACCAACAGGCATTCGAGGAAATTAAGCAATCCTTCGCGGATACCATGTTCCTTAAACACCCTGCACCCGGGCAACCCTACATACTCACAACCGACGCGAGTACATATGCGTTCGGAGCAGTGTTATCGCAACGAAATGGACTGGGAGAAGAAGAGATCGTGAGATACAGTCGGACGCTAAAAGGGGCGGAATTAACGTACCATACCACAGAAAAGGAACTCTTATCAATAGTAGCCTCTCTCAAGAAGCTGCGAACATTCTTATTGGGAGAAAAAATCATCTTGAGAACCGATCATAAGGCATTGACTTTTCTTAAAAGCTGTCAGTTCCTTAACAATCGGATAACCAGATGGGCACTCAGCACTCAAGATTATGATATAGAGCCCCAATTTATCAAAGGGTCCCAGAACAAGGTAGCCGACTATTTGAGCCGAAAAAACGGAGAGGTAGGGTCGCAAGAGAACTGTGACGACGTCCTGATAGCAAAAGTCCATCTACCCCAACTTGCTAAAGAAGCAGCATCCCAATTGAAGGGGTTAATAATAAGCGCGGGTTGATAAACAATCCAGAAGATCGCTTCGGGTCCGTAAGACCTTGGAAGATTAGTTCTCCGTAGCTAATTTCCTAAGGGGGGGGGGGCTATGTAACGGACAGATACGCCGGTATAGATAAACAATGCATGCATGTGAGTGAGAGCGTAAGAAGCGTGTGAGATAGTGTGAGTGTCGCGTACCGAGGCGAGACCTCGGCCTATAAATTTGGGAAAATTTCCGAATTTTGGACAGTCGTCGCCAGACTGTCTAGTACAGTCCGTCGATCGACTTAGTACGCTCCGATTCCCCGACTACGCAAGTATCCGTGGGAGGGTAAGGGTGTGCGCTTAGAATCAGACTTGCAGTGGCATTGCGGTCAGCGTACCGGATGTCCCTGTCAAGTACGGGTAGGCAGGTCCCTCCAATAATCTAATGCATGATATTTTTCTCCTTACAGGTAGAGTTGCTTCAAACAAATCAATGCAGTAATTGGATACGGTAGAGAATAACGCGCTCTGTATCGAATTGTAAATTCGGATCTCTTTAAAAAACAGAAAAATAAAGAATTTATTTCGATATACAAATCTGTTTCTGGAGTCCAATTATTTTACCTTACCTGCACGGTACAAGGTTGAGCCCTCGTAGTTTTTGATGTCTATATCGACCTCCCCGTAGTTTTTTATATGCACATTGATCTCCCCGTAGTTTTCGGTACCAAGGTCGACATCTTCATAATTTTCGGTGCACCTGGATGACGGAAAACTGTGGTGCGAGCGGCCTCGATACCAAACACTATAGAAAGGTACACCTAGATGATGAAAAATTACAGACCGGGACAACTGTTTTATGTTAATTATGAACAATGATATGACTTGATGTATCAAAGTTGACAAGCAGATTTTGAACATTCAAAATGTGAACTATTTTGCTTGAAACTTGTTACTCGAGGGTTTTTGGAGTCGTTTAGTTCGAGTGTGACGATTCTTATTAATGAATTCATTAATTAACCCATTAACGCCCAGAAACAGAGATTTTGTAACGTCTTTTCGAGCCTCATTCTTTTAATAATGCGAAAGGAATAATCAAACGGAAATGATGCTTCTTTATGTTTTTGACTATGCTCTTTCAGAATCTGGCATTACATTTTCATTTTTTTTACAAGAAAAATAAATATGGCGGCTTTTAGATGAAAAAATACGGAAAAATGAAAACTGTTTTTTTTTTATGAATTTTTTTCAGATTGAAGCAGAGATATAATCCCGTCGTTTTTTCACTAATCGGTGAATAAAATAGTTGTAGTTTATCGGAATATTTTTGAAAATGGTTAGAAATATTATTTTCATTATCAAAATGGCGATTAACGTCTTCCTGGAGAGTGAACAAATGTCTGAATTGGTAATATGACAAATAGGCTGATGGATTTATAAGAAACTTCGTTTCCTAAGGTTTTCGAGGGCGCCGAATACAAATGTGATGTCAGATTTTCAAAATTCAAAATAGCCGATCCAATATGGCTGACATATTTTTGAAAAGACATTGAATTTGCATGAAATTTGGTACTCGGGGGTTTTTGGGGTCGCCGAATATAAATCTGATGTCAGATTCACAAAATTCAAAATGGCGGATCTAATATGGCTCACATATTTTTCAAAAGAGTTTGATTTTGCGTAAAATTTATTACTTAAGGAGTTTTAGGATAGCTGAATATGATTTTGTCGTCGGTTCAAAACTAGCGAAAAGATTATTCATACAACATAATGTTATTATTATCATGGTATTTTTCGAGAGCCCGTGGTTTTGAAAAATTTATTAGTTACTTCAGTAGTCTACTCTCGTTCCTAATGCACATTTCCCTAATTTGTCACCAATATTTAAATTTTTCCACCTTACAAATCCAGCAAAAAGTCCATCAGAAGTATGTAATGCCCGAAATTGTGAAATAAATTTGTTTGGTTTTCCACGAATAAACTGTTTCAGGACGGTCTACTACGGGTCTATTTGAAAATAACGAAATTTGTAAATATTTCTCCGAAACTTATTTATAAGAATTTGGTACAATTTTCATCAATTGGGGCTTAGCATATTTTATTTTAGATTTGGTTTTTCAAAATAATCACGCTTCAGTATCGTAGCAGCATTTACAACTTCTCTTGATAGAAATTCGTTTGTCAACCAATAATCTGTTTGGATTTTGTCCGATCAGGACACAATCATTTTGCAAAACATGCAATCAATATCTTTGCAAATCTTGTTTCGGTGCAAAACATAAAAATCAGAAATAATCATAAATAGCTACCGATCATAAGTGGTGTTTAGAGGAAAGAACTGATAAAAACAAAAAAATAATAAAATGACAAAAAAAATTAAAAAAAAAAAATAAAAAATAAAAAACAAAAAAAAAGTGACATTTGATTTCATCCACCTCCACGCTGGTAAATGTTGGGCAACATTGTATAATAATGGCTAAGAGATGAATTTAATTTTGCAAACGTTCCTACATATTAGAAAATATTTTTTTGTTACAGTGTGGGTAAAATGCTATTTTCCACATTTTTTACATTTTTCTGACGCATTTTACTCACACTGGCAACAAAAAATACATTTCGGCACATATGGGAAAATGTTTTTCATACGAATGTGAATGCCACCCTTGCTGCGGCTCGGGCGGCAACGCTCACATTCACAGGAAAAACTTTTTCCCACTTGTATCGAAAACTACTATAGGTTGTCATAGAATTCTTTTACATTGTTCAAAGCTAATGCCAAATTCGTATTCAACAACTAGAAGTGCCCTCGAATAACAAGTTTCATGCTAGCCAAATTCATTTTTGAAAAATATGTCCGCCATATTGTATCCGCAATTAGAAATTCTGAAAATCTGATGTCAGAAACGCATTTAGCAAGCCCCAAAAACTCAGGAGTAATACATTTCAATTTTCCCTTATTTGGGAAAATATGTCCACCATATTGAATTCACCATTTGAAATTTTGTGAATCTGATATCAGATTTGTATTTAGCGACTCCGAAAACCTCCGAGTAACAAATTTCATGCAAATTCAATGTCTTTTCAAAAATATGTCAGCCATATTGGATGCGCCATTTTGAATTTTGAAAATCTGACGTCAGATTTATATTCGGCGACCCCAAAAACCCCCGAGTAACAAATTTCATGCAAATTCAAAGTCTTCTCAAAAATATGTCAGCCATATTGAATCCGCCATTTTTAATTTTTGAAAATCTGACATCACATTTGTATTCGGCGCCCTCGAAAACCTTAGGAAACGAAGTTTCATATAAATCCATCAGCCTATTTGTCATATAACCAATTCAGAAATTTGGTCACTCTCCAGGAAGACGTTAATCGCCATTTTGATAATGAAAATAATATTTCTAACCATTTTCAAAAATATTCCGATAAACGACTACTATTTTATTCACCGATTAGTGAAAAAACGATGGGATTATATCTCTGCTTCAATCTGAAAAAAAAATTCATAAAAAAAAAAAGTTTTCATTTTTCCGTATTTTTTCATCTAAAAGCCGCCATATTTATTTTTCTTGTAAAAAGAATGAAAATGTAATGCCAGATTCTGAAAGAGCATAGTCGAAAACATAAAGAAGCATCATTTCCGTTTGATTATTCCTTTCGCATTGTTAAAAAAATAAGGCTCGAAAAGACGTTACAAAATCTCTGTTTCTGGGCGTTAATGGGTTAATGTCTGCAAGTTTGTGTGAGAAATGTGTTTTGTGATTGCAATAAAATATTTTGATAAATTCATGTTGAACACGAAGACGGCACTCTTAAAAATAGACAGAAAATTCTGGATTTGTACATAATATATTATTTTTATTATACGTAGGTAAATATAAAGTGATATATGCACATACGATTCTGTGATTTTGACCACACTTGGTTGTTAATATGTAGAGTTAGCTTAAGTCCCTGCACCGCGTCAAGGTGTTTATCCTAGTAGAGGTTATTTTATTTTTATTTTTAGGTTTTTTTAAAAATATTTATCATTTTTTCAAATTTTTAAAATTTGTTGTTTAAATTTCTATTAAGAAAGAATGTCTTTATGTAAAGGCTTCTTTTTTATTTTTTTTTATTTTCCGATGTATAAATCTGAAATTGTTCATAATTGTCTAAATCAGTCCATCATGGTATGATGTTCCGGAACTTTTTATTATGTAATTATTGCTAGATTCAAGTTATTTTTCTGAAAAATCCAATAGATAAAGGAAGGCCATATACTACGCTAGATCTATGAATCAAAATGTTGTGTACGGATACTGTCATGTAAAATCAAGGATATATGGTAACATACAGCTCTGGAGTTGTAAAACAATGTTCCTTAAAATAGGCACCTTTAATATTCTCACAAGACGATAATACCTATAAAATTACGAAAAACCTTTCAATAAGTTTTTTAAAGACTTTAGTAAGTCCCAAGTTTATGTTTTCAAAAAAACGTTTCACGGTGTATCCATCATTGGATGTACCCATTCCTTGCTTCGGCTCATCTACAGTAATGTCGAACTGCTCTGTAAAGTCTCTTTGAATTCGATCTTTGGTTTTATGAAACATTTGCTTTTCATCAGGCCTTTTGGCCATTCATTTCTTAAATGCCACCTATATGAAGTATGTACTCAAAAAAACATTATCCAAGCACTTAATAAATACCTTACATTCTTTAAACCTCGGCCTTTTCTTCATTGCTCATAATAGTGAATAACTTATTCATTTCGCTAGTATTTGCTCCGTAAATAGGACATCCAGATGCAGAAGAAGTACCCTTTTATTTATTATTGCACATCATAGTGAATGCTTTACCGTCTATTATTGCACAGCGTAGTGAATGCTTTACAGAAATTATTTTTCCATTAATTGATATTTTAGTGACTTCTAGATTTTCTATCCGTTCTTTTATATCATTCACTAATGCTAATGTCTTTTGCGGTATTTCTTGTGAATATTCAAATTTCACTGCGCCGATTTAAATGTGATGAAGATGGTTTTGGATTCTTCCGGATCACTGGAGAATTATTAATCACGCAAATTATTTACAAACCACTTTTGCTTATATTTAGTGAAACTAATAGTTCCATCACATTCCTATTTTGTTATTATTTCGAAATTTTCATCATGTCTAATTCGGGGAAGATTTACTTCCAGTGTAGTATCCTTTCAGCAGTATGATTCAGCAACCTTTGCCGACATATATGTTTACACTGTGATGAGGTCACCGATCTACCCCGGCATTTGCATAAAAATTGTATTGTAAATGTTCCGTCCCAATAATATTTTTAAATGACGAGAAATTATTAAATTTATTTTTCGTCTTATTTTTCCGATTTTGTTTCTAATGTTTCGATTTCCGAAAACTCATTTTTTACTTTATTGATTTTCGAATTTCTTTTTGAATTTTTAAGTCTTTGGATTTAACTTTGTTTTCATTAAGTATAGTCGAAATTTCAAATTCAGATTCATTATTCTAAATTCTGATTTTCCTTCCTTCTGGAACTTTTGGGAATTCACGATCAGTAACAAAATTTTTTTGATTTCTGAAATTCGTCAATACGTGATTAATTTTATTTGTATGTTCTGAAATTATCATTATAAATAAATCCGTTTAATAACAGTGATATATTTATAAATATCGTTTCCAAGCAGCAGCTCGCTGTTGGAAAGACGAGCCACGTTGTTTGTATTTACGTTTCGAAAGTATTGTTTATCTGGCGGAAATCGACTCAAGACCGCTGCTGTACTTGGTGTAGGTTTCTGCAGTCCTACATTTCATACACAAATGTGAAGTATGGCGCCATCTGTCTAAGTCGATCTGCAGCTCTCGCAAAATCATACGACTCATAATACGGCAAAACAATTAAGTAAAAAGGGCGATTCCGCCCGTTAATTAAAATAAAAAAAAAAAAAAACAATATCGCAAATTTTTGTGATATTTTCCAAATTTTGATTATAGTATTTCGTTGTTTTGAAAATTAATCGTAAATTATCGATTTTCAAATTAATAAGGATTTTTGAATCTTTTTCTCGATTTAAAACTTCTTTTTTTTCTAGTTTAGTCCTCAAGATTCAAGTTCAATTAATTAGATTTTCACAGATTTTTAATTTATTTCATACTTGTGATTTTTGGCAATTAAAATCGACTTGCGGACTTGAACCTGATAACGAGCTTCCCTAATAGCACGTTTTATTCCATCAATATTCCTGGAATATTCCTTTGGAACACTATATTCCAGGAATATTCCAGGAATGTTGAAATGTCATACGATCGAAATATTCCTGTGGAGTTTTGCAGGAACATTAAATTTATTCATTTATGGTTCCATTAAAGTTAAATAAATTTAAAAAAAAATATATCCCGAGTTGGATTCGAACCCTAGGCCGTTGCATAGAAACCAATGCTCAGAACCACTCAGCCACACATTCTGTTGAAATAATTTGCAAGCATAAGCAATATCATTTATTGCGATTTATTTAAAAAAAAGGTTCATGTCTGTAAAGTGTTTCAGCGAATTAGGCGTTAATATGCATATCGAATAGAAGCGCTATTAAACTTTTTGTTAACGAGTGAGGCTAGAATATTGGAATATTACGCACATGACCGCCGATTTTCAAACTTCTGTTCTTGAAATATGTTCTTAAGTTTTATTGCGCTTCTATTTGCTATGCATATTAACGCCTAATTCATTAAATCACTTTATAGACATGAACTTTTTTTTTTAAATTAAATCGCAGTAACTGATATTGCTACAGTCGGCGTGATAGTCGTGCGGGCTAAGGCGTCAGTCTTAGTCCGCCCGAACTGAACGTCGCGAAGGTCCCGAGTTCGAATCCCCGTCCGTGCAATTTTCTCTGCTTATGTCCAGTGTGGAATAACCGGGGAACTTTGCTGGGCGAAGGTACGAATTTGGGACCGCTGCGGACCCCCGTCGGCAGTTATCGGTACCGTCAGCGTCTTATCCGCGGTCGGAACGTCGTGGGTCTTATCTCGGATAAAGATGGGATAAGCCCCGCGTCGTACTCGCTAAGGCACAGACCGCCGAATCTGCTGGTGGTACCGATATTGGGGAGGGGGGACTGGCTCTGGGTGGGTGTTGTGTTGTCCTGTTCCGTCATGTATAATGTCTATGTGTTGTCCATCCTATACCTCTCCACCCGAGAGCCGACCCGCGAATAGGCATCTAAGTCATTAAAGCGGGGGGAAATTCCAAATCCTTTATCCTTTATCCTTTTTTTAACTAATATTGCTTATTAGAATTTTTTAGAATGTAACACTCGGTAAAACTAATTATTGGATACTTAGAAGTTAACGGGGATCCGAGTCATAATGGGTTAAATCAACACATTATATAAAGAAAGTTATTTTAAGGACAGGAATAGACAATTTACAATAAAAACAGAAAAATCATAGCCACAAACCTAATATACGAACAATTAAAAGATCAGCTGCGCAAAAATGATATTGCTTATGCTTGCAAATTATTTCAACAGGATGTGTGGCTAAGTGGTACTGAGCATGGATTTCTATGCAGCGGCCCAGGGTTCGAGTCCACTTGAGATACATTTTTTTTAATATTTAATTTTAATGGAACCAAAAATGTTTATTTCAATATTCCAGAAATATTTTAAACGCAGGACATTTCAACATTCCTGGATTTTATGGATGGAATATTACTTTGGAATATTCCCAATGTTCCAAAGGAATATTCCAGGAATATTGATGAATAAAGCATGCTATTTGGTTTACGTTCTGAAAAATTCAACTTTCTATTTTTTAATTAGTTTTCAATTTTGAAATTAGTATTTTTTTTTGTAAGTTTCACGTACCAGTGCAGCAACTCGAATAATTTCCGAGTAGAAATAAAGTTTCATTTCCCGTCGCGACTCCCTACTTTCTAGGAATTGCATGAGTGCACCCATCAATTTTACGAATATTATTGATAATTTTCGCGCGCTATTCAAATTATGAATTTTCAGATTTGGATTTCTTCTGATTGATTTTTGGGTTTGTTTACGGAATTTTAGGTTTAGGTTCGCGGTCACTATAATTACATTTTTCATATAACAGCGTGTAGTACCTTGCCCTTTTGCGTCGAGTACAAGCGAAGGTCCCCTTCCGGGACGATTTCAAAAAATTGTATTGTTTGTGTCTTTTGCTTTGCGCCGGACTGTAGGTTGCTCGATCGTCAAATTTCGTAGATCGACGTAGAACCTCGAGTAGCATCGCGACCTTAAGTAGCGTCCGATCTTTTTTCGTCTTGTTAGTATTTGAGTATTTCCGACACTATTTAGCGATTAGATTCTGATACCTATCCCCACTTTCTACGACAATGCCAGTGTCATTAACGGCAACCGCTACTAAAGTCACCCCATCTGGCGCAGCTGGGCGACGCAACGCCAGCCGTGGGTAAATCTCCGTAATACGGGCGGAGATAGACCGGATAATTGACCTTCGTGACCTTATCGGCCGATTTCCTAGGGCCGAGCTATTAATCTTGGGGTCGGTGGAAACAATTCGGGATCGGCTCACGCGATACACCATTTTGCAACGGTTCCCTGATACCACGGTCGAATGGGACGCCAAGTTAAATGGGCGCGGCGATCACCGAATTTTGCGAATCGCGAATGGTGGGATGGTATTCTCGCGTTCTCTCAGACTTTTCGCGTGATCGCGTCCATTTGACAAAACTCCTAACTAAAAATACTCCCTGAGTGTGGGGTCCCGAGCAGCAGGCCGTTTTTGAGTCCTTCGCGACTCTCTCACCCACACACCAGTCTCAGTACGCCTAAATTTCGATGCACCCTTTACGATCCAGACAGATTCGAGTGATTTTGCGGTGATTACCCATGAAGGGGACGGTAACGCGCGCCAGATTAGCTTTGCTAGTCGTGTGCTCACTAAAGCCGAAAGGGGTCACACCGTCACCGAAAAGGGAATGCCTCGCCGTCGTCTGGGCGGTTAAGAAATACCGACCCTATATCGAAGGAACGCGTTTTAGAATCATAACAGTCTGCAATGACTGAGCAACTTGCGTGACCCGACCGGCCGATTGTCGCGGCCATGCAGACTTATGACATGAAGATAGACCACAGAAAGGGTGCCCTCAACGTGGTGCCCGATGCTCTTTCGCGAATGTACGTTGATGCAGCCCTTTGTGCCCTTGGAGATACAGAGGATCAATGGTATGCACAGAAGATGGAAAATATTCGTAAGTTCCCTTGGAAGTACCCCGATCGGCGGATTGAAGATGACCGAATATATTTTCACAGACCACATCCGGTTATAGAGTCTGCCCTTACCGATCTCGACGCTTGGATGTTAATTCTCCCATCGGAATCGCATGCCCGTGCCCTAAGTGATGCACACGATTGTCGCAAGCCGGTCACTTGAGAGGACAAGACGTACCATCGTCTCATCCAGGATTTCTACCTGCCCGGCGTCTTTAAGGTTGTCGCTAAATTCGTCGCACGTTGTCCCGCATATCAGAGACCAAAAGTTTCCCAGCAGGCCCCTGCAGGATTCATGCGCGAGAGAAAAACTGAAGGTCCATGGGTGACAGTCAGTTCCTATGTCATGTGACCGCCCCCCCCCCCCCAAGAAGCGTCAAAACCAATTTATTGTAATGTTTCAGTTTATGTTTACGAAATGTATAGAAGTGAAACCTCTCCGCTCTGCCAATCGACCGGCCATAATGGCAGCTTTCGATAGTCTAGTGGTCAACCGATGGGGTTGTCCGAAGTATTTCTTATCGAATAATGCGAAACAATACGATAATTCGCATGTACAGTCACATTTGAGTCAATTAGGTATTATATATTACTCCCGCCCGCATTCCCCCTAACACGCGCACATGACCCCTGCATTTCTAAATTACGGTCGCAACCCTGTAGCGGTTAGGAATCATCGTACTGACCTTCCACCTGACCCGCTCACTCTACCTAAGAACCCTAAGATCTGGCGTGATCGGATAAGGAGGTTACCCTTAATTCTTGAGTGGGTACATCGTAAACTTGAGCGTGCTGCGAGGCGTCAAGCCGGGTATTATAATCGTTCCCATCGCCAAGCAGAATATAAAGTGGGCGATCTAAATTTAGTGGCCCGCATCTCATAATTCGGGTAATTTCTCCCGTCGTGTTCGAGCTCGACGACCCAGACAGTTGTCGGTATCCTAGGGCGCATACAAAGGATTTGAAACTCTATCATGCCCCTGATTTGACCACCGAAACAACCCCGCACGGATAAATGTCGCTTAAAGGAGGTCACCAGTATACCACGCCGCAGCGAAGCAGAAAAAATGATATGGCCGCCGTAGACGACCGAACCGACTTTCATTCGCAGGCGCCAAGGTCGTGTCATTCGGCTGCGTGTTCCCAAACCGCACCGATACTCGAACCACGTTCAGGTCTACGGCCGTGTAGAGCCTAGCTGCCGCACTGGTACCTCGATTGTGGAAGGATTGTACAGAGACTAGTAACTGATTTTGGTAGTTTTGTATAATTTTAGCTGGAAGAACCATATGCCGTCCCGATCTTCTTATGTTGCCCTTATAAATGTAGAGTTACCCTCTTTCTGTTAAGTGTTGGAACTGTTGTCAGCGAGGCCATTCAGTGCACCGCTGAACTCGGCGGCTATTGGGAGGAGCGTAGCATCGTGTTGACAAAACGCGTCACCCCGAGTAGGTAATACGCGCCTTTCCGGTGCCAAAGAATTTTTTGTTATGTTTTTTCTTTCCCGTTGCACGCTACGACCCTGATGTTTGGAGTTCCTTTGCGTTTGCGGTTGGCCCATTGCTATGTATTGCTATCAATTGCTATGTATATATCGCGATACTTCGAGTCTAAGTTTACGCGCATTTCTTAGGATATAGAAAGGTTTCATTAAGTTGTTTATTTCCAGACCGTTTTGAATGAAATATGATGGAATTTCTTGGTATTGTACGATTGTCATTCCAATACTCCAATAATACAACTTTTTTTGTAATATGCCGCATTATAGAAATGAATATTTTCGAATAGATATAAATATGCCTTGAAGAATTAATCAGGACATAAACGCAACATAGTATAAAGTATTGTAAATTCGTATAATAACTAGTAGCGAAGTCTGTCGCTTCCATAATAATTTCCATGTCGACGGTGTCGATAATAGCTGATCAACCCATGTAGCACCGCTGATCGCATTATCATTTCAAAACATTTCAAAAACGTATCAGATACGTAACTAATTTTGAAATGTTTTGAAATGATAATGCAATCAGCGGTGCTGTATGGGAAGATATCTTGAAAAACAATTCAAAAAGGGCAGCTAAGTTTTTGACAAGCTTAGTGGTAGAATGTTGATGTATGAAACTAAATGCATATTCAATTCAATTCAATTCAATTCAACTTATTCGTAAACCATTTTACATTGAGTTCATACAAATGTTGGTAACGTGGATACTTATGTATGTCAAAGGAAATACAATATTCGAATTAATTAGCTCACATTTTGGAAGTATGAAACTTAATGCTCACTTAAGTTCTTCGAGGAACATGTCTGTGAGAAATGGTAAAAAGAAAAAAAAAATATATATATATAATAATATATAATTAACAAAAAACAATAAAATACTTATTACTACAATTATAATTAACAAAAATCAAAAATATAAAAGAAAAGAAAAAGGAACAAAGCAATAAAATTTTAATATTGACATTTGAGATATTTAATAGTAATTAATTGAATTTCGTATATATATGACTATTACAGTTCGTAAAGATGGTAATGCAGATATCTTCTGGATTGAATCCAGAAGTATTTTCAGCCTACCTCTCGAAATCAATTACGATTTCCGTATAACGAGGCTGTATTTAATATTTATTTTTAAATTAATTTAAAAATATAATTTGATGGTAAATAAATTATAGAAAAATGTGAAAAAGCCGAATATGTCCAGAAAACCGAAAAAAAACGGGGAACTCAGAAGAACATGTTTTTTTGGAGGAACCGGGGTACGATCCCGGGGCCTTTCGATTGCCGGTCGAATGCTCTACCAACTGAGCTATTCCTCCCCATGCTCCTCTTAACCGTTAATTTCCACTCAACCACACACACTCAAGCCTTCTAACACTTTCTATATTAGTTTTATCTTTCAATGATAAATTATTTTTTCTGCAAATGAACTGAAAACATTAAATTAATTGAATTTCGTATATATATGACTATTACAGTTCGTAATGATGGTAATGCAGATATCTTCTGGATACTATATTAATACTGGATAGTAATTTATCATTGAAAGATTTGACTTTAAACTAATATAGAAAGTGTTAGAAGGCTTGAGTGTGTGTGGTTGAGTGGAAATTAACGGTTCAGAGGCGCATGGGGAGGAATAGCTCAGTTGGTAGAGCATTCGACCGGCAATCGAAAGGCCCCGGGATCGTACCCCGGTTCCTCCAAAAAAACATGTTCTTCTGAGTTCCCCGTTTTTTTTCGGTTTTCTGGACATATTCGGCTTTTTCACATTTTTCTATAATTTATTTACGATCAAATTATATTTTTAAATTAATTTAAAAATAAATATTAAATACAGCCTCGTTATACGGAAATCGTAATTGATTTCGAGAGGTAAGCTGAAAATACTTCTGGATTCAATCCAGAAGATATCTGCATTACCATCTTTACGAACTGTAATAGTCATATATATACGAAATTCAATTAATTTAATGTTTTCAGTTCATTTGCAGAAAAAATAATTTATCATTTAATAGTAATGTATTGCGGAAAGCGTGTCGCATCTTGCTAGGTTGTTACTGGAATTTTGTTGTAAAACATCTTATGCATGAGGATTCAAGAGATAATGGTGTAGTTTTTTTCCAAAAAAAGTGTGATTTTTGTGCTCCGATGTTATTGTTTCTCTGATATCCAGGGGTAGTTTATTGAATTGAGTTGGTCCTTGATAATCGTGGCCTCTTTGGCCAATAGAGGTCCTCTTGAAGGGTACTACAGCGAGGTGAGCTGTGTGTTTTCTGACAGAAATGTGATGTTGAAATTTTATCAGTTGATGGGATACATAGTAGTTTAACAGTTTCCAGACATGGAACTTTCTCACGTCTAAAGTCTGGCTGATGCTGTATAACTCGGTGGTGTTAAATGTGATCTTTTTACAGAAGATTGTCTTTCGGATTTTCCTGTTCAGCATTTCAATCGGGTTGATAACCCTGTCTACAGCACTTCCCCACACTAATATGCTGTACCCCCAAACAGCTTGACAAATGGCCTTATAGACTCTCATGGTTTGATAGTTCTTCAATATTTGGGTCAGTGTTCTAAAGACATGTGAGAGATATCTTATTTTGCGGACGGTCATGTTGACATGGATGTCCCATTTTAGGTGATTGTCGATTTCAACTCCTAGATATTTGGTATGTCTGACAATTTGTATAATGTTACATTTACAGGTGTTCAAGGTTTGCGGGCATTTGCAATCGTGGATAATTAGTTTATTATCCTTAGGAATGCTATCTTCATAGCAGCCAAAGTTTATGCACACAGTTTTGTTATAGTTTACTCTTAATTTATTTTCAGCGAAGTAGTTAGAGATCATATTAAAATCTTTTGATGCAACCCTTTGCACTTCTTGCCAAGTATCATGCTCGTAGTAGATACAGGTATCATCTGCGTATGCTGTAATTTGTCCTTGAGTTTGCAGATCGAAGATATCGTTGATATACAGTATGAATAGCAACGGCCCTAATACAGTTCCTTGGGGAACTCCGTAGACTACTTCTCTTATCTCACTTTTGGTGTTATTTATTTGAACGTATTGTTTTCTAGCTGTTATATAAGACGTTATTAATGATAACGGGATTCCTCTAATGCCATACTGTTCAAGTTTCTGCAAAAGTATACGATGATCTAGAGTATCAAAAGCTTTTCTAAGGTCAACGAAGATAGCCAAGCATGGTTTACTCTTGTTCAGTGCATTGTAAATAAGCCGGGTGACCTTTTCAATTGCATCTTCAGTCGATTTGTTTACCCTAAATCCAAATTGGGAGTCATTCAGACATTTATTTTTATCCAAAAATTGTGTTAGCCGATTGTTTAAGCAAATTTCAAAGATTTTTGCTATGGTAGATATTATTGATATTGGCCGATAGTTGTTAGGGTCAGATTTATCACCATTTTTATATACTGGTATTATCTTAGCAAGCTTAAAATGAGATGGGCAATTTCCAGATTGGAAGCAAAGATTTATAATGTGCGACAAAGGTGCAGAGATGTATTGTGCAACAGCCTTTAAACATGATGCTGGTATGTCATCAGGTCCAGGAGCTTTTCCATTTTTTTGTGACATTATTACCCGGAATGCTTCATTTGCTGAGACATTAGTGAGAAACAGTGAGTTACAAGGTGTTCGAGTCCTAGAAAGCATAGATGTTGTTTTGATCTTATTTGCTAATTTTTCTCCTATATTAGAGAAAAATGTCACGAAGATATTCACAATGCGCTTTACATTTGTGGTTAGCTCTCTTTCTGTGCTCATTAGTTTAAGGATCTTCTCTTTTGACGATTTTAGTCCTTTTCCTGTAAGGCCATTTATAGTTCTCCATAGTTTTTTTGGATCTTTTTCTGTCTTACTGATAATAGCTGAATAGTATCTGTTCCTTGCCTTGTTTGGGAGAAGATTTAGATGATTCCGGTATTTTTTAAATTGATTTTTAAGTGTCATATTTGTAGGATTTTTTGTAGCAGAGTGAAGTAACTTGTCCCTTGTCTTTATCGATTTAATCAAACCATAGGTGATCCAAGGAGTTTTCTTATTTATTTTACTTGTAAAAGTTGTCGTCGATGATTGAATATGTTTTTGCATAAGTTGCTGCAAAGTTTTGAGTGCAGTCTTCTACTTCAGTCGATAGGTAAACATTATTCCAGTTTTCATTAGATATTGACATTTCTAGAGTATTATAATTAATTTTTGTTTTTAGATAAGTGGGATGAGTGGCCGTTGATGATTTGTCTATTGATGGTATAGCAAGAATCACTGGGAAGTGATCCGTTATTTTGTTCTTGAGTATAATAGCAAGGGGTTTTGGTTCTTCTATTGCTCTTCGGTAAAATATGTGGTCGATACAGGTGGCTGATGTTCCTTCTACTCTAGTAGGTTTATTTATAGATGAGATAAATGCTA